>CM064517.1:23908592-24508592 GCA_032716605.1 Paralithodes platypus
GGGACACCGCCGCTCTCACTCTGAGTCAGAGTGTGGACAATCGCAACAGGTTTCGCAGGAAACTGTTCAGGTTTCTTCACAGTCTGACTACGACGCGAAGGGTCTGGGAGTCTCTGGTCGGCTCTCTCAACTGGATTCAACTAACTGTCAAGTTGGGCCGGTTGAAAGTAAAACGATTAATATTGGAAGGCAACAAATATTTCCCGCTCTTACCGGCGGGAAAATTATGGCCCATCCCGAAATTAATCCACACCTTACTAGCGGTCTGGGCGAAGAGGGAAACATTGCACTCAATAATGTCATGGACCTCTCCTCCACCAACGGTATGGGTAGACACGGATGCGTCAGGCACAATAGGTCGGGGATTTCAGTCAAATCAGGGGCACCAGGGTCAGGGGCTTTGGTCCCACTTAGAAATCTCGCACATCAATGTCAAAGAATTACTAGTCCCCTTGTATTTCCTTCAGGCTCACGGCCCGGCGTTACGGGGCAAGTCGGTGGCCTTCAGAATGGACAATCTGAATGCAGTCCACTGTATTCAGAAACAAGGGTCAACGAGGTCAAGGAAGTTGCTAAACGTGTCGGAAGAGATTTTTGCTCTAGCCAACAGTCTAGATATTTATCTTCACGCATCTTATCTCCCAGGCGTAGCGAACGTCTGGGCAGACGCTCTGTCCCGGAGACAGAGCACGACAGTAGAATGGGAGCTCAAGCAACCCATTTTCAACCTAATGATTGCAGAGCTCTCCCATCCACAAGTGGATCTTTTTGCATCCGAGGAGACTCACAAACTCCCTCTATACCTCACCCGCCGGGCGAAAACGCCGGCAGGGGGGCCAGACGCCCTAGTGACAGACTGGAACAGATGGAGCTCCATCTATCTGTTTCCGCCGCCAGATGCGTCACTAATGTGCCACGTAGTGAACAAACTACGAGATTATCGAGGCTTAGTCTCGCTAATCGCGCCACTGTGGCCGGCGCAGTTGTGGTACCAGCAATTGAAAATGTGGTGCCCGGACCCGGTATCGCTCCCGGTCGGGTATTTCCACTTAGACACGATTGGCAACCTAGCGACCTCGCTGACTTTTGCATTATGGACATTCAGGAGGCCAAGTGGCTAGCACCATACGGTAGAGATGTGACAAATAAATTACTTAATCAATATACTCAGTCTACAAAACGACAGTATCAATCACATTGGCAAGCCTTTACTTCTTGGATCGTTAGGACAGAACAAACTGTACCCTCAGTGGCATTAGTTTTTAATTATTTGAATTATCTGTTTGAGCAGAAACGTTTATCTGTGGTGACATTAAAAAATAACTTAACTGCGATTAGAGTGCCCTTTTTAGACCTTACGGGTCTTTCCATACCGGTAGCGGAGGAAACAGGTTTTATGAGAGCATGTTTTAAACTCCGCCCACCTCCCCGTCAGCTCATGCCTACTTGGTCTCTGGACAAAGCTTTGTCTTTGCTTCACTCTCGTCTGTACCAAAATACTGCAGACTTTGCATTACTCTTAAAAAAGGTGGTTTTCCTTTTGGCTTTGGCCACCGGAAACAGAGTGTCTGAGCTGGCGGCGATGAGCAACACACCTAATTGTCTTAGGTTTGGTAGACTTAATGATACAATTTCCATTGCACCCTCCCCAGGTTTTGTAGCCAAGAATGAGCATAGTGCACACGTGTTTTCTGAGTTCACGGTGCCGGCGTTAAAAAGGGGAAAGGTGCATCATAATTTATGTCCAGTACAAGCTCTAACCAAATATTTGAGAGTAGCTCCTCAAAACCCCCAAGGTGCTTTATGGGTAGCAAGTACGGGTAAACGCTTACTTAAACGGCGATTAGCCTCTCTTCTGGTAGAAGTCATTAAAGAAAGTAATCCCGGCGTTGTGGGTCGGGCCCACGATTTACGCAAATGGGCAGCCTCTTTACGTTTCCTGAAAAAAATTTCAGTTGAAGACATAGCGTCCACACAGTTGTGGGCGTCTAATCATACGTTTCTGTCTAGATACTTGTCAGTTGCTCTAGACAAACCTTCCTTACCATGTATAGCTTTAAGGCAGAGGGTCTAGGTGGCCCTGCAGTCACTTTTGTTTACTTTCACGGGAAAGGGGGGGGGAGGGAGGGGGGGGGGGGGTGCAGTCAGTTGACATAGGACACCCTAGACCCCGCCGGAGTATGAGAGCTGTGATACAATTTAAGGTTAAAATGTGATATGAAAATTTCTCAGCGAGAAATTGTGCTAGTACAATGTTAAGTACAAAACAACGGTGTTGTTATAGTAGTTTAGTTCCGAAAGCAATTTAATATTAGAACAATCGAGTTCCTTTGCAATTTATCTCCAAGTTTATGTTGGGGTTTATTATGTGCACATATAAACTTATAACTTTTTTTTTTTTGTCACCACTCGTTGAGTGGGGTGCCTTTGTAACTACAGATCTGTGTTCAGAATCTTCAGGGTTACCCGTTTTTTGTCAGGCAGGCTTCTTTGAAGCACGCACCTGCCTGAACCCCCTTTTTCTTGTATATTTTCGGCCTACGCCGTTAAATATATTTTCAAAAGTAAGAATACTATGTGGTTGTTTTTATTATCTGCTTTTCTAGAGTTATGATATGATTACGAATGTCCCCCTCCAGTCTTAGAAATCAGGCATGTTCGTCAATGATGGAGGGGCCACTAATAAATTATAGGTTTGACTCCTGGAAGGAGATAAAGAAAACCTAATATTTAGTAGTGGCCCCGTAATCATTGACGACTGGGGCCCTCCCGACCGTCCCCTTCCCATTCGTTGATGTATTGAGGATTTTGGTTTACTTGATATGTCAGTGAAGGAGGAATGACGCCTGAATCAGCGTCTGGTCAGAGATCCACACAAGTACATCCACGGTATGATGGAAAGCTTATTGGATAGTTATTCTTATTTTCTTTTTGTTTTTATTTTTTACGAAGTTTTTTCGTAGTGAGAACCCAATTCATAATGACTGAAGCCATGAGTGAGGTCGCGTGCGCTCATGATGAAGGCTCCTCAGTTTTTAAATGCTCTGCGCGGTAGATTCAAAACTACGGCGGATTAGTGTTTGAAGAGGATGCCTTATGTAATAGGCATGTTCGTCAATGATTACGGGGCCACTACTAAATATTCGGTTTTCTTTATCTCCTTACAGGAGTCAAACCTATAATGTGGTACCTTATCGAATGCTTTGGAAAGGTCTAACTAGACGCAGTCCACCCATCCGCCTCTTTCTTGCAGTACATCTATCACCCTACTGTAGTAACATAGCAGACTGGTAACACAAGATGTCCCTTCTCTGAATCCAAATTGCTTTGGGGTTATTATCTTCTTTCTCTCCAACATTTTCATCCATCTCTTCATAATTAGCTTTTCACAAATCTTGCATACAATACTAGTAAGTGAAACTGGTCTATAGTTTAAAGGGTCCTCAGGGCTTCCATTCTTGTATATCGGAATGATATTAGCTCTTTTCCATTCAACAGGAACCTGTCCTTTATCTAAGGAAGCTTGAATTATGTCCCTCACTGGCTCCACTAATTGCTCTGCACACTCCTTTAAAACCCAGGCAGACACTTCATCCGGTCCCATAGCTTTCCTTACTTCAAGTTCTCTCATCACAGATAACAGCTCATCTCTAGTTATTTCAATCTTGCTAAGACCACTCTCCAGTACTCCCGCCTGTGGTTTGTCAAAACTTTCATCTCTACTAAAAACCAACCCCAACTTGTTATTCATTACCTCGCACATGTCCGATACATTTTCATACGCCCTAGCATCTACTCTTAATTTAGTAATTTGTTTCTTTACCTTCAACTTACTGTTTATATATTTATAAAACAATTTAGGGTCACTTTCACATTTATTTACTATGTTCTTCTCATAGTTCATTTTAACTTGCCTAATTATGTTAACATATTTATTCCTCTCCTGTTTATATTTATTCCGATTACTCTGTGTTCCTTCTTCTTAATCTAGCCCAAGTTGCATCATGCCTATCCAAAGCTCTTTTGCATTTCAAATTAAACCATTCTTTCTGCTTAGTAAAATTTCCAGTTTTATATCTTGGGACAAACAGATTGGTTCCTTCTCTATAAATTTTGAGGGACCTACTATATTTACCTTGTACATCTTGTTCCTTCAAAATAAGATCCCAATGCCTCTAAATATCTTTTCAAGGATACATAATCAGCTTTACTATAATTTAGTCTGTCATTTATATAGCTATTGTCTAATCTATTGGCATTACTCAAGATCAACTTCTATTTCAGTAATAGGTGATCACTTTTGCCTACAGGACATAGATAGTTTTATCACTAATTTCGTGAGGATCTTTTGTAAAAATCAGATCAAGTTTAGAAGGTTCGTTATTACCCCTCATTCTAGTATTCTCCTTCACATGTTGTGCAAGTACATTCTCCGTAACCAACTCTAATAGCCGACTTCCCCAGGATCTCTGATTTGGCCCTGCATCTCCCGATTCCCAATTAACCTCATCACAGTTGAAATCTCCCACCAAGATCAATCTATTCTTTCTTAAAAGCAATCTTCTCAACGACTGAATCATATCCTCGACCATCTCCTCAAACTCTAACTCCCTCCATGCTCTGGTCTTTGGTGGCATGTAAACTACTGCTATGTCTAGCTTTTTTCTTTCTATATCATTGAGTTCAACTACCATTATTTCTGCCTTGTCATTATTTAACTCAACTTGCTTTGCTGTCATAGGGTTCTTAACTAATACTGCCACTCCATCTCCCCTTTTTCCCTTTCTATCACATCTATATACATTATATCCTTCACTAAACACTGTATTGCTGTCAAAGTCCTGTTTCAGCTTTGTCTCCGTCAAACAGACTATCTGTGGTTGATCCTTTCTTAATATATCATCTAACTCTACCTTTTTACTGTTTATTCCATCTATATTAGTGTAGTAGCACAGTATATTGGAATCCTCCTCCTTGTTTCTCTTCCCTCTCTGCCTCCTACCAGGTTCACCTCCTCCTCCATCCCTTCCCTGACCCAACTCCGCATTCCCTGCCAGTTCTATTCTCCTCCCCCCCCCTCCACAATCTCCAGTACCCCCTCTCTCTCCCCCTGTTTCACCTTCTCCACCATGTCCTGACTCTCTCTCCAGTCCCCTGCTCCCTGCATTATCTCTCGCTCCGACTCCTTGCTTCGACTTGGTACTTGTCTCTCTGCCTCTTTCACTATCACTCCTCTTACTTTCGGTTCTTGGTGGCTCCTGATGTACCACTTCCTTAATTGCCCTTCCCATATTTTCCAAAAAAAAATCTTCTTTTGCTCTTCAGACAACTTTCCATTCTCTTCATCAGCCTTAGCTTGTAGTTCCCTTAACTGTTCTCGTTCTTCTACACTTAGGTCCTTTTTTACCCTTATATGCTTCAGCTCTCAGGGTGTTGGAGACTATCCGCCAAACATCCAGGTAAAGCAGGAGCTGGATAATGTCTCGCAGGAGAAGTTCCAGAGCCTGTATCACCAGCATAGTGCCAAAATGCACCCGGTAGCTCCAGCGACACCACTAACGACAGAGGTCGCAGCGCCAGTCGGACCAGGAGTACCAACAGCATTTGAAACCGCGTGTTCACGAGAGAACTGGCGAGGGCCGACAGAACCAGCACCGGACTCATCGTGTCGCAGATAGTCAACGCTACCAGGAACACACGAGAGAGAGGGAAACCCTGTGGCCGGGTTGCACCACCGGAACTACCCTGTGTCTCTGCTTTGACGCGATCATGGTGGCCACGTCTCTAGGGTAGATTCCTCCTGGTAACCGTTTGGCCCCATGCCCCTCGCGGCCAGTGACGGGCGCAATGGAGAAAAATCAGTGTGGACTCCCGAGATGAGGTAATCAACCCTGTCTGAGAGGCGAGAAGGAGAGAGAGGAGGAGACCGACCTGGAGAGCTGACACGTGTTTAGACGTGGAAGCCCCTCCGAAACAGCTCTGAGTGCCATGAGCAACCTCTACCACTCCTCCTCACCTCCCCCCCCCCCCTTTTCCGATGAAAAGGGCATGTCACGCCACCACCTGTCCGGGGAGAGAGCACTCCGACGAAGCGCGATCAGAGGGAGAGGACTGACTGGCCTCGCTGCAGCGGGGCTGACGCGATGAGGCCTGGCCGAGCAGGCGAACTACGTACAGTACTCCGACCGTGACATGGCACGACAGAGCGTGCCGGAAGCAGGGGCAGCCGACAGGGAGGCGTGCTGCACCCAGGCGGTACGGAGCAAACAATCCCGTTGTAGACAGAGCGCAGTGTACAGCAGTACCAGATGCACAGCTAACAGGGCGCCGCAGCAGACCGTGGACTGGACGGCGAGGCAAACGCGAGCAGCCTCGCACAGCACTACCAGCAGCACGGGGACAAAGGACACAGCGAGCCGGAGGAAAATCCGCCGCACATAGCCAATAGCATGGCGAAGGGTACCCTGAGGCACTGCCTCGGGAAAATGGGGGGATTGAACCAAGGGCAGCAGATGCACAATGACAGAGGCCACCAAGTCCACCACCCGCCGGCACAAGGCAAAAGCCGAGAGCCGGGGCGGCTCTCGGCTTGGGAGAGTGAAGAAGGGAGAAGAGAAGCCGCAGAGACCTAGCCCGTGGGCGCAGACCCAGGACCAGAACACGCCATGCAGACAGCCGACAGAGACGAGAGGGAGGAAGAGGTAGGCACAGCAAGCGATACAGCGATGTCGACGGTCCGGGAAGCAAACAGCAGGACCCCGACAAACTAGGCCCCCAAACGGAACGGGTAAGCGAGCACGGCAATAAGAGCAGGTATACTTGGTCAGAGGTATCCTTCACCAGGATTCGAACCCACTCACTCCAGGTATATTTGGGAGAGTCGGGCACCGTAACCACTCGGCCATGAGCGGATATAAGGAAAGAAACCTTAGTTCTTATTTGAAGAACCAGGTTTTTAGTCTCGTGGAGGACTATGCCTTCGAACACGCGGTGAGTTTGTTAGACTTCGACCATGACTATTTTTACGCCCCCCCCCCCCCCCCGCCAACTCGGTTAAGTCTAATAACTCACCGCGTGTTCGAAGGCATAGTCCTCCACGAGACTAAAAACCTGGTTCTTCAAATAAGAACTAAGGTTGCTTTCCTTATATCCGCTCATGGCCGAGTGGTTACGGTGCCCGACTCTCCCAAATATACCTGGAGCGAGTAGGTTAGAATCCTGGTGAAGGATACCTCTTACCCAACCTGTCGTACTTAATCGTACATAATTGATAGCAGGTATACTGCCCACGCGCAGGTCCGGCCCCAAGGAGGACAGTCCCGACAAGACCGAGAGGGACCGAACATCCAGTAGGACATCCAGGCAGCCGAAGTCCGACCAGAGCAGGGGCCTATGGGTAGACGGAGGCCTGGGCCCACTGAGAAGAACTGAACGCCCCGCCCTGCTCGGTTAGGCCTATTACCCCACATTCGCAACCAGAATGTCACCTCAGAACGCACCCAAACAGCAGGTAGACATGAAGAGGGACAGACCAGCCAGAAGGAAGAGGTCATGCCAGGGCTCGGAGGGCACCAGCACCCGGGCCCCCTCGCCCCAAATGCAGTCATCCCCAGAGGAAGAAGACACCGAAACCGCGATCATGGCCTCTGACCCACAAGACAGGGTCCACCCCTGGGAAGACGTCAAATGCAGAGCAGGAATCGGGTATGGAGCAAGAGGCGGAGCAGGAAGGGGATGAGAAGAGTGGCCAAGGGTGAGCAGCAGGGCAGAGTAGTCCTCGGGAGGAAGAAGGGAAAGGATTCCCGGGCCTGCCAGAGGAGGGGGGGGGGGCCCCACCGGTAGAGGGAGAGACCCCCCCCCCCTCCTCGTAGAACGGCAGGTGGAGGAGAGACAGCCAGGGAACGTATCCGCAACAGGCCCCCTTGGATAGAGGGGAATGGGGAAGCAGAAGAAGAACCCCCCTCGCCGTTGAAAGTCGGTGTACGCAGAGGAAGAGACAGCAGAAGCTGCACCGAGATGGAGAAAGCGTAGAGAGACTGCAACACCGCTGAATCCATCAAAGTTCAACTTGACAAGCACTGTGCGCGGCATCCAAGGAAAGCTGCAGTCGTAAATGAAGAAAAGATGTCTGTAAGTGGGCCATGTAGGAAGAGAGACCCCCCTCCCTGTCGAGGGAAAATCCATGGAGGCATGTCCAGAGCACAACCGTAACACACAGAAGGACTGTGGGACACTAGAAACAGCAGTATGTCGGAGGGCAAGTAACTGTGAGGGTTCGACAGAGCCGTTGTTGCCTGATTTCTTTCGTACTCCTTCAGACTCCTAGGACACTGGAGGGCAAGTAACCGTAAGGGGTCGGAAGACCAGTTGTTGCTTGATTTTCTTTGTACTCCATTGGACTCCTAGTACATTGGAAGGCAAGCAACCGTGAGGGGTCGGAAGACCTGCTGCCGCCTGACTTCCTTAGTATTTCCTGATGTCCGTGGTACTCCTTTGCACTCCTTTGTACACTTTAAAACGGCCAGGAAACGAGGAAGGAAGCATGGAGAAGAACAAGTTAGCATGCAAACTGAGGTTCTGTACTCACCAAACCGGCAACTCTGAGGGGCAACGATGAAGGGCAGGTTGAAGCACTGTGAGAACCTGCAAAGACGGAGAAAGTATTAAACACTAACTCAACATCCAAAATGCACAGTAAAAACAGTGAAAACCAGATGTAGAAGGTGTGTGTAAAACACCATCTATACACCTTCCATGTCATTGTAAAATCACTGAGTCAGTGAAGACAAATGACAACATTGGTTAGCAGTAAAAACTAACCACATCCGCAAAATTGTGGGCCGATTTTGGCGTGTCCGATTCGACACCACAACCCGCAATGTCGTGGGACCAAACCCGGAAAAATCCTGCAACATTGCGGGGCCAAAACGATACCGAATCAACCCAGCAACATCGCGGGGCCGCGCTATACGAATCCCGCAACATTGCGGGGGCAAAACGATCGTCTGAGAGTCCGAGACGAAACCGAATCAACCCCGCAAAATTGCGGGACCGTGGCGAGCTAGGTCCGCACCGAAAAAGCGAATCGAGTGTCTGAGACAACACCGAAACAGGCCTCAAGGTTGCGGGCATCTCCTATGATCTCCAAGCTTGTGTGAAGGCCAACAAGCTGAGCAGTGTCTTCCAAGAACATCACCCAACTCAACTGGTCAAGGGAGGGGCAGGCAAGGAAGACACACCAGGGGAAACAGGTTGCAAGGTTGTGGGCATCCCTTATGATCTCCAAGCTTTTGTGAGGGCCAACAAGCTGAGCGTGATCTCCAAACTTGTGTGAGGGCCTACAAGCTGAGCATTGTCTTCCAAGAACATCACCCAACTCAACCGGCCGGGCGGGTGCCCAACCCCGAAAAGGGTTGAAATAGGGGAGCTATCCCCCCGCCAAAGGCGGCTTTCTAGGGCCTTTCCTAGCTGATGCTGAGAGGATTGGGTTCTAGTCATTTGGTGATGGGCTGGTCTATCAGAGTGAGAACTGAGCAATCTCTGCCATATCCATAGCTTACTCTGACTGTTCCTTTTACTTATATATTTTCTAGATCTCAAGTGACGGCGTCTCTAACGTGGATTGACCTCCCAATCTACCAAGATTGGAAGCCAAAGCGTCACATTTTTCCCTTGCCCCTCAACTTTCTCTTCATAATTGCTGAGGGACACAGGGCCCTGGGTGGGGCTTTGGTTTCCCGGGCATTTCCGCACCCTCCTCAGCTCCCCGCCATGGAGTGGCTTCGGTCACCCAGGCTTTATTGTGGTCGACGGGGAGGGTTCTGTGGGGGCGCTCGGTTATGGCCTTGGCCTTGCTCGGGGCCTTGGGGCTGTTCGGCCAGGCAGCTTGGGGAACAACAACAACAACAACAACTCAACCGGCCAAGGGAGGGGGCAGCAAGGAAGACACACCAGGGAAAACAAGCGGAAAACAAGCCGCAAGGTTGTGGGCATCCCCTACAATCTCCAAGCTTGTGTGAGGGCCAACAAGCTGAGCATGATCTCCAAGCTTGTGTAAGGGCTTACAAGCTGAGCAGTGTCTTCCAAGAACATCACCCAACTCAACTGGTCAAGGGAGGGGGCAGCAAGGAAGACACACCAGGGGAGAGGAGGCACATCCCCCAGGAACCACCCATCCCGCAAAAGATCGAGCATAGCCCAGTAAGAGACAGTGGCAGGGAGGATGGTAGCACAAACAGGGACCCTCTAAAGGTACCCCTGAACAGTGCGTGGAAGAGGATGATTGCCCACTGAGGCACCGAGATCGTGCCCTGTAACTCAGCGAACGACGTGAAGAGGGGGTCAGAAGCTGGGAGACACTATGACGCAGCAGGGATCGCCGCCCCTCACTTGCCTAACCAAGTCTGAGGTGGGGCGAGGGAGAAGAGGACAGCATCAACTCACCGACAGCAGTGTAGAAAGGGTACGATCTCAACGCGGGCAAAAGGGGATGGAGGTGAATGTTATGGGTAAAAAACAAGCCAGCAAATGAACGCTTATGAGAAAAAGGGCGGCACATAGCTGTTTGTAGTGAAAGTGTCAGGTGCGAAAAAACCCTTGTGTGACGATTCTTGAATCACACGACGCCTGGCCCCTTGAAACACACTCAAAGCTCGAAAGGGGCGACTCGGGAATAACGCTATAAATTGGCCGACACAAACACTGCAAAACGAGCAAAGCTGCCTTAGGCAATTTCTGAATTTGACCTCAAAACGTAAACACCTAGTCTATGAAATATGAAAACTTATTGGGGCATAGCCAATAATTTCTAGGCTACTAATAAACTAAAACTATGCCCAGAACTAACGGAAAAGACAATATGAAAAGAGAAATAGTGAATAAACATGACGGGGGAAGCAAGGCGACCCCCAAACCTTCGGTAGAATATTATCCCACGCGACCTCCTTATGTTACATTTTAAGCATTCTGGAGCCCATTTCACGTGTTCCGTAAACCACGTAGCATATGTCTAACATAAAAGAAGGTCCAAGAAGCCGAAAACGTATGGCGACAAGGTGGATTGAAGAACACAAGGCATAGATGTCTGAATCATATGAGGGCGCGGGAGAAAATTATACTTGGAAAGTGACGCATGCGCTCAGGTTCGACCAGATATCAACATTGACAGAAGACGGTATGGGCTCTCAGCTGTCACTCAGGTAAATCCCTTTTTCTTCTCCTCTACTGTATGCTTTTTTCACCTTCGGTGGTAATCTTGGTTAGTGTACAACGTCTCCTAGAGTAAGTTAAGGAGTGGACTCTAGACGTTTTCTTATTTAACCGCGGTTGGGGTGACGACATAGCAGTCAAATTAGACAAGTCTTCATCACAATTGGGTTAATAGCCTTAACGTTAGATTTGCCAAGACTACTAACAAATTATATGTTTGAGTTCCGAAGGGAAGAAGGAAAACCTAATTTCGATGCGAGTATCCTGGGTTCGAGTCCTCGGAGTGCCACATGTATTTGTTGATTTCAATAATTGAGTTTAGATATGAAGTTGGTTGGTGTAAAAAACATAATAATATAGTAATGGCCCCGGAATCATTGACGATATGCCTTAAACAGTAATGGCACTCTTTGAACCCCAGAGTCAGCTGTTCAAAACACCCGCCCCGGAGCGCCAGAGACCAAACATCGTAAGCGTAGGCTCATAATTACTTACAGACTCGTCCTTATGATGCGGATGCCACTACAAAAAAACTAAAATAAAAAATAATAAAAGAAATAGATTAGAACTCTTAATCTGCTATGCTTTCCATCGTGTGGATGTTGATAGCGTGGGTTTTCCCCGAGACGCTGAAGCGCCATTCCATCTTAACTCCTTCAGACATATTATGTTCCAATAAGTCCGAGGAGGCGGGAGCCCCAGGATCATTGCCACTGCCCCGCACTACACTCACAACAACACTGCGGCCGTTAGAATTATCGGAGGTGGATGAGGTTGCCACCAACGGTTTTATCGTAAGGTAACTTATCGGACTTACTGAGCTCCATATGACGCTAGTGCGTCATATAACTTATTATAGAGGTATGGAGATAAGTCCATATGACGCGATCGCGTCATATGAGTTTTTGGTTCACTAGTCCATATGACGCGATCGCGTCATATATGTCTGGGGGAGTTAACTGATATATCAAGATAACCTAGAAAACATAAGAACGAATGGGAAGGGGATGGAAGGGAGGGCCGGATTGGTCAATGATTCCGGGGCCACTACTAAATATTAGGTTTTCCTTCTTCCCTTCGGGACTCAAACCTATAATTTATTAGTGGCCCCTCCATTATTGACGATATGCCTGATAACACAAATCTGGATGGGGACATTCGGGATAAATATCAACACCTCTAATAAAAATAAAATAGGATGGTAATAAACTCATTGTTAGAGCTCTAATTTTCTTTATTTTTTTTGACAAAAATACAGTAATTTTATTTTAAAGAGGTACAGGTAGCGTACTTAAAAATATACCTGTGTACAACATTTTCTTAAATCTAGGATAGAGATTGCAGAAAAAATGCACTTCATATAAACTTATCGATTATATGTACAAACAGATTACTTTCATGCATACAACATATGTAACTGTTATAATATAAAATATTTGTCTATGCATATTCTATTATACAAAATACAAAATATTTCTTCACCCTTGACTATCTTTCAAGTCCTCGAGTAACCATTAGGATAATGAGTATCACAGTGTACACGCACTAACCACATCCGGCGGGGCTAAGGGTGTTAGCTATCACATACAAAACTCTTCTCCTTAAAACTAGCAAATAGTAAAAAAGCACCGAACACTTCAGACCTGCTGCCTCAATACGACACAAGTCATTCGTGGTTTATCTAAAGTAACAGACAGGTAACGTGTCAAGAAGGTGTGATTGGAAGCCCACAAATGCATTTGCTGAATATCATTGACTAAGTAATTCTTCAAAAATCGAAGTGATACTGCCCACTTCCTTATATCTTGAGCTCGCCCAACTGCTCCCGGATTACTTTCCCTAATCAACTCTACTAACAGCGCTCTACTACTAGCAGGGCGGGTGCCCGATCCCGAAAGGGGTTGAAATAGGGCAGCTATCCCCCCGCCAAAGGCGGCTTTCTAGGGCCTTTCCTAGCTGATGCTGAGAGGATTGGGTTCTAGTCATGTGGTGATGGGCTGGTCTATCAGAGTGAGAACTGAGTGATCTCTGCCATACCCATAGCTTACTCTGGCTGTTCCTATAACTTATATATTTTCTAGATCTCAAGTGACGGCGTCTTTTCCGTGGATTGACCTCCCAATCTACCAAGATTGGAAGCCAAAGCGTCACATTTTTCCCTTGCCCCTGGTTTCCCAGGCGTTTCTGCACCCTCCTCAGCTCCCCGCCATGGAGTGGCTTCGGTCACCCAGGCTTTATTGTGGTCGGCAGGGAGGGTTCTGTGGGGGCGCTCGGTTATGGCCTTGGAATTGCTCGGGGCCTTGGGGCTGTTCGGCCAGGCAGCTTGGGGAACAACAACAACAACAACTAACAGAGCTGCCAAGTGCCGCTTCGTAAGATGTTTACCTGTCTGATTAACCCAAAGAGCTCCCGGTTGGTTAGGCCAGGACACTCTCGTGTAGGATATTAATGACTTCACCGGACATAGCTTGTGGTGAGCGTCTCCGTGTTTGAGCGCCGCAACCTTAAATTCAGTAAACACAAGTTCATTGTGTTTGCTTTTGGCTATAAAATTGGGCAACGGTGCAATTTGCACATTTACATTTCGCCGTGCGAACCTAAGACAATTGGGTTCGTTGCTCATCGGCACCACCTCAGATACTCGGTTTCCTGTAGCCAAGGCCATAAGGAACACAGCCTTCTTTAAGATTGAATCCAAAGTAGGTTTGTGACTATATTTCTGAGAATGAGGCAATGACAAGACTTTGTCAAGTGACCAGGTAGGCATGAGCTGGCACGGTGGTGGACGAAGCTTAAAACATGCACGCATGAATGCCTTCTCCTTCGCCTGCGGCACCTATAAATGTTCATGCTATTATAATTAGATTAGACTAGGCCCATTATATTCAGATTGGGAAGGGTAGGCCTACATGGAAATTAAGGGGTTTTAGGCCTAGCTGAAGCAGCCTAGTTTTTATCCCTCAGAGTCTCACAGATTATTCCTAAGCTGTATAAAATTGACAAAAAATAGTCATAATGTAGTATCGACACACTAGTCTACAGGCGTCATATTCTGCAAGGGTTAAACTTAGAAATCAGACCTAATGAGCAGCTCAGGGCTGAGGAGGGGCCCCCCGACGCTTTTCAACCATAACCTAGGTTTGTTTTTATTGGCTTGTGGTTGACTTTTGTTGATCTACGTAACGTTACGGTAACCTATGGCACTATCACATGAAAAGAGGTAAGTGTAAGTAAAAGTTCACTGCCGGGGATAAAAGAAATTATAGAAAACTAAGAATAGCTTGCCTGTACTTACAGTTCAGGCGGCATTTCGGACATCAGCTGATTGTCAACCAGCGCCACAAAAACAATAGCGGCAGGTACCGGCACTGTCGGAGCTACGACCCGCCAACTTTGAAATTACGCTAGCTGAAATAATGCCTCTGTTCTGATCGCCTAACAGTAAAATAGGTCTATGACAGAGTAAAAAGGTTCCGTTCCTCGTGATCTCATCCCTTAACTAAAAAAAAAAAAAAAAAAAAAAAAAAAAAAAAAAAAAAAATCATCACTGGGAAATTACTGTGGGGGCCCACCGGGAATTTTCCCGATTTCCCGGCGGGCCAGTCCGCCCCTGTCTCGGAGTGTGTACAACGTGCCTAGTAGTGAATTGAGGTGCAACTCTCGAGATTATTGGTACTTCGCGTTAGTACCGATAAATCGACCCGCTGTGGTAGCGGCTGAGATCTTAAGTCCTACGTTGGATACTCCGAGACTGCTACCAAATAAGAGGTTTTCCTTATTTGGTTAAGAGGGAGGTCGTCAAACCTCCCAGTATATACATACACACAGTACAGTATTTATTAGTGGCCCCTCCATCATTGATGAACATGCCTATTACATAAGGCATCCTCTTCAAACACTAATCCGCCGTAGTTTGAATCTACCGCGCAGAGCATTTAAAATCTGAGGAGCCTTCATCATGAGCGCACGCGACCTCACTCATGGCTTCAGTCATTATGAATTGGGTTCTCACTACGAAAAAACTTCGTAAAAAATAAAAACAAAAAGAAAATAAGAATAACTATCCAATAAGCTTTCCATCATATCGTGGATGTACTTGTGTGGATCTTTGACCAGACGCTGATTCAGGCGTCATTCTTCCTTCTCTGCTCTGCGCTCACCCCGCCCGGACGTGTCTCCCCACGCTCCGCTGGTTCCGCATTTGCTGCGTCCCTAGTGAGTTTTTTCTCATTTGTTTACTCCGGGATGTATCTAGTAAGGTTAGGATATGCGTAGCAGGAGTGTCCTGGGCTGGTTGCCCGCAGTGCAGTGTATTTTGGGTCGTGTGTTTGGGGCATCTATTTCGGATGTACCCTCGTGGTCCTGTTTTGGACATGTGAAGTTTTTCACAGTTAGTTAGCTTGTGATGCAGGCGGCTTTCATTACGCGCTTTTGGCTGCCTTCTATCTTTCTGATGAGGTAGCGTTTGTTTTGCTGACATTCCCAGCGTATTTTTCTTCACTTAGTGAAGTTTTTTCTGGGTCCCGAGTCAGTCTTCCCTTTGCCGGAAGTTATTGCTACAGTGGTGTGTTGGCGGTGTTTCCTGTTGTGATATTTCCAGTGCTTGTGTTTATATTTCAACGTTTTTGTGCCGTCTGCCTAGGCCTAGCCAGCCGCTCGTAGCTTTGCCACATGTACAAGGGTTATTGATTTATTTATAAATATGTACTACTGTGTCATGTGTTTCCTGGTTTAGTTGTGTATTGGCTAATTCCACGGACTATTTATGTTTCCTGGATTAGTTGTGTATTGGCTAATTCCACGGATTATGTTTGTGGGCCCTAGGTTAGTTGTGTTTTGGCTATCTCTCGGGTCCTATGTGCGTTCAGATGGTTTCTGGACGGGGTGGGTTACTTTCCGGCGGGTTTTTCTCGGTTACACCATGAAAACCCCGGCCGAGAGCCGAGTTTTGGCCACGCGTGGTTTCAAAACAGGCTTGTGTCCCCGGCGAGTTGGTGTCTGTGGCTCTCCAGGACTGCGTCTCTGTGATGGTGCCTGTTTCAGGCTCCCTTTGATTCCCGGCGGAATGGCTGTACCCATCTAACATTGTTCATGCGGACATATGTTATGAAGTTTTTCTATCCGGTTTTACAAACCAAAGGAAAAACCTAGCTGTTGTTGTGGGCTTTCCTCCCCGGCGATCTTTTACAAAGAAGTGGGGATAGGAACTTATGGGGTTAACGTTTAAACATCAGATCTCACCCGGCGGGTGCACCTTGGTAGGGTGGGATGAACGAATTGGTAATTCAGTTTAGTTAACCGGTCCATTTAGTGATACTATATGTATCGCCGCCTTCACACATATGGCGACCGAAGGTTCAATTAGGGTTAACATCTTTTTCATAAGTTTTTCACACCCGGCGGGTGCTCCTGGGAGGAGGAAATAAGGAATTTACAATTCAATTTAGTTAACCAAATAATTGAGAGATACGATTAGTGTATCGCCGCCTTCAACATACGGCGATCTATATGACAATTCGTTAGAAGTCGGATCTCGTATCAGCCTGCCCAGTGTTATTCTGCAAAATAATTCAGGGGCCGGCGTCTTTGTGGGGGGTTGTTTTCCAAAATTGAATCTTGAAACAGTCACCACCAGAAAGACTATGTTTATAAATGCCATACTGGTCTTTTATATTTGTCAGAGGGTATTCTTAACTTTCTTAAAGACATGTCTAGATATTCGGAAATCTTTATAGAACCCCGCCGCGTAACGAGCTGTGATCGTTGTGACATTACGTCTCGTTACCCGGCGGGTTATTAACCCTTGTCTAGCGGCGCGCGACTTATGTCGAGTTAAAGAAACTGGCAAAAAACGGGTGAAAAATGGGTGAAAATAGAGTGAAAATGGGTGGAACAGTAATGAACCATACGTCCGACATCTGTGGCCTCCCGGCCCACACTAACTCCAGTTCCCCCACCGCACGGGAGGATGACAGTGTGACCAATCGCTAAAAGTGAACAATGTAGCAAAATCCGCTAAACTTCCATCTTTGAGGTAACACTGTCAGGGCTCCACGAGTGCTACGTAGCTGTATGTGGTGTCATTGTGTAGCGATTTCCGCCTAGTTTTCGGCACAATACAGTTCCTTTCATGCTGATGGTTGATATAGCAGTCAGAATGGCCTGAAAAGGCCCAAAACGGCCACAGACCCCCCGCTAGACAAGGATTAACACTTGTGTGCGAACATGTTGGGTTAACCTTATGAGCATTAATTCCTGGAAATTTTCTTGTTCCAGGGCTGGGCTCCGGCGGACCAATATGCCGGCACACCATGGCGGAAGGCGGACGCAAGTTTGAGGCTCCGGCATATGTTATGGGAATAGTCAATTAATTCAAGGATATCGAGTACATACGGGGCTAACAAGAAGAGGAAGGATTTAGTGAAGGTTTGGAGAATATATTGGTGTGGTGGAGGGGTGATATATAGTGTAATAAGAGTGTGTAGTGACGGGACAGCGGTAGGGTTGTGAGTTGTTGAGTTTGTAAACAAACATGGCAGAGGGAATTTCGGGTATAACGGAGTCGGAAGGAAGGTTACAACGTTTTCGGGGATTCAAGAGCACAGATAAGAAGTTAGAAGAGGTTAGTATTGTTGTGAAGGATTTGGAAAAGTGGATGAGTGATACGGAGAAATGGAAGGGGGATATTGGTGAGAAAGTTAAGGCACTGTGGTAATGTGTGGTGTGATAGGTGGGGAAGGGAATAGGCCTAGCGAAGGAAGTGAATGCAGGCCTTTTGGCAGTTAATGAGAGCCTAGAGATGTTATTGAAAAGGGTAGATGAACTGGGAGCAGAGAATATGGCATTGAAGGAGCAGCTGAAGGAATACGAAGGACGTTTCACGGAAGTAAAGGAGTCGACTGCATGGACGGTGGTAGGTAAACAAAAAGTCAAGGATTTGGAGGATATTATGAAAGAGCAAAAGGAAGAAATGAATATGACCAAACAAAGTTTTGAGAGTGCAGTTGTAGGGGTCATGAAGAACAAGGAGAGTGTCGTGAGGGAGGCCATGGACAGGGATAGGGGTGTAATCTTGTATGGAGATATAGAGACTCATATGAATGATAATGGAGTGAGAAAAGTGAGGGATATGGAGACAGTGAAGGAGGTCTTGAAAGGTGTGGATGAGGACGAATATGGATGGGAAGGGCAGGTGGAGGAGATCAGTAGGATAGGTAGATATAAAAGGGGAGAGATGAGACCTATAAGGGTACAGTTTAAAACTAGGGTAGTGGCGGAGACTGTGACAAATTTTAGTTGGAGGCTAAATACAAATGATAAACTGAAACACATAAGACTAAAGAAGGATTTGAGTATAGAACAAAGGAAAAAAATTAAGGAATTACAAGAAAAGGCTGATGAAAATAATGGAAAGTTGGATGAGGAGGAAAAGAGAAATTTTTACTGGAGAGTGAGGGACGGAAAAGTGAGGAAGTGGTTTATAAGAGTAGAAAGGAGGGGGAGATCAGGGAGGGGAGAGAATGTGATGAGAGTTGTGACGGAGGAGGAGAACGGGGTGGAGGTGTCACAGGGAGAGACAGGAGACAAAGAGGCAGACCCAGTAGTGCTAACAGGGGAGTAGGGTACGGACTGGAGGAGCGGGATGGTGTAATTGCTGGAGGAATGGTAGATGGATTAAGGATTATGTTTAGTAATGTGGATGTGTTTACTCAGGACAAGAAAAGAGAACTGATATGTAGGTTGCAGGATGAAGAGGAAAAACCTGATATCATAGCCCTACAGGAAGTAAGACCAAAATTTTTTAGAATTGAGAGGGAACTGGTGGAATATAGTTTGGAGGGTTTTGAGTTATATGAGAGAAATGCTATTAGAGCAGAGGTTGGAAGAGGACTGTTTATTTATGTAAGAAAAGAGCTCAAGGTTAATGAGGTGGATATGAGACAGCAGTATTGTGAGTATTTGTGTATTGAAGTAAAATGTGTAAGAGGATCAATTCTAATTGCCTCTATATATAGAAGCCCAAATAATAGCAGGGGAGAGGATGATAACCTACTGAAAGCAATGGAGGAGATAGATAATAGAGAGAACAATATAAAATTTTGATTGGAGATTTCAATTTGCCAAGGATCAACTGGGCAAATTGTACTACTCCAGCGGGACAGGGTAGCATGGAAAATAAGTTTATAGAGAAAGTGAGAGATTGTTTTTTAACGCAACATATTGTAGAGATGACAAGATATAGAGATGGGACGCAGGGGAGTGTACTTGATTTGATTTTTAGCAATGAAGAGGATATAGTGGAACATGTTAATGTGGATAGCCCTATAGGTCGTAGTGACCATGCCTGTATAAGCTTTAGTTGTAACATTAAATCGGAGAGGGATAATAAAAGCAATAGAAAAATATACATGTATGATAGAGCAGATTATGAGCTGCTGAGACGGTGTTTGGACATTGACTGGGGGGAATATTTGAACGGTGAAGACGCTGAAGGAATGTGGAGGAAAATTAGAGTCAAACTGGAGAATGCTGTATCCAAAAGTGTACCAGTAAGGGAATATAAGGATAAAACAAAATTGAGGAAAAGAACTAACCCAGAATTGCCAATGAAAAGAAAGCTTTGGATATTGATTAGAAGAAAGAAACGATTGTGGGAAAGATTAAAATTGTTAAAAAAGAACAGGGGGTCTAGTATAGAGGCTATGGAAGTGGATCTGGAACGTAGACAAATAAACAATAAAATAAGGTGGGAAACAAGGAGGGGGGTGAAGGAGAGGGAGAGAGAGATAGCTAGAAATGTGAAGGATAATCCAAAAATATTCTGGAAGTACATTCAGGAAAAATTAACAAGAAGAGTAGGGATCCCAGAGCTGGTGGGGGGTTGAATGATGGGAGTAGAGCGGAGACTGATAAGGAGAAAGCAGAGGTGCTGGGGAAATACTTTGGGGGGGTACTAACAGTGGAGTCGGAGGACGCAGTGCCTACTATTCCCATCAAACAGGCACCGGCACTAGAACTAGTAGAGTTTTCCCATGCTAGAATAAGAAGGGCTATAGAAAAAATGAACAGAAGTAAGTCACCGGGACCGGATGGGATACACCCAAGAATCATAAAGGAAGGAGGGGAGATGTTAGTAGAGCCATTGAAAATGTTATTTGAGGTATCGTTTAATACAGGACAAATCCCGATGGACTGGAGAGAGGCGAACATAACAGCTATATTTAAGAAGGGAAAGAGAAATGACCCAGGGAATTATAGACCAGTCAGTTTGACAAGTGTTGTGTGTAAACTAATGGAAACGGTAATTAGAGAAGGAATAATGGATCATATGAAGTCAAACCAACTTTTCAGTGGGAGACAGTTCGGATTCTTGCCGGGGAGGTCGACGGTACTACAGCTAATTAAGGTGGTAGATGATTGGATGCAAATTCTAGAAGATGGTGATGTAATAGACGTGGTATATTGCGATTTTATGAAGGCCTTCGATAAGGTCCCACATAAAAGGTTAATAGAGAAAGTTAGAAGCTATAATATAGGGGAGAAATGTGTGAAATGGATAGAAGCCTTCCTGAAAGATCGGAGACAGAGGGTATTGGTGAATGGAATAGGCTCGGGGTGGAGGGAAATTACAAGTGGGGTACCTCAGGGATCTGTGTTGGGACCACTGCTGTTCGTTATATTTATCAACGACTTGCCTGAAGTTATAACTAATGGAAGTGAGGTATACCTGTATGCGGATGACACTAAACTGTATAGAAGAGTGAGGAGTAAGGAAGATATGGGTTTGCTTCAAGGAGATGTGGAGGGCATGAAGGGATGGTCTGAGCATTGGTTAATGCCTTTTCATCCAAAAAAATGCAAGTACATGCGGATTGGGACCAGCAAGATAGACAAGGTAGGATACAGTATGTATGAAGCGATGGAGGAAGTGAGTGCAGAAAAGGATATAGGAGTAGTGATAGATAATAAGTTAAATTTCTCAGAACATTTAGCGGAAAAGATAAACAAAGCCAATAGAATTGTAGGGCTGATAAGGAGGACATTTGTGTCACTTGACGAAGAAATCTTCAGGAATCTATATACAGCGCTGGTTAGGCCACACCTGGAATATGCAAACCAGGTGTGGGCTCCATATATGGTAAAGGATATAGAAGCAGTGGAGAAAGTGCAGAGAAGAGCTAGCAAGCTGGTACCAACGTTGAAGAACGCGGGCTATGAGCAGAGGTTGAGGACACTGGGACTTCCGACACTGGCATATAGGAGAAAGAGAGGGGATATGATAGAGACTTTTAAGATAGTGTCAGGAAAGTACGATGAGGATGTGTGTGAAGGTATCTTCTTGATGCGGGAGGGAACAAGAACGAGAGGACACTCTAAGAAAATTTACAAAGAAAGAAATAGGCTTGAGAAGGCGAAGAACTCATTTTGTGATAGAGTGGTAAATGAGTGGAACGCACTGCCCCAGTATGTAGTCGATTCCGAATCAATAAGGGAGTTTGAAAGTAATCTTGATAAAGCATGGGGAAGACAAGATTTGAAGTTTGATTATAAACAAAAATACAGAATAGTAAAAATGTTGCGTCTGCTACCGCCGCCGCCAACACCGTGAACGACCGCAGCAGTGCAAGTACTGGTACTGAGCTGGATACACAGGCATAGTTTGCCTTTTTCCAGAGGATCTACTGTAAGAAACTGTAAGAAATACAGAACCTGCAGTAGTTTTCCCACCAGTCTCTGTCATGGCTTTTGCTTTATGCATTACTCCAGCATACTACTATTGTGGCTCATAAGTCACTTCAATGTGATAACGTCCCACTTTGGGATAGGCTTCTAATTGAGCACCCTCCCCCTAAACGTTCCTCTCGAGTAACTATCCGTAAGCCGGCGGAGACTGGACAGGGTTCTGTGTCATCTCCTGCCCCAGCTACTTCGAAACGTCAACGTGAGCCTACACCCCCGGCGGCAGCCTCCTCGTCTCGGGCGAGATCTAGGTCTAGGTCACCACTTAGACACCAGCCACCCAGTCTTGCCTCTTCACCATCGAGTAAGAAGAGTAAGACGGCAGGTTCCACCAGTGGTCACAGCGATAAATCCTCCAAATCAACGAGTAGTTCACGGTCACACCGCAGCCATAAATCTTCAAGAAAGGATTCCCATGATAGAAAGGCCTGCCGACATTCGCCGGAATCTAGTACTTCTCGTCATACCTCTACCCCAGACAGAGCTAGTGTTCGGTCTCAGGGGTCCAGTGTAGTACCTGTACCTAAAGAGGATTTACCTATTAGCATTTTAACCCTGGATTTGGAGAGTTCAGGGAGCTCAGTGGTTGAGAGTGTTTCGGACTCCCAAGGGAGTGTAGGCCAAGGCCTAGGTGTTTGGCGTTATTCTCGACCAGTGTCTGACCACCCATTTCCGGCTCAAACTATTTACACAGTGGCTGACGTCCACCGGGACGCGGCGATCCCATCCTCTATTTCTGACTTATCTTGGCAACAAGATGGTACCCCAGCTTCGGCGGAATCCTCTCATGAGGAACAGGATGATAAAGACGAGGTTTCAATTATATCAGATATGGAAGTGCAAGAGTCGGGTTCAGGCTTAGACGCCGCACAAGATCTTATTGATTCACCAGTGAGTACATCATCAGATAAATTTGTCACAGCACAGGAAATTGATGGGCTACTAGTTAATGCATTATCTAAATTTTTGGGCCAACAGCCGGAAACTCCTACGGTGGACCTGGGAGCTCCCACGACAAGCTCTACGGTACAGCCTCTGATGACTTCTATTGCTTTGCCTCACCCTCACCTTCCCTCTATGTCACCATCGGTGGTCACTAGGCCTGCTACGGCAGCATTGACCACTTCGAATGTAAGGGTTATAACGGATGTCAATCCGCCCCCGTTAGACAAAGCTCCTCTCAGAAAGGTAGCTATGCCCTTGCTTTATGGACCAGATGAGTCATGGGTCCTTTTGACCCCCACTAAGCCAGAGCTCGCCCAACCTACCTTGTCAGGGGAACTCCCAGTGCCGCAGGAATGGGTCGTCCAAGGCAATAAATCTAAGAAATTAAGGGCCTTGGATACTTTGGGGAATGTATTGGATGTCAATGTCAAGGCTATACCTAGTTATTATTACCAGGACTATTTTGTTTATACTGCTAAACCTGCTTTACCCTCTGCCTCAGCTTCAAAATTGTTTTCTGACTGGTCTAAGCATGATGGGTTTAATGACATTAAGACACTGTCAGCTCTCACTCCAGAACTCTATTTGCAAACTGTCACAGACGCAGCCAGTAATCCAGTCTTGAAGGTGGGGCAGTTGGGTCCAGGACCTTGGGTGGAATGGGAGACAGAGGCTCAAAACTTTGCGACCACATTTACTTCCAAAACTTCCCACCAGATCCCTCAAGATACTCATTCTTGGTTCTCCATGCCAGTGTGTTCTGCCGGCGGAGTCCCTTCAGCTTTGTTTGCCTTCTTAGCTGCCCCTAAAATTAATCTTTGTGAACTAAAAGACCCTTTCACTGCCCCTACCCCAACTCACCTAGACCGAGAATTTAGGCTACGGGGGAAAGCTTTTCGCCTGTTCTCTCAATACATAGTGTCAAACAGGTTGCAAAGTCATTGCTCCGGTCCACTCAGGCAATCGCAGACGCGGATGCCAGAAGGTCGGTTGAACTGTCCCGGCGACTGCTTCTTCAGTCGTCAATCCAATCATTGGGTGACATACGCACAGCCTTGCTTGAGGCGGTACGAGCGAGACAAGATCTCAGAATGTCCTTGGTACGGAAGCTTCCTGATCGCATTGCGAATCAGGTGGTCATGTCACCAGTGCTCACTCCCTCTTTAATGTCCCCTGAAGTGTGGCGAACAGTTTTTAATATGGCTCAGGCCTTTAAACATAGTCCCACCCCTTCTAAGAAACCTGCCTTTAACTTCCCCAAACCCAGGCCAGTCGCTAAGGCTCAGCCGGGGGATCTAAGCCCTTTTATCCACCTAAGTCCTCCTCCCCTCAAGGTCAGTACAGGCATAGACAGGGTAGGTTTTCAGGTCAGAGAGGACACGGCCATATAAGCCAGGTCAGGGCCCGTCTTCTGCCAACGCCAGCCAGCCGGCGAAGCGTCCACCACCACCAACTCCACCACCATCAAAAAACTAAAGTCTCTCTCACTCCCGGTGCCAGTCTCAAGGCCGGCGGATCCGAGGATAGTACAGCCGGCGAACCCTTGTCTGCTAACTGGGTCGTTCCGAACGTGTCACCAAGCATGGCCGTTAAACACTTGGGCACGGATGGTGGCACGCAAAGGCATCACTTGGCAGTGGCTCCGGCGACCTCGCTTACGTCAGCCGACAACGGCGAATTTTGTTTCTTTAGAGGTGGAGTCACTGGTCCAGGAAATGATTGCCAAGAATGTCATCATCCCGGTCCCTCCAAATTACCCAGTATTCACGTCCAAGCTATTTTTGGTTCCCAAAAGGGACAGTGTTCAGATGAGACCGGTCGTAGACCTATCGTATCTGAACCTTCACATTCACAACGAGTCATTCCGAATGTTAACAGTACACCAAATCAGGCTAACACTTCCGCCGGGAGGTTGGATGTGTTCCCTAGACCTGACAGACGCTTATTGGCACGTATCGGTAAACAAAAGATTTCAAAGGTTTCTGGCCTTACGGATCAGGCATCAACATTTTTTTTTTCAGAGGATGCCATTCGGTTTGAACCTGGCACCTCGATTATTCACGAAATTAGTCCGGCAAGCCCTGATGCCATTATTAAAGCAAGGAATCAGAATTTTGTGGTACCTAGACGACTGGCTGGTGGTGGCAGAGACAGAGCAATTATGCATCAAACATGTCAACATAACTTTAAATCATGTCAAAACTCTAGGGTTCAAGGTAAATCTGGTAAAGTCAAACCTTGTTCCCTCACGAGTAATTCAGTGGATAGGGCTGGTTTGGGACACAGCTGCTCTCACTCTGAGTCAGAGTGTGGACAATCGAAACAGGTTTCGCAGGAAACTGTTCATGTTTCTTCACAGTCTGACTACGACACGGAGGTCCTGGGAGTCTCTGGTCGGCTCTCTCAACTGGATTCAACTAACTGTAATGTTGGGCCGGTTGAAAGTAAAACTTTTAATATTGGAGGGCAACAAATATTTCTCACTCTTACCGGCGGGAAAATTATGGCCCATACCAAAATTAATCCACACCTTACTAGCGGTCTGGGCGAAGAGGGAAATGTTGCACTCAGTAATGTCATGGACCTCTCCTCCGCCAACGGTATGGGTAGACACGGATGCGTCAGGCACAATAGGTTGGGGATTTCAGTCAAACCAGGGGCACCAGGGTCAGGGGCTTTGGTCCCACTTAGAAATCTCCCACATCAATGTCAAAGAATTACTAGTCCCCTTGTATTTCCTTCAGGCTCACGGCTCTACTTTACGGGGCAAGTCGGTGGCCTTCAGAATGGACAATCTGAATGCAGTTCACTGTATTCAGAAACAGGGGTCAACGAGATCACGGAAGTTGCTAAACGTGTCGGAAGAGATTTTTATTCTAGCCATCAGGCTAGACATTTATCTTCACGCATCTTATCTCCCAGGCGTAGCAAACGTCTGGGCAGACGCTCTGTCCCGGCGACAGAGCACGACAGTAGAATGGGAGCTCAAGCAACCCATTTTCAACCTAATGATTGCAGAGCTCTACCATCCACAAGTGGATCTGTTTGCGTCCGAGGAGACTCACAAACTCCCTCTATACCTCACCCGCCGGACGAAAACGCCGGCAGGGGGGCCAGACGCCCTAGTGACAGACTGGAACAGATGGAGCTCCATCTATCTGTTTCCGCCGCCAGACGCGTCACTAATGTGCCACGTAGTGAACAAACTACGAGATTATCAAGGCTTAGTCTCGCTAATCGCGCCCCTGTGGCCGGCGCAGTTATGGTACCAGCAATTAAAGACGTGGTGCCCGCACCCGGTGTCGTTCCCGGTCGAGTATTTCCACTTAGACACGATTGGCAACCTAGCGACCTCGTTGACTTTTGCATTATGGACATTCAGGAGGCCAAGTGGCTAGCACCATATGGTAGAGATGTGACCAATAAATTAATAAATCAATATACTCAGTCTACGAAACGACAGTATCAATCACATTGGCAAGCCTTTACTTCTTGGATCATTAATACAGAACAAACTATGCCCTCAGTGGCGTTAGTTTTTAATTATTTAAATTATCTGTTTGAGCAGAAACGTTTATCTGTGGTAACGTTAAAAAATCACTTAACTGCGATTAGAGTGCCCTTTTTAGACCTTACAGGTCTCTCCATACCGGTAGCGGAGGAAACAGGTTTTATGAGAGCATGTTTTAAACTCCGCCCACCTCCCCGTCAGCTCATGCCTACTTGGTCTCTGGACAAAGCTTTGTCTTTACTTCACTCTCGTCTGTACCAAAATACTGCAGATTTTGCATTACTCTTAAAAAAGGCTGTATTCCTTTTGGCTTTGGCCACCGGGAACAGAGTGTCTGAGCTGGCGGCGATGAGCAACACACCTAATTGCCTTAGGTTTGGTAGACTTAATGAATGTCTTAACATTGCACCTTCCCCAGGATTTGTAGCCAAGAATGAGCACAGTGCACACATGTTTTCGGAGTTCACTGTGCCGGCGTTAAAAAGGGGAAAGGTGCACCATAATCTATGTCCAGTGCAAGCTCTAACCAAATATTTGAGGGTAGCTCCTCTAAACCCCCAAGGTGCTTTGTGGGTAGCAAGTACGGGTAAACGCTTACTGAAACGGAGATTGGCTTCTCTTTTGGTCGAAGTCATTAAAGAGAGTAATCCCGGCGTTGTGGGTAGGGCCCACGATTTACGCAAATGGGCAGCCTCTTTACGCTTCCTGAAGAACTTTTCAGTAGAAGATATTACGTCCACACATTTGTGGGCTTCTAATCATATGGTTTTGACTAGATACTTGTCAGTTGCTCTAGACAAACCTTCCTTACCATGTATAGCTTTAAGACAGAGGGTCTAGGTGGCCCTTCAGTCACTTTTGTTTACTTTCAAGAAAAAAGGGGGGGGGGGGGCCTGCAGTCAGTGTAACATAGGACACCCTAGACCCCGCCGGAGTGTGAGAGCTGTGATACAAATTATGGATGATGTGATATGAAAATTTCTCTGTTCTATTCAGGGCGAGAAATTGTGCTAGTACAATGTTAGTACAAACAACAGGGTTGTTATAGTAGTTTTAGCTGTGAAAGCAATTTAGTATTAAACAGTGGAGATATTTTGTAAAATATTTCCACGAATATTATGAGGTTATATGTGCACATGTAAACTTATAACTTTTTATTTTTGTCACCACTCGTTGAGTGGGGTGCCTTTGTAACTACAGATCTGTTCACAGAATCTCCAGAGTTATCCTTTTTTGTCAAGCAGGCTTCTTTGAAGCACGCACCTGCTTGAAACCCTTTTTTGTATATATATGGGCTGCGCCATGTTTAAATATATTTTCAAAGTAAGAATACTATGTGGTTGTTTGATTATCTGCTTTTCTAGAGTTATGATATGATTACGAATGTCCCCCTCCAGTCTTAGAAATCAGGCATGTTTGTCAATGATGGAGGGGCCACTAATAAATTATAGGTTTGACTCCTGTAAGGAGATAAAGAAAACCTAATATTTAGTAGTGGCCCCGTAATCATTGACGACTGGGGCCCTCCCGACCATCCCCTTCCCATTCGTTGATGTATTAAGGATTTTGGTTTACTTGATATGTCAGTGAAGGAAGAATGACGCCTGAATCAGCGTCTGGTCAAAGATCCACACAAGTACATCCACGATATGATGGAAAGCTTATTGGATAGTTATTCTTATTTAATTTTTATTTTTATTTTTTTACGAAGTTTTTTCGTAGTGAGAACCCAATTCATAATGACTGAAGCCATGAGTGAGGTCGCGTGCGCTCATGATGAAGGCTCCTCAGATTTTAAATGCTCTGCGCGGTAGATTCAAACTACGGCGGATTAGTGTTTGAAGAGGATGCCTTATGTAATAGGCATGTTCGTCAATGATTACGGGGCCACTACTAAATATTAGGTTTTCTTTATCTCCTTACAGGAGTCAAACCTATAATATGGCACTGCCTCAGTTTCGATGTTAACCCTTCCTACCCGGGCTGTCTTACCCAATGACGGTCGCCCCTACCCGGGCGAAATGGCTGAAAAACGTCTAGGCCTAGGCTACCATATTTATGTTTATTTTCACTGCTAGAACTTTCCCACTCATCTATAATCGTAGTGCGGTTTTCAATCTGTATTTTGGCGTTGAGTAGAGCTCTGTAAGTCAACTGGTTCAGTTGTGATGACGATTTCAGTGGAGCCAATATTGCAGAGATGTTGCCAATATGGGGGCTTTTCAGACACTAATTTTGTCTGACGTCAGAACAATAACATTGAAGAGTCTTCTCCTTCTTGTTTTCGGAGGTGCGGTGACGCAATGCTTGGGTTTGTTGACATACGTCGTACGCACGGCGTTCAGACCAAGCTTAATTAGGCTATTAAGCTCATGCCTTAGATAAGGCATACCGGGTAGCGGCCCTTCTTTCGTGCTGTCCTTACCTAAGGCAGACCAGGTAGGAAGGGTTAAAGGCACTTGATTCAGTACACCATCTTGGCATCCGCATTAGCTCTGTTGCCTTTCGTTCCTCTCACGTCTCCAATATCCTCAGTGAGGCTGGGGTTCTGCTACTGTCATACCATCGACAATTGATCCTGATGCGCAATGCAGTTCGCCTTCTCCATGACCCAACATGACAGACCTCTTTTGTGCTGAGGCTGATACTCCTCATAGTACTGGTGCTTCATTGCTGTTCACGTTGTTATCTCAACATTTACTCACAATGCATGACATCTCCATACCCCATGCACCTCTCACCCCTTCCCCCATCACTCCTTGGACTCTCACACTCCCTGCTGTTTGTTTTCAATTGGGTGACCTACACAATGCCATGACCTCGTCTGAACGTTGGTAATTTTCCCTACAACACATTAGCGATCACGTCCCGGCCGAGTTTATATACACGGATGGTTCCAAAATAACGGATGCTGTGGGTTGTGCTGCGGTTTTGGATCATGGCATACTGTATATCAGAACACCTTGCATCCGTTACCCACGGTTTTCACTGCCGAACTTTGGGCCATGTTTAGCTCTCTTGATCTCATCATAATTTTACTCACATACAGTATGTCTCGCATGTTGTTATCTGCAGTGATTCTAGGAGTGTGTTGCATGCAATAAATAGTTATGCCCCAAAGACCCATTCATTTTAACTGTCATACATAAATTACATGATTTGCAATGAGATAGTCATACCATCACACTATGCTGGGTTCCTGTCCAAGTAAGCTGAAATGAACGAGCTGATTCCCTCGCTAAGCAGGCTAGTCAGGGCACCCCCTCTCCTACACTACTGCAGCCGGCAGACGTACTCCCCGTTCTCCGACTGCGCGTAGATGATGCGTGGCCACCCCTTCGGGGATCACGGCGTCAGGCAATAGATAGAATATGTCATACATTTTTCTTAATAGTGGTGTAACGGGTTCAAGCGCTAGTGAATTCCTCCAGAAGAATTGGCGCTATTGAGAAACAAAAGACCAGATTATTATTATTACACAAAGAACCAGTACTAATATTATTCTTGGTATTTTGGGTAAAGAGGAATTTTGTTATCACAGATAGAAAAAAAAAATACTGTACTCCCAATGTATCTGTTGTAAGTTGTAAAAGTCTATTTAACTGTATCTAATCCCTGCGTGGCCTTGTTGTTGTTGTTGTAGCTCTCCAGACTTTCTGGTCGAGCAGTCCCAAGTCTGGTAGACCGAACCCATCCAGATACTCGAACCCCCAAAGGGGCCAGGGTGAGATGAGATCTGTCCCTGAGAGTGCAGTGGGGGAGGGGCAGCAGGAGAGGGGATCATCAGCCCACCGACTTGCACCCCTGGGTCAATGCCCCCACCGTCTGCAGCCCCCCTTGGAGTGCCACCCAATCAGGTGATCTCGCCAGCACCTAGAAGGAAAAGTAGTACAGGAAAAGAGACAGACAGAAACGGCTAAGGTAGCGTGGCGTTGTTTCTGCTGCCACCGCATGCAGTTTGATGAATAGGCCTAGTTTTTTTTACCCAACTCAAAAATTGTTTATTAGCCATAATTAAAGAAAAACGTGTCATTGTTTTTATAACAAAACTATCTATCTATCTAGCAATAGATAGATAGATAGATAGATAGTTTTGTTATAAAAACAATGACACATTTTTCTTTAATTATGGCTAATAAACAATTTTTGAGTTGGGTAAAAAAAAAAAAAAAATCTTGTTTTTTTCTTTTTTCCATGTGATTGAGGGAGGCAAAAGGCATAACTGCCTATAGCGAGTGCCTCCCCCATAGTTGAAAGAGTGACAGGGCCAAAATCAAGGGACGTTCGAGCCAAAATGCCTGGACACACGGAGTTTGAAGCAATTTAAGTCATAGGAAGAGGGAAAGACTGATTCTGGGAGAGAGTTCCAGAGCTCAGCTGTTGAGTAGAAGAAAGTTTGAGAGTAACATTTCACTCTTGGGTTGGAGAGTTGCACAGAGTAGGGGTGGGATTGAGTTGCAAGACGGGTACCACGTGCCCTACGTAAAGGAGGTGGTATACACTGGGAAAGCTCTGAGGAACACTGATTATTATAGTAGCGATAGAATAGCGAGAGAGATGCAACATTGCGGCGGAGAGAGAGAGATTGCAGAGAGTTGGTGAGTGGACGGGAGTTAATGATACGAAAGGCCTTCCTTTCAACTTTGTCTAGGAGAGCGGTGTGAGAGGAACCTCCCCACACATGTGAACAATACTCAATACAAGGACGCACTATGCCCCTGTACAGAGCAAGAAGCTGTGCAGGGGAAAAGAACCCCCTAAGGCGGTTGAGCACACCCAGCTTCTGGGAGGCTGCCTTAGCAAGACTGGTAATATGGTCCTTCCAACTGAGAGCAGAAGAAAAAGAGACACCAAGAATATTGAGAGAAGATGAAGGATTGATTTTTGTATTGTTGAAGAATAAGGGATAGTCCGCTGGGAGTTCCTTACGGGTAGATAGATGGAGAAATTGGGTTTTGGAAGCATTAAAGGTAACAAGGTTTTCTCTGCCCCAATTGGAGATAGTATTTAGATCAGAATTTAAGAGCTCTATGGCTTCATTACGTTTGTCGTTGAGGGATTGCTGGCTGGGGCGTTCTGAAAAAGTAATGGAGTAGTGTAAGGGTGAGTCGTCTGCGTATGAATGGATGGGAATTGAGGTACAGATGAGGAGATCATTTATAAAAATTAGAAAGAGAATAGGAGATAGGACAGAGCCCTGAGGAACACCGGAGTTTATAAGGTGAGGAAGTGAACAATGGCCGTCTACAACCGCGGCTATGGAACGGCCGGAAAGGAAATTAGAGACAAAGGCACAGATGGAGGGATAGAAACCGAAGGAGGGTAGTTTAGAAATTAAAGATTTGTGCCAGACTCTATCGAAGGCTTTCGATATGTCTAGTGCAATAGAAAAAGTCTCGCCGAATTCCCGAAAGGAGGATGACCAAGAGTTAGTAAAATATAAAAGAAGATCACCAGTAGAGCGACCCTTAAGGAAGCCATACTGGCGATTTGAGAGCAGATTATGAGAAGAGAAATGCTTAAGAAATTTGGAAGCAAGAATAGTTTAAAAAACTTTAGAAAGACAAGAGATGAGAGCAATTGGACGATAGTTGGAGGGTTGAGAGCGGTCACTCTTCTTTGGGACAGGTTGAATGTGAGCAAATTTCCAGCATGAAGGGAAGACGTTAGAGGATAGACAGAGACGAAAGAGTTTGTCTAGGCAGGGAGTCAGCACGGAAGCACAGTTTTTGAGAACAACAGGAGGAACACCGTCTGGACCGTACGCCTTGTTAGTATTAAGCCCAGAGAGGGTAGAAAGTACATCTTTAGAAGAGATTAGGATATTAGGCATAAGTAAGAGAGAGGAGGGTGGAGAGGGAGGAATAGCACCGGAATCATCCAAGGTGGAGTTTCTAGCAAAAGTTTGAGCGAAGAGTTTAGCTTTGTCAGAGGAAGAAGTGATGGTTGTGCCATCAGAGTGGAAAAGGGGAGGGAAAGACAAGGAAGAGAAATTGTTGGAGAGGTTTTTGGCTAGATGCCAGAAAGCTTGGGAAGAGCTAGAGTTGGATAGTTCAGTGGAACGAGAGGGCTAATTATCTCTGCCAAGTAAGTTGGACGGAAGTTATATTTTCGCTTCCGTTTGTTTGTCTTTTTGTTTGTCTGTAAACAAGATATCACACAAAGTTATGAACCAATTTTCACAAAATTTAGTGGGCAGATAGAATATGCGCCAAGGAACAAGTGATTCACTTTAGGAGGCAATCCAGGTCATATCCTATGACAAAGCCAGCATAGGCAGAGGTTAGCGTTCTACCGAGTGCCCTCTTGTTTAGATAGTATTAATTGTATATATTCGTACAGGTCCTTCCCAATCTGAAAAAAAAGTCTGTCAGCCATAATAAAAGACCAAAATTCATCATCAAACTGAAAAGGTCAAGAAAGAACTGGAAGGATGTAGTGTCCGGGCGTACGGTCGTCATGTTTACATAGGTCGATCGCCACGGTTGAGTTCCCGTCTATTTTGACGGCGATTTTGTTTTGTTATTTGCCCCCTGCTGGCAATATATATGATGATTACAATAAGTCATGGCCCCCCTCAACATATTCTTGTATCCAATGGCATTCAAAATAAATGGGAACATGATTGCGAGCGTCCGCCGCCACCGCTCCGCGTAGTGTAAACAAGGCGGGCGGTACGCCCGAACCGAAAGAACTTGAACTCCAAGAGAGAGTTAAAGACTAGGGATGGCGATCCTCCGTGGCAATGCCACCAGCGTCATGAGCTCCATACCACTGAGCCATACCACTGTGTGAGGCCCGGGCAGGAGTGGTTTATCCGTAGTCTTTCCACGGTATGGTGTAAAAATAAACATTATTTGTATTTTACATGTTGTTCGATGTACAGTATATAAATAAAAGATGTGTCGGATGGTTGAAAGCCACAGTTGCTCGCGCGTTTGGGGCTAGCAACACGTATTATGAAAAACATGTATCCATCATATAATTTACTTTCTCTCACTTCACTCACTCACCCCCGTAATTTAGTGGAGGATAACAGGTTTTTCACAATAATTAGACAGATTTTTTTTTTTTTTAAGAGAGAGTTTCTAACCATTCTATTATGTTATTCAGAAGAAATCTAGCTAATAGTCGTCATCTGATTCAAAGGTTGTCACTGAAATATTTTTACGGCAGTACTGTACTGTATATGAATATGCTTGTCAGGGTTAATAAAGTTAGTATTGTACAGTACCATACAGTACTGTAGTTAAAATAAAAATAATCAGAACTAAAAAAAAATTTTAATTGATGAAGTTTAAAAAACCTAATGTATGCTTGTGTGACTATTAGATGTGTGTGTGTATGTGACGAATATTATTTATGCATGCCAATGTTACATACGCTTGCATGATGATGTTATGTGCATTCGTATGACTTAATTCCTTGCATGCTGACTGACTTGTTACATTGAGCTTACTTATATTCAAGTTTATCTTCAGTAATCTTATCAGTTTGAATTATTTCTTATGTTATATATATATATATATATATATATATATATATATATATATATATGTATATATCTGTGTATATATATATACTGTATATATAGTTATTGTTGCTAGTTTTGTTTTCTCCCCAGTGAATATGTTTTCTCTCTCTCTCTCTCTCTCTCTCTCATATATTGATTTTCTTTCACTCTATAATTTAGTAATACAACATTGTAAATCCCTTGTGTTGATAGCTTGATTTTACTAATGTAACACTTTATCAGGTTTGTCTTATACAGTAGTGTGGTTATCATTAGACAATGTTATGCAGTTTAACCCTCCAGCCCCGGCTATGTATTCCATATATATTCCCCGAAATCCGGGGGTTTTGGCCGAAAAACGTCTACGCCTAGGCTACCGTATCTTTGTTATTCTGACTGCTTCCGCATTCCCGCGCATCCCCAAGCGTAGATGTGTTTCGTACCTGTAGAATGGCGTTAAGTAGAGCTCTCTAAGTCAACTGGTTCAGTTGTGATGATGATTTCATTGGAGATAACTTTATGGCAAAAACAGCCACTTTACACTACTTTTCGATACTTAACAATAACATACAGGCACACACGAACAAGCGACGCACTCCTTCTTGTGGCCGGAGATGCGGGGCGTCAGTCCAGCCGGCTGTTGTTTACATGCGTCGGACGTACGCCTCGCACACCAAGCTTACAGGCTTTAAGCTCATGGGTGTTTAAGAGACCTTCCGGGTAGCTCGGGTGTGTTTTTTATGGGTGTTTAAGAGCTCTTCCGGGTCTGATGGGTTAAGAGAGACATTTGGGGATCATTTAAGCTAATGTAATTTTTACTCCTGATTACTAGAAGTCATTCCTAACCTGTGTAAAATTGTCTAGTGTCAATCATAATACAATTAAAGTTAATCTTGTATTAAAGGAATTATTACAGTACAGTTCTAAGAAATGGGACTCGTTAGCCTTGGTCGGCAACTCATCTAGGGGGAGACAACCTTATACAAATCCGGGTGGATGGGACTCGTCAGCCTTGGTTGGCAGCCTTGGTCTAGGGGAGTAAACCTGATACAAATCCGTACTGCTTACCTAAGGGTAAGGCAGGTTAGTGGATGGATTAGCCGAACACCACTGTAGAAAAATAGTGCTAACAAGATACACAAAGGGCCTCGGAGTCGGACCGATCCTAAATTGAATGGTCAATCCTGTAAGTCCTTCACTAAACTGGCTCGGGTTGTCCCTCTCACAGGGAATAGGTCCGCTTGGGGGCATTCTGTGTCTGGCCACCCTCGTAAGGGGAGTAAGGCGTCCAACAATAGATAGATAGATAGATAGACTAAGAAAATTATCGTTTTGCAAGTTATCCATTCTAAGATGTTCTAAGAATGTTGGCTATTCTAATAGTATTTTTTTTCTACTTTTGATAAGATATTATAGATAATTGAAAATATAAATGTTATATTTAAATATTCTTACTATAATTAATTATATAAATTTTATTGTAACATATTATTTGCATCTCGATGCTTTAGCATTATGATATTGATCAATACATGAGTTTTTTAATAATAATCAGTAACACTGTTCTTTTTTATACATACATTTGTAATAATTTGTAATCATTTCATCTATCTATTGCCGGACGCCGTGATCCCCGAAGGTGTCACGAGCGAAATGGCCCCCCCTTCGGGGATGACGGCGTCCGGCAATAGATAGAGAGATAGATAGTGATACTGTAATTTGATTAATTGATAAGCTGTTTACCAATAATCCTCTAAAACTCCCAGATACTTAAAGTAACTGGACAAGTCAAGCAGTAGACATTTAAACAAAGTAGCTTCAACTTGTCATTGTCACTGGTTGAGATCTACTGGTTGCAATGGTTCACTTGTCCAAGAACCGCACATACTCTAACCTCTCATTTATCAGTCTCATTATTTCATTGTTCCATTCTATCTATCTATTGCCTGACGCCGTGATCCCCGAAGGGGTGGCCACGAACGAACCGCCCCCATTCACCTCTGTCCCCAGTCAGTCGACGCCCCTCCTCCCAACCAGCACCGCCTTCATCCATATACTTCCTCACTCTATATTGTTCCATTAACTTAGGGAATTATAAAAACACTATGCTTTATTGAAAAATTCATAGTAGATTAAAAACTAAATCCACATGTTCAAAACTCTGGTTAAGTTTTCCACCATCCAGTAACCCCTTCAGTGCCATGATGTCATTTTGATCTTTTTCTGGCTAATATTAAACAATGTCATGCAATTTAAGAAGTCCTATGTTGTTTAGATGGTTTATTGAGATAGTACTGTACTTATCCCTTTGAATCTTAGAAGTAGATGATATTTTAAATATAATTGTGTTATGGTAACCAGAATGAGATAAAAATGATATGATGGTGTTGAAGGGGTTAACTGTCAATGGTTGCCTAATACAACCAGCCCTCCACAATACAGATCCTATAATAACAATGACCGATCAACCTCTGCCATCTACAGTAGGTGCCATTGCAGATACTTTGTTCTCTTTACACTCTAATATCGCCATACCCATAATAAACATTCGGGTAAACTAGTGCTGTATAGGATATATATAGTGGGATACGGTGTCTTTTCTCTTCTAGCAATCAATTGGTGCCAACAAAAAATTGCGTTAGATACGAATGCATAAAGCAATTTGAAAAAGGCTAATTGGTGCCAAAACATGGACTGAGTCACCATTTTCAGACTTTCTTCAGCTTATTTTACCTTACGAGTGTAGGGTTAAGTTCGGCTCCTCCACAAACTTACACTTTTCACAGGCAAATACCCCCTAATTCTGAAAACCAATGTAGGTAGACTACATACAATAATGCTAAACTATATTTCCTAATAAACTAATATAAACTGAGTAATCTTGACCAAACCAATTTGTGAACCTCACATACAGTATACCTTGTGTTTTGTTTACCGGTATACTAATGTGCCGGTAGTAATGTACCAATCGGTGAATGGTCTCAAGTGGTAGTCTAAACCCGAGTCTCATCTCTACCGCTTTTAATTACGTAATAATACCATTACAATAAATCAATTTACTATGTTTTAACCCTCATCGAACGGGGGTTTAAACCTTCCCGCCAGCGCTTGATCCGGGTGAAACATCGAACTCTGGATTTTGGCGCGCATATAAATATGCCAAAAAAATGGCTTAATTAACCTAGGTTATATATATATCCAGAGGCAGTACTCATTGTTATCTTGCGATGGGTGAAGACTATAACTCTCTAGACCAAGTGGTTCAGTTTTTATTGTGAAAATAATTAGGTCAGTTATGGCCGCCGCGAGCCTGGATTCGTGTGAATGGTCGTCTTTCGTCACTTTCGGATATACATATCTTCAAGTAAATGGCCTAACCTAGATTATATACATACCAGAGGCAGTACTTGTTATCTTGCGATGAGAGAAGACTAAAACTTTGTACATTAAGTGGTTATTGTGTGAGCTGGAAAATAAATGTGAATGTTTTGTCATGTTACTGAGAATTGTCCGAATGCGGCAATGCAATAATGGCCGCCATGGCTATGGTCTATTTACATTTGTTCAACAATTGATTTTTTATTATTGAATATGGACTATGGATTATGTACAGTATTATTATTGATTATAATTGATTATTGATATATTTCACCATTGTATCCATTCCTAAGTCACTGTCGACTGCTTTCATGCATCGTTTGAGACTACAGAATATCAATACAAGCTTGCAAGAGGTCCACAAGTAAGCAAGAGTCAGCTGACTGACTGGCTATGTGTTTTTGTTCTTGTTGGTTATTCGGACTATCTGCTAAGACAACAAAACTTTCTCTAGTGCGGTTTTAAGGGGTTTTAAGCCATAAAATAATTCAATTGAGCTATGTAGGCCAGCCGGGCGTTACGAGGCGAACTTGATTTTTTTTTTTTTTTTTTTTTTTTTTTTTTTTTTTTTTTTTCCCCTTTGTGAGTGATGGAGACAGAAGGCAGAACTGCCTGTAGCGAGTGCCTCTCCCATAGTTGAAAGAGTGACAGGGCCAAAATCAAGGGACGTTCAATCCAAAATGCCTGGACACAGATTTTGAAGCAATTTAAGTCATAGGATGTGGGAAAGACTGATTCTGGGAGAGAGTTCTAGAGCTCAGCTTTTGAATAGAAAAAAAGACAGTAACGTTTCACTCTTGGGTTGGAGAGTTGCACAGAGTAGGGGTGGGATTGTGTTGCAAGACGGGTACCACGTAGCCTACATAGAGGAGGTGGTATACACTGGGAGAGCTCTGAGGAGCACTGATTATTGTAGTAGCGATAGAATAGCGAGAGAGATGCAACATTGCAGCGAAGAGAGAGAGTTTGCAGAGAGTTGGTGAGTGGGCGGGAATTAATGATACGAAAGGCCTTCCTTTCTACTTTGTCTAGGAGTGCGGTGTGAGAGGAACCTCCCCACACATGTGAACAATACTCAATACAAGGACGCACTGTGACCCTGTACAGAGCAAGAAGCTGCGCAGGGGTAAAGAACCCCTTGAGGCGGTTGAGCACACCCAGCTTCTGGGAGGCTGCCTTAGCAAGACTGGTAATATGGTCCTTCTAAGTGAGAGCAGAAGAAAAAGAGTCACCAAGAATATTGAGGGAAGATGAAGGATTGATTATTGTATTGTTGAAGAATAAGGGATAGTCCTCTGGGAGTTCCAACTGGACTCCATGGAGTCCAGCCAGGTCAGATGGGTTAATATACATTAATATGTTTATCAGGAAATTATAATTTATAACTATAATAGTAAAAGGCCAAAGACAACTTCATTAAACAAGGAAATGTTATTGAAGTTGGTATATTGGCGTCTGGCATAGCAACACAACAACAACACACACACAACATGTGAGTGTGAATCACCAGTCTGGGCTTCTTTTTGTTCAAGTAAAGATGCATTATGTGTTTTATTGGCCAGTTGCATGTTACTTCATAGATGTAGTTGTAGATTAAGGGTTAGGGAGTCATAAAATACACAATTAGTGATTCAGATTGAACAAAAAAGGGGTTGATATAGGTGGATGGATGAAGAAAAAAATGGAGTCCTTTTGCGCTAAATTATAGGTTTGACTCCTGTAAGGAGATAAAGAAAACCTAATATTTAGTAGTGGCCCCGTAATCATTGACGAACATGCCTATTACATAAGGCATCCTCTTCAAACACTAATCCGCCGTAGTTTTGAATCTACCGCGCAGAGCATTTAAAAACTGAGGAGCCTTCATCATGAGCGCACGCGACCTCACTCATGGCTTCAGTCATTATGAATTGGGTTCTCACTACGAAAAAACTTCGTAAAAAATAAAAACAAAAAGAAAATAAGAATAACTATCCAATAAGCTTTCCATCATATCGTGGATGTACTTGTGTGGATTTCTGACCAGACGCTGATTCAGGCGTCATTCTTCCTTCACTGACATATCAAGTAAACCAAAATCCTCAATACATCAACGAATGGGAAGGGGACGGTCGGGAGGGCCCCAGTCGTCAATGATTACGGGGCCACTACTAAATATTAGGTTTTCTTTATCTCCTTACAGGAGTCAAACCTATAATTTATTAGTGGCCCCTCCATCATTGACGAACATGCCTGATTTCTAAGACTGGAGGGGGACATTCGTAATCATATCATAACTCTAGAAAAGCAGATAATAAAAACAACCACATAGTATTCTTACTTTGAAAATATATTTAACAACGGCGTAGCCGAAAAAATACAAGAAAAAGGGGTTTCAGGCAGGTGCGTGCTTCAAAGAAGCCTGCCTGACAAAAAATGGGTAACCCTGAAGATTCTGAACACAGATCTGTAGTTACAAAGGCACCCCACTCAACGAGTGGTGACAAAAAATAACAAGTTATAAGTTTATATGTGCACATAATAAACCCCAACATAAACTTGGAGATAAATTGCAAAGGAACTCCATTATTCTAAAATTAAATTGCTTTTGCAGCTAAACTACTCTAACAACACCGTTGTTTTGTACTTAACATTGTACTAGCACAATTTCTCACTGAGAATTTTCATATCACATTTTAACCTTAAATTGTATCACAGCTCTCATACTCCGGCGGGGTCTAGGGTGTCCTATGTCAACTGACTGCACCCCCCCCCCCCCCTTCCCGTGAAAGTAAACAAAAGTGACTGCAGGGCCACCTAGACCCTCTGCCTTAAAGCTATACATGGTAAGGAAGGTTTGTCTAGAGCAACTGACAAGTATCTAGACAGAAACGTATGATTAGACGCCCACAACTGCGTGGACGCTATGTCTTCAACTGAAAAAAATTTCAGGAAACGTAAAGAGGCTGCCCATTTGCGTAAATCGTGGGCCCGACCCACAACGCCGGGATTACTTTCTTTAATGACTTCTACCAGAAGAGAGGCTAATCGCCGTTTAAGTAAGCGTTTACCCGTACTTGCTACCCATAAAGCACCTTGGGGGTTTTGAGGAGCTACTCTCAAATATTTGGTTAGACCTTGCACTGGACATAAATTATGATGCACCTTTCCCCTTTTTAACGCCGGCACCGTGAATTCAGAAAACACGTGTGCACTATGCTCATTCTTGGCTACAAAACCTGGGGAGGGTGCAATGGAAATACATTCATTAAGTCTACCAAACCTAAGACAATTAGGTGTTTGCTCATCGCCGCCAGCTCAGACACTCTGTTTCCGGTGGCCAAAGCCAAAAGGAAAACCGCCTTTTTTAAGAGTAATGCAAAGTCTGCAGTATTTTGGTACAGACGAGAGTGAAGCAAAGACAAAGCTTTGTCCAGAGACCAAGTAGGCATGAGCTGACGGGGAGGTGGGCGGAGTTTAAAACATGCTCTCATAAAACCTGTTTCCTCCGCTACCGGTATGGAAAGACCCGTAAGGTCTAAAAAGGGCACTCTAATCGCAGTTAAGTGATTTTTTAACGTTACCACAGATAAACGTTTCTGCTCAAACAGATAATTCAAATAATTAAAAACTAATGCCACTGAGGGTACAGTTTGTTCTGTCCTAACGATCCAAGAAGTAAAGGCTTGCCAATGTGATTGATACTGTCGTTTTGTAGACTGAGTATATTGATTAAGTAATTTATTTGTCACATCTCTACCGTATGGTGCTAGCCACTTGGCCTCCTGAATGTCCATAATGCAAAAGTCAGCGAGGTCGCTAGGTTGCCAATCGTGTCTAAGTGGAAATACCCGACCGGGAGCGATACCGGGTCCGGGCACCACATTTTCAATTGCTGGTACCACAACTGCGCAGGCCACAGTGGCGCGATTAGCGAGACTAAGCCTCGATAATCTCGTAGTTTGTTCACTACGTGGCACATTAGTGACGCATCTGGCGGTGGAAACAGATAGATGGAGCTCCATCTGTTCCAGTCTGTCACTAGGGCGTCTGGCCCCCCTGCCGGCGTTTTCGCCCGGCGGGTGAGGTATAGAGGGAGTTTGTGAGTCTCTTCGGACGCAAAAAGATCCACTTGTGGATGGGAGAGCTCTGCAATCATTAGGTTGAAAATGGGTTGCTTGAGCTCCCATTCTACTGTCGTGCTCTGTCTCCGGGACAGAGCGTCTGCCCAGACGTTCGCTACGCCTGGGAGATAAGATGCGTGAAGATAAATATCTAGACTGTTGGCTAGAGCAAAAATCTCTTCCAACACGTTTAGCAACTTCCTTGACCTCGTTGACCCTTGTTTCTGAATACAGTGGACTGCATTCAGATTGTCCATTCTGAAGGCCACCGACTTGCCCCGTAACGCCGGGCCGTGAGCCTGAAGGAAATACAAGGGGACTAGTAATTCTTTGACATTGATGTGCGAGATTTCTAAGTGGGACCAAAGCCCCTGACCCTGGTGCCCCTGATTTGACTGAAATCCCCAACCTATTGTGCCTGACGCATCCGTGTCTACCCATACCGTTGGTGGAGGAGAGGTCTATGACATTATTGAGTGCAATGTTTCCCTCTTCGCCCAGACCGCTAGTAAGGTGTGGATTAATTTCGGGATGGGCCATAATTTTCCCGCCGGTAAGAGCGGGAAATATTTGTTGCCTTCCAATATTAATCGTTTTACTTTCAACCGGCCCAACTTGACAGTTAGTTGAATCCAGTTGAGAGAGCCGACCAGAGACTCCCAGACCCTTCGCGTCGTAGTCAGACTGTGAAGAAACCTGAACAGTTTCCTGCGAAACCTGTTGCGATTGTCCACACTCTGACTCAGAGTGAGAGCGGCGGTGTCCCAGACCAGCCCTATCCACTGAATTACTCGTGAGGGAACAAGGTTTGACTTTACCAGATTTACCTTGAAGCCTAGAGTTTTGACATGATTTAAAATGATATTGACATGTTTTATGCATAATTGTTGTGTCTCTGCCACCACCAGCCAGTCGTCCAGATACCACAACACTCTGATCCCTTGTTTTAACAATGGCATCAGGGCTTGCCGGACTAGTTTTGTGAATAATCGAGGTGCCAGGTTCAAGCCGAACGGCATCCTCTGAAAAACAAAATTTTGGTGCCTGATCCGTAAGGCCAAAAACCTTTGAAATCTTTTGTTGACCGATACGTGCCAATAGGCGTCTGTCAGGTCTAGTGAACACATCCAACCTCCCGGCGGAAGTGTTAGCCTGATTTGGTGTACTGTTAACATTCTGAAAGATTCGTTGTGAATGTGAAGATTCAGATAAGACAGATCTACGACCGGCCTCATCTGAACACTGTCCCTTTTGGGAACCAAAAATAGTTTGGACGTGAATACAGGGTAATTTGGGGGGACCGGGATGATGACATTCTTGGCAATCATTTCCTGGGCTAGTGACTCCACCTCTAATGAAACAAAATTCGCCGTTGTCGGCTGACGTAATCGAGGTCGCCGGAGCCACTGCCAAGTGATGCCTTTGCGTGCCACCATCCGTGCCAAGTGTTTAACGGCCATGCTTGGTGACACGTTCGGAACGACCCAGTTAGCAGACAAGGGTTCGCCGGCTGTACTACCCTCGGTTCCTCCGGCCTTAAGGTAGGCGCCGGGAGTGAGAGAGACTTTAGTTTTTTGATGGTGGGGTTGGTGCTGGCCGCTTCGCCGGCTGGCTGGTGTTGGCCGAAGACTGGCCCTGACCTGGTTTATTTTGGCCGCGTCCTCTCTGACCTGAAAACCTACTCTGTCTATGCCTGTACTGACCCTGGGGGGAGTGGGAGGACTTAGGCGGAAGAAAAGGTTTAGATCCCCCTGGCTGAGCTTTAGTAGTAGGCCTGGGTTTGGGGAAGTTAAATGCAGGTTTCTTAGAAGGGGTGGGACTTTGCTTAACGGCCTGTGCCATATTGAACACCGTTCGCCATACTTCAGGGGACATTAAAGATGGAGTAAGTACTGGTGACATCACCACCTGGTTAGCAATGCGATCAGGTAGCTTGCGAACTAACGACATCCTAAGATCTTGTCGTGCTCGCACCGCCTCAAGCAAGGCGGTGCGTATGTCACCTAAGGATTGGATTGACGACTGAAGAATCAGTCGCCGGGATAACTCAACCGATCTTCGAGCATCCGCGTCTGCGATTGCCTGAGTGGACCGTAGTAAAGACTTAGCCACCTGCTGAGATACTATGTACTGTGAAAACAGGCGAAAAGCTTTTCCCCGTAGCCTAAATTCTCTGTCTAGGTGAGTAGGGGTAGGTGTAGTGAACGGGTCCTTCAGTTCACAAAGATTAATCTTAGGGGCAGCTAGGAATGCAAACGAAGCTGACGGGACTCCGCCGGCAGAACCCACCGGCATGGAGAACCATGAATGTGTATCTTGAGGGATCTGGTGGGAAGATTTAGAAGTGAAAGTGGTTGCAAAGTTTTGAGCCTCTACCTCCCAATCCACCCAAGGTCCTGGACCCAACTGTCCCACCTTCAAAACTGGATTAGCTGCGTCGTCTGTGACGGTCTGTAAATCTAGTTCAGGAGTAAGAGCTGACAGAGTCTTAATATCATTAAACCCATCCAGCTTAGACCAGTCTGAAAATAGTTTTGAAGCTCAGGCAGGGGGTAAAGCAGGCTTAGAAGCATACACAAAATAATCCTGGTGATAATAACTAGGTATAGCCTTGATGTTTACGTCCAGAACATTACCCAAGGCATCCATGGCCCTTAATTTCTTTGACTTATTGCCCTGGATAAACCACTCACGCGGTACCGGGAGTTCCCCTGACAAGGTAGGTTGGGCAAGCTCTGGTTTAGAGGGGTTCAAAAGAACCCATGACTCGTCTGGCCCATAAAGCAGGGGCATAGCTACCTTTCTAAGAGGCGCTTTGTCTAGAGGGGGTGGATTGACATCCGTTATGACCCTGACATTTGAAGTTGTCAATGCCGCCGTAGCAGGCTTAGTGCTCCTTGCAGGTGACAGAGTAGGAGGGTTAGGAATCTTAGATAAATCAATTGACGTCATCAGAGGCCGTACCGTAGAACTTGTCGAGGGAGCCCCCAAGTCCATTGTGGGGTTTTCCTGTTGTTGACCAAAAAATTTAGATAAAGCATGAGTAAGCAACCCATCAATTTCTTGTGCTGTAACAAACTGGTTTGATGAAGAACTTACAGGTGAATCATTATTATCCCGTGCGGCGTCCAAGCCTGAGCCTGACCCTTGTCCTTCCATATCCGAAATTATTGAAACTTCGTCTTTTTCCTCCCGATCCTCCTGAGAAGACCCCGCCGAGGCAGGGGTACCTTGTTTCCAAGATAAGTCTGGGATAGAGGATGGGATCGCCGCGTCCCTGTGGACGTCGGCTACTGTGTGACTCGTATGAGTCGGACGTGGGTGGTCAGACCCTGGTTGAGCAAACCGCCAAACACCGAGGCCCTGGCCTACGCTCTCTTGAGAGTCTGAAACATTCTCAATTATTGAACCTCCTGAACTTTCCATTTCCAGGGTTAAAATATTAATTGGCAAATCCTCTTTAGGGACAGGCGCTGCACTGGACTCTGAGGCCGTAACACAAACTCTGTCAGGTGTAGAGGTACGATGAGATGCACTAGACTTTGGGGAATGTCGAGAGGACTTCCGATGTGAATCCTTTTTGGAGGATTTATGGCTGCGGTGTGACCGCGAACTAGTCTTAGATCTGGAGGATTCTCCGCCGTGACCACTGGTGGAACCTTCCGTCTTACTCTTCTTACTCGCCGGTGAAGAGGCACGACTAGATGACTGGTGTCTGAGAGGTGACCTTGACCTAGATCTCGCCCGCGACGAGGAGGCGGATGCCGGGGGTGTACTTACACTAGTTGTACTTACACTAGTTGTATTTGCGGGAGTGAGCATGCTCGTTAATTCCCGCCTCCTAAGATATGTTTGTCATACCGTGCTTTGAAACTATGCACTGATGGTGCAGACACTACTTCGGCTGGCAATTTGTTCCACCCACTAATCGAGTTGCTAGGAAATCTTTTACTTTTCAGATCAGATTTACTATTTAGCACTTTTAGTTTATAGCTGTGACCTCTTGTCCTCTCCCCTCCATCCCTCTCTATGAAGTTTTCTTGGTCGATTTTGTCAATACCTCTAACACATTTATATATCTGAATTTGCTGTCCTCGTTTCCTTCTCTGTTCCAGTGTAGGTAGATTCAATCTCTCGAGCCTCTCTTGGTACTCCAAATTTTCCAAACCTGGGATCATCCTCGTAGCTGCTCTCTGTACCCTCTCAATTTTGTGGATATGTTTCTTCAAGTGAGGGGACCACACTACAGATGCATATTCCATCCTGGGTCTTATTATTGCCGTTATTATTTGTTTCATGGTGTTTTCATTAAGATAATTGAAAGACATCCTAATATTTGCCAATAATGCCAGTGATTCTCTCACTATCTTATTTACGTGGCTTTCTGGAGACATGTTATCCCTAAATTCTATCCCCAAGCCTTTTTCTTTTTCTGCTTTGGGAATCACTTCGTTTCCTAGTTTATAATCTTTTCTAGGTCTGTACTTGCTTTTACCCATTTCTAGAGTCTTACATTTCCCTGCATTGAACTCCATATTCCATTTGATGCTCCATTCATGGATCTTTTGCAAATCTGCTTGGAGCTCAAGGCAATCCTCCTGGGTTCTGATCGTTTTAAGCAGCTTAGCATCGTCCGCAAACATACTCATGTAGCTTGTTAGTCCCTCAGGCAAGTCATTTACAAATATTAGAAACATGATTGGGGCTAGAACAGATCCTTGTGGTACCCCACTCGTAATTTGAGTCCAGTTTGACGATTTCCCCCTTACTGTTGTTCTCATCTGTCTTCCGCTAAGGTAGCTCTCCATCCATTTCAGCAGTTTGTCTCCTACTTTTCCCTCATGTTTTAATTTCCACAGCAATCTCTTGTGTGGAACTTTGTCAAATGCCTTTTTAAAGTCTAGGTAGGCACAGTCTACCCATCCTTCCCTCTTGTCCACTGTGTCTATTACTCTAGAGTAAAAACTCAACAAGTTGCTTATACATGATCTGCCACCTCTGAATCCAAATTGTCGGTCAGTAATTAATCTTTTGGATTCCAGGTATTTCACCCATTTGTCCCTTATTAATCCTTCCAGAATCTTCATGAGGATGCTCAATAGTGATACAGGTCTATAGTTCAGTGGTTTATCTCTGCTTCCTCCCTTAAATATAGGAATAATGTTTGCTCTTTTCCATTCTGTAGGTACTATCCCTGTGTCCAATGATTTGGTCATTATGTCATATAACGGTATACTCAGTTCCATAGCATTTTCTTTAATAATCCAGCCTGATACTCCGTCCGGTCCAGCGGCTTTGTTTGGATCCACCTTACTCATTTTGTCTATGAGCTCTGGTCTGTTAAATGTTACTTCCGGCATTTCCTCTGTACCTATCTCATTGGTTTCTGGTGCAATGAATTCTCCTTCTTTTGTAAATACTGATGCAAAATTTCTATTTAGTTCTTCCGCAATCTCCGTATCCTCTTCTATGATTCTGTTTCCACTTTTAATCTTAACGATCGTGGCTTTTATCTTCCTTTTGCCGTTTACAAACTTGAAAAACATTTTTGGATTCTTTTCATAGTTCTCCACTATCCCTTTCTCATGGTTTGCCTCTGACCTCCTCCTCATTTCTGTGTATTTGTTTCTCTCCTCTTTATACTTTTGCCTGTTATCTTCCGAATCCCAGTTTCTCAACTTTTTTCAGGCTTTGTTTTTTGCTTCCTGTGCTTGCCTACATTCGCGGTTAAACCATACTTTGCGATTACTTTTTTTCCTTTTATTAATGTACTTAGGGACAAAAGTTTTTATACCAGTATCATAGATCTCCATGAATGCCTTGAGTTTTTTGTCTACCTCACTTTCAGATAACACCTGATCCCAATTTTGTGACTTGAAAAAATCCCGTAGTCCTACGAAATCGGTTCTGGAATACATCCAGTGATTTTCCTTGTGTTTTTCCCTTCCCTTGGGTAGATTATACTTCAATAGTAAGTCTATGTCTAGAACTGCATGGTCGCTTTTTCCTAGTGGGCATAGGTACTGAATACTTTGAACCCTCCTCCTCCCTTCTTGTGAATAGAAGGTCCAATCTAGCTGGTTGATCACTTCCCCTTACTCTTGTTGACTCTTTTACATGTTGGTATATAGAATTTTCCATGGCCATACTTAAAAATTCATAGCCCCAACTTTCCTCTCCTGCTCCGGCTTCAAGATCTTCCCAATTCACTTCCTTGCAGTTAAAGTCCCCACACATGACTATTTCATTCTTTGAAGCCAAGATATTTCCTAGCACACTAATTGTTTCCTTACGCATTAGGCTATGCTCCTCCTTACCCCATGTTTTCGTCTTGGGAGGTACATACGCTACTATCACCACTATTTTTCGTTTCCACCAATCTCTATTGCTAAAACTTCTGCTGTTGAAGTTACCAGTTTTATCTCAGACACAATCAAATCTTTCCTAGTAAGGATGCACACTCCACCTCCATGTCGAAATTTTCTGTCCCTCCTCCAAATCCTGTATTCAGACCATCCTAGTAAATTTATATCGAGGTCTTCTCTTAGTTTTGTCTCAGTGAGACATACTATTTCTGGTTTCTTAGTATTGAGTAAGTCTGTTAGTTCTAGTTTCTTAGAGATTAGCCCATCGACATTGCTATATAGAATCCTTATACTTTCTAGTCCCCCAATACCTGTTCCAAGCCCCTTAACTGCGGCAGTCTGTTCCCTACCCTCTTTTACTTTTAGTTTCTTTTTACCGAAAGTTTCATAATCTTCCCCTTTCTTACTCCGTAAAAAAACTTATTCTTTTCTTGTTCTGTCCTCTTGCTATTTTCCTCCTTGGCAGTTTTCCTTAGTTCAGCCTCCTTCTTTCTCTCTTCTTCTGGTAAGTCTCGCCTGATGTAGATTTTGTCTTTACCCTCTAACCCTTTTAGCCTAGCCGCTACTGCCATGATTTCATCACATGTCCTTCTTGACTTAAATTCGATTTTTACCAGTCTATTGTATTCCTTTGTATATTTTCCCAGCCTAAACATGTCTGATATTTCCTCCTTCCAGGTGTCCTCCTCATCTTTAATAGAATCCAGAATCTTGTTGATGCGACCTTCATCCTGTTCTTTTCGTTTTGTCCAGTCTAGTTCCTCCTTTTCTTCCACCCCTGATATTATGAGGCAGTTAGCCCTACGACTTTCTTCCTGGATGGCCTGAGAGTTTTCGTGGATGCCTTGCTTAACCATACTTTTTACCTGGTCCTTTATCCTAACATCTTGCTGTTTCTGTTCATCCAATATCTTCCTGAATTCGTCACTGTGTGCCTTCCTTACACTGTCTAAATCTTTTACCACTTGGTCTCTAGTCATGCCCCAAGCATTTTTACCTTCAGAGATACTGGCGTCTAGCCTAGTCATTATCACTGCCTTTTCTCTCTCCACTGACTCCAACCTGTTCTTCAACTCACCATTCTCTGTAACAATTTCCTTCTTAACTAACTCCAAGCCGGTCACTCTGTCTTCCAAGTTCTTGATTTTGTTCAACAGCATGAAGCAAAATTTACCTGTGTCCTCAGTCGTCCATGTTGTCATGAAACCGGGAAAATCCGGCTCTCCCTCCGATTCGTCACTCCCGCCTTTATCACCCCTCCCCCCCTCAGCCCCCTCGTCACCTTCATTAACCATCTTCCCCATCTATTTCCTCTTGAAGTTGGAACCAAATATCTTGCCTCTTGTGATGGGTAATACTTACATAGGCCATATACTTTTACCCACCATACTGAGCCGAGAACTTCCCGCGCCGAAAACAACAATATTGTGCGGTCTCTTCGGATTGTTCACTCACACCCTATAGTTTAGTCACTAATTTCTCACTTGCCAGCCGAAGTTTACTTGTTTTATATGATCATCCTAATCCCTGGAGTCCCCTTTACACATGAATAAGATATATAATATAGCTCACTCCCGCCTGCAACCATGTAAGTAGAATCAGCTGGAGCCTGTGGACCGCTTCCTCTCGAGTCAGCTGTTGTCTCGTGTGTGTGTAGGCTCTCTCGGGCGTTTAGGTGTAGTCGCAGACGATACAGAACCCTGACTAGTCTCCGTCGGCTTAATACTCGTGACTCTAGAGGAACGTTTAGGGGGAGGGTGTTCTGACAGTAATCTATCCCGAAGTGGGACGTTGTCACATTGAAGTGACTTATGCGCGACAATGGTAGTGTAGGCCGACATCTGTTGTCGGACCTCTCTCAACGCTACCGCCGCGGTCTTATCATTCTCACAAAGGACTTTAACAGCTAATTGGGAGCAAAAGGAACAATTATGCATAACCCAGAGACCCCTTGAACGGTCTAGACATTTAACACACCTTATGCAAAGGGTATGCGCAAAAATAGGGATACCAGCACAAGTAGGGGTAGTGCACAGGGCAAAAACTGGGGCCACGGTAGCCATGACAGAGACTGGTGGGTGAAAACTACCGCCGGGTCTGTATTGGTCCGCCGGAGCTCAGCTCTGGAAAAAAAAAAAAATTTCCAGGAATTAATGCTCATAAGGTTAACCCAACATGTTCGCACACAAGTGTTAATAACCCGCCGGGTAACGAGATGCAAAGACACAATTAACACATCTCGCTACGCGGCGGGGTGTAAAAAGTCTAAACAAATCTTTTGCTAAAGAAAGTGAAGAATACCCTCTGATATAATGGTCCAGCATGGCACTTATAGTCTCTTGGAGGAGGTGACTGTCTCAAGATTCAATTTTGTAACAAAGCAACCCCCCATAAAGATGCCGGCCCTTGAATTATTTTAGTAGAATAGCCCAGGGCAGGATGATACGAGATCTGATGTTTAACGAATTGTCACAAAAGATCGCCGTAAGTTAGAAGGCGGCGATACCTAATTGTATCACTAAATTAAGAGGTTAAATCGAAATTGAATTTTGTAAATTCCTTAGTTCCTCCACCTAGGAGCACCCGCCGGGTGTGAGAATCGATATTTAACCTAATTGAACCTTCAATCGCCGTAAGAGTAAAGGCAGCGATACACAGAGTATCACTAAAATGGATTGGTTAACTAACTGAAAGACATAAGTCGTTCATCCCACCCTACCCAGGTGCACCCGCCGGGTGAGAAGTTTAAAAGTTAACCCCATAAGTTCCTGTCCCCACTTCTTTGTAAAAGATCGCCGGGGAGGAAAGCCTAAACAACAGCTAGGTTTTTCATGTGGTTGTCGTAAAACCAGGTAGAAAAACTCCCAAAACGTATGTCCACAAGAACGCCGTTTTATATGGATGGGTACAGCCATCCCGCCGGGAATCAAAGGAGGCCTGAAACCAGGCACCCACAGAGACGCAGTCCTGGAGAGCCACAGACACCCCCCCATGCCGGGGATACAAGCCAGTGTTAACAACCACGTGTGGCCCAACACGGCTCTCGGCCAGGATTTTTTCATGGTGAAACCGAGAAAAAACCCGCCAGAAGGAAACCCACCCTGAACAGACACCATCTGAACAACACAAGACACGAGGAGAGCCACGCACGACTAACCCAAGGTCACACCATAATCCGTGGAATTAGCCAATACACAACTAAACCAGGAAACAATTATAGTCCGAGGAATTAGCCAATACACAACTAAAACCCGGATACACATGACACAGTAGGGCATATTTATAAATAATAAATAATAACACTAGTACATGTGGCAAAGCTACGAGCGGCTGGCTAGGCCTAGGCAGATGGCATAATAACAGTTGAAATATACACACACACTGGAAATATCACAACAGGAACCACCGCCAACACACCACCGTAGCAACAACTTTCAACCCAGGGAAGACTGACTCGGGACCCAGAAAAAACTTCACTAAGTGAAGAAAAATACGCTGGGAACGTCAGAAAACAAAGCTTACCTCATCAGAAAGATAAAAGGCAGCAATAATTAACGCGTAGTGAAAGCCGCCTGCATCACAAACTAACTCAACTGTGAAAAAGTTCACATGTCCACAACGGGACCACGAGGGTACATCCGAAATAGATGCCCCACACACACGACCCAAAATACACTGCACTGCGGGCAACCAGCCCAGGACACTCCTGCTACGCCTATCCTAACCTTACTCGATACATCCTGGAGTAAACAAATGAGAAAAAACTCACTAGGGACGCAACGAATGCGGAACCAGCGGAGCGTGGGGAGGCACGTCCGGGCGGGCTGAGCGCAGAGCAGAGAAGGAAGAATGACGCCTGAATCAGCGTCTGGTCAGAAATCCACACAAGTACATCCACGATATGATGGAAAGCTTATTGGATAGTTATTCTTATTTTCTTTTTGTTTTTATTTTTTACGAAGTTTTTTCGTAGTGAGAACCCAATTCATAATGACTGAAGCCATGAGTGAGGTCGCGTGCGCTCATGATGAAGGCTCCTCAGTTTTTAAATGCTCTGCGCGGTAGATTCAAAACTACGGCGGATTAGTGTTTGAAGAGGATGCCTTATGTAATAGGCATGTTCGTCAATGATGGAGGGGCCACTAATAAATAAAAGATTGTTCCGCTAGATATGAAAAAGGGTAGAGCTCTAAATGTATTACCAGATACGAATTAGCTAAATCAGAACTTGCTAGATGTGAGACTCCACTGTAGTTTAGTATTTGGATATAATTCTTTATGATAAAAAATGCTGTAAATAATATCTTGTTGTTTGATAATTGAGGCACCAAAATGGTGTCCACAGAATAAGGTGACCACTCTGTGTTACTATAAGATCTCTACTCTACAACATTTGATCCAGGTTCATATAATTATGTCACCAGCTGTACAGTCATGTGTACTAATAGCTAAATACGTATTTAACCCTCCTCGCCCGGCTGGACTCGATAAATCCATATCCAGTTTTACCCGCGTCGCACGGCTGTGCTCAATAGCTCCATTGCATTATTTCATGACTTAAAACCACTTAAAACCGCTCTAGAGAAAGTTTTGTTGTCTTAGCGGATGGTCCGTATAACCAACAAGAACAAAAACACATATCCAGTTAGTCAGCTGACTCTTGGTTGCTTGCAGGCCTAATAAAAGCTTGTATTGATTTTCCTTAGTCCCAAACGATGCATGAAAGCAGTCGACAGTGACTTAGCAATGGTTACAATGGAGAAATAAATCAGTAATCAATAATCAATATACTGTTAATACATAATCCACAATCAATAATCAATAATCAATTGTTGATGAATGTAAATAGACCGTACCCGTGGCCGCCGATACTGCATCGCCTCATTCGAACAGTTCTCAGTAACAGGCCAAAACACTCAGTTTATTTTCCACCTCACACAATAACCGCTAATGTATAGTGGTCTAGTCTTCACCCATCGCAAGATAACACCGAATACTGCCTCTGGTATGTATATAAACTAGGTTAGGCCATATATTTGCAGAGATACTGTATGTGTATCCGTAAATCGTAAATGACGAAACTCGAGCATTCACACAGATCTAGGCTCGCGGCGGCCATAACTATCTATCTATCTATCTATCTATCTATATCTATCTATCTATCTATCTATCTATCTATCTATCTATCTATATCTATCTATCTATCTATCTATCTCTCTCTCTCTCTCTCTCTCTCTCTCTCTCTCTCTCTCTCTCTCTCTCTCTCTCTCTCTCTCTCTCTCTCTCTCTCTCTCTCTCTCTCTCTCTCTCTCTCTCTCTCTCTCTCTCTCTCTCTCTCTCTCTCTCTCTCTCTCTCTCTCTCTCTCTCTCTCTCTCTCTCTCTCTCTCTCTCTCTCTCTCTCTCTCTCTCTCTCTCTCTCTCTCTCTCTCTCTCTCTCTCTCTCTCTCTATCTCTCTATCTCTCTATCTATCTATCTATCTATCTATCTATCTATCTATCTATCTATTGCCGGACGCCTTACTCCCCTTACGAGGGTGGCCATAACTGACCTACTTATTTTCACAATAATAACTGAACCACTTGGTCTAGAGAGTTCTAGTCTTCACCCATTGCAAGGTAACGAGTACTTCCACTGGATATATATATAACCTAGGTTAGGCCATTTATTTTGTGTATTTATAAGCTAGCCAAAATGTTGAGAATTTAATTTTTCACCCGGATCCAGCGCTGGCGGGAAAGTTTAAATGACCGTTCAGCGAGGGTTTATCAGTATTGAACCCAAACTAGACAATACAAATTTCTTTTTATATCCAGATGCTTAAGAACCTAGCTTCAGAGGTTTATTAATTCAAATAAGTGTAGCCTTATTAATGCTCATGACTGTACAGTTGGTCACATGAATTCCTACCCACTCCATAATTTTATGAATTAAAGTAAAGCTATTATGATTGACTTACAAGATGACTTACTTGAATAATTTGTTTAAAACCATTAATTTATCTTATGAATTAACTACTGCACACCAAGCTATGCTCCTAATTCAATCATACCGGTACTTAATTTCCTTTTGTACATAAAATAACAGTGTTTACAAATTGATGTGACCAACTGTACATACAGTAGGTAGATAAAGTAGTTGACCTCAACTTACTGCATCCGTCTTTCAGGCTGTGGCGCTGAGTTTGGTGCCGCTGTGTCTACTGCTGTTGGGGTTCATCACAGCCTTCTACGACACTGTGTCAGCACTTACAGCAACCACAGAGTATCACCCACCACCCTAGTACTATCATCCAACACCTTAATACTATCACTGGACACTACCTATTACTACTACTGTACTTGAACTACCAAAACTCCCATGTATCATTAACCACCATTCTACACAATTTCCCTTGTCTATGTCTGTTGTTCTTCCCTTATTCTTTATCCCTCTATCTACTATATATATTTAATTTTGATGAGAACCACCACCTTAGTACTACCATCAAACAGCCGAGTACCAACACTATTATCCTAGTGCTATTTTGACATTCTTATGGTACTTTCTCTGCTTCTTATCTGTTATTCTTCCTTCATTTATTATCCCTCCACCTCTCCTTTTCAATATTTTGATTACCACCTCCCTAATTCTATTTTCGAACACCCTAGTACTATCTCGATAGTCTTACTCTACATCCTTTAGTTTCTCTCCATTTGCTTTTCCTAATCTTTACTCTTCCTCTCATGCATAAGTGCGCGGAATTTTGATGTGAGTATCCTAGGTTCGAGTCCTTGGAGTGCCACATGTATTTGTTGATTTCATTAATTGAGTTTAGAGGTGAAGTTGGTTGGTGGAAAAAAACATAATAATACTAAATTTTTCTAGTACTGTCGCCGTACACCGTAATATTATCCCCGAACATCCTAGTACTATGATCAAACATCCTATTACTACTACCCTTCATTTTAGTATTATCTTGATCATGGCATACTAGAATACTTTATATCGGCACTCATTACCACCGAGCCTACCCTCTTACTATCATGGGATACCCTAGTACCACCACTTTCATCCTAGAACTATCAACAAACATATCTGTACAACTATCCTTCATCCTGTTCTTCCCTCATTCTTTATCCCTCCACTTCTATATTTAAGCATTTTAACTACCACCCCCGTAATGCTATCACTGGACTCCCCACTATTACTCCCTCGTTATCAACATATTTATTATTGGCGGTTTCGATTATCGTTTTTTTTTCAGCTTGGAATTACTTAGTATTTCCAAGATCGGAAATAATCAACGGTGACAAGTTTTTGATCAGTTACTTGATTTCACAGTGTTGTTAATCAGTCATATCTCTCTATGCCTCATATTTTGCTCTTATATAATTATATTATTTGCAATGTTATTGTATCATACAATGATATATTTCTATATAAAAACAAGCCTACAAATCATAAACTGCAGCAGCCATTTTGTTGTGACCAATGTGATAATGGTGATCGCAGATAAACACTGAACTATGAAGTCATGGGAGGGCAGGTTGCTCATATCAGACTTAAGGATTATGTTGCCACCGGAGGCCATCTCGAAAGATCAAAGCTAATAAACAAATGCAGCACGGCGTAGGTGGTTGGAGCGAGCTCCGTCTTCTTAATTTATCTTGGTAAGCATACATATATTATTCTATCTCTCAAAATCCAACAAAATAAATGCAGAAACACTCAAGGAACTATATGACAGCAAAAAATATGCACATATATAGCTGTGCAGAAAAATACAAGGTAGAACATTATGATGTCTTTTCCTCTACCTAAGTCAGGCCAAGCTGTTTTTCATTAAAAATCTGGATATAATGCCATTAATTTGGTTTGTGTATATTCTAATTGCTTAAACTGAGGCTCTACAGAAGGAGAAAGCACACCATTATGGGGGGCGTCCACTAAAATTCAAGGTATTCAAGGTATTTTGTCTTGCAATGGGTGAAAACTAGAACATTGTACACCAAGTGGTTCTTGTTAGAGTTAAAAGCTAATGGTGGGAGTTTTTCAACTAATTATTATTGTTCATTGATTATGTATTATTATTGATTATAACGATTATTGATTTATTTTACCATTGTAACCATTCCCAAGTCACTGGCCACTGCTTTCATGCATCGATTGGGGCTACAGAAAATTATCAACCTGTTGCTTTTGTCCTGGTCTCAAGCATGAGTCAGCTGAGTGAGTGACTGTGTGTGTGTGTCTGTTGTTGTGTGTTCGACAGACCGCCCGCCATGACAACAAAACTTTCTCTTGTGCAGTTTTAAGTGGTTTTAAAGCTTTATAATAGAACTGTATCTCATATGAGGCCACCTGGGTTCCACAGTGAAAGTAAGATGTGATCTCATATGAGTCCAACCGGGTCTGGGGGGATAAGAAGGAAAACAAATTACTATATTCTTGGACGGTACCGTATTTTGGTTTCTTATCTGGGGTCAGCTCTACTGTACAGTATAATGAAAGATCTCAATATTCATTTTGATTACTGTAATGCATATTATTGGTAGTATGTCAATGCCACTGTACATTACTTCCTTTAAATAATGTCTAAGTAAAATATATGTAATTTTATAAGCTTTATACTATGTGTTTAATATAGGATTAATATGAAGCACAAGTTCCACTTTGGCTGATTTATGCAAGCAGTTTTTACTGCAAATTTGTTCTACATTTTGGGTCTGTTGTCTTCAGAAATAACCTTTTATATGAAATTCTGTTACCTATGCATGCATAAATTTAAAGATGGAGTGCTCCAGACGAAGTGAGGTTTCAGTCTCATGTCCAAGGAGCCCTGTTCAGAGCTGCCTTACATGTCAGGTTTTTAATTCAATACTGTCTGATCCCCTATCTTTCTTGGTCTACCCATTGATGGAGCTCCATCTATGTTCACAGACTTGCATTTTTTCACCCAACTTAGTTCATCAATCCTCTCCTCACGCCCAAACCATTCAAGCTTGCTTGTACGCATATCATTACTGATCTTCTTAATACCTAACCCTCTTCTCAGCTCTTCACCAGATATCCTATCTTGCAGTTTTGCCCCACACATCCATCTCACCATTCTCATCTCGCTATGTTCCATTCTGTTGATATCATCCACTTTGACAGGCCACGTTTCTGAACCATAGGTCATTGCGCTTCTAATAAATGAAGCGTACACCTTCTGCTTCTAGGGGGGAGGAATTCTTCTCGTGGTTAGAATTGGCAGCAGTTCTCTCAACTTTTCCTGGTCACATCTAATTCTGGCGATAGTGGCAGCCTCGGCCCCACCACCGGGAGAGATAGTATCTCCCAAGTAGTAAAACTTGTCCACTATCTCCAGCGACTCATTGTCAAAGCCGGTTATTCAACATGAGTTAACTTTTACATACTATACATACAAGTTCTCAACGGAATTCTTCCTCGGCCGAGGTTCTTTTATTCTAAACCCTGTGTCAGCTAACCTGGCAAAAATCCTGCCCCTTAACATCTTAAAGCTTATAAATAATAAAGACATTGGAGCTGCTATCTCTTTTACTTTTTAAGGGTAGACCAGTAAACAGATGTGTGAGATTACAACCTGTTTGCTATAGCCATTTCCGAGATATAAAGAAGCTATGGATCAGAATTTTTGCCAAGTTGACTGACACCGGTTATAGTAAAGCGCTTCTTCTCATGGTGTACCCAGCAACGTCAGACGCTACACTGAATTGAGTTCGCCCCCACCCCTTTTCTGCATATTACACACGAGTATGCACCACTTTTTTTCTACATTTCCATGCTCCAATCAGATGACAACCTTTTCTTAAACTTAGTTGTACACACAACCATGTTAAAGTGCAACACAGGACTCTAGTATACATTTGACTTCTGGATTTCTCCTTCCGTATCCATTGCCCCCACACTCACTCTCATTTCCATCAGCACACTCTCCCACATGCCGATTAAGGTCACCTAATACTGCTGTGTAATTCTCAGAGAGGCCCAAGAAGACACTAATCAGGTTGTTCCAGAAGTCCTCTTGCTGCTCTCTATTCAAACCAACTTTCAGTTTCAATACAATCAAGCTTCACTTTATTCTCGTAATCTCAAGCACACTCTTCTCCCACCACACCCTTTCCTCGTTTCGCTTTTCCGGACTCGTCTCACTTCCAGTAGATCCTGTATGTCTTGCTTTTTCCAACAATCCACTGCCACACCACAGCCCTTCCATTGGGTTTGCTGGCCGCAGAACACATCTATTCTTCTCTTTCAAGCACTTTCACAACTTCATTTGCTCTGCCATTCATACTTCCTATATTTACACTGGCAAGTTTGAAAGTGTGGGAAGCAGCAACTCGTCTCCGGTACAGCTAGTTTTTATCATCAGACTTATGTGGTTTAAGTTATTTTAAGTACGTCATACTAGCTGACAAGGAAAATTGCCATCCCCAGAACATGGTAGATATACATTAATCTACTTTCATTTTACTTGCTCAAACCAGTTCAAAATTGTCTAAAATGTTGTCAGACTTAAATTGATAAAAAATTGCCTAATGAAATGTTGATATGAATCTGCCTCTATAATGCCAGAAGAGATTATAAGTTTGATCCCTGAAGGGATGAGTGAAATATAATATTTATAAACTGACCCCAGAATCAATGACGTACTGTACTGCCAATATTCATATTTGGCGTCTTGCCGTTTAGGGAAGCCCTTTATTTAGTAATGGTTCTCTCCGTCAATGACGTGAGAGCCTTATATATATAAGGGCTCCCCGGAGACCCCCGTGAGGGTCCCGGAGAAAGCATAACGCGACCCAAATATATAAAAAGTACATCCTAGGGTGAAACCCTTTACTTAGTTCCTAGGGAACGTCATAAAAAAGGTAACCATTAGAAAAAGAAAGAAATTTTTTATGAGTAAAGATTAGAAACTATGAATGTTGTCTTACTAAATTAACTTGTGTGCCGTTATACAGTCCTTCCCTTGCACGCGTCCCCCAGCTGGTCACGCTGGGTTTATACTGTACGTCCTTCTTGTGGTCGCGTCCCGTGCGACAGGTTGGACTAAATTTGCGCTCTCAGGATATGCTACTTTTCATCTTTAGACGTTTCCTGCTGCCTCTTCTGGGAAGTATATGTTACTATTATAGTAAGGAGGCGTCATAGATATGTATGTATATTGAACATTTCCAGAGAGCTGACGACTTCCACGGGACGCGCCACATGCTACGACCATTATTATTATATGAATATTATTTTTATTTTCTGTACAGTATTTCTATCTTGGTGGTGAGATAGTGATAGAATGGGTATTGAAAATGTGCAAACTAGCATGGGAGAAGGTGAGTGCACCCGATGACTGGAAGACTGGCATAATAGTCCCCCTATATAAGGGCAAAGGGGAAAGAGGAGTGTGTGGTAACCACCGAGGAATATGTCTTCTAAGCGTAGTAGGGAAGGTATACAGTAGGGTAGTGATTGAGAGAGTGAGAGTGAGAACGGAGAAATGGATAGGCGACGAGCAGGGAGGTTTTAGGAAGGGAAGAGGATGTGTAGATCAGATTTTTACCCTGAATTGTGTTGTGGAGAAGTATCTGGAGAAGAAACAAAAGGTGTATGTTGCCTTTATGGACTTGGAGAAGGCCTATGACAGAGTGGATAGAGAAGGTTTGTGGAAAGTACTTAGAATATACGGAGTAGAGGGCAAGTTGCTGAAAGCAGTGAAGAGCATGTATGAGGGTGCAAAGGCGGCAGTACGTGTGGAGAGTGAGCAGAGCGAGTTCTTTGACCTGAATGTTGGTGTGAAACAGGGGTGTGTGACATCCCCGTGGTTGTTTACTGTATATATGGATGGAGTCATGAAAGAAATCCTATCAAGAGCAGTGGATGTTGGTGTATCGCTGAAAAGGGAGGGAATTGAGTGGAAGCTACCTATACTGCTGTTTGCGGATGATACAGTTCTGATGAGTGATAATGAATGGGAGTTGCAGGGTCTGGTAAATGAGTTTGGAACAGTGTGCGAAAAACGGAATTTGAAGGTAAATACGGGGAAGAGCAAGGTTATGGTCTTCGAAAGGGGTGAAGTCACAGAGTGTGAGGTGAAGCTGAACGGTCAGGCTATGGAGATCGTCAACTCTTTTAAGTATCTGGGCAGTGTGTTGAGTAAAGATGGGACTATGGATGAAGAGGTGCGGGAGAGGGTACAACAGGGGAAGAGGGTTGTAGGAACGCTAAAAGCAGTAACAAGAAATAGGGTGGTCAGTATGGAAGTGAAGAAGTCCTTGCATGACAGTGTGGTAATCCCGACACTGACTTACGGAAGCGAAGCATGGACGTTGGTTGAGAGACTCAGACCAAGAGTGAGAGCAGTGGAAATGAATTACTTAAGGAGTGCGTGCGGAATTACATGGAGGGATAGACAGACTAATGAGGAAGTAAGAAGGAGGTGTGGTGTGGAGGTAGATGTGCTGGAAAGTGTGAAAAGGAACAACTTGAGATGGTTCGGCCATATGGAACGTATGGAAAGCGAGAGAATGACTAAGAGGGTGTACGAGAGCAAGGTGGAGGGACAGAGAGGGAGAGGTAGACCGAATATGAGGTGGAAGGATGGAGTGAGGAACTACATGAACGAAGGCGGTGCTGGTTGGGGGGAGGGGCGTCGACTGACAGAGGTGCATGGGGGCGGTTCGTTCGTGGCCACCCCTTCGGGGATCACGGCGTCAGGCAATAGATAGATAGATAGATTTCTATCTTTTTCCTCTTTATATTATTACATTATGTTTTGTAAGTCAGGTTAGTTAGAATGCCTCTATTTCAGTTTTTAGGCTACGTTAGTTTAGCTAGCGGACGCCAGTTTTAGGGATAGGCTAGGCCTTTGCCTTTTTTCCATCAATGCTTTTATAAGCTCCGAAATTCAATATTCTTAATTCTAACTAGCCTATCCATTCTTATAATATTTTCAATAATCGTTGATGCTATTCATTTCAACTTTTCTTGCTGATAGCCTAAATTTTTCTCTGAACGTTCAACGTCGCGCTTCGATAAAATTGTTTAATGGCGATCTAGCGGCTATCACATTTTCTTTTATTTCTTATCGAAAATTCCAGATGCTTTGAATTTCATCCTTTTGATGTTTTCGTGACATTGAGCGTTTCTCTTTACATTTTAATAAGGTTTTTACGAAATATTTTCCTTTTGCACTGTATATAAACAATTTATTAGACTTTTATGTCATACGTCGTCATAGTCTATGTACCTTCCAGGTTTTCTGTCTTGTTGAAGAGTGGATAAATGTTATTCTTTTATGATACTTTTGCCTGTGATTATTTTTGATATTTGCCACCGTAGCCTCCCTTTTCAAAAAATATGATTTTAAGCTATGAACCAACCTTCAGTTGGGCCCCTTTTTAGAGTCTCACTCCGGTCCTTTTTAGGTCGGTTAGTGTTAGACTGGGCTTAATTATATCTCCGGTCACTAGGAGATCCCCGTGTACTATTTGAAGTCCGGGGGGTAGCAGAGTATAGGCGGAGGTTGGGGGTCTCATTTGTATATCTTTTATTTGTGCCTACTCTGCCGGAGTTCTCTAGTTTATATCTACGAGGCTCCGGGTATTTTTACCTACCATTTTGCTTTTACTACAAGGTGCTTTTGTCATACACCTCACCCCTTTCTTCCACTTGGATTTTTTTCCGGTAGTACACTGTCATAGCCTTATCTCCGGGGCTCCAGAGATAAGAACCTGTTCCCTCACCAGTTTTTATTAACTCCGGTTCACAAACACCGGTTCACAAACACCGAGTGCTATTATAGCTCCGAGTGCATTTATGTCAAAATTCATATTTTATTCCGGTTCACTACAGACAGTATCTCCGAGTACTCTAACCCTTAAAGAGAATACATACTCCGGTTTCCATATACCGAGTTGTATACCACTCTAACTCCGGGTATTCAACAAAAGCGTCTTAACTCCGGTTCTCAAACACCGAGTTCTACCAACATATCTCCGAGTATCCCTTAGCGAGAACATATCTCCGGTTCCTATATAACTTCTAACTCCGGGTATACAACAATAGTGACTTCACTCCGAGTCCCAGAAAACTCTGAGTAGTCTAATATTGTCAATTAACTCCGGTTCCCAGAAACCGAGTTCTGTCAACCAACTCCGGGTATTCAAAAAATATTAACTTATTTCCGGTTCCAGACACCGACACCGACACAGGCCTACCGAGTCCTACTAGCACACTCCAGGTAGGCCTATTCAATTATTATTCAAGTTGGCAGTCCTAGATGACGAATTTCAAATTGATAATTAATAGAATCACCTTCAAGAACTTTTTACAATACTTGTATATGCTTAGTATAGTACTAGAGATAACTCAATTTTAACAAAGTCCCGAGTAAAACTTCATTCACTCAGTATTACTAATAATGTTTATACTCATTCAGAGTGGGACAAAAGGTGCACTAAACTTTCCAATCCTAAATTATGGTACAAGGTTGTAGGATATTCCTACCCTTTATTAAGAACAGTATTTCAATACCATAGTTACCCTGTTCATGCATGCATAGCCATATGCATATGGATGTGTGGGGCCAGGCTACAGGATAGAATAACAAATGTTGAGCTGAGGAGATGTTTAGGTATAAAGAGTATTAGCGAGGTGATGCGTACAAGTAGACTGGGATGGTATGGACATGTGGAGAGAATGGATGAACAAAACTGGGTGAAAAAATGCAGGTCTGTGATTGTGGAGGGAGCTGCACCAAGGGGTGGACCGAGGAAGACCTGGGATCGGACTATACGTGCCGATCTCAAATCCAAGAACTTGACAAGTGAAGCAGCCCTTAACAGGGTTGCCTGGAACGCCGCCATTAGGACAAGAGACTGAAACTGCACTGATGTGTGGAACACTCAGTCTTAAAATTTTATGTATGTGTATGTATGTATATAGGTTAGGAGGATTAATAATTTAGCCGTCCGGCTGGCTTAGTTGATAGCGTGCCTGATAATCATCTGGCAGGTCTCGGGTTTCAATCCCCTCTCAGATTGAAAAGTTTTCAGGGATATAGCCGTTGGTTACCATCTCCCCACGAGCAAGGGGGATGGGTAATAGTCAATGGTAGACTAAAGAAAGCCAAGCGCTGGTGAATCCTCGAAGGAGGAGAACGGGCGCTATGTAAGTAACCTGACGATTTTTATTGTTATTATAATTATTAACTTTTATTCCCAAACAAAGGCGGTACAAAATTAAGAGATATTATCTCTCTTTCCTTAGGCCAAGTATATACATGGACACGGTTAACCGGTTGGTTCTCATCCATTCGTTTTACACAGATTTTACTGTTTTACCTACTATTAGTAGATCAAAAAATTTTGATTTACAAAGAATCCCACATTATCACTCCTTCAATAAAGGATACTATGATATTGTCGTTCATGTATAACTACTAGTAGTAAATCAATAATTTTGATTCACAAAGATTCCCAGGTTACCACTCCTCCAATAAGGATACTATGGTATAATCAGTATCATTCAAGGCTAACGCTTGACTACTCCACTCGACAATAAACATTTCATATTTTAGGCTCCGGACCAACTCTCGAGTTGGTCAAGGACCCCCAATGGAAATACGCCTAACGGCCTTATTGGGCTATACTTAGTTGGAATTATGCAAAGCTGGTACATTTCATATTTGTAACATACTATGTGGTACCAACTCGGTAAATTGCTAACTGAATAAATAATACTATTATTATTATTAATGATTCATTGCACCTCCCTCCGGTCCCACTTTGGGTCGGCGAGTGTCTGGGTCTGGGGCTCTTTTACATATCTTCGATCACTAGAAGACCACCACATTCTCTCTGAGTCAGGGTTTTTGCAGAGTAGGCTGAGAGAGGGACCCTCATAGATATTTATAACATTGCCTTCTCTGCCAGAGTTCCACAAGTCTCATACTAGAGTTCTCCAATTAGATATTTTTCTGTATCATTTATTACGGAATAGGTTTTGTTCACTCTATTTCCGTCCGAATCTTGAGTCCTCCATACCAGTCCGAGAAGACTATTAGGTACTTAGTAAATTTTACCCCCGCACCTATTAAACAACACAGAGTTATTCCGTCAGTCATTACCGAATAATTTCTTTACCCCGAGTCCTCATACTACAAAGGACAACACTGGGAATTAATTTTCCGTCTAGTAATTCCCAAGTAATATTTTCCCCAAGTCCCCACTATAACAGAGGTCACTTCTTTAGGGTCTACTTAACCAGTATAGTAATGATTCATTAGCTTGTTTTCCTTACGCCTCAGCACAACATGCTAGAGTTCTGGGTATCCCTAGCACCAACCATTCCTTTTAATAAATTGTTCGACTAGGGTCTGTTTTAAAAAACCTGACAGAACCGATAGTCAATTGCTATCTTACCTTTACACAACTGGTTGTTCCGGTCCCACTTTGGGTCGGCTAACACTTAGTCCGGAGCTCTAATAATGACACCTCCAGTCAGTAGGAGTTCCCCACGTTCTCTATGAGTCCGGGTTGCAGAGGAAGGGAGTCTCTTAGATAACTATTCATTGCCTACTTCGCCGGAGTTCCACATTCACATACCAGAATTCTCCAGGTAGATAATTTTATCTATCCTTTATTACAGAATAACTTTCACGGGGCTCAATCAACCATTTCCCCATACACCTCTTAATCACACAGGGTTATTCTGGCAATTTGGCTGAGTCCGATCCTTGACTCCGTGTCCCCATAATTGACGAGAATATTTCTTAGGAACAAAAGGTTGGGGAAGGACTTTACACTCTCAGATAAACGACCCATAGGCGATTATCCAACCTTTTGGTTTTATTATGTTCTCTCCACCAACATACTTTACTCCTAAACTCGGTTAATGAAATTAACAAACACATGTGGCAGTCCGGGAATTCGAACCTAGGCTGCTCACACTGAAAATCACCACACTTATGCATTGCACCACAAAGACAGTTTTACAAGACAACTCACTCACACTAATGAGGAGTAGCAGATCCTATTCATGACACATACTCTAGGGCAACATTATCACACAGAGAAGTCTATCTTTGCAAAACCCTTCGGACAGTAGGAGAGGTCAGAACAGCCCTTTTCATGACGTCCAAAGCACGTCAAGACCTCCGTATCTTTCTATCTAAAAAACTCTGCCCAGAGACATCAAGACTAGAATCTTGATCTCTCCATCTATTCTAACAGATTAACAACCACAAATACTTGGTCTGAAGTATCAGCACTACTTTTTATAACCGTCTCTAAGGTTCTCTCGTGTTAACTTTATTAGATTCAGATCTCAACGACACTCAACAGGCCACAGTAGTCGGGACAGACTGGTTAATTTATCCCCAGACAACAAATTAGACAGACTCAGACACACCAACAACAACAGTCTGACCTTTCAAGAGCACATACCGGTTCAAGGACCTAACTTAGTTCATCTTAGCTTTGCATCACATTATATTGCAAGGCACAACCGATTCTTTCCAGGCCAGTTACACAGCATGACCGAAAGGACCTTGGTCCAGACATTTAATAAAGCATAGTCTGTTTTGGGACTGGGAGAGACGACCGTTCTTTCGTAAGTACGTATACAACGTCTCATACCAGTAAAGGTGCCAATACTCGTAAAAGCGATACTTCAGTGAGGAATTTGAGTGAACATTCCTCCCACATCAAAAGTTTTCTGTCTCACTTAGTTCTAGTACCAAAACGAGATAGCCTGCAGTTCAGACCAGTCATAGAATTATCAATCCTCAATAAGTTTATGGTAAACCACTTTTTCGTGATGATAACAATACAACAAATATCACAGCCCTACATCTGAATAGTAAAGTGGGAACCCTAGGTTTACCTCAGTTGGGAAACCCTATCACACAACATACAACATCAAATACTTGACTACTACAAGTATGCAAGACAGTACATACAAAAAACAATTCCAAACGGCTGTGGGAGTCATTAACCCTCTCACGACCATATGATGCAGAGGTTGCTAGATTAGCAATAAGAAATAGAGTTCTCTCACTCTTATAATTACTCTCCAAAATGAGTTTTCTGCCCACAGCTAACTCAAAGACAACTGCAGAGGTTAAAGTAACTAAACTAAAGGTTTCTAAATACCCCTGATGGTAACAAGGCTTTAAAGTATCCCCAATAGGCTCAAAATTGCATCAAGTATGTGAGAGGGTTAATAGGGTCAAAATATTGGGTTCAGCTACCTGTTCCGTTGGACAAACTTCGCCTGAATCCTTACATCAGGCTAGACAACAGAGCTTTTCCGAGTCAATCAATCTCATACCCTAATTACATTCCCTCAGCATTTTATCAGACTTCTAAGCTTCTGGATAAGACCTGAGACCCCTTCCCCGACAGCCCTCTAGTCAGAACCGCCACCATCAGTGGGGGTCGTCTTGGACAAAGCGGGAGCCCCGAGCTGGAGTTACCAATCGTCAGACAGTCGCCAGACACAAAGTCGCTAGACTTCTTTCAATCTCTATTACTTAAATACAAAGGAACTAGTTGTCCCTCGATTTTCCTGAAAAATCATGCCCTTGCACTCCAACACAGAGTACAATAATAGCCTTTCACATGGACAACACATCAGCCGTGTCCTGTATCAACAGACAGGGCCCAACGAAATATCACACGCCCCTGAGATTGTCGGAGTTAATATTTTTCCTTACTCTTCATTACCATATCACAATTCAAGCAGTTTACCTACCAAGCAAGGCGAATCTGTAGGCGGACACCTTATCTCGGGAGAAGGGTACCCTAGTCGAATAGACAATCACTCAGACGGTATTCCACAACTTGATAAGGCCGTTCCATCCACAAGTAAATCTCGTTAATTCACACCAATCGACAAAATTCCTCCGGCTTCTGACCTTCTGGCACGAGATCCAAGCGAGCGGAACAGATGCGTTCTCAGAGATTTGGAACAAGTGGTTATCGATATACCTCTTTCCTCCTCCGGACACACACGAATATCCAAAGTTTTTGCAACATATCCGCTTAATTCAGGGTCAAGGGTGCCTTATAACGCCAGTCTGGTCAACACATGTGTAGTTCATTCATCTGTCTCTCGAATGTCCCATTCCAATACCATTTCCAACGTCTTGTTTCCACTTAGAGCGGATTAGCAACCTACAGACTGGTCTACATTTAGCTTTATGGATATTTTCAAAGTCAAATGGCGGAGCTCTTATGATTAAGCTGTTCACGACAAATTAACCAAACAGTTTACGCCTTCCACTATTAAACAGTAGGAATTACATCGGAAACAATTTACCACGTAGACTGTAGAGTCTGTCCAACACATAGCTTCAGTCAGTTTATTTGTAAAGTACTTCAATTACTCTTTTGAAGACAAACAACTGTCAATTTACACACTATACAATCAATTCTCAGCCATTAAAGAATCGTTCTTTGATTCCACTGGCTTCCGACTTACCCCTCAACAAGTTCAAAGGAGTTTTCTTACAACTTGGTTTTAGTTACAAAATATTTTCAAAACCAAATGGCTAAATTCTTATGACCCAGCCGTTCACGACAAATTAACCAAACAATTTACACCTTCCACAATTAGACAGTATGAGTCACATTGGAAACAATTTACAACGTGGATTGTAGAATCCACCCAATAAAGTGCCTCAGTAAGTTTAATTTTAAAGTACTTAAATTACCTTTTCGAAGACAAACACCTATCAGTTAACACACTTCGCAATCACCTCTCAGCCATTAACCCTTCCTACCCGGGCTGCCTTAGGTAAGGACAGCTCGGCAGAAGGGCAGCTACCCGGGCGTCCTTGTGACAGACAGTAAGCTTGCAAGCCTTGCAAGCTTGATCCGAACGCCATGCGTCGGACGAATGTAAACAAAGTCGGTAGCTTCGTCACCGCACCTCCGAAAACAAAAAGGAGAAGACTCGCTTGTTATTATACGTCTGTATGTTGTAGTTTCATTAGTGAAAAGATCGTCGTATTGCTAACATTGCCTGAAAATGCTCTCCACTAAAATCGTCATCACAACTGAACCAGTTGACTTAGAGAGCTCTCAACGCCAGTTTACAGATTGGAAACTGCACTACGTTTAGGGATGCGTGGGAAATTTCTAGCAGTTAAAATAAACAAAAATACGGTAACCTAGGCCTAGACGTTTTTCGGCCATTTCGCCCGAGTACGGGCGACCGTCCTTCTAACAGGCATCCCGGGTAGGAAGGGTTAAAGAACCATTCTATGACCTTACTGACCTTAGACTTCCACCTAAGTATGAAGGAGGTTTTATTACAACTTGTTTTAAAATTACGAACTCCAGCGAGACAGATTTTACCTCAGTGGTTTCTGGGCAAAGTGTTAAATCTATTATGTACTTACACTAGTTGTACTTACACTAGTTGTATTTGCGGGAGTGAGCATGCTCGTTAATTCCCGCCTCCTAAGATATGTTTGTCATACCGTGCTTTGAAACTATGCACTGATGGTGCAGACACTACTTCGGCTGGCAATTTGTTCCACCCACTAATCGAGTTGGTAGGAAATCTTTTACTTTTCAGATCAGATTTACTATTAAGCACTTTTAGTTTGTAGCTGTGACCTCTTGTTCTCTCACCTCCATCCCTCTCTATGAAGTTTTCTTGGTCGATTTTGTCAATACCTCTAACACATTTATATATCTGAATTTGCTGTCCTCGTTTCCTTCTCTGTTCCAGTGTAGGTAGATTCAATCTCTCGAGCCTCTCTGGTACTCCAAATTTTCCAAACCTGGGATCATCCTTGTAGCTGCTCTCTGTACCCTCTCAATTTGTGGATATGTTTCTTCATGTGAGGGGACCACACTACAGATGCATATTCCATCCTGGGTCTTATTATTGCCGTTATTATTTGTTTCATGGTGTTTTCATTAAGATAATTGAAAGACATCCTGATATTTGCCAATAGTGCTAGTGATTTTCTCACTATCTTATTTACGTGGCTTTCTGGAGACATGTTATCCTTAAATTCTATCCCCAAGTCTTTTTCTGCTTTGGGAATCACTTTGTTTCCTAGTTTATAATCTTTTCTAGGTCTTTACTTGCTTTTACCCATTTCTAGAGTCTTACATTTCCCTGCATTGAACTCCATATTCCATTTGATGGAATTTGATGGAACCTTACACGGTCAACCCCTCTTATGACAAGTTATTATCTAAATGTGTTTTCTTAATTTCGTTAGCAACAACACATAGAGTGTCCGAACTTGCGGCCATGGCTAGAGCTGCGAACTGCTTACAATTTAAAGATCTGAGTGCTGTTACCCTCACACCAACTCCTGATTTCATAGCCAAGAATGAAAGAGAAGATCATATATTCTCACCTTTTGATATAATGGCCCTAAAACAAAAGAATAAACATCAGGCACTAGGCCCAGTGTTGGCTTTGTATAAGTATGTACAGTCAGGACCCCCAATACACGATTCCACAATGCGCGAAAACCCTAATACACGAGTTACCCCTCGAAAATAACATTAATTAATTAAACATTAATTATGCGAGGTGGTACCACAATACACGAATCGAGAGCTAAGAAGGGGCCAAATCCGCTATTCCCGCTTGATACGCGAGCACGTCTATGTTTCGCGAGGCCCAGGCGTAGCTCCGAAAAGAGAAGAAGACGGGCATATGCCTGCCTTCCCTCCCGCTTACCCTCCCTCCCTCCCTCCCACAGTCCCGCTCAAGCGCTCATAGCCGTGCGGAGTGACCAAACGTTTGTAGTGCCTGCCACTTTTTCGCCATGCCACGCCAATATAAGAAGATAACACACAAAATGAAGGTGGAAGTGTTGGATCGCAAGAAAAAAGGAGAAGGAAACTGTGCAATAGGCTTGTCAGAGTAAACTGTTCGTATGATTTGGTCAGGGAGGGAGAAGTTGGAGAAAATCGTGAAGTCCTACGGTCCTAGTCCTAGTCCTAGCCTATCTACTACTAATTTTAAGGTAAGGTTTCACATTTTTATTCATTGTTCTTCTTATATATAAGATATAGACTGTACTGTAGAGCCAAACATGTCCAAAATAGGGCCAAAAATGTCGAAAATAGGCCATAATTGAGAGATGTCACCCAATCTAATTATTCCCATTTAAAGTTAGTTCCACAATACACGATGCCTCCTGTCACCCCTATTCTCGCGAATTGGGGGTCCTGACTGAACAACCAACTACACCCTTACACCCTTATCATTTATGGATCTCTTCACATGGCAAATCAAGGTTTTCTAAACGACAGCTTGCTTCAATTCTAGTGGACGTTATCAAAACAGCCGTCCGTCAACAGTAACAAGGGCCCATGATGTGAGAAAGTGGGCCACGACAGTCAAATTTCTTAACAATTACGCTATCCAAGACATTAAGCAAACAAGAGTCTGGTCATCTCACCGCACATTTTTATCCAAATATCTTTCAGTTCATTTGAAGAGACCCACTGTGCCATGCATAGCCATGAGATTTAGGCATAAGCATAACTGATCTCTGTTTATTGCAATAATGACATGTTTTATGTTACAAGTATGTGTGAGGTTCACCAAGTACAGACTTACTTTTAGGAGTTTTGGACAAAACAGAGGGGGGGGGGAGTGTGTTTCCGAACTGGAGAACCTCTCACAAGTGTTGTTCAATGTTAATATTAGTAAGATTGATAATCGCTAAGGGTTAATTTCTAATACAGGATATTAGATTAATAAATACACAAACAAATTTTGTTTGTGAGTTTAATAAGTATGAATAGATTTTCCTTTTTACAAATCATTCTAGTACTATAGTATGTAGGATACAATTCTTATGTGTTACAATATTTAGTGGTTCTTTTATTAAGTTTTACTGCATCCTTATCTTTATCTACCTTTCTATCGCTTCCTAAGGCTTACTTAGAAACCTTACTTTACACTTTTTCTTAATTCTAGTTATTTAATTACAACAGTGCGAGCCGTTAGTTTTGGTTCTCTTCAGTCTTTGATGTTGAGCATGAGATGTCCCAACCACCGATCTTGGTATTCTTAGGCTCTCACGTCATTGACGGAGAGAACCATTACTAAATTACGGGTTTGATAACCCGAAGGGAAGGAAGGAAAACTAACTATTTAGTAATGGTTCCGTAGTCAATGACGTAAAGCGGCCCTCCCTCCTCCCTCTTCCCATGCACATGCGCAACTTTGTACTATGAAGGACGTATAAACCCAGCGTGACCAGCTGGGGGACGCGTGCAAGGGAAAGACTGTATAACGGCGCACTAGTTGATTTAGTAAGACAACATTCATAGTTTCTAATCTTTACTCATAAAAAAAAAAATCTTTTTCTAATGGTTACCTTTTTTAATGACGTTCCCTAGGAACTAAGTAAAGGGTTTCACCCTAGGATGTACTTTTTATATATTTGGGTCGCGTTATGCTTTCTCCGGGACCCTCACGGGGGTCTCCGGGGAGCCCTTATATATATAAGGCTCTCACGTCATTGACTACGGAACCATTACTAAATAGCTAGTTTTCCTTCCTTCTCTTCGGGTTGTCAAACCCGTAATAGGGACCTTCCGTCCACCACAAGACTCAAAATACTAACATCATAGGTGGCATGATTAGTTACCTATGGAATGTCAATTGAATTGGATGCCACTATGAAAAGATGAAAAATAAAAATATATTGAGAATAGTATTAAGCTTCTGTGTTGGTATTTCCATCCTTGGCATAAATACTAGTCCACGCTGCCGGTTTGCCTGGAAATATTATTCATTCATGATATTTAACAAGTAGAAACTGAGGGATGGGAAGGGGCAGGTAAGAGGCTCAATTTTGTCATTGATTCAAGGGTCACTATATGAATTATTATGTTCCTTCCAACAACCAACTATACTCCTAAAATCGATTAATGAAATTTACAAACACATGTGGCTATTAGGTTTTCTCTCATCCCTTCGGGGATCAAACCTATAAAGTACTACAGTATAACAGTGACCCCTCCATCAATGACGTACTGCGTACTGCCGAACTCAAGTCTGAAGGTGGGACATACCTATGTCTATCAACCCATGCAATCAAGGAAAAACAGAATTTATACTTAATATATATATGCTTTATTGTAGAAAAATAATTACAGTAGCAGCTCATGCCTTCAAGAAAGTACTGTGGAAGAGAAACTACTCAAACAATAAGTAGGGCTTACACAGTAAGCAATGTACAGTACTGTACTACTTGTACCTGAGTAAAAAAAAGAAAAAAAAAAAAATATAATATACTGTATACATCAATTTGTACAACTGACATGTTCTTACTTCTAGAATGGTACTGACTTGGTATGACTAGGAAAATGAGATCACAGATAAGGTAGAGAATTTACTTATTGAGTGCCTTAACTAGACACAGTGAATTTGAATATTCCCCTGTTTAAGTGCGGGCACCGAGAACTCACGAAAGACATGGTCCTGTTGTTCGTTCTTTGTGATAAACATAGGTTCAAGGACAATAACTACTGAGGCCATCCTCGGGCATAATTTGAGACAAATTAGAGCCCACGACCTGGCTGTTAGCTCCCCGTTCCCAGCGCCATAAAAAACAAGACTCATTATCTCCACTCTCCAGATATCACCATCTGCTCCCCAGAACTCGCCTCCACGACATCCTGGAGGGTGGTAAAAGCCTTAGGTTCCAAACGCCTCCCAATCATTATCACCACCAAAACCAGACTCACCCCAGCTAGCCACAGATACACTTACACTAACTATAAGAGCCAACTGGAAAACTTTCACAAATGAGACAGAACAACACTTTGAAACACTAAACAGCACACCCATCAATAACATCAACAATGCTGTTCACACATTCAACACATCTATCCAAAATGCTGACAAGAAACACATTCCAAGAGGTAACAGAAAAAGACACAACCCCAACTTCACACCAGAAATTCAAAACCTCATCAGAAAACGCGACACACTGAAACACTCCCCAGCACCCCACACACAGGACATCGCACAACAAATCCAAGCACTCAACACACAGATTAGCAACAAAATATTAGAATAACAAACACTAAATTGGAATAACTACCTCCAAACACTTGATCACAAAACAGACCCCCAAAAACTCTACAAAACACTAAACAGCATCACACTTTCCAACAGCAACACAACTAAATCACATGCCGCAATCACAACAACAGACTCAATTCCTTCATATAAACAAAAAGCAAACACACTCATTAATCACTTCTCTCATGTCAGCTACCTAAACTCCCATCAAGATGACTGACGTGTCATCTGACGTAAGAGACCCTGAATATGCACCCTTCACCAACAACCAAACAAAGCACATCATCTACAATCTCAAGCACTCACCTGCCTGTGGTCCAGAGAACATAAGCAACATACACCTCAGACACCTAGGACCATTGGTGATGGGCGGGTCTATCAGAGTGAGAGCTGAGCATTCTCTGCCATACCCATAGCTTACTGTGACTGTTCCTTTTACTTATATATTTTCTAGATCTCAAGTGACGGCATCTCTTCCGTGGATGGCAGACTGAGAGCTAAAGCGTCACATTTTTCCTTTTCCCCTCAACTTTCCCTTCATAATTCTCCCTACCAACAATTCCTTTGAGACCTCTGGTGGACGCTTCTGAACTAGCGCCAGAGCTACGACTGTAGACATCACTATACCCAACACCTAGGATATGCACAGATTATCTAAATTTTTGTGTGATTCTACACGTTTTTATTATACAGTATAGGATATATAGTATATATATAGTATATATAGTATATATATATATATAGTATAGTAATAAAGGGAAAGTCCATATCTATCTATCTATCTATTGCCTGACGCCGCGAACCCCGAAGGGGTGGCCACGAACGAACCGCCCCCATGCACCTCTGTCCCCAGTCAGTCGACGCCCCTCCCCCCAACCAGCACTGCCTTCGTTCATGTAGTTCCTCACTCCATCCTTCCACCTCATATTCGGTCTACCTCTCCCCCTCTGTCCCTCCACCTCGCTCTCGTACACCCTCTTAGTCATTCTCTCACTTTCCATACGTTCCATATGGCCGAACCATCTCAAGTTGTTCCTTTTCACACTTTCCAGCACATCTACCTCCACACCACACCTCCTTCTTACTTCCTCATTAGTCTGTCTATCCCTCCATGTAACTCCGCACGCACTCCTTAAGTAATTCATTTCCACTGCTCTCACTCTTGGTCTGAGTCTCTCAACCAACGTCCATGCTTCGCTTCCGTAAGTCAGTGTCGGGATTACCACACTGTCATGCAAGGACTTCTTCACTTCCATACTGACCACCCTATTTCTTGTTACTGCTTTTAGCGTTCCTACAACCCTCTTCCCCTGTTGTACCCTCTCCCGCACCTCTTCATCCATAGTCCCATCTTTACTCAACACACTGCCCAGATACTTAAAAGAGTTGACGATCTCCATAGCCTGACCGTTCATATTCCATATTCATATTTCAAAGTCCATATGCAGCTGATAAATGACTACAAACACAATTATAAGCTGATTAATTATCATAACAAAATTGGCGGGAAAATACCTGCTGACTTTGTATTGTAAACATAGTTATTTATGAATATGGGTGATCTTAAAATATATAAAACAAAAGTATGCATAGACCAAAGTATGTGTCAGTTACAGAAATTTCGACTAACTGCATATATTATAGAATTGTTGAAGGAGAGGGAGGGTGGATAACTCTGCGATGTCGCACATTTCCCACAATGCACCACGGTAAACCTTGCGTTCAGCGCCTCTATCGGACACTGTTGTTGTTGTTGTTGTTGTTCCCCAAGCTGCCTGGCCGAACAGCCCCAAGGCCCCGAGTAAGGCCAAGGCCACAAACGAGCGCCCCCACAGAACCCTCCCTGCCGACCACAATAAAGCCTGGGTGACCGAAGCCACTCCATGGCGGGGAGCTGAGAGGGTGTGTAAACGCCCGGGAAACCAAAGCCCCACCCAGGGCCCTGTGCCCCTCAGCAATTATGAAGAGAAAGTTGAGGGACAAAGGAATAATGTGACACTTTAGCTTCCAATCTTGGTAGATTGGGAGGTCAATCCACGGAAGAGACGCCGTCACTTGAGATTTAGAAAATATATAAGTAAAAGGAACAGTCAGAGTAAGCTATGGGTATGGCAGAGATCGCTCAGGTCTCACTCTGATAGACCAGCCCATCGCCAATCGGACAATCAGCCCAATCTATTGGACACTGTAGGCATATATTGGTAGGGAGAATTGCTGAGGGGCACAGGGCCTTGAGTGGGGGCTTTGGTTTCCCGGGCGTTTCCGCACCCTCCTAAGCTCCTCGCCTTGGAGTGGCTTCGGTCACCTGGGCTTTATTAGTGGTAAGCATGGAGGGTTCTGTGGGGGCGCTCAGTTATGGCCTTGGCCTTGCTTGGGACCTTGGGGCTGCTCGGTCAGACAGCCTGGGGAACAGCAACAACAACAACACCTAGAACTGCAAGGCATACAAGCACTCGCCAACATATCAAACTACAATTATTCACACAAGACAATACCAGACATCTGGAAGCATGGTGTCATCATTACTTTCCCCAAAAAAAAAATAATCCTCAACAAAGACCCCACGCTGCCCTCCTCACACCGCCATATCGCACTCCTTTGCACCCCCTTCAAAGTCACAGAACGCCTTGTACTACAACTAACCACACACACTCTACACCTAGCTCCAACACAACATGGCTTCAGATAAATTTATACAATGACATATAACTACTGACATATATGTGACTTTAAACTCTGTACCACCTCCTCCACCACTAGCCTTGAGAGGGCCTAGGCCCAGTGGGCTAGTATAAAATAAAAGCATCATCAACAACAGGCCACTGCACTCCACTAACACTCTTCCTACAGACCTTACACAAAGAGCTTTTGACGGCATCAACTCAGCCGGACCACCACACAAACCACTACTTGCCACACTCGACATTAGTAAAGCCTTAGAGGCCATCCCCCGTCACAACCTAACAAACAAAATCTACGACACAAACATGCACAGCAATACAAAAAGGTTGCTGGCCAACTACTGTACCTAGGAGGCAGATGTGCACATGTATCATTTGCAGGTCAGTCACCTAACTTCACAAACGGAGTCGCGCAAGGATCCGTCCTGTTGCCTGCACTCTTTAATCTATACAGTAAACCCTCGCTATTTCGGACTAATTGGGGGAACACCCTGTCCGAAATGTCCGAAAATCCGAGATGTCCGAGGTCCGGCTGTGTCCGATCTAAAAGAGGACAAAAAAACGACCTGAAAAGAAAAAAAAAGTGAAACGAGAACAAACTTCACCGTTGATTAAATAGGGAAACGGGAACGAACTTCATGCAAGTGAATAAATGCGACCTCAGAAGAAGGGAAACGTGAACGAACTTCATGCACCCATGACAACGAATAGGCCTAGGCTAGGCTAGGCTACTTTTGGCTAGGCTACCCTATTCGTACATTAGGTTAATATACTGTACAGTAATAGCACATATAGTAATGAATATGAAACAATAAGTTCAGTTGATGGTCGAAAAATAAAAATAAACACTCACCACTTCATTGCAGTTGCACCCCTTCACCTCACTCCACTTCTCCACCTCACTCCACTTCTCCACCCTACTCTCCTTGACCACCTCACTTCCCTTCTCCATTTCAAGTGATATCGAGGTCACCTTACGCTTTGGGAGGCATGATAACACGGGAATATATGCGGAGGGGGTAACAATCACACAAGATGGGCACCCATTCAAACATACTGATGCCTGTGACGTCACTTCTCGTCCAAGCGGGTGACACAGAGCCCAGCCTGTATATCGGCGGTCCGACGGATCTCCGTTTTGACGGACATTCACCGGGGATGGGGGTGCGTCATCCGACAACGTCGGAGACTGTCGGAACGATGACGGAAATGTCCGAAAAACGGAAGTACGTGTCCGAGACGTGACGGCGATCCGGCTAGTAAGGGTTTCCGACAATTAGAGGTCCGAAATGGCGAGGGGTTAATGTACATGCATGATATACCCACACCCCACGCGCCTCAAATAAATATAGCTTCCTACGCAGACGACATAACACTCACATGCACACACCAAGACCCAGACAGAGCAACACTTCTCCTTCAACCCTATCTAAACACACTACATGACTGGTGCACTACAAACAGACTCAAATTAGCCCCAGCCAAATCCACTGCAACCCTCCTCACATGCTGGACAGCCAAATACAATTTGGACACAACAAAGAAACTATCACCACAGTATACAAACAATACATAAGATCAGTGATGGAATATGCAAGCCCTGCCTGGGCTTCTAACCTAGCTGAAACACATCACAAGACCTTGCAGACTATTCATAACAAAGCCCTAGAAATCATCACAGGCTGCACAGCTACAACACCTACAGTTAGCCTCCATCAAGAAACCAAAGTCCTCAAAGTCAAAGACCACCTGGAAATGAGAGGCACTCAATTCCTGGCTGCAGCATCCACAAACCAACACTACCCACTACACTACATGGCAGCACACCTAGAGACACCAAGGAATATCACTGTGCTGCAGTAAAGACTGTAGCCACCGTGTTATGATTGCTGTGCACTGTGTGAAGTACTGTGGTTGTACCATGGAAGCCACATTCACTGTGGACGGTTGCAGTCTTCAAACCTGTATGTATGTATTTATGTACCCTGCACATGGTATCACACACAAATACTGTCATCTCTCCCTCCCTGCCCACCCCAAACCAGCTTCCAGAAGCACATCCATACTCATATCTCTCGCCGTTCCATCCAATCACTCATAGAGAACACGCAGCTGCAGGCACGACCTCCCGAAATCCATCCTTCTGAATCCTCCCTTCGTCGTGAGGACAGAGTCCACCTGGCCAAGCTGAGATGTGGGCACCATCCAGCTCTTCTGATCTATCAAAAGAGGCTGGATATCTCCGTCGTCGACACCTGCCCAGGATGCAACACGGCACCCCATACTATTAAACACATCATAGAAGACTGCATTCTACACAATCACTTATGCCAACAACATAATCTACACTCCTTGAGAGCCCTGTGGGAAAGCCTGATCGTGGCCATGGCCTTCCTTAGGAACTCTGGGCCTTTTGGCCAGTCAGCTTAGGGAACGACATCAACAACCACAACAAGACTCAAAGGAAGGCCGTCTAGTTTAGTGAGGCAATTTTAGCTTGAGCAGTGCATGATCGAGTGACCACTTCGGCATAAGCTGCCAAGGTGGGGGTCGGAACCGAAGGCATGCTCGCACGAACCATATTTCCTTGGCTTCAGGATAGACCTGTAAGATCGTAAAAGGATACCCTTATGGCTGTCAAATGGCTACGAATTATAACTGAAAGATTTTTCTTCTCAAAGAGAGAGAGTCTAAATATTTAAAGATAAGAGCCACAGGCCGTAACGGTAGAGCACTCGCCTACAAACCGTGAGGTTGACGGTTCGAGTCTCAGGCCAGCCAGTGTGTTATTGGCAGACGCCAGTGCTGTTGGTGAACGGTGCGGTCTAGCAACCTGTGGCAACTATTTACTGAAGGCCCTGATTATCAGAGCACCCACCCTAGTCCAGCTCTTGAGCAGGGAGTGCATGGTGGTAAAAACTGCATCATCATCATCAATGTTGCATAAAGACAAGGTTAGGCCCTAGGCTAACTAATCTCGCATCTTACAATCTGGGGCCCCGACTAGTAATATAAAGCACTGCGAAAACAGTTGTGACCCCTTATCCAGACATACAGCATGCATATATAAATATATGTGGGTATCGGTACACTTAGTAACACGTTTGTCTGATTGAAGTAATCCGTGAAAGGTATAAGCGTACCAAGGAATCTTTTATTTCCATTACGTCAAGCTTTAGTGTATGTCGTGACATTCACATCAATTCCCGACAAAACGATGAAGGGTATTACGTACAAGGAACTGAAAATGAATTTTCAGAAGGACTGAGAGAACTGTCTGACTCTCAGGCCCTACACTTCCGATCCAGTGCCGGGAAGTGAGAGTGAGACGGCGTTGGGTCCTTTAGAATAGCTGCACAACTGTTGGGATTCCATAAGAATTAGACTATTCATTTACAGTAGTCTTACAGGCGTAACTATTCATTTACAGTAGTCTGACAGGCGTAACCAATTTTTGTGTGAAGGACTGTCGGTACTAAGAATATTAATACCGTATAGTATCAGATTTTTTTTTCGCTGTATTCTGAGCACCTAATCTGCGATTCTGAAATGTTAAAAAGCAGAAAGAGTGATATGAACTAAAACAGTTAAGTTAATAGGATAGGTTAGAACGAACTGTTAATAACCCGATACCCCGATAATCCTGTCTGTTGGTTAAAGCGGACAATAACCCGTTAATAATTATTGTTGTTGATCAAACCGGAAAGTATAAATTTATGTACAAAACCCTGATTACAATGACAACCATGGGACAAGAATAAGAGGAAAAGACTCTGTGCCTCATCAAGTGTATCGATACCCTGATAAGTTATGCCAAATGTTTGGATACTTAGTGTAACATGCAAAATTTATCAGGCATAATCATAGATCTATCTATTGCCTGACGCCGTGATTCCGAAGGGGTGGCCACGAACGAAACGCCTTAAATAATTAATACACTTAATAATACACGTAGGTTAATGTGAGAATTAATAATAAGGTAAAAATTCTAATGATAATCCAGAAAGGAGGCAAAAATATAGGCTAATCAGGGTTTAGGCAGGTGGCGTAGACATATTTGAACCTTAGTAACCACTACTGGGACCTGAAGCCTACACCAACACAAATCACGTCCTCAGCACTCACAAACAACTCTGGAGCATCTCCAGAAGACGTTGGAGTAAACACAACCCTCACAACTAGGTTAGGAGCGTTTTTACTCATAAACTGATGATGAAGAAGCCCTTGCACTACCCCACTGGCAAAACTCTAAAAAAATTGAAGAACCTGAAAAGCTAGTCTAACACATTCAGCAAAAATAGTAGCTGAGAAAAAGTCTATCTATCTATCTATTGCCTGACGCCATGAAGGGGTGGCCACGAACGAACCGCCCCATGCACCTCTGTCCCCAGTCAGTCGACGCCCCTCCTCCCAACCAGCACCGCCTTCATCCATATACTTTCTCACTCCATCCTTCCACCTCTCCTTCGGTTTACCTCTCCCTCTCTGTCCTTCCACCTCACTCTCGTACACCCTCTTAGTCATTCTCTCGCTTTCCATACGTTCCATATGGCCGAACCATCTCAAGGTGTTCCTTTTCACACTTTCCAGCACATCTACCTCCACACCACACCTCCTTCTTACTTCCTCATTCATCAGTGTACCCTCCATGTAACTCCGCACGCACTTCTTAAGTAACTCATTTCCACCGCTCTCACTCTTGGTCTGAGTCTCTTCTCGAACGTCCATGCTTCGCTTCCGTAAGTCAGTGTCGGGATTACCACACTGTCATGCAAGGACTTCTTCACTTCCATACTGACCACCCTATTTCTTGTTACTGCTTTCAACGTTCCTACAACCCTCTTCCCCTGTTGCACCCTCTCCCGCACTTCTTCATCCATTGTCCCATCTTTACTCAACACACTGCCCAGATACTTAAATGAGCTGACAATCTCCATAGCCTGAGAAAAAGTAAAACACAAATAAAAATCAGGTAACCCCACTTATTTTTACCACGTGGGACCTTACTGGGCACCCTCAATGGAGACGGTAACGGATAACAATCCTGTGTGGTAAACCAAGGCAAGGTCACAACAAACTGGAGCCACCAAGTTGTACGTTTTCACTTTGTGACCGTCCACCAATGACGGGAGAACATTTCCAGGGAAACTGGCGGCATGGGCTCCTAAACATGCGAAGGATGACAAGCGCAACACAGAAGCTTAATATTATTCTGATTATATTTTAATTTTTTATCTATTCAATGTGGCATCCGATTTAATTAATATCCCATAGGTAATTAATCATGCCGCCTATGATGTTAGTATTTGGAGTCTTCTGGTGGATGGAAGGTCCCTATAAAGGGCTTGCCTAAGTAGCAAGGTGCCAAATATGAATATTGGCAGTACGTCATTGTTCGAGGTGTCACTGTTACATACTGGTACTATACAAGGTAATGATATTATTACTGATTTACAGTAAAGCTCTTCTTTGGGTGCTCACAATTTGGATCTACATATCCAGTGTTTAACTGTTGCCACTAGGGGAGAGCGGTGATGGTTCAGTCAGTGGGATGGTTCAGACATTCAGTGTTTAACTGTTGCCACTAGGGGAGAGCGGTGATGGTTCAGTCAGTGGGATGGTTCAGACATTCAGTGTTTAACTGTTGCCACTAAGGGAGAGCGGTGATGGTTCAGACATTCAATTTCCAATAAAAACTATGAGGCCTGTGAATGCAAGATTTTGCGAGAACATGTGTTAGTTTGCTGCCAAAGCCCATATGGCTTCCATAAGAAATGACACCAGCTGTTGGAGATTGAGCTAGTTTTTTTTTGTTTTTTTGCAATTCTGATGTATTTTTTAAAGCTTGTTTAGTAAACTCTACCTCTATGAATGTCATGCATCAATTTAATAAATATGCTGAATCTTTATTGTATTCAAGATATTTAGCAGTGAATAGCTTGTATGAATTTGACATGTTTTTTATATATTTTATATCACTCAAAATAATATAGAGATGTGTGGGATGGTTTGGACAGGTAATAATAAATGGGGGGGATGGTTCGTCCACTGGTCGAACCATCCCTCCACATCCCTCCATAAATTTAATCTTATATGTGGAAGATCAAACATTATTCTGCAGCAGTGAAATATATTTGAAATAGTGAATAATTTCATAATAGTTATCCAAGATCTTTTAAAATTGCGATTTAATAATGTGAAATATATGATCGAACCATCCCTACCCTGTGTCCGAACAATCCCACCTAGTCGGGATGGTTCGTTATTTTCCCATTCAATAACTAAGCAAGATAAAGCTTCAAATGTAACAGACAAAAGAGCCAAGATTGGGGGCTTTATTGTGGCACCAATAAAAGTGAACTGCTTCCAGTACATATTTTTTTTACGATTATCTTTGATAAAAAGTGGCCGAACCATCACCGCTCTCCTCTACTTACCATAAGAAGACTCCATCTCCCCTTGAAGGGAAAAGTGTACACTTCATGCTTTAGAAGTGCAATGACATATGCTTCAAAGCGGATGATATCAACAGAATGGAACGTAACAAGATGAAAATGGTGAGATGGATGTGTAGTGCCAAGCTGCAAGATAGAATATCAAGTGAAGAGATGAGGAGACGGTTAGGTATCAAGAGTATCAGTGTTGAGATGCGTACCAGCAAGCTTGGATGGTTTGGACATGTGGAGACCAAGGAGCAGACCAAGAAAGATGTGTGATTAGACCTTGCAGCCTGATCTTGAATTGAAGAACCTGACAAATGAGGCAGCACTGAATAGGGCTGCCATTAGGATTCGTGTGGAGCAATCGGTCTTTAAATTTGTGTATGTAAATACAGTACTGTATACTTTACCTCTCTCTGAAAGCAAAGTAAAAGTCCAAAAGATAGACAGATAAATGTCTGAGCAGTGGTATTCAGTCCTTACATTAAAATACATCTCTCTTTCACTCTGAGGTAAATGTCTAGCCACTTGATATCTGGGTTGGACTTAGTCTGAAGTATTTCCCACTTCTGGAAATGTTGTACATCCAAACATTTCATACTTCCAAATTGGATCTCCACAAAAATTAATCTAAAATAAATAAATAAATAATATGGTGTTTTAGTGTAATGTATTTACTTTGGGTGTGTAGTGTACAGTCACTGCCAATTATGTCAACACTTTTACCACCATTACCATTTTTCTGCTATATACAGTACCTGTATATGTCTGTGCTGTCTTGTATAGGCTAGATACAGTTTGGAAGTGGAGATTCAGTTGTTAGCGGTTGTACCCGAGAGAGAGCATGGGTCACGGCGTCTGTGTTCTGGCGCCATTCAGTGATTTAACCCTTTCAGTGCCATAATGATATTTTCTTTATATATGAAATTTTCATACATATGATATCAATTAAACTTTTATTTAGCTACAGTACCTTCAAATGAGTACTATATACTGTATTCAATTTAGGAGGGATTTGTCAGAGATAGAGGGTTAATTGAGATATTCTTTAACTTTTAACTGGCTGTAGCGCAGTTGGTAGAGCACTCGCCTGCAAACCGTGAGGTCGAGGGTTCGAGTCTCGGGCCAGCCATTGTACTATTTGGCAGACACCAGTGCTGTGGTGAACGGTGCGGTCTAGAAATCTGTGGCAACTGTTCACTGAAGTCCCTGATCATCAGGGCACCCACCTTAGCCCAGTTATTGAGCAAGGAGTGCATGGTGGTAAAAACTGCTTTATCATTATCATCTTTTGATTCTTAACCCACTGAGCACCAGGCAATATAATATAAATATACACTCCAGGCATGGTAGGTTGTCAAAAAAAAAAAAAATCTCCAGAAAACACCTGGAATGGGTTAGAAATTAAGGAAAAACCATAAACTGATCCCCTAGGTCATTAACCCGTTGAGCCCCGGCTAGTTATAATATTTTGTTCACCCCAGTCCCAAGCCATTTTCACTTATTTTGTTTTGTTTGCTAAAATGGAAGACAAGGATGAGAAATGAAAAAAAAACAAAAAAAAATCACCTCTGACATTTTTTTTGGGGGGGGGGGGGGGGGGGGGGCTTCAAAAAAATTTGTTGAGCCAAAATGGAAGAGAATGGTGAGAAATGAACACAAAAATAAAAAAAAACTCATTTCGGTCATTTGGGGGGGGGGGGGGGGGGGGTTTCAATAGTTCGTCTCCCCCGCATGACCACCCGCCCGGGAGCACTAGGGTAAAAACTGAGTATGGCATTGTACGGCATACATCCTAAGGAGTATCTCACATAAATCTCAAGCCTCTAGCTCCCATACGACCGGAGTAATGAAGGTTCAAAGTGGCGGTAAACTAGGGGTGTAAACTATCCCCACTAAGCCCACCACCACCAGCCGCGCGGCTGTCTCGGCCCGCTCACACCTACTGGCCCGGCTCCCCCACACACTACGGTACCTCCCCCTCCTATTCTCACGCCATTTCCTACCTTACGAGCCACGTAAGTGTTTTTTATATGTCGGACGCACGTGATGCGTCGCTGGGAGTTGGTGATCAAAGACTGCCGACGCAACACGTGCGACGCTGGGTCTCAACGGGTTAAGGGTTCCTACGGGGCGCCCGAAAGTCGGAATTAACATGGGGAAATAGGTAGGCAAAAACATGCAAAAACACATTTTTGCACACTCACGTGCACGCGGCTGGACTTTGAGGGTTTTCAACCCTCGGCATTGTTGCGTGGGATACTTACACAGTTCCCATATAAATCTGAGCCCTCTAGGTGCCATAGGACCGGAATAATTAACCGCGACGCACCCTATGCGGCTCTGGGGTTTAGCGTTAAATATATTGCCAACACATAACGTGCGTCTCTGGTACTCAAGGGGTTAACCCTCGGGGCCCGGGCAGGTTTTCCTAAGGACGGAGGTCGTTCCGGGCGATCTGGCCGAAAAACGTCTAGGCCTAGGCTACCGTATGTTTGTTTATTTTAACTGCTAGAAATCTCCCACGCATCTATAAATGTAGTGCGGTTTTCAATCTGTAGACTGGCGTTGAGTAGAGCTCTTTATGTCAACTGGTTCAGTTGTGATGACGATTTCAGTGGAGCGAATTTTGCCGCGATGTTGACAATATCGGAGCTTTTCAGACACTAATTTCGTCTGACGTCACAACAATAACATTGATCCGACGTCTCCTTATTGTTTTCGGAGGTGCGGTGACTTAACGATCGGCTTTGTTTACATGCGTCGGACGCACGGCGTTCAGACCAAGCTGAATAGGCTTTCAAGCTTACAGATTTTAACAGGACACCCGGGCTCCTGCCCATCTGCCGCGGTGTCCTTTTAACATGCTGCCCGGGGTCCGAGGGTTAAAGGTCTTTCCTAAGCTGAGTAAAAATAGTTTGGAGGTAGCTGAAATAAAGAAATTATTGGTGTCATCTGTATGAAAAAATTAAGGAGCTGTGGAAGTCTATACTCCACTACTTTATTAAGGTTAGTTACCTTTTTGTTACCAAGCCAAGTACAATGATCTGATGTTAGCCAGTCATCGTACTGAAAGGACCCTAAACGTAGATTTACACGGGAGGGTTTTCTTGCCACTTTTGATCTACAACTTGATTTTTACCAACATGAGACTTATTTTGCATTGGTATCAGCGACTAGGATGAAGGTAGATTATTATCTGTGACAACAATAATATTTAACAATATTACGGAAGTTGTCGAAAAAGAGTATGAAAAAAAAAACAAAGGAGAAAGTGCTCTAGTAAAACTATATTGCAGAAGCTGCCAGATTAGAGTTATAAAGATAAATAAACAAATACAAATGCAGGAAAACTGCTCTTGTAAATCCACATTTAGAAGGTGTATGGCGGTGTCAGTTCTCTCTCGAACCCAAAATGAAAATTAGTGCCTATGATATTTAATACTGTGGCCCTTACAGTCTCCCTTTGACTTCATTATGGACCCCATGAGGCCTCCTAGTCACTGTAGGGTAGACTAACAAATACGTACACAGTGCTCCAGTCAGTACGCCAAATCCAGGAAAATGGCTATCTATCCACAAATATAGGAGTCCAGCTAGATTAATACATTTGATGGCAAATGTTATGCTACAGGTAGTTAAGGTACAATTGGACACTAAATTTATTATACAGTTCAATTAATTTTTGTGAGTATTATAGTATGGGTATTGCGTACCAATTAAACCACCGTGTACAAATTGTCTAGTCCACCCTATGTAACCCAGTTAACCTCATAATCCGCCTCATGTTAAACACACTAGTTTTCTCAAATATTATTTAATTTTAGTCATTACAAAAAACAGACCAGGTGTTTATTATTATTATTATTATTATTATTATTATTATTTGTGCTAGAGTAGTTAATCACAAAAGTTCAAGTAGGGATATATGCACATTGAATACATTACCTGTATGTAATAAAGAATGCAAATTAAATATTATAATACTGGTATGTAATATCCAAATTTGCTTTGTATGAGGTAAATCATATATTGATGTTTGAAAACAAAACATTCAATTAATAATAATGCTTTGGAAATATGTGATACTGTACCTGAATTGGTTTTGAAGATGCTGATTTGAACATTGATGGTTGGAAAAATGGGCCAAAAGATCGTCACGCTAGGATCGGTTTCCACATGATTTGGAATCACGCTCAGTAACTATGCTCTGTTCAAATAATCTTGGCAGTGACTTATCAGAAGCATGATCATGAATTAATATGATTGGTTGGCAGTGATATACAGACCAAGTTGATAAGCTGAATAATGAACTCTTATTATACAGGATATGAAAGATGCAAGTGCAGTAGGGTCCCGCATAGTGCGGGAGATTAGTTCGCGTCATCTGATATTCGCTCTATTTGAATATAGTATCCTATGGGGAAAACTACAATTGGCCGACAGATTTTCTGGATTGTACCTATATAATTATACTCATTCACACTGAAATATGCCAAGAACAGATCTATCTATCTATCTATTGCCTGACGCCGTGATCCCCGAAGGGGTGGCCACGAACGAACCGCCCCCATGCACCTCTGTCCCCAGGACGTCGACACCCCTCCCCCCAACCAGCACCGCCTTCGTTCATATACTTCCTCACTCCATCCTTCCACCTCTCTATCGGTCTACCTCTCCCTCTCTGTCCCTCCACCTCGCTCTCGTACAACAGATAACAATGATAAATTAAACCTTTCATTTTCCATTACTGTCTGCTTGAATGCCTCGGCTCGAGCCAAAATCTGCCGTCTGTTTTATTGACCGCATCTACATTACGGGTTAGGTGGCTTGTACAAATTTTGGTTGTGCTAATAGAGAACTCCCTGGATTTACTCTATATTGACACCAGACTAGGTTTAGCAGAACGATATTGTGTTAATAAAGAATTATTATTTTGTAATTTATTAGTTTCTGTTGGTGGCACTAGTCGAGACTGGCATTATTTAAATTGGTTTTATGCGGGACCCTACTGTATACTAAACCAATTAGGAACAAATGTGAAGCAAAGGGTGGAGTAAGTTGCCAAGTTTATTTGAACAGAGTATAATAGAATAATTTTGTTAGTCGGTTACTGTACCTTGCTTTCAGCCTATTGAGGGTTCTGGCTTGGTAGGCTGCATAAAAATTATTTAGTTCCTTTCAGTTTTATTTTATTTATTTATTTATTTTAGTTTGTTTCCAATAAATATAATTCAATTACCACATATACAGTACAGTACTGTACATCTGCTATTGTTATTTACTCAGATTCCATTGCCAGTATCTCAACTTGAACTTTTGTGAAATACCGTATCAATTTCAAGAAGAGGTAATACTGTCGTCACATGTCCTTGTTATGGTAAAAACTTTAAGAAGTTAAACCCTAGTGTGAGAACCTCCATAATTAACAAGTCATGTACAGAATATTAACTTAACTTTAAACTCCTGCAATCAGATAACGCCTTTCTTAATTGCACTTTAGTTCCCCCAGAAAATTTGACTGAACCTGGAAATTATCTGGATCGAAAGGGTCATTCAAAATTGTATTTAATCCATTAATTCCTAGAGATGGGTTCTAGGGTGAATAAAACAGTCTGGAGTTAGCTAAAGTACAAAACAAGAAGTGGGTGGTATGATAGAAGGAGTTGATATCCTCATGTACATAGTAACCTTGTATAGGAGTGTTGTGTACTGCCGGTGACTGGACAACTCAACCAGTAGACCATTTCAACCTGTGCCAGCTCAACCAATGTTGTTAGATTTAGTTAAGCTAGGCTTGTACCTGTACTTTTAATTGGCATTTGTTTAACTGGTCCTGGTTGATTTGGCACTGGTTAAAATAGTTTACTGGTTCAGTTGTCCAGGAACCGTACTGCCAATTATATTGTACCCATACTTATATATTTGAGACCCAAATGTATTCATGTTTGTTTGATACACTCATCACATTGACAGTTGTAGAAACATTCTCTTCTACTTATAACGGTATCGCGCAAGCATTTTTTTCCTCAACTTTTATCGTCAACACTGGCCTGTCGGCTTAAAATGTGTCCACATTCTATGATTTTGTGACTTACATTAATCTATCTTCAGTCTAGTGCAAAAGCCCCAGAAAAATGTTGACCATAGAAATTGAGGCTCTGATGTGATACCCACTTAGGTTTTGAAGCAGTGATTAAACCCCGTACTTCCTTATCTGTCTGGTATGAGTTTATACAGTATACCTGTATATGTATGCTGTAAACAGATTTTTGTACTTCAGTATAAGGGAGAGTTTCTATGATTAGGTATTTTTAAATACTGTAATTACTGTACGAGTCACAAAATGTACGTGTATCTATTCAGCACTCTTTGTCTATATGCTATATGCTCAGGCCCAATCCCCATTTTGGGGGTAGCGAGCACTCTTTGTAGTCGTTATATATGCTATACATATAAATATACATAAACCATTTTTATTTGAATCACATGTACAAACCAAGTGAAGCATCTTTGAACTCTTAGACTGGTACTGACTACTTTACAGTAGATCGTTATATAGATCTGATTATAAATTAACTTGGCAGCAAATCCTTAGCCCTACGTACGATTGTGAATAAAATTGATATTGGCTTTGAGGTGTGGAATAGCTGGAGAAATTGAATAATGAATACATTTACTATGACCTAAAAAGTAAATTTTAAAAAGCTTTCATCAATCAGTAGTTGAAAAGTTAACCCCTTCAGCGTGATGACGCTTTTTTACCTTTGATTTTGGTTAAAATTAGACTTTTATGCAGTTTAAGAAAGACCTATATTATTTGGGGGGGATATTGAGATTGTATTTACTCCTTTGAGTTCTATATATGGATGGAGTCATGAAAAAAATACAAGGAAGAGCAGTGGATGTTCGTGTACCTCTGATAAGGGAAGAGAATGAGTGGAAGTTCCCTGTACTGCTGTTTGCTGATGATACAGTTCTGATGAGCGATAGTGAATGGGAGTTGCAGGGGCTGGTAAATATGTTTGGAACAGTGTGTGAAAAACGGATCTGAAGGTAAATGCGGGGAAGAGCAAGGTTATGGTCTTTGAAAGGAAGACGAATGAGGAAGTATGAGAGAGGTGTGGTGTGGATGTAGATGTGCTGGAAAGTGTGAAAAGGAACACCTTGAGATGGTTCGGCCATGTGGAACGTATGGGAAGCGAGAGAATGACTAAGAGAGTTTACGAGAGTGAGGTGGAGGACAGAGAAGGAGAGGTAAACCGAATGAGAGGTGGAAGGATGAAGTTAAGAAGTACACTCAACCCTCTGTTATCGCGCCTAATTGGTGCCTAATTAGTGCCGCTATAACGAGAATCGCGATAATGAAACTTAACAACTTATGGGGAAAAATAATTTGGTTCCCAGGTCCCAACTTTTTGCCCCCAGATTCGTCCAGTCACCCAAGTACCCATTTCTCCCATTAAATAAGCTTACATCCAATAAATTTATATTGAAAATATTTAAAAATACATATTATGAGGATATTACTTACCACATAGACTTTATTTGAAAACATAATCATATTTAGCATAGACCTAGCCTAACCCATCGTCGTTTCCGTGGCTTTCGTCAGGCACGGCACTTGACTTGACTGTGTTTTGATGGTCCTGGGCTTTCAATTCCTCCATCATTACCTCCAGGCCCACCATCCCTTTCACTGAATGCACTAGAGGTCATAATAAACATGAGAGAAAAGAGATTCAGGAATAAATAAGCAAGTAAAAGGCGGGTGGACTTAGAAGTGTCTGGCTTATGTTGATGACATCAAAGATGGCGGCCGTAAATTGCGCAGGTGACGCTCTGATTTTGATAATTTCGGATTCATTGGATTCACTTGTTTGTTTGCATTTTCTAGTTTAATGTCGAGTCTTTCATTACTATTGCTCTTGTTTTCGGTGCTCCACTGTATGATACACATACATACACATACAGATTTTAAGACTGAGTGTTCAACACATACGTGCAGTTTCAGTCTCTTGTCCTAATGGCGATCCCAGGTCTTCCTCGGTCCACCCCTTGGTGCAGCTCCCTCCACAATCACAGACCTGCATTTTTTCACCCAATTTTGTTCGTCCATTCTCTCCACATGTCCATACCATCCCAGTCTACTTGTACGCATCACCTCGCTAATACTCTTTATACCTAAACGTCTCCTCAGCTCAACATTTGTTATTCTATCCTGTAGCCTGGCCCCACACATCCATCTCACCATTCTCATCTCATTACGTTCCATTCTGTTGACATCCTATACTTTAACGGCCCATGTTTCTGAGGCATATGTCATTGCACTTCTAACACATGAGGCATACACCTTTCCCTTAAGGGGGAGAGGCATTCTTTTCATGGTCAGGATTGGCAGCAGTTCTCTGAACTTCCCCCAGCCACACCTAATTCTAGCAACAGTGGCAGCCTCGGCCCCACCACCGGCAGAGAAGGTATCTCCTAGGTAACAAAACTTGTTCACCAGCTCCAATGACTTATTTCCAAAATTCACAGCCACAGGATCATCACTTAACACAAGCTCGCCTTTGCACACTACGCACTCAAATTTCTCTATTTCTGACTTATCCTTCGGCAGGGGTCCCTTTATTCTACTACAGCGCTTACTTCCATGATTAATAAATATAAGAACAGAAAAAAACAGCCAATGAGAGCCCCACCTCACTCTGACGTCAAGCCAAGCAGCTGCTGAATCACCCCATGCTTGGCGGTGACGTAGGCAGGCGGGATTTTTGAGTTTTCCCGTCAAAGAGGGACCGCGATAAGGGCTCTAGGACCTGCGGTAACAGAATAGTTGGATTTTTTAGGTATGCGCGATAACGGTGAAACGCTATAACTAAACCCGCGATAACGGGGGGTTGAGTGTATATGAGTGAAGGCGGTGCTGGATGGGAGGAGGGACGTCGACTGACTGGGGACAGAGGTGCATGGGGCCGTTTCGTTCATGGCCACCCCTTCGGGGATCACGACGTCTGGCAATAGATAGATGGATATATAGTTCTAGAGGTAGATTATTAGTGAAAGAAAATCTTGTAATTGTAACCAGAATATGATGAAAATTGTCACCATTCTATTTATTAGTGGCCCCTCCATCATTGACGAACATGCCTATTACATAAGGCATCCTCTTCAAACACTAATCCGCCGTAGTTTTGAATCTACCGCGCAGAGCATTTAAAAACTGAGGAGCCTTCATCATGAGCGCACGCGACCTCACTCATGGCTTCAGTCATTATGAATTGGGTTCTCACTACGAAAAAACTTCGTAAAAAATAAAAACAAAAAGAAAATAAGAATAACTATCCAATAAGCTTTCCATCATATCGTGGATGTACTTGTGTGGATTTCTGACCAGACGCTGATTCAGGCGTCATTCTTCCTTCTCTGCTCTGCGCTCAGCCCGCCCGGACGTGCCTCCCCACGCTCCGCTGGTTCCGCATTCGTTGCGTCCCTAGTGAGTTTTTTCTCATTTGTTTACTCCAGGATGTATCGAGTAAGGTTAGGATAGGCGTAGCAGGAGTGTCCTGGGCTGGTTGCCCGCAGTGCAGTGTATTTTGGGTCGAGTGTATGGGGCATCTATTTCGGATGTACCCTCGTGGTCACGTTGTGGACATGTGAACTTTTTCACAGTTGAGTTAGTTTGTGATGCAGGCGGCTTTCACTACGCGTTAATTATTGCTGCCTTTTATCTTTCTGATGAGGTAAGCTGTGTTTTCTGACGTTCCCAGCGTATTTTTCTTCACTTAGTGAAGTTTTTTCTGGGTCCCGAGTCAGTCTTCCCTGGGTTGAAAGTTGTTGCTACGGTGGTGTGTTGGCGGTGGTTCCTGTTGTGATATTTCCAGTGTGTGTGTATATTTCAACTGTTTTTATGCCGTCTGCCTAGGCCTAGCCAGCCGCTCGTAGCTTTGCCACATGTACTAGTGTTATTATTTATTATTTATAAATATGCCCTACTGTGTCATGTGTATCCGGGTTTTAGTTGTGTATTGGCTAATTCCTCGGACTATAATTGTTTCCTGGTTTAGTTGTGTATTGGCTAATTCCACGGATTATGGTGTGACCTTGGGTTAGCCGTGCGTGGCTATCCTCGTGTCGTGTGTTGTTCAGATGGTATCTGTTCAGGGTGGGTTTCCTTCCGGCGGGTTTTTTCTCGGTTTCACCATGAAAAAATCCTGGCCGAGAGCAGTGTTGGGCCACACATGGTTGTTAACACTGGCTTGTATCCCCGGCGGGGGGGGTGTCTGTGGCTCTCCAGGACTGCGTCTCTGTGGGTGCCTGGTTTCAGGCCTCCTTTGATTCCCGGCGGGATGGCTGTACCCATCCATATAAAACGGCGTCCTTGTGGACATACGTTTTAGGAGTTTTTTCTACCTGGTTTTACGACAACCACATGAAAAAACCTAGCTGTTGTTTAGGCTTTCCTCCCCGGCGATCTTTTACAAAGAAGCGGGGACAGGAACTTATGGGATTAACTTTTAAAACTTCTCACCCGGTGGGTGCACCTGGGTAGGGTGAGATGAACGACTTAGGTCTTCCAGTTAGTTAACCGATCCATTATAGTGATACTCTGTGTATCGCTGCCTTTACTATTTACGGCGATTGAAGGTTCAATTAGGTTAAATATCGATTCTCACACCCGGCGGGTGCTCCTAGGTGGAGGAATTAAGGAATTTTACAAAATTCATTTTAACCTATTTAATTTAGTGATACTATCAGGTATCGCCGCCTTCGATCTTACGGCGATCTTTTGGGACAATTCGTTAAACATTAGATCTCGTATCATCCTGCCCTGGGCTATTCTACTATAATAATTCAAGGGCCGGCGTCTTTTTGGGGGGTTGCTTTGTTACAAAATTGAATCTTGAGACAGTCACCTCCTCCGAGAGACTATAAGTGCCATGCTGGACCATTATATCAGAGGGTATTCTTCACTTTCTTTAGCAAAAGATTTGTTTAGACTTTACACCCCGCCGCGTAGCGAGATGTGTTAGTTGTGTCTTTGCATCTCGTTACCCGGCGGGTTATTAACACTGGTGTGCGATCATGTTGGATTACCCTTATGAGCATTAATTCCTGGAAATTTTCTTGTTTTTTCCAGAGCTGAGCTCCGGCGGACCAATACAGACCCGGCGGTAGTTTTCACCCACCAGTCTCTGTCATGGCTACCGTGGCCCCAGTTTTTGCCCTGTGCATTACCCCTACTTGTGCTGGTATCCCTATTTTTGCACACACCCTTTGCATAAGGTGTGTTAAATGTCTAGACCGTTCAAGGGGTCTCTGGGTGATGCATAATTGTTCCTTTTGTTCTCAATTAGCTGTTAAAGTCCTTTGTGATAATGATAAGACCGCGGCGGTAGCGTTGAGAGAGGTTCGACAACAAATGTCGGCCTACACTACCATTGTCACGCATAAGTCACTTCAATGTGACAACGTCCCACTTTGGGATAGATTGCTGTCAGAACACCCTCCCCCTAAACGTTCCTCTAGAGTCACGAGTGTTAAGCCGACGGAGACTAGTCAGGGTCCTGTATCGTCTGCGACTACAACTAAATGCCCGAGAGAGCCTACACCCCCGGCATCCGCCTCCTCGTCGCAGGCGAGATCTAGGTCAAGGTCACCTCTCAGACAACAGTCTTCTAGTCGGGCCTCTTCGCCGGAGAGTAAGAAGAGTAAGACGGAAGATTCCACCAGTGGTCACGGCGGAGATTCTTCCAGATCTAAGACTAGTTCGCGGTCACACCGCAGCCATAAATCCTCAAAAAAGGATTCACATCGGAAGTCCTCTCGACATTCCCCTAAGTCTAGTGCATCTCATCGTACCTCTACACCTGACAGAGTTTGTGTTAGGGCCTCTGAGTCCAGTGCAGCACCTGTCCCTAAAGAGGAGTTGCCAATTAATATTTTAACCCTGGAAATGGAAAGTTCAGGAGGGTCAATAATTGAGAATGTTTCAGACTCTCAAGAGAGCGTAGGCCAGGGCCTTGGTGTTTGGCGGTTTGCCCAACCACGGTCTGACCACCCACGTCCGACTCATACGAGTCACACAGTAGCCGACGTCCACAGGGACGCGGCGATCCCATCCTCTATCCCAGACTTATCTTGGAAACAAGGTACCCCTGCCTCGGCGGGGTCTTCTCAGGAGGATCGGGAGGAAAAAGACGAAGTTTCAATAATTTCGGATATGGAAGGACAAGGGTCAGGCTCAGGCTTGGACGCCGCAAGAGATAATAATGATTCTCCTATAAGTTCTTCATCTAACCAGTTTGTTATAGCACAAGAAATTGATGGGTTGCTTACTCATGCTTTATCTAAATTTTTTGGTCAGCAACAAGAAAACCCCACAATGGACTTGGGGGCTCCCTCGACAAGCTCTACGGTACGGCCTCTGATGACGTCAATTGATTTATCTAAGATTCCTAACCCTCCTACTCTGTCACCTGCAAGGAGCACTAAGCCTGCCACGGCGGCATTGACAACTTCAAATGTCAGGGTCATAACGGATGTTAATCCACCCCCTCTAGACAAAGCACCTCTTAGAAAGGTAGCTATGCCCCTGCTTTATGGGCCAGACGAGTCATGGGTTCTTTTGAACCCCTCTAAACCAGAGCTTGCCCAACCTACCTTGTCAGGGGAACTCCCGGTACCGCGTGAGTGGTTTATCCAGGGCAACAAGTCAAAGAAATTAAGGGCCATGGATGCCTTAGGTAATGTTCTGGACGTAAACATTAAGGCTATACCTAGTTATTATCACCAGGATTATTTTGTGTATGCTTCTAAGCCTGCTTTACCCCCTGCCTCAGCTTTAAAACTATTTTCACACTGGTCTAAGCTGGATGGGTTTAATGATATTAAGACTCTGTCAGCTCTTACTCCTGAACTAGATTTACGGACCGTCACAGACGACGCAGCTAATCCAGTTTTGAAGGTGGGACAGTTGGGTCCAGGACCTTGGGTGGATTGGGAGGTAGAGGCTCAAAACTTTGCAACCACTTTCACTTCTAAATCTTCCCACCAGATCCCTCAGGACTCACATTCATGGTTTTCCATGCCGGTGGGTTCTGCCGGCGGAGTCCCGGCGGCTTTGTTTGCATTCCTAGCTGCCCCTAAGATTAATCTTTGTGAACTGAAGGACCCGTTCACTACCCCTACCCCTACTCACCTAGACAGAGAATTTAGGCTACGAGGAAAAGCTTTTCGCCTGTTTTCACAGTACATAGTATCTCAGCAGGTGGCTAAGTCTTTACTACGATCTACTCAGTCAATCGCAGACGCGGATGCTCGAAGATCGGTTGAGTTATCCCGGCGACTGATTCTTCAGTCGTCAATCCAATCCTTAGGTGACATACGCACCGCCTTGCTTGAGGCGGTGCGAGCACGACAAGATCTTAGGATGTCGTTAGTTCGCAAGCTACCTGAGCGCATTGCTAACCAGGTGGTGATGTCACCAGTACTTACCCCTTCTTTAATGTCCCCTGAAGTATGGCGAACGGTGTTCAATATGGCACAGGCCGTTAAGCACAGTCCCACCCCTTCTAAGAAACCTGCATTTAACTTCCCCAAACCCAGGCCTACTACTAAAGCCCAGCCAGGGGGATCTAAACCTTTTCTTCCGCCTAAGTCCTCCCACTCCCCCCAGGGTCAGTACAGGCATAGACAGAATAGGTTTTCAGGTCAGAGAGGACGCGGCCAAAATAAACCAGGTCAGGGCCAGTCTTCGACCAACACCAGCCAGCCGGCGAAGCGGCCAGCACCAACCCCACCATCAAAAAACTAAAGTCTCTCTCACTCCCGGCGCCTACCTTAAGGCCGGAGGAACCGAGGGTAGTACAGCCGGCGAACCCTTGTCTGCTAACTGGGTCGTTCCGAACGTGTCACCAAGCATGGCCGTTAAACACTTGGGCACGGATGGTGGCACGCAAAGGCATCACTTGGCAGTGGCTCCGGCGACCTCGATTACGTCAGCCGACAACGGCGAATTTTGTTTCTTTAGAGGTGGAGTCACTAGCCCAGGAAATGATTGCCAAGAATGTCATCATCCCGGTCCCCCCAAATTACCCTGTATTCACGTCCAAACTATTTTTGGTTCCCAAAAGGGACAGTGTTCAGATGAGGCTGGTCGTAGACCTGTCTTATCTGAATCTTCACATTCACAACGAATCTTTCAGAATGTTAACAGTACACCAAATCAGGCTAACACTTCCGCCGGGAGGTTGGATGTGTTCACTAGACCTGACAGACGCCTATTGGCACGTATCGGTCAACAAAAGATTTCAAAGGTTTTTGGCCTTACGGATCAGGCACCAAAATTTTGTTTTTCAGAGGATGCCGTTCGGTTTGAACCTAGCACCTCGATTATTCACAAAACTAGTCCGGCAAGCCCTGATGCCATTGTTAAAACAAGGGATCAGAGTGTTGTGGTATCTGGACGACTGGCTGGTGGTGGCAGAGACACAACAATTATGCATAAAACATGTCAATATCATTTTAAATCATGTCAAAACTCTAGGCTTCAAGGTAAATCTGGTAAAGTCAAACCTTGTTCCCTCACAAGTAATTCAGTGGATAGGGCTGGTCTGGGACACCGCCGCTCTCACTCTGAGTCAGAGTGTGGACAATCGCAACAGGTTTCGCAGGAAACTGTTCAGGTTTCTTCACAGTCTGACTACGACACGAAGGGTCTGGGAGTCTCTGGTCGGCTCTCTCAACTGGATTCAACTAACTGTCAAGTTGGGCCGGTTGAAAGTAAAACGATTAATATTGGAAGGCAACAAATATTTCCCGCTCTTACCGGCGGGAAAATTATGGCCCATCCCGAAATTAATCCACACCTTGCTATCGGTCTGGGCGAAGAGGGAAACATTGCACTCAATAATGTCATGGACCTCTCCTCCACCAACGGTATGGGTAGACACGGATGCGTCAGGCACAATAGGTTGGGGATTTCAGTCAAATCAGGGGCACCAGGGTCAGGGGCTTTGGTCCCACTTAGAAATCTCGCACATCAATGTCAAAGAATTACTAGTCCCCTTATATTTCCTTCAGGCTCACGGCCCGGCGTTATGGGACAAGTCGGTGGCCTTCAGAATGGACAATCTGAATGCAGTCCACTGTATTCAGAAACAAGGGTCAACGAGGTCAAGGAAGTTGCTAAACGTGTCCGAAGAGATTTTTGCTCTAGCCAACAGTCTAGATATTTATCTGCACGCTTCTTATCTCCCAGGCGTAGCGAACGTCTGGGCAGACGCTCTATCCCGGCGACAAAGCACGACAGTAGAATGGGAGCTCAAGCAACCCATTTTCAACCTAATGATTGCAGAGCTCTCCCATCCACAAGTGGATCTGTTTGCGTCCGAGGAGACTCACAAACTCCATCTATACCTCACCCGCCGGGCGAAAACGCCGGCAGGGGGGCCAGACGCCCTAGTGACAGACTGGAACAGATGGAGCTCCATCTATCTGTTTCCGCCGCCAGATGCGTCACTAATGTGCCACGTAGTGAACAAACTACGAGATTATCGAGGCTTAGTCTCGCTAATCGCGCCACTGTGGCCGGCGCAGTTGTGGTACCAGCAATTGAAAATGTGGTGCCCGGACCCGGTATCGCTCCCGGTCGGGTATTTCCACTTAGACGCGATTGGCAACCTCGCGACCTCGCTGACTTTTGCATTATGGACATTCAGGAGGCCAAGTGGCTAGCACCATACGGTAGAGATGTGACAAATAAATTACTTAATCAATATACTCAGTCTACAAAACGACAGTATCAATCACATTGGCAAGCCTTTACTTCTTGGATCGTTAGGACAGAACAAACTGTACCCTCAGTGGCATTAGTTTTTAATTATTTAAATTATCTGTTTGAGCAGAAACGTTTATCTGTGGTAACATTAAAAAATCACTTAACTGCGATTAGAGTGCCCTTTTTAGACCTTACAGGTCTCTCCATACCGGTAGCGGAGGAAACAGGTTTTATGAGAGCATGTTTTAAACTCCGCCCACCTCCCCGTCAGCTCATGCCTACTTGGTCTCTGGACAAAGCTTTGTCTTTGCTTCACTCTCGTCTGTACCAAAATACTGCAGACTTTGCATTACTCTTAAAAAAGGCGGTTTTCCTTTTGGCTTTAGCCACCGGAAACAGAGTGTCTGAGCTGGCGGCGATGAGCAACACACCTAATTGTCTTAGGTTTGGTAGACTTAATGAATGTATTTCCATTGCACCCTCCCCAGGTTTTGTAGCCAAGAATGAGCATAGTGCACACGTGTTTTCTGAGTTCACGGTGCCGGCGTTAAAAAGGGGAAAGGTGCATCATAATTTATGTCCAGTACAAGCTCTAACCAAATATTTGAGAGTAGCTCCTCACAACCCCCAAGGTGCTTTATGGGTAGCAAGTACGGGTAAACGCTTACTTCTGGTAGAAGTCATTAAAGAAAGTAATCCCGGCGTTGTGGGTCGGGCCCACGATTTACGCAAATGGGCAGCCTCTTTACGTTTCCTGAAATTTTTTTCAGTTGAAGACATAGCGTGTACGCAGTTGTGGGCGTCTAATCATACGTTTCTGTCTAGATACTTGTCAGTTGCTCTAGACAAACCTTCCTTACCATGTATAGCTTTAAGGCAGAGGGTCTAGGCGGCCCTGCAGTCACTTTTGTTTACTTTCATGGGAAAGGGGGGGGGGGGGGGGGTGCAGTCAGTTGACACAGGACACCCTAGACCCCGCCGGAGTATGAGAGCTGTGATACAATTTAAGGTTAAAATGTGTTATGAAAATTTCTCAGTGAGAAATTGTGCTAGTACAATGTTAAGTACAAAACAACGGTGTTGTTAGAGTAGTTTAGCTGCGAAAGCAATTTAGTTTTAGATTATTGGAGTTCCTTTGCAATTTATCTCCAAGTTTATGTTGGGGTTTATTATGTGCACATGTAAACTTATAACTTGTTATTTTTTGTCACCACTCATTGAGTGGGGTGCCTTTGTAACTACAGATCTGTGTTCAGAATCTTCAGGGTTACCATTTTTGTCAGGCAGGCTTCTTTGAAGCACGCACCTGCCTGAACCCCCTTTTTCTTGTATTTGTTCGGCTACGCCGTTAATTAAATATATTTTCAAAGTAAGAATACTATGTGGTTGTTTTTATTATCTGCTTTTCTAGAGTTATGATATGATTACGAATGTCCCCCTCCAGTCTTAGAAATCAGGCATGTTCGTCAATGATGGAGGGGCCACTAATAAATTATAGGTTTGACTCCTGTAAGGAGATAAAGAAAACCTAATATTTAGTAGTGGCCCCGTAATCATTGACGACTGGGGCCCTCCCGACCGTCCCCTTCCCATTCGTTGATGTATTAAGGATTTTGGTTTACTTGATATGTCAGTGAAGGAAAAATGACGCCTGAATCAGCGTCTGGTCAGAAATCCACACAAGTACATCCACGATATGATGGAAAGCTTATTGGATAGTTATTCTTATTTTCTTTTTGTTTTTATTTTTTACGAAGTTTTTTCGTAGTGAGAACCCAATTCATAATGACTGAAGCCATGAGTGAGGTCGCGTGCGCTCATGATGAAGGCTCCTCAGTTTTTAAATGCTCTGCGCGGTAGATTCAAAACTACGGCGGATTAGTGTTTGAAGAGGATGCCTTATGTAATAGGCATGTTCGTCAATGATTACGGGGCCACTACTAAATATTAGGTTTTCTTTATCTCCTTACAGGAGTCAAACCTATAATCTATCTATTGCCAGACGCCTTATTCCCCTTTATGAGGTTGGTCATACACAAAAAGCCCCTAAGCGTACCTGTCCCTGTGAGAAGGACAGCCTGTGCTAGTTTATTCAAGGACTTGCAGGATTCACCACTCAACTTAGGGTTCGTCTGACTCCGAGGCCCTCTGTGTATCTTTTTAGCACTATTTTATTCCAAAATGGTAGGTGGCTAGTCCATCCACAAACCTGCTTTACCCTTAAGTGAGTACTGTAGTAAGGATTTGTGAGGTCAGGTCCTTTGAGATCTGTGCCCCATAAATTGTTCTTTCCTTTGTCATAAGCATTAAGCTATTCATAGTGCAGTTGGGCCCAGTACATGATTCAATTGATATCCAGTATTCGATAAATGGATATTAATCGTGGTCATGTGTTGAACCTTTAACTATCTTATTAGATGGTTTAAGTTCTGTATGTGGTGTCCAGAGTTTGAATCCCAGGAGGATCACATGCTTTCATTAATTTAATTTGGAGGTGATTGATGTCAAGAATTAAAATTAATTATGATTACTACCCTAGTTGGGTTGCCATCCAAGGGTGACCAGTTCCAAACACCCAGATTTATATAAGATTGTCTCCCCTAAATGGGTTGCCAACCAAAACTGACAAGTCCTATCCACCTGACTAACGTTTGGTGCTGTACTTAATGGCTACTACAAAATATAGAGTTTCCAGTTGTTATCCTGGTAACTGTGCCACATTTGGGTGAACAAGGCCCCCCCGTATGTGCTGAAGGGGTTAAATAATAATGCTTGCACCAATGAGGAAGGACTATGAGAAGTACGGTACGGGCTGCCAAGTTAGTTGGAACTGTTAGTTGGAACGGGCCTGGATCACCCCTTAATGCACCAGTCACGAACGACACTTAAAGCAATTTTTTTTAATTCTACAAGAAGCTGTGCCATTTTAAGTGATCGTCGACCAGTGTTAGGGAGTGGAGAACCCACTGCTCGTCAAATACTGGATTTCAGAAATTTAGACACTGAAACTTATTTTCCCAAGCTTCCAATACAGGTAATCAGCATCAACATGTGGACTTTCATTTTCCTTCCGTGTGAGTTACATAGATACACAGACTACACATTATAAACAGTGCTTCCAGGAACTCAGTAAAGATAAACATCCAAGTAGCAATAGTTTTTCTTTGTAAATAGGCAAATGCCTTACAGCAGCTCGCTGCTCACAACATGCTTGCTCTCTCACAGCCAGTCTTCTCCTTCTTCCTCCCCTCAATGCCAGCAAGCTTATGTAAACATTAGATAGCAATTCTCAAAATTATGCAATATAAATTAAATTAAACTAATTCAAATGTTACATGGTAATAGAGGAGAATGGTATATTACGGGTTTGACAACCCGAAGGGAAGGAAGGAAAACCAAATATTTAGTAGTGGTTCCGTACTCAATGACGTGAGAGCCTTATTATATACAGTCAGGTCTCGATATACACGCGTTTTATATACACTGATTCGTTTGGACACGGTAACCCCAAAAGTTCCAAAGTCGGCCACAATACGGAAAAGTCGGGATCATACACGGGTGGCGGCCCAAGCCTAGGTATATTAAATGATTAAGAATGTTATTTATGCATCAAATGTCTGTCTGTCTATCTATCTATTGCATCTATCTCCCTTATTCATAAATATAACTATGTCTTATTTGGTCTTTTTTTAATCTATGAATCATTTCTAATACGATGAAATTGAAAAAAGTATTATCCTTCCAACACACAAATAATAAACTGAAAAAGAGAGTCAATAGAAATGTCTCCTTTGTCTTTTCATAAACCATCCGTCTCATATATGTTCGTATTTTATCATTCGCAACTCTCTATCTATCTATCTAATGCATCTATCTATCTCCTTTATACATTAACATAACTACAGTAAACCCTCGCTACGTCGGACCTCTAAATGTCGGAAACCCGTACTTGCCGGACCGGCAACGGCCTCCCGGATACGTACTTACGTTTGCTGGACATTTTCGTCATCGTTCCGACAGTCTCTAACAGTGTCGGAAGATTCTCTCAGTTTTCGGAAAAATAAGGCCAAATGTCCGTCATAACCGTCCAATGTACGTCGTCTGCTATCTCGTATGTTCCCGAGATGTGTCCGACATCTCGAAAGTGTCGGATGACTCGCTCCCATCCCCGGGTGAATGTCTGTCAAAACGGGGATCCGTCGGAGCGCCAGTATAAAGGTTAGGCTCTGAACTGAGTCACCCGCTTGGACGAGACGCGTCAGTACGATCTAGCTGGTGTTGTGTTCCACATCTCCTCCGTATATATTCCCGTTTATCATGCCTCCCAAAGCGTAAGGTGACCTCGATATCACTTGAGAAGGGGAGTGAGGTGGTCAAGGAGAGTGAGGTGGAGGACAGTGAATGGACCGGTTTTCAATGAAGGGGTGAGTGTTGTTCCTTACTTATTGTTCCATATAAACTACTATACAGTACTGTATGTGCTATTATGTTAATATATTGAAATCTAGGGTACGAATAGGGTAGCCTCCGTTTTCTAGGTTGATGCCGAGGTCGCATTTATTCTGTTGTCATGGTTGCATGAAGTTTGCTCCCGTTTCTCGGTTAACGGCCAGCTCGGCCCCCGGCTGAAGTTTGTTCCCGTTTCACTCTTCCTTATTTGTCGGATTTTTCCTCTTTCAGGTCGGATTTTTGTCCTCTTTTAGATCGGACACAGCCAGAGTTTGGACATCTCGGAAAACCGGACATTTCGGACTGGGTGTCCCTCAATTAGTCCAAAATAGCAAGGGTTTACTGTACAGTCCATCCTCCTAGAACACGACTATATGGGCGGCAGAGCCCCTCGCGCTGTAGAAATTTGCGTTGTAGGAATAACACAGCATATAGAGATAATTCTATATGGGTCTGCACCCCACAAATCTGCCCCTTTTTTCCGGATTTCTTGCTAAACAAACACCTATAATAATAATAATAATAATAATCATTTAACTTATTTAAAAGAGCGCTTAATCTTCAAAATGAATTCGAAAGCGCTCGAACACAAAACACAATTTCAATAAAACTTCATTAACATATTTACAACACAATTTACACAGTTACTAATACAGTACAATAATTACAACCACTAAACTCTTAATCATCTGTCACGACACCATTCCCCAGGTCGTAACACTTTTGAAACATAAAGGTCTTTAAATGCTTCTTGAAGGACTCAACAGATATAGACTGCTTAATACAGTCTGGCAACCGATTATAAAAGCTTGAAGCCGTGTGGGAGAAAGCCAACTGATAAGTGAAGGGGAGGTGTGGTGGAGTGGTCTTGCCACTGGCCTGGTAATCCAAAGGTCCCGGGTTCAAATCCCAATGTATCAATGGGAAGATATTATTGGGATGGAATTTGTGCTGTACCTAGTATCAGTGCATTACCACAAGCCCACCGAAACGTCAATAAAATACCCTCATTGTTCCCTGATTAAATAGCACTGTATGAATATTCCCATATTCAAAATATGCTATAGGGGTGCAATGCCTGGTGAGTTATCTGCTCAACAGGTGGCGTTGTGTGTGTGTAAGTGTGAGAGTCCGAGTGTAGGGGGTGAGACAGTGAAGCACGGGAACGAGGTGGCTTCAGAGATGGGGTCGTTTCGGGCCATGAGTGAGCACCGTGCCTCATGTGAAGGCAAGATGGCAGGTGCTCGTTGTACTCTACGTGCTTCACATGTCTCACTCCCTAGACTGGAACAAGACCTCACGGGCTTCACTGTTCATTGTAAAGCAGTGAATGTTAAGGCTCTCAGCCTATGCCCGAGAGGAAGTAAGTTGGAATAAAAAAAAAAAAAAAAAAAAAAGCAACGGTAGGCTCATCCAATCTCAAAAGATCATCCCCACTGCGCAGAGACATACAAGGTCGATCCCGTTTGGGGAGCAAAAGTTCAGCCAGGTATTTAGGCTCACCATACTTAACCCCTTTGAAAACCATAAGACAAAGCTTGAACTCAATTCTATATTACCTACCAAATATCATCAAACCATTAAAAAAAAAAAAAAAAAATCACTTAGCCTACCTTAATTAAAACTAATGAAGCAAAATGGGTCGATCCGACCCTCGCACTACATGAAATTTGCGCTATGTGATCGTGTATACATACGGCGGCAATACGGCGGTAAATAAAAGTGACCGATCAGTCCTAGGAAAGACCTAGAATATATTAGTTCCTAGAATATATCAAAATGTATGAATATATAATAGAGAAATTAGTTAGAATTTTTTTGAATCTACAATATCATGGCTACAATTAACTGAATAAATGCATGTACTATTTATCGGGACCCTCCCTCGTGTTAAAGGAGGATCGCGTTGTAGGAATTTGTGTTAAAGGAGGATAGACTGTACGTCTTATTTGGAATTTTTGTAATCTATGAATCATTTCTAATGCGATGGAATTGAAAAATATAATATCTTGGTATATTCCTGCGAAACGGCATGCATTATATCTCAAGAACTGGGCAGTGTTATAGCATATTTGTTGTTTGTACATATATATGTATTATGTACAGTATGTTGCTTCGTAGTATACTATAAATGGAAAATATACTTGGTAAATGAATAATTAGAGGGCATCTGTGGACTCACTTTTACAATTTCCCAGCTCAGTTGGTGGGCGACGAGTGGAAGTGAGTCGAGTTGTATACTGCTATTCTATTGGTCAATAAACTGGGTGTGACGTCACGAGCGATGATGGTACAGTACTGTATATTAATGGTTGTTGTGGGAGTACGTCACTATCTAGATGGTGACGTCACAAATTCTCGCAACATTTTAACGGGTGTAGAAATACACGTTAGTCCATATAATGAGCCTCTTTTGTTTCTCAATCCCTCTACGACGTCACATTGATTCATTTATTATCCTTGGTGTTTATAATCTCTTGGATTCGGGCCAGTCGGCCATATTTGAAATGGTGGAACTGTTGTTCAATGAATAGTGAAGTGTTTTTGCTTTATGAAAACACCTACAACATCTTCTATTTAACGGGATTACCAACGGAGCTTCCAGCGGAATTGTGTTAATTTGGCTGCAGACCATTATTGTCCAGTACACCAAGGGTAAGGGTTTTATACCGTCGTTATTTGGGTCCAAGCCTAGGCTACGATTACCACAGAATCTTTAATGAATATCCTCAATACAGACTTATTTCCTTCACTTACCTCGTCAATAATAACCCATATAGGGGGAGAGGCCCTGAATTATATCAAAGAAAAAGTGATGTTGAAACATTATCTGCAATTTAGCCATGTTGATTAACTCTTAGCCCACTTAACCCCTTCAGACTCAAATGACGCAGAGCTTGGCAGATTAGCAATAAGAAATAGAGTTCTCTCACTCTTATAATTACCTCTTTTGGCGACCGTTAATCTTTTATGAATTAAATACCAAACCAGCGGGGGTGTGGGGGCGGCAGCCCCCACCTAATATACTAGGTTAGGTTAGGTAAGGTTGTTAGGTTACGCTAATATTACCCCTTATTTTCGTCTTTTACCCCTCAATTTCCCTGTACTTCATAGCCCTTCCCACTATCGGGGGCCGTATCTTAAGATCGTAATTGTTTAATCGAAGTCCTCTTTTTCTAGTTATTAAAAACGTATTCTATGGTGTATTATATGATATATAGTAGCAATAGAACTGTTCAAATTACCTGGGAAGTGTATATTAACCTAACAAGTGCGCATGGGGGTAATTGGAAACGTCCCCCTGTGCTGACGTATTTGAGGTGTTTCCGTCACTAAAATATTCATTGTGCCATTAATAGCATTAATACTTATCCATATGCGCCTATTATGGGTTGATTATAAAGGTATTAACCTGAAACAACAATAAAACGAGTGAAAACAGTGTTTGGATGGTCAAAATCGGAGATATAGCCCGCGAGTTGTATAATGTATGGGCGAGGCAAGCTGCTTTCCCGCCAATTTCCCCCAAGGCCACTGAGACACAGTCGATCGATACTCTCTCTCTCTCTCTCTTGCATTCGCTTGCTATCAGTGATGACCACACCCTCCAACCGGATTTCTAATGTTAGCACAAAAATATACCTCAGAATAAGGGAATAACAGGGAAAATAGGTGATAACTGAAGGAGAGGAGGAAAGTGGGGAAGGAGGGGAGGTAGAGGACTGAGATTTTGCATGGCCCAGGGGCCAAAAAAAAAAAAAAAAAAAAAAAAAAAAATTTGATGTCAAAAGTTGATTTTTTGTTTCACTCACTCTTAAGAGTCTCCCCGCAGTTCCCGGGTTAAACAAAATACAAAACTTTGAATAATGAGGTAAGAGATAGGCTATGTGTTTTTTATCACTTTTCAACCCAAGACCAGCGGGGGTCTGGGGGCAGCAGCCCCCAGGATGTCCAGGTTACCTTAGGTTAGGTTAATGACCAGCTATGTAAATACAGTAGTGAACATTTGGTTCAGTCTGTGCTCAAAAATCCATTTTCTTTAGGAGGAGGCCATACACTAAACAATTACCGTGATGTTGAAACATTATCTGCAATTTAGCCATGTTGATTAACTCATAGCCCACTTAACCCCTTCAGACTCATATGATGCAGAGGTTGGCAGATTAGCAATAAGAAATAGAGTTCTCTCACTCTTATAATTAACTCTTTTGCCGACCGTCAATCTTTTATGAATTAGGCTAAATACCAAACCAGCGGGGGTGTGGGGGCAGCAGCCCCCACCTAATATACTAGGTTAGGTTGTTAGGTTACGCTAATATTACCCCTTATTTTCGTCTTTTACCCCTCAATTTCCCTGTACTTCATAGCCATCCCCACTATCGGGGGCCGTATCTTAAGATTGTTGGATAATGGGGACAACTTTTTTTCCGGAGATTCTAATTAATGACAACCACTGTACAGTATAATGATGAAAACTAGCTAAAACCCCCCCCCCAAAAATCACGAAATAAAAGTTGGCCAGGTTCCTGGATATGTTCCTTAATTTGCATGAACAAATTGTAATAGGCCTATAGAAACCTAATAAATCATATAAATAACAAATCCACAAAAATACAATCATTGAAAATAGCTGTGGTCCGTCTCCTTAATATTGACCGAAAAAACGCCCATTCTAATAAATCTCAGAGCTCTTTCGGACAGTCACAGTTTACAAACGCCTTCTTTATGCAGTGTAATCAATATTTACCCCCTGCTGGCAACATAGATGACGATTTCAATAATTCATGGGGGGGTGAGGGGGGGCAAAGCCCCCCCTCAACACATTGTGTATCCAACATTGGCATTATAACTAAGACCATGAATAGGGCCTACACTCATTTCTCAAAATCTGGAGGAAAAAACATAACAAATAAGGGTGCGAGCCTATTCCCTATAATTACTAATATATCCGTTCATCTTGGGATGATATCCCTACTAATATACTAATATACTAATTAGTATTGATAAATAGAAACGGTTTGAATATCAAGACGCAATTTACACAGTGCACTAATGACATTATAATACACGTTGTGTGAAACATATACACCGCTGATGTTAAATTAACCGGGTGTAAGATTAAGCGGGTGTAATGACGACATGTTGGCCGAGGGCTGGAATGACGTCATCGCTGAGGCCCGCCTTGGCTGATGACGTCACGATAATCAACAACCAATCACAAGCAAGGATACACAACGTCTTGGCTTGGTTAATCAAGATGGCTATATTCTAGTTAATCTCCGTGTTTCAACCCCTCTCTTTCCCTGATATATTTCATACCCTCCCCAGCTATCGGGGTTTAGTATTGTTGAGGTAAGTGAAGAAAATAACTAAGAGATATGAGGATATAAATAAGGATCCTTAGTTAATGGGCAAACAAAATACGGCAGGATCTTACCAATATCTTTCCAGCACATAAACAAGAAATAAGATAGTCAACAAAAAATATCCCCCCCCCCCCCCCGTCTTTCTCCAGACAGACAGGCGCCGCTTTCCGAGCTTTGGAAGATTTGCGTTTATTTATTTATTGTTTTTTCCCACGGTATATTTTCACCTTGAAAGTGTCTACACAAAATGATAGGGAAATATTGTAACATGTTTTTAATTGACATTTGTGTAATTTTTGCTGATATGAGTTGATGGATTTATTTTTTTCTTTAATTCCATCATATCGGAAATGATTCACAGATTATATAGAGACCAAATAACATACACTTTTAAGTTTGTTCAATAGTTTTGCATTATCAATAGGGTCATAACTTCTCTACTTTCTGGTGTATTGAACCATAATAAAGAGAGGGGGAGGGAGGGAGCGCCCCCGACAGTGACAACCAGTCTGATGATGATGGACAATATTTCTGTGTTCTCTGGTTTCGATGAGGACGATGAACATGTCGGGGAACCTGGAGGGGGCCGATGTGCGAGCTGAAGCACAAGGCTTATCAACTTCATCACAGTAACGGGGTTGGGGCCGGGACGGGACGGGGAGGGATTACAGCGGCGGGGGATATCTGCCGAACGTAAACACATCTATCCACACAAATAGGTCAGTAACAGGTACAAAACAGTCCTTATTGATGCTTAATGTATTCTATGTTTTGTCATAAATTATATTGGTGGTATAATGTAATATAAGTCGGCTGAAGGTAGGCAAAAAGGGATAAAAGGGGGACTTTGGGAAAGTGGCTGGAACGAATTAATTAATTCCCATAAGGCCTGTTATTTCTAAAACATGGTTTTGATATAAACGGTACGTACACGGTACGAATTAACCGCGTATATCGAGACCTGACTGTATAAGTGATCCTCGGGTCCCTAGAGGGCGCCTGGAGAATGCTTAATGCAACACGAATACTGTACATAAAAAAGAACATCCTAGGTGGATACCCCTTACTTAGTTTCTAGGGAACGTCATCAATTAGGATCTATCTATCTATCTATCTATTGCCTGACGCCGTGATCCACGAAGGGGTGGCCCCGAACGAACCGCCCCCATGCACCTCTGTCCCCAGTCAGTCGACGCCCCTCCTTCCAACCAGCACCGCCTTCATTCATATACTTCCTCACTCCATCCTTCCACCTCTCCTTCAATTAGGATACCACCCAGAAAATAAAAAAATAAAATTAATTAACCCTCGGTACCCGGTTGGGCTCTGAGGCGGCCAAATCGAACTAGCGCCTTGGGGCCCGGATGGGCTGATGAGAGCCATTGCTTGAATTTTTGCTTTTGAAACGCGCGCGTATATTTTCTTTGTTGACAAGCGGTACGCAGCGCCCCCACGTTCAAACTACAGCCCAGCATCAGTCTCAAGCCCAACGCCATTATGGATAGTACGCAAAAAATTTATTCCGCTCTGTCCGATTCGGTGCCTCCTACGACGCACGCCCCGGCTCGTCGTATTACACGACAGCCCCTCGCCAAGGATATTCTTTCTCCGGGAGGAATAGATAGAACCTTGCGACAGCTAAATTTAGCTGGTAGTGATAAAGATAGTGTTGTTGACGAGCGGAGCAGTGGCCATTCGCCTTGTTACGCATCGAGTGTATAATATTCGAGTAGTGACGAAGAACCTCGGTTCAAAGGATTTGCCAGTGAACATGAGAGCGATGTAGATCCTGAAGGTGGAGAAAAAGGTGTTGCGGAAGCTGGTGAAGGTGAAGAGAGTGAAGTAGGTAAAGTGAGCGAGTGGGAGAGCTCAAGGTCAACCTCCAAGTTTGCCTTGAGTGAAGCCACTCCAAGCCCTTCGCCAGCTAAATCGCCCTACCAGATACGCTTTTATAGGAAGCAGGTACTGGACTAATGAGGAAGTAAGAAAGAGGTGTGGTGTGGAGGTAGATGTGCTGGAAAGTGTGAAAAGGAACAACTTAAGATGGTTCGGCCATATGGAACGTATGGAAAGCGTGAGAATGACTAAGAGGGTGTACGAGAACGAGGTGGAGGGACAGAGAGGGAGAGGTAGACCGATGGAGATGTGGAAGGATGGAGTGAGGAAGTATATGAACGAAGGCGGTGCTGGTTGGGGGGAGGGGCGTCGACGGACTGGGGACAGAGGTGCATGGGGCGGTTCGTTCGTGGCCAGCACGGCGTCAAGCAATAGATAGATAGGTACTGGAAAAGGCGGCCGTGGCAGCCAGGGAGGAGGCCAAAAAGCTTGGTGAGAAAGAAGATGAGGCTATGAGTGAGGGTGAGCGTGGTGACTTATCATTTTCTGAACGGCCATTGTCTCCCTTATCAACCCAAGCCACCCAAGATGCCCCGGGCGACCGCCAATTTATTAGTGGCCCCTCCATCATTGATGATATGCCTATTAAATAATAGCTCTCTTTCAAACACCCGTGGTCAGCCTGTTTGAAACACCCGCCGCAGGGGAAGAGAGTACTAAACATCATAAGTGCAACGCTAATTCTCTTATGGAACCGTCTTTATGATTGGGTACTCACTACGAAAAAACTTCGTAAAAAAAAAAAAAAAAAAAAAAAAAAAAATAATAATAATAATAATAATAATAATTGTTATATTAACCCTCCAGCCCCGGCTATGTATTATATATATATTCCTCAAAACCCGGGTGTTTTGGCCGAAAAACGTCTAGGCTAGGCTACCGTATATTTGTTAATCTGACTGCTTCCCGCATTCCCGCGCATCCCCAAGCGTAGCTGTGTTATTTACCTGTAGAATGGCATTAAGTAGAGCTCTCTAAGTCAACTGGTTGAGTTGTGATGATGATTTCATTGGAGATAACTTTATGGCCAAAACAGCCACTTTACACTACTTTTTGATACTTAACAACAACATACAGGCACACACGAACAAGCGACGCTCTCCTTCTTGTGGCCGGAGATGCGGGGCGTCGGTCCAGCCGGCTGTTGTTTACATGTGTCGGACCGACGCCTCGCACACGAAGCTCACAGGCTTTCAACCACTGGGCGTTCAAGAGCCCTTCCGGGTACCTGTTATATGCTTTTTTATGGGCGTTCAAGAGCCCTTCCGTGGTGAGAGGGTTAAGGCTTTCCAACTCGTGGATGTCTTTTGTGGATTCTACCCGAGACACTGAACCAAGCGACACCATTCCTCCTTCCTTCCCCTGCGGCCGTCCTGTGTAGGGGTGCCTAACCCGTCCTCCGCTTTATTCGACATTCGTTTAACTTTAGTGAGTCCTTTACTTATTTGTATTTATCTGAGATGTTCTAGAATGGGTTTAGACTAGCTAGGACTGGCGGCCCCATTGGTACGTCCGCAGGGAAGTGTTAAATAAGGGTACTTGTGTGTAGGCGCCCAGTCGGTCTGCATCGGACGTGCGCATCATGTGTATTTGTTTTTGTTTCTGCGCCTTAGCTTTGCTATTTCCTAGTTATTTAGGAGGCTATATACATCCGCGGAACTATGCTTCTAGCCATCACTATGAGGTACTGTAGTTGCATTTTGTTTATATTATAGCAGACGTTCTGGTCTAAGAGTTGCCCCACTTGGTGTGGAACTTTCCAGAATCGTAGTTTGCTCTTTTTCCCCTCGGGCGTGGGGTTTTCTGCATTCGCTGCTGCTGTGTCATCATCAGAGGTAAGGGTATCATATTCATCGTACTAATTACCATGAGCCTCGTGGCCAGCCTCAGTAGGGGTATTCTTAGTAGGCTAGGGGTATTTTTTTATTGCTTAATTAATACTGTGTGTTAGCCTTAAGATGTGACCTTCGCTTTCATGTGGTGATATTATACATGTTGGCAATGTGTCAGGAGACGTTCTAACTGATTTGGGGGTTTTTTTTTTTGGTGGCTGACTTACTCAGACAAGTCGGTACCTTCAACAAAAAAAAAATCTTCCGGCGATCTTTAACGGGTATTGATGCCAGAAGCTCGCCAGAAAGGAAAATTCCAATAAACCCGGCGTGGTGTGGTGTACCACTAGACTCCCGGCGGAAGTGCTGATTCCTAAGGGAGTGATGTCGGCCCGGCCGAGCGAACTCACCCAAATCGATAGCCTCACGCGGTATGAATTGACTAATAACGCCCGGCGTAAAAGTCCAGTGAGGTAATTAACTATCACTCAGGTCCTGGTAGACGATTAGTTAGTTAATTAAATGGGCCTTTTCACAAACGATTACAACGGAAGATTAGAGTAGCGGTTGGTCTACATCTAATTTTCCGGTGTATTTGGGGTGTTATGATGTGTGAACCTTGTCGAGACTTGTAAGTAACTCAACAGTTTAGGTTAAGTAAACATACTGGAAGTTCAAATTAGGCGCCAGTATTAGGCTATCTATCTATCTATCTATTGCCTGACGCCGTGATCCCCGAAGGGGTGGCCACGAACGAACCGCCCCCATGCACCTCTGTCCCCAGTCAGTCGACGCCCCTCCCCCCAACCAGCACCGCCCTCGTTCATGTACTTCCTCACTCCATCCTTCCACCTCATATTCGGTCTACCTCTCCCTCTCTGTCCCTCCACCTCGCTCTCGTACACCCTCTTAGTCATTCTCTCGCTTTCCATAAGTTCCATATGGCCGAACCATCTCAAGTTGTTCCTTTTCACACTTTCCAGCACATCTACCTCCACACCACACCTCCTTCTTACTTCCTCATTAGTCTGTCTATCCCTCCATGTAACTCCGCACGCACTCTTTAAGTAATTCATTTCCACTGCTCTCACTCTTGGTCTGAGTCTCTCAACCAACGTCCATGCTTCGCTTCCGTAAGTCAGTGTCGGGATTACCACACTGTCATGCAAGGACTTCTTCACTTCCATACTGACCACCCTATTTCTTGTTACTGCTTTTAGCGTTCCTACAACCCTCTTCCCCTGTTGTAACCCTCTCCCGCACTTCTTCATCCATAGTCCCATCTTTACTCAACACACTGCCCAGATACTTAAAAGAGTTGACGATCTCCATAGCCTGACCGTTCAGCTTCACCTCACACTCTGTGACTTCACCCCTTTCGAGACCATAACCTTGCTCTTCCCCGTATTTACCTTCAAATTCCGTTTTTCGCACACTGTTCCAAACTCATTTACCAGACCCTGCAACTCCCATTCATTATCACTCATCAGAACTGTATCATCCACAAACAGCAGTATAGGTAGCTTCCACTTGATAGCTTTAGATTGATAATTCAGATGTTCTAAGCAATATCACCGTTACAGAGAGAGAAGTATTGAATTGTTTAGATAAACTCAAGGTAAATAAAACGCCTGGACCTGATACAATCTCGCCTAGAGTTCTAAAGGAAGCTAAGGATGAGCTCTCCAAACCACTTACATTACTATTCAATAAATCCTTGCAGTCTGGAACTATGCCCGATCAGTGGAAACTAGCCAACGTAACACCGATATTCAAAAAAGGCAGCAAATCCCTACCCAGTAACTATCGTCCAATTAGCTTAACCTCAGTTGTATGTAAAATGCTAGAAACGGTCATACGAGACAGACTCGTAAATCACTTAGAGGAAAATAACATACTTAAAGATACTCAACACGGCTTTCGTAAAAAACGTTCCTGTTTAACAAACCTCTTAGACTTCTTCCACGATATCCTCAACCTCTACGATGAGAGTAAAGCTGTAGATATTATATACCTTGATTTTCAAAAGGCCTTTGACAAAGTTCCCCACAAACGTTTACTGCTAAAACTAAAAGCGCATGGAATACAAGACGGTGTGTTGAAATGGATAGAAAATTGGCTCAGCGACAGAAAGCAAAGAGTAGTCATAAACGGTAAGGCATCTAAATGGACCAATGTAAGTAGCGGGGTACCCCAGGGATCGGTACTAGGACCAATTCTCTTTCTAATTTACATCAACGACATAGATGAGGGTCTCACCTGTACAATCTCAAAATTTGCTGACGATACAAAAATTGCAAATAGCGTACTCTCAAAAGAACAAGTTGACGATATGCAACACAATCTAGATAAATTGTCATGTTGGGCCCAAATTTGGCAAATGAGTTTCAATGCGGATAAATGTAAAGTACTGCATATCGGATACCTAAATGAGAAAGCAAACTATTCGATGAATGGCACTCAGCTTAAGAATGTAAACAGAGAAACCGATCTGGGAGTAACAATATCGAGTAACCTAAAACCGAGTCAACAATGTTCAGAAGTTGTTAAGAAGGCAAACAAAATAATTGGCTTTATAGGCAGGTCATTTGAGCATAAATCCAAAGAAGTTATCCTAACCCTTTACAATTCCTTAGTCCGCCCTCTTCTGGAATACTGCGTTCAATCCTGGTGCCCTTATTACCAAAAGATATAAACAAGCTAGAACGAGTTCAACGTAGAGTTACCAAAATGATACCTAGCCTAAAGAACAAACCATACGAAGAGCGTCTTAGAGAATTAAATCTATTTCCTTTAACCCAGCGCAGATTAAGAGGTGACTTAATTCAAGTGTTCAAAATCATCAAAGGCATCGACAATATGAACTGTAGTAAGTACTTCACTATCGACCAATCTAATTACACGCGGGGAAACGGTTGCAAAATTATTGGTAAATCTTTTAACTCACACGAATCTAAGAATTTCTTCTTCAATCGAGTTGTCAACTTGTGGAATGGGCTTCCCCGAAACGTTATAGACTGCATCACCGTTGATTCATTTAAACTCCGCCTAGACAAATATCTCGCATCAAACCCGCGACTGACTGCGTTTGTAAATTAATAACTTTATTTTATCCCCCCCTCAGTTACTAACCCATCTGTCCCCTACTAACTTCCTAATCCTGCCACGGACATTAGTTCCAGGGCAGTAATTCCCTTTCCAATGTTCCCTTACCCACTCTAAACCACTGTTTGGACACTTGATCCTCAGTGTTTTGGAGGACAAGCAACCTAGAAGGGTCACTAGATCTGTTGTTGCTTGATTTCCTTTGTACTCCTTTGTACTCCTTTGTACTTTGTACACTCAATTCCCTCCCTTTTCAGCGATACACCAACATCCACTGCTCTTGATAGTATTTCTTTCATGACTCCATCCATATATACAGTAAACAACCACGGGGACATCACACACCCCTGTTTCAAACCAACATTCAGGTCAAAGAACTCGCTCTGCTCACTCTCCACACGTACTGCCACCTTTGCACCCTCATACATGCTCTTCACTGCTTTCAGCAACTTGCCCTCTACTCCGTATATTCTTAGTACTTTCCACAAACCTTCTCTATCCACTCTGTCATAGGCCTTCTCCAAGTCCATAAAGGCAACATACATTATATATATATATCTTTATAAAATATATGTACTATTTCGTATTAACCCCTTCAGACTCATATGACGCAGAGGTTGCCAGATTAGCAATAAGAAATAGAGTTCTCTCACTCTTATAATTACCTCTCCAAAATTAGTTTTCTGCCCACAGCTAACTCAAAGACAACTGCAGAGGTTGAAGTAACTAAAATAAAGGTTTGTAAAAAACCCTGATGGTAATAAAGGCTTTAAAGTATCCCTAATAGGCTCAAAATTGCGTCATATGTCGGAGAGGGTTAAGTTTCTATGGGTTTATCATCCATAATTATATCGGGTTATCATTACAATTAATCCGGTATATCTTGTAGATAGTTAAATGACGCATTGGTGGATATGAACTGCGCATGCGTCATGTTGGGAAGCGGGTTCCTTGCCGGGAACAGACAGACTCGCTTTAGCTACGACCTCATCAACACCTCCTTCTAGCCGCTCCAGTTACAACCACCTGTTTCATGCTAAGTCACTCTAATTCTTATCTCCTAGTGGCCACTATACCTTCTATCTATCCCTAATTCTATCCTTGAGCTATCCATCACTATCAATGTTTAAAGTAAGTTAACTCTTGTAAGTTTGTAGGTAAATTTCACGTTTACTCTTGAATTCTACAAACTGGTCCTTCGAACCTCGAAACCTTTGCCATATGGTAGCGTTTCTTTTCTTTTTCTTCCTATTTATTTTCTTTTTCCTACTATATTTTCCTAGCTTTTCCTTTCTTCATGCGCCTGCTCCCGCTTCCCTAGTATACATAAGTCCCTTGTGGCCGGTAATTTTGTGTCAGGACTTTGTTTTTATCCTTACTACAGTATGTCGATATCGATGTACCTAATTACGATTACGAAACACTGCGGCCTGGGAGAGCCTCGTTCGTTACCAGCCTTTGAAGCTATGAAATGACGGAATAACAGAGGACGAGGGACGGGAAGCGGCGGTATAAAATTAGGCTAACCATCAATTTGTGTTCCTAATTTTCAAGTTTTCTAGGCTAATTTTAATTGGATTTAAATTGGGTTAACCATTTAATTGGGTTCCTAATTTTAATTTGTCTTCTAGGATACATTAGGTGGATTAGGTATTAAATTAAACACTTGATTAAATTGAAGTGAAACAATTGCCAACTTGCTAGTTTCGTTCTATTTCGTTCTCGTTGGAGCTGTGAACATCGCTATTGAACAGAAATGCTTTAATGATTTAGGCTTCTAGTGAATAACAGTATGATGAATTATGTTTTATGCCTATATAAATACACTGCAACTGTATTTTAGCCGATGATTTTGCATTACCGATGTCTAATACAACTTCCTTATGTCCTGAGACTCGCAAGTGGTCAATTAACCCGGGAACTGCGGGGAGACTCTTAAGAGTTCTCCCGGCGGACTGCGGGAAGACTCTTAAGAGTAAGGGGAAAAAAAATCCATTTAAAACACCCCCCCAAAAATTTTTTGTTTGTTTTGTTTTTATTTTTGCCCCTGGGCCATGCCAAATATCACTCCTCCACCTCCCCTCCTTCCCCACTTTCCTCCCCTCCTTCAGTTATCACCTATTTTCCCTGTTATTCCCTTATTCTGTGGTTTATTTTCGTGCTAACATTAGCGAGTGGTAGCAGGGCGTAGTCATCACTGTTACCAAGCGTGGGAAAGAGCGAGAGAGAGACTATTGCGGAACAGTGTCTCTCCAGACAAGGGGAGGGGTGGAGGGCAGGGAGGTTGCCTCAGCCATACATTATGTAACTCCCGGCCTGTATCGCCGATTTTGACCATCCAAACACTGTTTCCACTTGTTTTATTGTTGTAACAGGTTAATACCTTTATAATCAACCTATAATAGGCACATATGGATAAGTATTAATGCTATTTATGGTAAAATAACGATGTTAGTGATGGGAACAGCTCAAATACGTCAGCACAGGAGTGTGGTGTCTCATACCCCCCATGCGCACTTCTTAGGTTAAAGGGGTTAAAATTATTTTGTACGGTCTTCTCATCTAAAATTAAAGGGGTAACTGCCAAAAACATATCTGGTAACAAGTAGATATTGGGCTAGCCTAGTTTCCAATTTTTATAGAATATATTGGCTTGTCTTGTAAAATGTTTGGCATCCCTTCCTTAGTGTAGGCCTACTCTAACAACAATTTGCCGCATATTATGTAGGGTTAATTACTTTCATTTTGTGAGTGGAGATAATTTATTAGTGGCCCCTCCATCATTGACGAACATGCCTATTACATAAGGCATCCTCTTCAAGCACTAATCCGCCGTAGTTTTGAATCTACCGCGCAGAGCATTTAAAAACTGAGGAGCCTTCATCATGAGTGCACGCGACCTCACTCATGGCTTCAGTCATTATGAATTGGGTTCTCACTACGAAAAAACTTCGTAAAAAATAAAAACAAAAAGAAAATAAGAATAACTATCTAATAAGCTTTCCATCATATCGTGGATGTACTTGTGTGGATCTCTGACCAGACGCTGATTCAGGCGTCATTCCTCCTTCACTGACATATCAAGTAAACCAAAATCCTCAATACATCAACGAATGGGAAGGGGACGGTCGGGAGGGCCCCAGTCGTCAATGATTACGGGGCCACTACTAAATATTAGGTTTTCTTTATCTCCTTACAGGAGTCAAACCTATAATTTATTAGTGGCCCCTCCATCATTGACGAACATGCCTGATTTCTAAGACTGGAGGGGGACATTCGTAATCATATCATAACTCTAGAAAAGCAGATAATAAAAACAACCACATAGTATTCTTACTTTTGAAAAATATATTTAAACACGGCGTAGGCCGAAAATATACAAGAAAAAGGGGTTCAGGCAGGTGCGTGCTTCAAAGAAGCCTGCCTGACAAAAAATGGGTAACCCTGAAGATTCTGAACACAGATCTGTAGTTACCTTGAAAAGATATTTAGAGGGAGTAGATTGGGATCTTATTTTGAAGGAACGGGACGTACAAGGTAAATATAGTAGATTCCTCGAAATTTATAGAGTAGGAACCAATATGTTTGTCCCAAGATATAAAACTGGAAATTTTACTAAGCAGAAAGATTGGTTTAATTTGAAATGCAAAAGAGCTTTGGGTAGGCGTGATGCAGCTTGGGCTAGATTAAGAAGAAGGAACACTGAGAGTAATTGGAATAAATATAAACAGGAGAGGAATAGATATGTTAACATAATTAGGCAAGTTAAAATGAACTATGAGAAGAACATAGTAAATAAATGTGAAAGTGACCCTAGATTATTTTATAAATATATAAACAGTAAGTTGAAGGTAAAGAAACAAATTACTAAATTAAGAGTTGATGCTAGGACGTATGAAAATGTATCGGACATGTGTGAGGTAATGAATAACAAATTGGGGTCAGTTTTTACTAGAGAGGAAGGTTTTGACGAACCACAGGCGGGAGTACTGGAGAGTGGTCTTAGTAAGATTGAAATAACTAGAGATGAGCTGTTATCTGCGATGAGAGGACTTGAAGTAAGGAAAGCTATGGGACCGGATGAAGTGTCTGCCTGGGTTTTAAAGGAGTGTGCAGAGCAATTAGTGGAGCCAGTGAGGGACATAATTCAAGCTTCCTTAGATAAAGGACAGGTTCCTGTTGAATGGAAAAGAGCTAATATCATTCCGATATACAAGAATGGAAACCCTGAGGACCCTCTAAACTATAGACCAGTTTCACTTACTAGTATTGTATGCAAGATTTGTGAAAAGCTAATTAGGAAGAGATGGATGAAAATGTTGGAGAGAAAGAAAATAATAACCCCAAAGCAATTTGGATTCAGAGAAGGGACATCTTGTGTTACCAGTTTGCTATGTTATTACAGTAGGGTGATAGATGTACTCCAAGAAAGAGGCGGATGGGTGGACTGCGTCTACTTAGACCTTTCCAAAGCATTCGATAAGGTACCACATAAGAGATTGTTATCTAAGCTTGAGACGCTAGGATGTGTCAGGGGGAGTTTGCTGAAATGGATGGAGAGCTATTTAACAGATAGGGAAATGAGGACCAACATTAGAGGAACTTACTCATCGTGGCGGAAAGTTGAGAGTGGTGTGCCGCAGGGATCTGTGTTGGCACCTCTCATGTTCCTTATGTACGTGAATGACCTGCCGATAGGCATAAACTCTTACATGTCAATGTTTGCAGATGACGTAAAAATTATGAGACAAATAACAAATAAAAGTAGTTGTGAGGAGCTGCAAGGGGATTTAGATAAAATATACGAATGGAGCACCAAGTGGAAAATGAAATTTAATATAAGTAAATGTCATGTGTTAAATATGGGAAGAAGTGTGAATAGACCAAATTGGGAGTACAGGATGGGAGATAATAAAATTAGCAAGGCCGAAAAAGAAAAAGATTTAGGGTTGATTATACAAGATACTTTGTCGCCGGAGAAACATATTAACAAGCTCTTTAGCGGAATGTATGCAATGGCCGGGAATATGAAAGTTGCTCTGAACTATTTGGATGAGACCATGGTAGCGAAAATTATGAAGAGTATGATTAGACCAAGATTGGAGTATGCAGCAGTGGTGTGGTCCCCGCATCTAAAGAAGCATATTCACAAGTTAGAAAGAATCCAGAGAGCAGTCACTAGATTGGTTCCAAGTCTCAGAGAACTGCCATATGAAGGGAGGCTAGACAAATTAAATCTACCGAGTCTAAAAGAGAGGAGAGAGAGGGGAGACATGATAATGATGTACAAATGTACCCGGGGGCTGGAGAGGCTGGATAGGGAGGATATATTAATTATGGATACAGGAATAACTAGAGGCCACAGCTACAAAGTAAAAAGACCTACCTGCAAGAACGATATCAGGAAGTTTAGCTTCCCCTATAGATGTATTGACAAATGGAATGGGTTGGAGGAGGAGGTGGTGGGGGCAAGGAACATCCATATTTTCAAGAAAAAATTGGATAAAAAGTAGACTGAGAGACGGGACAACACGAGCTTAGCTCAACTCCTGTAAACTACAATTAGGTAAATACAATTAGGTAAATACAAAGGCACCCCACTCAACGAGTGGTGACAAAAAATAACAAGTTATAAGTTTATATGTGCACATAATAAACCCCAAAATAAACTTGGAGATAAATTGCAAAGGAACTCCATTGTTCTAATATTAAATTGCTTTCGCAGCTAAAACTACTATAACAACACCGTTGTTTTGTACTTAACATTGTACTAGCACAATTTCTCGCTGAGAAATTTTCATATCACATTTAACCTTAAATTGTATCACAGCTCTCATACTCCGGCGGGGTCTAGGGTGTCCTATGTCAACTGACTGCACCCCCCCCCCCCTTTCCCGTGAAAGTAAACAAAAGTGACTGCAGGGCCACCTAGACCCTCTGCCTTAAAGCTATACATGGTAAGGAAGGTTTGTCTAGAGCAACTGACAAGTATCTAGACAGAAACGTATGATTAGACGCCCACAACTGCGTGGACGCGATATCTTCTACTGAAAAACATTTCAGGAAACGTAAAGAGGCTGCCCATTTGCGTAAATCGTGGGCCCGACCCACAACGCCGGGATTACTTTCTTTAATGACTTCGACCAGAAGAGAGGCTAATCGCCGTTTAAGTAAGCGTTTACCCGTACTTGCTACCCATAAAGCACCTTGGGGGTTTAGAGGAGCTACTCTCAAATATTTGGTTAGAGCTTGCACTGGACATAGATTATGATGCACCTTTCCCCTTTTTAACGCCGGCACCATGAACTCAGAAAACACGTGTGCACTATGCTCATTCTTGGCTACAAAACCTGGGGAGGGTGCAATGGAAATACATTCATTAAGTCTACCAAACCTAAGACAATTAGGTGTGTTGCTCATCGCCGCCAGCTCAGACACTCTGTTTCCGGTGGCCAAAGCCAAAAGGAAAACCGCCTTTTTTAAGAGTAATGCAAAGTCTGCAGTATTTTGGTACAGACGAGAGTGAAGTAAAGACAAAGCTTTGTCCAGAGACCAAGTAGGCATGAGCTGACGGGGAGGTGGGCGGAGTTTAAAACATGCTCTCATAAAACCTGTTTCCTCCGCTACCGGTATGGAGAGACCTGTAAGGTCTAAAAAGGGCACTCTAATCGCAGTTAAGTGATTTTTTAATGTTACCACAGATAAACGTTTCTGCTCAAACAGATAATTCAAATAATTAAAAACTAATGCCACTGAGGGTACAGTTTGTTCTGTTCTAACGATCCAAGAAGTAAAGGCTTGCCAATGTGATTGATACTGTCGTTTTGTAGACTGAGTATATTGATTGAGTAATTTATTGGTCACATCTCTACCGTATGGTGCTAGCCACTTGGCCTCCTGAATGTCCATAATGCAAAAGTCAGCGAGGTCGCTATGTTGCCAATCGTGTCTAAGTGGAAATACCCGACCGGGAGCGATACCGGGTCCGGGCACCACGTTTTCAATTGCTGGTACCACAACTGCGCCGGCCACAGGGGCGCGATTAGCGAGACTAAGCCTCGATAATCTCGTAGTTTGTTCACTACGTGGCACATTAGTGACGCATCTGGCGGCGGAAATCGGCCGGGTATCGGCGTGTTATTCGAAGCAAGCGCCACCCACCGTCAGAACGTTTCAACACTAAGCTGCCGGTAATGACGGTGTAAACTTTAAAAAGGGCCAGCGAGCACGCCGCAAACATGTGTTACTCTGAAAAACAAGTTTCCGCCGGACCTGCAAGGTCGCCGGAACGGGGAGGAAGAGGCGCCCTACCTCCCCCCGACAAAGCCACGACAAGGGAAAAAAGAGAGGGACCCAGCAAACGCCAGCACGGCGGACCGTACCAAAAAGCCGCAAAACAGAGGCCGGCGGGGCAAAAAGGGGGATACACTCGAAGAAAAGCACAACAACGAGAGAAACCACCTAACTCTCAAGCAAACCCAGACGTAGGACGCCTCCCAGGACCCCTGGAAAGTGGAACACTAACCAACAGGGAGCCCCAAGAAACAAAGGGGACATAATAATTCACAACAAGAGAAAAATAACGCTACCCCCCAAACACTAGATAACCTACAGGCTTAACCAGAAAGAAATGTCTAACGACGACATGAATGAACTATGAGAAAAGAGCCAAAAAGGACGAAGAGATCGCCCCCGAATGGGGCCTCTCAGCAGGCACGGACGCCAGAAGATCCCACAGCCACGTGTGACAATCTAAACCTGGCGCGTCTGCAAAAGAACAAAGACAGGGTCCCACGACCCTAAGCTGAACAAAGGAACAGCTATTAAACACTGAAAGGAAGCCACCTAACTAAAGAGAAAGTAAAAACTAAGAAACACCACTCGTGTGGCGACAAAATGAACACAACAAGTCAGCGCCTAAACGTACCCTAATTTAACACTTCCTGCGGGCCAACAATAACACAACCCGTGCTAGCTAGTCTAAACCCTGCTCACTATCTCCCAAATATATACAAATGAGTAAGGACTCGCTAGAGGAGAGCGAACGTCGAATGAAGCCGGAGCGCGGGGGCACATGTGTAGACAGTAGGCCCGCGAGGAAGAGAAGGACGAATTGTGCGCTTGGCGAGAGGTGGTAAGAAGCCACAACACAAGAAAATCCACCGAATGTGGGAAGCTTGTTGATAACAGTGTTTAAGTGTTTAAATTTTCCTTTTTTACTCTCCTATTTTTTACGAAAGTTTTTTCGTAGTGGGTACCCGATCGGTGATGACACCATAAGAGAAGTAGCGTTGCACTTATGAAGATGACTCTTTTTCTTCCTCGCGGCGGTTGATTCAAACGACTGACGTGGTGTTGATTGGAGACTATTATACTAATAGGCAACATCGTCAATGATGAAGGGGCCACTATTAAATATATATATATATATGGAGGTCTAGAGAAGAAGCTAAAATAATAGTAAATAAATAAATACATAACCAAATACATATAAACCCGCCCCTTAACCCGGGAACGGCGAGAACACTTAAGAGGTTTTGGTGGGCAAGAAGGACGAGGAACCTCTTAAGAGGTAAAGCCTAAAAAAAATCTTTTAAAAGGCCCCAGTAGCACTTAAAACAATTTTGTTTTCCTCCATACCTAATATCACTCCTCCACATGTGTCAATATCTCCTCCTTTCCCCCCCCCCTCTTCAATTATCACCTATTTTTCCTCTTATTACTATCTTTATTGGTGTATTTATCATGCCAATATCTGCAACCTCCAAACCTGATCTTCTTTTTCTCACCAAAACTCAGGTGTCTGAAGCAACTGCCAGCAGCCCCTTCTCTGTATCCTCCTACTTTCTCTATCCTAGTTTCAAAGCCAATGGCGGATGTTGTGCATACGTGCACAACAAACTTACTTGCTCTCGTGTTCCCGATTTTGACTCCTCTGAATTATCAACTTTATGGCTCAAACTATCCTGTCATTCTCATACTAAATATTTCTGTGCTGTCTATCTTTCCCCTAACTCTACCGACTTTCCCAAATTCTTTGACTATCTAAACCAGGGGTTCCCAAGTGGTCGATATCGACCATCCATGGGGTCAATGAATCGCCAGGGGTCGATAAATGGCCAGGGGGTCTATGAATGGCTAGGTGAGGAACGTTTCAAAAGATGTAGATTCTAAACTCTAAAGTGGAACACATTCTATCTATCTCTCCCTTCTCTGAAATCTCCATCTTAGGAGATTTCAACGTTCACCACCGCCAATGGCTCTCCTCTCACTCTACTGACCCACCTGGTGAACAAACCTACGTCTTTTCTATCATAAATGACCTAGAGCAGCTGGTCCAGCAACCCACCCGTATCCCGGATCGCTTCGGAGATCGGCTTAACATTCTTGACTTATTTCTGACTTCTAACCCTTCTTCTTATACTGTCAATCTTTTCTCTCCTTTGGGCTCCTCCGACCATAAACTTATCTCCGTCACCTGTCCTATCTCTTCAGTTCGGCCATCCGATCCTCCCAGCCGGCGGCGCTTGTGGCACTTTGGCGCTGCCGACTGGGAGGCTCTCTAGCAGTACGTCTTTGATTTCCCATGGAATGACTTCTGCTTCCGTGGCCGAGGACCCTCGGAGAGTGCTCTACGCATTACCGAGGTAATCCTCTCGGGCATGGAAGTTTACATCCCATTTTCTTTCTCTCAGTCTAATGCAAAAAAATCTTGGTTTACTCACGCTTGTTCTACTGCTGTCCACAACAAGGAGGAAGCATTCAAACGGTACCGACGCCTTAAAACTCAAGAATCTCATTCTTCCTATTTTTCTGCCCGGAATCAAGCCAAATCTGTTCTTCGACTTGCCAAGCACTCTTTCATCAATAATAAATGCACTGAACTATCCAACTCTAGCTCTTCCCAAGCTTTCTGGCATCTAGCCAAAAACCTCTCCAACAACTTTTCTTCCTCGTCTTTCCCTCCCCTTTTCCACTCTGATGGCACAACCATCACTTCTTCCTCTGACAAAGCTGAACTCTTTGCTCAAACTTTTGACAGAAACTCTACCTTGGATGATTCCGGTGCTATTCCTCCCTCTCCACCCCCCTCTCTCCTACTTATGCCTAATATCCTAATCTCTTCTAAAGATGTACTTACTACCCTCTCTGGGCTTAATAATAAGAAGGCGTACGGTCCGGACGGTGTTCCTCCTGTTGAACTTAAAAACTGTGCTTCCGTGCTGACCTCCTGCCTAGGCAAACTCTTTCGTCTCTGTCTCTCCTCTAACATCTTTCCTTCTTGCTGGAAGTTTGCTCTCATTCAACCTGTCCCAAAGAAGGGTGACCGCTCTCTACCCTCCAACTATCGTCCAATTGCTCTCATCTCTTGTATCTCTAAAGTTTTTGAAAGTATTCTTGCTTCCAAATTTCTTAAGCATTTCTCTTCTCATAATCTGCTCTCAGATCGCCAGTATGGCTTCCTTAACCCGGGAACTGCGGGAAGACTCTTAAGAGTCAGAAGAAAAAAATCAACTTTAAACATCGAAAAAAAAAAAAAAAAAAAAAATTGCCCCTGGGCCATGCAAAATATCTGTTATGCCCTGTTTTTCTACAGGATTAACTTGGGTAATGTGAGTTCTAAATGACTGGGTATATAAGGCTGCATGCACAATACAAGGTATGAGGAATAGAGAACACAAAGAAACACATGGTAACAAGATACACAATCACGTTTATTGATATACCACTGCAGAATACTCGTGCAAGACAATATAATAGAATTGAACAACACTAGCATAAGTGGATCTGGATGGAGCCTAGTCTCCCACTTCCAACGTTCAGGTATTAATCTTCTGATCACTGGCTTTAATTCAACAGGTTTATATACCGAAGACCATCAATGTTACTTATAGAATCATATTCACTGTTAGATTTATTACTGGTAGCTCTGGTGCACAAGTAGTAGTTCACAGACTAGATTAGACACGCGTATTTTAGAGTACGGGAATTCTAGTAACCTCAGGGGGTACTGATCTAAGTTTTATATTCTTGTCTCAGAAATACATAGAACGCAAATCAGTGGGCGAACATTCAGATATCACTAGGGTTTCACTTCTATGTAATAATATCTGGGTATATGGTTGATTACGAGAGTTAGTATCGCCTGTTAATTAATGGACACTGATACGCTTAGCACTTCCTAATTGAATGGTTATATGAATTATACTGGGGCAAAGAGATAGCCACTTCGTAGAAATATTAATAAGTGAATCTCTAAACAGCACTGTAACAATGTAGTACTGATAAAGGGAATCTTGGGTAGTATCTGATGGGTCTGGTCCTGGTTATCTTGCATCCATGATGTTGGGGGCTAACGACTGGTTCCGCGGCCGTCCAGGGTGTCCATATGTATGAAGTTCTCAAATATGTGGACAGGTCCTTCTATCCAAATCTGCCACGGAGTCTGCCAGCTCTGGAACTTACTTCTCAGTAACTAGCATGGATAGAGCTCAAGGTTAACTCTGGTGACCAACCTGGGTTGGTGTCTATCTTTCAAGTGATTTGACTGGGGGCGGGAGCTAGGTTTATAGGCTCGGTTCTGGACCCCGTAGGCAATAGGGATCTCGAGTCCTATGGACTTATTTGAGCTCTCAATAGATATGGGGACTCGATAAGATGGTGATTACTGTTGTGGCACATGGCTATAGGAAGCCTTCAATTTGTGATGTAACTGAGCCTTAGTAAAAGGTACTATTTTGGCTATACTGGAAGTATTTTAGGGGAGAGAGACTGGATCTACTTTGCGAGGAGGATGCGGACAGCTGTGATAGGAGCGTCTCTCTTAGATTGTTCAATCTTCATTCTATGGTATAGCTGAGGTGCTAATTTAGTGATCAGAGTATGCAAGAAAGGTGAATGGGTTATTGTGAGTTAATAAAGGTTAGTAAAGGGGATAGTCATGCATGGTTAGTTCATTGATAGGAAGAATTCCTGTGCTACCTGGCAATGACCCGGAAGTCAAAACAAGGGTCAGGTACACCTCCGCGGGGGTGGGGGTCTCCCTCCTCGGGTGGGTAAAAAAGGGGTAGCCGGGCGCTCTCTCTCTGGGATGGTCGTCCGGCGGCTGTGGCTAGGGGCTTGCCATATCACCAGTGTTTGTAATAATGAGACAGATGTGGGTCTTCTTAATATCCAAACCGAAGGTGCCTTGGCTAGCTGGTTTTAATCGGTTGGTTGTTAATCGTATGGTTTGCTGGATGTGGTGGAGACTGGTTGCTAACTCTGCCACATTTATCTGGAAGTATGGCAATAGAAGTTAGTTACTGGTGAGGCGGCTAGCCTCGCACCGACGACCATTGGGTGCAGGGTTGTGAATAGGTTGTAAGAGAATAGATGGCATGCAAGGGGTTAGTAAAGTTCTAATGTTCTGGCCTATTAAGGGAAGGCAGGCTGGATAGGAGTACTGTATATATATAAAGGGTTGGAGAGCGTTAGCAACGGAAAAATCAAGGATCTTCAAGAGGTATGAGAGAGAGGCTAGGTCGGACAGAGTCGAGAAGCGCGGGGTATTTTAATGAGAGGGGGGGGGGGGGGGGGGCTCAGGGGGCTACAGGGAAATTTGACCCTAAGGTCTCTGGGCGTGGGGGTGGCATTAGGCTACAATTGATATTGGAGTTTGAAAGGACAGTGAAAGTACGTTAGCCAAATGCTACCGGGGGATGCAAATACGGGGTGGTATATGAGTCTGGAAAAGATAGAATCATGTGGACTGTGGGGCGGTGGGGGAGAAGGAAGTTAACTGTAGGTGTGTGCTTGACTGTGGATAAAGTAAGGAAAAACATGGTGTATTATTTCTCGTACATACGAGGGGTTATGGACCTATTATTTGACACGCTTTTTTGTACGTCTAGGTGTCCCTGGGAACTGCGTTTTCTATGAAATATAGACCAAAGGAAAGCGGCAGTTCGTAGGGGTACTGCGTTATTGTTTCGAGGTACTATGATAGATACTGGTAACAAAGGTTATCTATACAATCTCTGGTTGGGGTAAGGATTACGAAGGAGCTAAGTGGAAGACATATGACAATTGTGGAAAAGTAAATGGAAAAAAAGGTGAACACAATGGCGGATAAAGATACTTAACCTAAGGATTGAATACATAGATTTTATGGGGCGATGGGTCTTCAGAAACTTAGTCTGGCAAGACAAGATGTTAGGGAATGTTAATATTAATACTTAACCTAAGGATTGGATACATAGATTTTATGGGGGCGATGGGTCTTCAGAAACTTAGTCTGGCAAGACAAGGTATGTTAGGGTATGTTAATATGAATATCTTAAACCTAGGGACAGCATGGGTGTATTAACTTCTAAGGTATATAACATCTACTTCTCGGATGTAAGAACATAAATAGATATAATTATGGCTGTCTGCTTTGTTGGCATTGGCTCAACGTAGGGACAGGGCATGGGTGTTTTTAATATGAATGTATATTCCTGTTCATCATCATGGTAGTTAGAAGTGTAGGACACGAGAGGGTAGTGTACGTGAGGTGTGGAAAAATTGTCAGTTTAGAAGGGGTATGTAGGTGCGGCCTGGAGCTGCTTAGCCCTGCGGGCTTGGGCCTGTCTGGATTGGCTGGCTCGGTCAGCTGGTCCTTTCGTTCTGTGGACCTTTCTTTCGGGTGTTTCTGTGTGGTGTTCGCTCGTGGCTTCTGTGGTGGGCTTCTCGTTCTGGGGCATTTTAATATCACTCCTCTACTTCCCCTCCTTCCCCACTTTCCTCCCCTCCTTCAGTTATCACCTATTTTCCCTGTTATTCCCTTATTCTGAGGTATATTTTCGTGCTAACATTAGCGAGTTGGTAGCAGGGCATTGACATCACTGTTAGCAAGCGAGTGCAAGAGAGAGAGAGAGAGAGAGAGTATCGATCGACAGTGTCTCAGTGGCCTTGGGGGAAATTGGCGGGAAAGCAGGTTGCCTCATCCATACATTATGCAACTCCCGGCCTGTATCTCCGATTTTGACCATCCAAACGCTGTTTTCACTAGTTTTATTGTTGCAACAGGTTAATACCTTTATAATCAACCCATAATAGGCGCGTTAGGATAAGTATTAATGCTATTTATGGTAAAATTAATATTTTAGTGATGGAAACAGCTCAAATACGTCAGCACAGGGAGAGGTGTCTAATTACCCCCATGCGCACTTCTTTACTGGTGATCTTCTTTCATATCTTACTAACTCTTGGTCATCCAACTTTCGGGACTTCGGTGAGACTTTTTCTGTTGCATTAGACATATCGAAGGCTTTCGATAGAGTCTGGCACAAATCTTTAATTTCCAAACTGCCCTCCTTCAGTTTCTGTACCTCCATCTGTGCCTTTGTCTCTAATTTCCTTTCCATCCATTCATATGCAGACAACTCTACTTTACACCACTCAATTAGTTTTCCAGAACGCCCCAGCCAGCAGTCCCTCAAAAGTAATCGTAATGAAGCCATAAAATGCTTATCTTCTGATCTAGCTACTATTTCCAATTGGGGTAGAGAAAACCTTGTTAAATTTAATGCTTCCAAAACTCAATTTATCCATCTTACTACCCGTCAGGAACCTCTAGAGGACTATCCCTTATTCTTCAACAATACAAAAATCAACCCTTCATCTTCCCTCAATAATAATAATAATAATAATAATAATACTTTATTTCAGACTCACACAGTACAGAGGGAACCATATATACCTTACAGTAACATAAATATATATAAGCTACTGTACATAGGCTACATAAAATAAAAAGAAATTAAATAATACCCAGCTTGCTATCATGTAGTTCACAGCACTGCCTCAACCAAAAACAGTGGTCATCAAACTACTGTGTTACCAAAACCACTGTCCTAATTGTGTACAGTACCATGCCTCACATCATTTAGCTTCCGGTACAGTATGTTTCTACAGTACAGTATAGGAATATCGGTACTGTACTGCACTATGAGGTTCAGTACCGGTATGCTAATTCTGTAGAGTAGCAGACCTGAAATCATTACTTAAGGTTAAATATAGAGCAACTTCCTCCAGTGTGCCTGGATCCTAGAGGTGTACACTATGCTTGGAGTTTGTAGCATTTTAATGATATTGTTCTCAGAAGTGTTAAGGCGCTGAATGAATTTATATGTTAGCTTTCTAATGAGTGATTGGTAACAGTGTAAGTTCATATAGGCACATAGCGTACTTGTACTCTCATATTTTGAGAGCCCCAGAAACATTTTCATGATATTGTGATATGAGATACTTAGTCTATTCACTGTCATTTTCTTATAGTTCCACCATAGTTGTGCTGTATACATTGGTAGGAGTTGAACAATGTTATTTTTGTATCCCATGTGCACATATGAAATTTTCTTAATATTGAATTTCCCTGCATGTAAAGTTGCCTTCGCTGACGACCCATATCCTCATCATCTGAGCGATCACTTGAAATATAGTGTCCTAGATACTTTACTTTACTTACTTCTTCTATAATTTCTTCATACAAATGGAATTTAGGTAGCTTTGATTTCAATAGAAGGTTAGATTTAAATATTATGATATTGCTCTTTATAGGATTAAATTTGACTGAATGTTCGATTCCAAATTTTTCACATACTCTTAATAATGTATCCAGTCCTGCTCCAGAGGGCGCGATTAAGGCTAGGTCATCAGCATACATGAGATGATTTACAATGGTGCTGCCAATACAGCACCCAGTGCGAGTCTTGTTCAGCTCCAGACTAAGATCATCCATGTAGACGTTGAAAAGATACAGAGACAATATCCCCCCCTGCCTAACACCATTGGTTACGGCGAAAGAGCCTGACAGGATGTTGCCCCATCTTACACACATTTTTTGATTAGCATACCAGAAAATAAGTATCCTAACAATATAGCTAGGCACTTTAGGCACTTTAGCGGCTCGCTTGGTGTAGTGACTAGCGTCTCGGACTTCCACCCAGAAGGCCCGGGTTCGCGCCCACGCTCGGCGCATTGAAGATTTTTCACAAGCACTGAGTCGTTACCATCCCTCATGAGCAAAGGGATGGGGTAGTAGTACAGGACCCCAATGGAAATACGCCTAATCGGCCTTATTGAGCTATCCTTAGCTAGCTTAGCATGCGCTAGCTTTAAGAACTATTATTATTATTATTATCCCGTTAACTAATTTTCAAATAAGGTTTTGTGACACACCCTATCAAAAGCCTTACTTGCATCAAGAAAACAAGAGAAAATTGAGCTATTTAGTTTGTTGTATGTATCAATCACTTCTTTCAGCACATATATGCATTGGTCTGTGCCGTGATTTTTCTTAAAGCCAAACTGATTGCTGCTGGTGACAATATATGCAGACATTCTTTCTAGCATTATCATTTCAACTACCTTACTCACCACACTAGCAAGTGCTACTGGGCGGTAGTTGTCTTTAGCTGTAATTTCAATGTTCTTGGTGTATCTTTTTCTTCTGCTCTCACTTGGAAAGACCATATTACCAGTCTCGCTAAGGCAGCCTCCCAGAAGCTGGGTGTGGTCAACCTCCTCAAGGGGTTCTTTACCCCTGCGCAGCTACTTGCTCTGTACAGGGGCACAGTGCGTCCTTGTATGGAGTACTGCTCACATGTGTGGGGAGGTTCCTCTCACACCGCACTCCTAGATAAAGTAGAAAGGAAAGCTTTTCGTATCATTAACTCCCGTCCACTCACCAGTTCTCTGCAATCTCTCTCTCTTCGCCGCAATGTTGCATCTCTCTCACTATTCTATCGCTACTACAATAATCAGTGTTCCTCAGAGCTTTCCCAGTGTATACCACCTCCTCTACGTAGGGTACGTAGTACCCGCCTTGCAACACAATCCCACCCCTACTCTGTGCAACTCTCCAACCCAAGAGTGAAACGCTATTCTCAGACTCAGGAGTGAAACAAAGAAGGGTGGGAGAGGAGTGGAGAGATGTAGGGAGTAATGCAGGACTAGGTCAGGGAAGGAGACTAGAGAAAGAGATAGGAACGAGAGTGAAGGAAGTAGGAAGACAGGAATGGAAGAGAAATATGGAGAAGAAAAGTACACTGATAAGATATAGAAGCAAGGGGAGACCGAGAAAAGAGGAGTTCTATGACGGAAGTTGGGGAGCTGAACTACTGTTTAAGGCTAGGGCAGGAGCATTAGAGACAAATAGGAGAACATGGAGGTGGAATGGGGGGGTGAAAGAGTGTCTGCAGTGTGAGGGAGGAGAGTGGAGGAGACAATAGAACATATAGTGACAGAGTGTCAGGGGTATGCATGTAAAGTCAGTGAAAATAGGTTAGCCTAAATTTAACAGACCTCGGATGCGGAAATACCCTGAGCCGAACAGGCCAAGTGGGATATCTCTATTGGTCTAACTGGTAAGGTGTCTGCCTCACACCCAAGGGTCGAGAGTTCGTGCCCCCACCAGGGCATGATATTTTTGAGGCTATTTCCGCATTTAACGAAGTTTAGGTGTTGGTAAAATTGTTCAGATGGTTGAGAGTAAGATCGGAGCTCCATAAATCCTCTTTCAGGATGGTGTAAAAACCGATCCCCACAGGGCAAGGACAGCTGCGAGAAGAATACCGTCCGCTAGTGGGAAACAAGCCTAGCCCTCACCCCAGCACATCATACTCCCATGTCTTACAGAATCAGAACCCCACAACTAGGACATCCCACAATTATCTAACAAACTTTCCCACCCACCCACAACACAACTCAAACACTAGACCACAAGCACCAAACCCCAAAGACCAAGGCAAGCACATACACATAATTAACACCATAACATCATTGCCAATGGAGGAGCAGCTACACATAATGGCCTCCATCATCAGCAACCTCCAACATGCTGTACAAACAAAAAATAATCGCACTGATACAGATGGTGGACCATCTTCCACCAACATAACCATACCGCCACCCTCACAACAACCAGACCCCCCACAAATGCCTTGCCAAGTCCCTCCACCAGGCCCAAAACCCCCCCTACCACACTCATCACATACTACAGCCATAACTATAACAACATCATCAACACCGACACCACCTGCAACCACAACTATCACAACACCTACAGTACCAGTAGCTACAACAGTCACAGCACCATCAATACTGGAGGCTACAACTGCAACAGCCACAACACCACCAGCACCAGTAGCTACAGCTATCACAACACCACCAGTAACGGTAGATGCAACTAGCACAAGTTGCACAACACCTCCAGTACCGGTAGATACAACTACCGATACCACAGCACCACCAGTACTGGCACCAAATACATCAGCCCATACAGCTTCACCCACCCCACAACCATCACCAGAGTCACCAGAGTGCACGATGACCCAAGTCAACTCAACAGAGCAACAGCCCACGGAACAACAACAACAAATAATAACTGATACTGGTACCAGTACTGGGAATACCAGCCAACTCAAGAGCATCCCAACCGAAAATAGCCTAAATGAAAGTAACAAAACACAAACAAATACAAGCGACAGTAAAAGCCAAGGCCAACCAAACCCCACCATCAAAACGGCAGATTTTCAGCACCCAAAAAACCCCAAAACAACACCCATACCCAGACCAAACATCCATCATCACCACCTCAGGATAACCGCCACAGAAACCTCAGAAACACCAACAAAAAACGTTAGTAACTATGGCTCCCCTCCAAGTAATGACATGGAACACCAAGTGCCTTAAAACATCATTGTCAGAACTAAAAAACTACTTAAGAACAAAATCCCCACATGTAGCAATTATAACAGAAACCTGGCTAAGTGACAAGTATAAACCCAACCTTAAACCCTACATCAGCATAAGGAAAGACAGAGTAGGGAGACCAGGAGGAGGAATCTTGCTGCTAACCAAACACGAACTCTCCGCAAAAGAAATAAAACTCAGGCCATTCCCTAATGGAACACTAGAAATCCTAGCTGTCTCATTCCCATATAAAAAAACACAACTATCCATCATTGGAACATATAATCCAGGGGGTTCTATATCACATCAGGAGTTGACTCATTATATCCAACAAGTACCCACACCTTCATGGTGATAGGCGACCTAAATGCCAACCACCCCTCCTGGAGCAGAGGCACATCCAATACAGCAGGGAACGACATATTTAGCTACATCCAAAACAGCAACTATAGCCTACTATCAGAACCTTTCATCCCAACATACTTCAACCTACAAACGAACTACAGCTCCACCATCGACATATGCCTTGGCTCGGGAATCCTTTCCCCAGAGGTAAGATCCAAAGTAGGGCCAGACCTGGGCACGGACCACCGGCCCCTACACATAGAGTTCACAAACTTCAGCCCACCTATATACCCCATTACCCTACCCAAATGGCGTATCCCCCCAAAGTTCAACTGGAAGACCTGGGAAAATACTGTACAAAATCCAGATGGCAACCATACAGACCCCAACGTCATGCATACAAAAATGACCGAAGCAATAGATACAGCAGCCTCACAACACTTCAAACTCACGTCAGGACTCCCATCCAACAAAATTCTGAGACCCTGGTGGACCGAGGAATGCTCCAGAGCTGTAGCGACACGAAGAAGGGCTATCCAAAAACAACGAAGGTCTAAATCACTGCTGAATTGGATCCAAGTTAAAAAAACTACAGCTTTTGCCACAAAAACAATCCGATCAACCTGCAAATCCTCCTGGAGAGAATACTGTAGCAACATAAACCATGACACCCCAATTTCAGAAGTCTGGAATAGATTCCGCAGCATCACAGGACGACCCTCCTTCCCATCATTCCCCTTCACAATAGATGGAGAGATGTGCCTTTTACCCAAAGACAGAGCCGATGCAATAGCTACCCGCATACAAAATAACCAACACCAGGAACCCCCAGATGACCAAGAAGAAGCCAACAGGATCAGTAATGAGATCACCATAGCTATACATCGTCCTACACAAATGAACAAGCCCTTCACCACTTCTGAAATGCAAACCGCAATAGCCCACCTCCCAACAGGCAAAACAGCAGGACATGACCGCATACCATACGAGTTTATCAAATACCTACCACCAACAATGCACACCCAACTGCTTCACCTTATCAACACAACATGGACACAAGGCAACGTCCCCAAGGACTGGAAAAACGGTATCATCCTGCCCTTCATTAAACCAGGAAAGGACCCCTGCCTGTCATCATCGTACCGACCAATCAGCCTCCTGCCTAGCATAAGCAAGCTGGCAGAAAGAATGGTCCAGACAAGACTCTCCTGGCACCTTGAAAACAATAACCTCATCCCCTCCTCACAAGCCGGCTTCAGACCTACCTGTTCTACATTAGACCAGGTACTTAACCTGGAACAGGTAATACTATCAGCCCTTTCAAGCCAAAAGACCTGTATCGTAGTATATTTAGATCTCTCCTCTGCTTTCGACACCGTTCCCCACGATCTCTTACTGCTGAAACTATCCAGAATGGGAATAAAAGGACACATGCTGCAATGGTTAAAGTCTTCCCTCTCCAACAGAACAAACCAAGTATTCATCCAAGGCCAGATGTCTAAGACCATAACAACAAAAAAAGGATTACCACAAGGATCCTCACTCAGCCCCCCTTATTCGACGCGTACCTGTCGGACATGCCAAACATAAACCCAGCAAAAACAATACAATACGCCGACGACATAACAATATACGCCTCAGACCATAATCCCCAAATAGCCGAACAAAGGATTCAGGACGCCCTCAACATCCTAGGGAACTGGACTAATGAATCAAAACTAAGTATCAACCCAACCAAATCGCTATACCAGATCTTCACGAGAAAGAAAAACTACAGACCTCCAAGATTCACGCTTAATGGAGAAGATTTGCTTCCTACACAGAGCCACAGATATCTCGGAGTAATTTTTGATGCTCCACTCCTCACTTGGAAAGACCACATAGACTACCTGATATACAACACCAACCAAAGACTGAACATCATGAAAGCAATCGCAGGCACAACATGGGGTGCAGACGCCACAACCCTCCGAACATTCTACATAGCATACATCAGAAGTAAACTTGACTACTGTGCCAAGCATTCGCCTCAGCCGCACCGACCCATCTTCATAAACTGGAGGTGGTACAGAATTCAGCAATGAGGATCATAATGGGGGCCCTTAAATCAACCCCGGTGGCCAGCCTTCAGTGTGAAGCAAATCTAATCCCACTCCACACCAGAAGGGATATACAGTGTGCCACCTACTTCTCAAAAATCTATGCTGCCCCACCTTCCCACCCATTCTCTGCATCTCTCCGCAATGTACCAGTACAGCCTCAAGAAGCTCCCATCCATAAAGCACCCTTCCGAGAGCGCGTAGGGCAAATTATACATAGAAAATCACGCATATTCCTTGGTTGCCACTCAACCCCCATGGTACCACCAGTCCCACCATGGGAATACATCCCACCCACAGTCCAGACAGACCTCATCAACTCAACAACCAAGAAAAACAACTCGGCTGAGCTCAAGCAAGAGTTCCTCGAAGTCCTCCACACCCAGCACCAAAATTCCACCCACGTATACACAGATGGATCACGCATCAGTACCAGTAATAACAACAGCAAATCTGTGTCTTCAGCATTATGGATCCCAAAATTTCACCTTACCATGGGATGGAAGCTACCCAAACAAACCACAGTGTTTTACAGCAGAGCTCTATGGACTCCTCCGTGCACTTGAGATCATCAACACCCTCCCAGTAAGTGCCTACACCATTTGCTGTGACTCCAAAAGTGCCATACAAGCCATCAACTATAACACCAAGACAAACAAGGAAATAGTATACCCTATGATCCAACTCCTCACCACCCTCCACTCTCAAGGATATACAATATCCCTCCAATGGGTACCTAGCCACATTGACATCCTCCATAATGAAATAGTGGATGGACTAGCCAAAGGGATGCACTCCTTCCACCTAACAACAGTCATACCCTACACCACAACCGACCGGACAAACATCCTCAGAGAAGACGTCCTCCAAGACTTCAAGGAAGAGTGGAAAATAACCATAGCTGGCACACAATACAGTAACATCAAGTCAGAGTGGTCAGTGTGGAAACACTCCATCTACAAGAACAAAGCCTTAAACACCGCGGCTCTCCGCCTCAGAACAGGACACACCAGACTGGGAGGGCATATGTACAGGATGGGACTGCAAGCAAATGAAAATTGCCCGTACTGCCTCACACCTGAGACAGTGGAGCATTATCTACTCCACTGCCACAGACATTACGGTGCCCGCACCCACCTCAGAAGTGTAGTAACCCAACAAGGAGGAACATTCAACATCAAGCATATCCTAGGTGGAGGAGACCTACCACAGCACAGTAAACATGTCATCGCATCAGCCCTAGGAACCTACATCAGAACAACAAACAAAATCACAAGCATATAAAATTACCATCCAACTGAATCTGTACTATACCACCACTGATCATCATCATCATCATCTCTGACCTCACCCTCACCTTGACTTGAATCACACAGTACACATAGAGCAGTACAGTACTGTACTGTACTGCAACTGATCATCATCATCATCTCTGACCTCACCCTCACCTAGACTTAAATCACCCTGACCTCAAAAGACAACGACAAACTTACCCCTCATATACAGTACAGTAGTATAAAATCCACCTTTACTATCTCTCCTAACCCCTATTATACTAACAATTGTTCTTTTCACCCCTCCTAAAACGCCTGTGCAGTAATCTGGAGACACCACAACCCTCCAAGCAAACTGCACATTTAAACAATAAGAAGAAGAAATGATTACTGATATTTACTATAGGATGTAAGGTATCTTAAAATAATCCCCTAGAAATACTTTCTCTAAAGTATCTATTTATCCTCCCCTTTTTCCCCAGCTAACCTAATCCCACAAGGACCCCAATGGAAATACGCCTTACGGCCTTTTAGATTGGGCTATCCTTAGTTGGAATTATGCAAGGCTGGTACATGTCATATTTGTAACATACTATATGGTACCAACTCTGTAAATTGCTAACTGAATAAATATTATTAGTATTATTATTATTATTAAGGGGAGAGGAGAGACGTATGTGAGACGCGCTTGGGTTGGGTTGTGGAAGTTGCCAGCCGCCCAAGCGAGTTGCCTTCTTCTTCTTCTTCTTCTTTTGAACCCGCCCGCAGACCGTGCAGATCCGCAGGGCTGACCTTTGTATCGGTACTGGCTCAGAAACGTTAGTAGGAGGGAAAGTTTAAAGTAGAAGGATAGTTTAAGAGACAGTTTTTTTGTTTGTATAAACCCCCCCTCACTTCCTCCCACCTCCCCCTCACCTCCGCTCCCCCCCCCCCCCCCCCCCCTCCCTAATTTCTCTTCCTCCACATTTTCTCCAATATCCTCTTCATCATCTCCATGTCTTGTGTTTCCATCTCCTGTGTTAACCCCAATAGCGCCCCCACCCCTCTATCTTCCCTCTGCTTAATCTCCTCCCACCCCCTCTCCCCAACTCTATTCCTCATGTACCTCTCCAACTCCTCTCTCTCCTCATTATATCTTGTACACTCGGTTACTATGTGTTCTACATCCTCCACTATTGGATCCCCTCCCATTTCACATTGACTGCAGTGCGGTCCCACTCCATTCCATCTCCTTGTTCTCTCATTTGTTTCTAGCGATCCTGTTCTTGCTTTAAATAGGAGTTTCGATCCCCATCCCCCATCATAGTACAGTTCTCTAGCTGGTTTTTCCTTCTCTCTATAATATGCCAGCGTGGCTTTATTTTCTACCCCCTCCCTCCATCTTCTTCTCCCCTCCTCCTTTATCCCCTTCTCTATCTCTCTGACACATCCCCTCCCATTCTCTAGTATGACCCACTCCCCTCTCTCATTTCTTTTTCTAAATTCCCCCCCCCACCCGGTCCTGTTTTATATTTATCCTCCCCAATCTTTTTTTGCACTCTCTGTTCCATTTACTTTGCTCACTCGCCCATCTGTATACCTTCCCCGGCCACCTATCTTCCTCCATCCCCTCTAGTCTCACTTTGTACTTCCCTTTCGCTTTCCCAATCCTTTCCTCAAACGTACTCCACCCCATCTCCCCTCGGATTGCTTCTTGAGCTACGTATTTATTTGCCCCCAATCCTGTCCTCCCGATTTTATTCTGTATCGTTTCTAATTTCTTCGTTTCCGCCTCTGTTGTTTCTACCGCCTCTAAGCCGTACATTATTGCAGGTACTCCCAATCCTTTCCACAGCCCTCGCACTATTTCATAGCTATTCGCTCTTAGCCTTGTCGCGCTCCATAGTCTTCCATTCCATTGTTGCATTTGTCCCACCTTTTCACTTTTCGCCTTCTCAAACCCTTTCTCCGTGATCGTTACCCCCAGATATTTATACTCCCTTGTCTTCTTCATTCTGTTTCCTTCCAGTGTCCATTCCTCTTCTTCTTGAAGCTCTCCATTCATTTTCATCACCTGGCTCTTTTCTTTACTAAATCTTACTTCAAGTTCCTCCCTGAATCTCGTTGCTTCCTCTAGTAGTCTCTGCAACCCTCCTCCCGTTTCTGCCATCAGAACTACGTCGTCAGCAAACAGCAGTACCCCCAGTCTTTCTTTGTTTATCTGAATCCCCTCCCCAACTCTTTTCATCCTCTGTGTCATTTCTTCCATATATAACGCAAATAATAACGGCGATAATACGCACCCCTGCCTTACCCCCCTCTTGCTTTCTACCCATCCCGTTTCTATATTTCCTAGCGCGTACTTCGCTTTTGTTCCTTGGTACATCGATGTTATGATGTTTATATACTTTTCTGGTATTCCACTCCTTGCCATTATTTTCCATAGCAGTTCCCTGTTTACTCTATCATAGGCTTTTTCTATATCCAGGAATGCACAGTAACCCATTTTTTTCTCTCTTTTCATTTTCCCCATCACTTCGCTCAGTATATAGATATTATCTGTCCCCCTCCTATCTCTTCTGAACCCATTCTGCTCATCACTTATTAGCCCGTTTCCCTCTATGGCTCTATTCATCCTTTCCTTCAATATCCCGCAGAAGAGTTTCCCTATTGTGTTTGTCACTGTCACTGGCCTGTAGCTTTTCATTTCCTTCTTACTCTTGTACCCTCCCTTGTGCAATAGTGTTACTCTCGCCAACTGGGCAGTTTGTAGGTGCGTGTATGCATCGCTCAGTGAAGTTGACTCACCATTCCCGTTCATCTCTCGGTCGATTCGGCTCAAGCTTGTTCCTCTCTGTTCGGAGCTTTCGCTTCCCGGAAGGTGAAATAGTGTAAAGTCAGTGAAAATAGGTTAGTCTAAACAGACCTCGGATGCGGAAATACCCTGAGCCGAACAGGCCAAGTGGGATATCTCTATTGGTCTAACTGGTAAGGTGTCTGCCTTACACCCAAGGGTCGAGAGTTCGTGCCCCCACCAGGGCATGATATTTTCGTGAGGCTATTTCCGCATTTAACGAAGTTTAGGTGTGTTGGTAAAATTTTTCAGATGGTTGAGAGTAAGATCGGAGCTCCATAAATCCTCTTTCGGGTATGGTGTAAAAACCGATCCCCACATGCAGAGGAGAGAGATGGCTTGGAAAAGGAGTTGAAACGGGTGGTAGGAGAGAGGGAATGGGAAGAACAGAAAGAGGAGGAGGATGAGGGTGTAAAATTTGTGTTAGGTCTCGGGACAGAAGATGGGGAAATGGGGAAAAGAATGAAGGTAGTGAAAAGATTCCTGGAGCAGGTGTGGCAGAAGAGAAAACGGAATAGAATAGGGTGAGGGGGGAGAAGGTGACCAGAGCGGGGGAGGAAGAAAAATGAAATTAAATAGTAGAGAGGGGAAAAGTTAAATTAAGGTAAGGAGAGAACAAGATATTGCGGGGTGGAAGAGGGGATAAAATAGGGAGAGGAGAGTTCTGCTTAAGCTATATACTTCAATTCTTTTTCTTTAACTATCCTTTCTACGACTACATGTTTTCTAAACTAATTCTTAATCTAACTCTAGCTGTTTCTGGAGAAGTCACCGGTGCATAGGTGAGCTGGCTTGAAAAGGGACAGCAACTCCACAAAAAGAAGAAGAAGAAGAAGAAGGTCCTGACTTGTAAACATCAGAAGCATCAAGCACCAACACCAAAGAAGTTACCTTCCCTCCAACACAAATAGAATAACGAGAGAAGAAAGTAACGATATAAGAGTTCAATAGAGTAATGAAGGAGACAGCTGATGATATACTTAAAACTACCTATAGGAGGAGATTAGGAAGAGACAAAATAAAACAAGAGGCACCATGGATGAATGACAGTATTAGAAAAGTTATAAAAAAGAGGAGATATTATAATAGATTAAGAAGAAATGCTAAAAATAGAGAGGAAGAGGAGAGAAGTAACATACTTTTCTTGGAACAAAAAAGTAAAGTACAGAAAGAGATCAGGGAAGCCATTTATATACATGAGAGGAAAAAGACTAGAGAGATAATAGAGGGAGGAGATGCGAGTAAAAAGATGTGGAAATATATAAATAAACTAAGAAACAAAAGTCAAAACGAAATAAAAGAATTAAAACTTTATAACGATGAAGGAGAAGTATTGTCAGATAAAAGGGCTGTAGAGGAATTAAATATGTTTTGGAGTGGTATATATAAAATGCATGACAATAACATCGAGGAAGTTTGGAATGAGGATATAAATAGGGAATATAGAGAATTAAAAGAGAAAGAAATGGAGGACAGGCAAGAAGGTAAATTATTTAAAATAGGGATGAATGTAAATGAACACAATTATAACATACAATCAGTCACAGTTAAAGAGGAGTTACGGGAACACATGGAAATGGCTTTAAGAGTTAATAAAAACAAACTACATGGAGAAACCAAACATTACAGTGGGAGAATTAAAGGAAAATATAAAGAAATTAAAGAATAGAAAAGCAGCAGGCCTTGATGCAATGAAACCTGAGTTATATAAAGCATTGTCACAAAGTGATAAGTGCTTAGAAAAACTTGCAATGTGCTTTAATAATATTATGGACACAAATGTAATTCCAGAAGAGTGGAAGAAGTCAAAAACTGTTATGTTACCAAAAGTAAATAAACCAAAGGTAAATGAATTGAGGCCAATTGCTCTGACAGACATATCATATAAACTTTTCATGACGACAGCAATTAAAAATTAAATAGAAGAACACATTAGGGAGAATGGAGAGGTAAGGGAGACACAGAGTGGGTTTACAAATAAGGGTAGAATCGAAAATAATCTTTTTATATTGAAATACTGTATAGATAAAATATTTAAACAAAAGAGGTCACTCATAGTAATCTCAATAGACTTTAAAAAGGCCTATGACTCAATCAGAAGGGAGAAACTGATAAAAGTATTAAAAGATTACAATATAAATTCAAATGTTATAGACATAGTAAGTAACATATATAAAGAAGATAGTACAATTATAAATAAGGGGCAAGTAAATGAGACGGAGATTAAGGTAACAAGCGGCATCAGACAAGGCTGTACGGGGTCCACAACATTATTTAAATTAATAACTTATGAGATAATTAAACAGTTAGAAAATAAAATAAAAGAGGGTTTGTAGATGAGTGTTTCAAAATAAATTCATTGTTTTATGCCGATGACGGGCTACTCTTGGCTCATACAATCCAGGAAGCAGAAAGAGTAATAGATAAATTAATAGAGATAGGGGGAGAGTGTGGCTTAAGTATAAATAAAGACAAAAGTAAAATCCTAATATTTAATATGAAAAACAAACCAAACAACATACGTGAAATAGAAGTGGTAAAACAAATTAAATATCTAGGAATACAAATTAATGATAATAAAAAATGTTTTAAAACCCAGAAAATAGAAGCTTTGGATAAAGCAAATAGAATGGCTAACCTTACATACCCGGTAATATCACAAAGTTGTAATAAGATACTTATTGGAAAAACATATTGGAAAAGTATTGTGATACCAGCAGTCCTGTATGGCTCGAATGTTATAGGTTTTTCAAAAACAGAAATAAATAAATTACAAAATATAGAGAATAGGGTTTTTAGACATATTAGGGGCACCCAGATATGCACAAAAGGTAACCTTAAGGGGTGAAATAGGAGCCTCATCAATGGAGGCAAGAATTATGGAAGGTAACATAAAATATCTTAAATATTTAGTAGGAGAGGAAAGTAATGACTTGCTAAGAAGAATCACAGAGGAAAAACTTAGAAATAGTAAAGATCCCTGGACTGCAGAAATTAGAAAGTATGTAGGGAATTTGAAGTTAGGAGAAACAAATTTAGCAAATATTAAGAAGGACGACATTAGAAAAAGAGTTCTGGACTGGGATTCGGGAAGATGGCGAGAGGAGTTGGCAGAGAAGAGTAGCCTAGAAGTGTATAGGAGTTATAAAAAGGAGATTAAGAGCGAGGAAGATATTTATGACAACACACAGGCATCTATAATAGTTTACAGATGTAGGACAAATAACTTAAATCTAAAAGATAGAAATAGGCATGTGGGAGGAGAGACACAATGCGATATGTGTAAGGAAGGAACAGAAGACCTAAAACATTTTCTACTACACTGTTCATTTTATAAAGCATGCAGAATAAAAGATCCAGGGTTCCAACAGCCTTATATTGAAAATGAAAACCAAGTCATCGGACATCTTTTATTTAACAAAGAAATAAGCGATAGAGTGAAACAGACAATATATCAAATGTGGAGAGTACGAGAGAAAAAATTGAAAGAACTGAAATAAGAAGACTGAAGAGAGAAGAAACAAGAATGAAGTAAGACGAGAGAAGAAACAAGACTGAAGAGAGAAGAAAGAAGATTTCAGAAAAAGGGATGAAAATGAGATATATTTATTTTTAGACAAAATGAGCACGTCACAAAGTCACAAAAAGAAAAATAACAAAACTTCTTAGGGAAGTGCCGACGTTAAGGCTAAACTTCCCGAATTCCAACTGAACTGAACTGAACATCAACAACAACAACAACAACATTGTTGTTCAACTCCGCACTTTTCCTGATATACTTTATGTCCTCTCCACCTGTCGGGGTCAATATTGTTGTGGTAAGTGAAGGTAGGCCTAATCATTATTAGGGACAATGAAAACTAAACATCAACTAGGCTATAGGCTAATATTTAAAATAGCCTAGGGTAGGCCTAGGCTAAGTGTGAAAAAGATCTGGTACGATTTTAGTTTCTGGACACCTAGGCCTAAGCCTATTTGACAGGTACCGCCAACGATTTAATACATATTTTGGTACGATTTTAGGTATTAGGCCTATTCTATAATTGCACCTAGGCTATAGGCCTACGAGCTAAACAAATTATTATTGTATTTAACAGGAAGCTACAGCGAGGTAAGTGATGTGGTATAGCCTAGGTGGCAATATGCGGAAATGGATTATAAGGGCATTCTGCCCCCCTCTTACCCCCTTACGAAAATCTACGGTTATTCACTCCACCCCAACTGGATTTCTACCGTTTTACCCAACCAGCGGGGGTGTGGGGGCGGCAGCCCCCACCTATAATACTAGGTTAGGTTAGGTAAGGTTGTTAGGTTAGGCTAATGTCTCTCTGAAACGTAAATCCATGTCACATCTAGATTGATAGGCTAGACTTTTGTCAGAGGGGGGCGGAATGCCCTTATAATCCATTTCCGCATATTGCCACCTATAGGCTACCACATCACTTACCTCGTTGTACCTTCCTGTTAAATACAATAATATTTGTTTAGCTCGTATACCCGTAGGCTAGGCTAGGTGCAATTATAGAAATTTACCCGATTTTAGTTACTAGACACCTATTTGACAGGTAGGCCTACCGCCAACGATTTAATACATAGGCCTAGCCCTAGGCCTATTTTTGGTAAATTTCTATAATTGCACCTATACGAGCTAAAAAAAATATTATTGTATTTAACAGGAAGGTACAACGAGGTAAGTGATATGGTATAGGTGGCAATATGCGGAAATAGATTATAAGGGCATTCCGCCCCCCTCTGACAAAAGTCTATCAATCTAGATGTGACACGGATTTACAATGTTTCAGAGACATTAGCCTAACCTAACAACCTTACCTAACCTAACCTAGTATTATGGGTGGGGGCTGCCGCCCCCACACCCCCGCTGGTTGGGTAAAACGGTAGAAATCCAGTTGGGGTGGAGTGAATAACCGTAGATTTTCGTAAGGGGGTAAGAGGGGGGCAGAATGCCTTTATAATCCATTTCCGCATATTGCCACCTATACCACATCACTTACCTCGCCGTACCTTCCTGTTAAATACAATAATAATTTGTTAAGCTCGTATAGGTGCAATTATAGAATAATACCCTATTTTTTTACATAGGCCTATTTTTTTTTCGGTTTCCACTCATCCAACACCAAGCTACACCCTTTTCTGGTGTACGAAACACTAAAAAAAGCAATGGGGACACTTTAATAATGATAGTTAGGCTAATATACAGGAGATGCAACAATGTGTTTTTCAGGTATTTTTTTGGGAGCCTAGGCCTATTTTGATTTTCTTTTTGGTGTTTTAGTGGAATCTAGGCTAGGCCTAGTGATGAAATTGAATGGGAATTAAACATTTACCCATTATCCATCAATCTAAAGACACACCCTCTGATAGTGGGGAGGGCTATGAAATAATGAAGATCAGGGAAATTGAGGGGTAAAAAGCATATAGGCTAGAACACGATAATATACATTTGTAACTAAAAATTTGGCTCGGGTTTTGTGAATTTCCAGACCCATAATACCCGACTTTTTGAAAATCCGAGCCAAGTTTTGACGAAACTTGGCTCGGATTTAACTAATTTAAAAATGAAAATAACACAGTAGCCTAACCTTATTAAAATGTTGGCTCAGGTTTTGTCAAATTCCAGACCCATAAAACCTGACTTTTTGAAAACCCGAGCCAAGTTTTGACGAAACTTGGCTGGGATTTAACTAATTTTCATGTTAAAATTACACAGTAACCCTAATCAAATCTTTGTTTGGGTTTTCATAGGGTTAACATTAGCCTAACCTAACGAAGTAAGAATCGGGTTAACATTAGCCAAACCTAACAACCTTCCCCAACCTAACCTAGTAAGAATGGAGGGTAGCAGTCAAGGCTACAGCAGGACTCTTCTTCTTACCTCTGACCGGGTATAAGCTATCCTAGTGTTTACTAGCCTAGTATACCCCTTTGAAAGGACATTAGCCTAACCTAACAACCTTACCTAACCTATCCTAGTATTATGGGTGGGGGCTGTTGCCCCCACACCCCCGCTATTTGATATTTTTGACTGATTTTTGGTGTATTTCTCTGTGAAAAAGGACATAAGCCTAACCTAACAACCTTACCTAACCTATCCTAGTATTATGGGTGGGGGCTGCCGCCCCCACACCCCCGCTATTTGACTTTTTTGACTGATGTTTGGTGTATTTAACCAACTAATCTTAATGAGCACAGGATGTAGTGAGTTGAGGGTCGTCGGGTTGAGTGGCTTGAGACTGAAGGTAGGCTAGTTATGCGGAGAGTCGTCGGTTTGAATGGCTTCTGGCTGGGGTTGTCGAGATAAAAGAAAGTTGTGCAATTATAGTGTTTGCAAGTCCAAAGGGTCATTTCTGGACAACAGCAAACTCGAATCATGGAAAGTGCTTGCCTTTATTGTCTATTACCAAAGTAAGTACCTCGAGAGACTTCGTTCATGCACTGTCAACTCGCACACTTCCTTCCTCACCACCCTGTACACATCCTCAGACTGACCGAGTTGAAGATCCAGGACCTGTGTATCCATGCCTGGCATCACCTGATTGGTCGATAGACATCACATGTCAGTGAACTACATCGTAATTGGTTGAACTAGATTATATTTGCCATGAGAGCATTACTCTCGCCAGCAGTATAGTTCATTTCATTCGCCACCAGATGTCTCAGTTGTTGACTGACAGTCACGCAAAACAGAAAGAGAAAGCTCAAAGTAACGAAAACATAAAAAAGGATGAAATTCGAAGCATCTAGAATTTTCGATAAGAAAATAAGGAAATGCGATAGCCTCCAGTCCGCCATTAAAAATGTTATCGAAACCGCGACGCTCAGATGAAAAGTTAGTCTATCAGCAAGAAAACGTTGTGACGAAGAAAATTAACGAATAATTGAAAAGATGATAAGAATGGATAGTTAGAATTAAGAAATTTGAATATAGGAGCTTGGAAAAGCATTGAAGCAAAATAGGCAAAGGCCTATTCCTGAATCTGGCGACTGCTAGACAAAACTAACGAAGCCTATAAAAACTGAAATAGAGGCATTCTAACTAACCTGGCTTACATTACATAATGTAATAATATAAAGAGGAAAAAGATAGAAATACAATAAATAATACTAATATATATATATATAATGATATTTGTTGTGGCATGTGGTGCGTCCCACGGAAGTCCTCAGCTCTCTGAAAATGCTCAATATAAAATACATATCTATGACGCCTCCCAGCTGGCCTCCCCAGACAACCCCGACTCCCCAGAACTCCAAGGTTCCTCCGATTCAGAAATGTAAAACTATTCATGTAATAAATTAAAATGTAAAACTTGCAAACTAAACAAACCAAAATTGGGACAAGGACAATATAAAGTCAAATTAAATTATCAAAATCGCTATGTGGAAACAACGCTTACTAAAATGAAAATTATTAAATAAAAGAACACAATCCACCACATATATATATATATATATATATATATATATATATATATATATATATATATATATATAATATATATTAGTAAAGCCAGGTAATAAATTTTCTTTAATACATACGAGGTTGAAAGAAATGGCAATTTCTGCGTTGGAAATTTTATTATTCAAAGTTTCCAGGTCTCTGATGAGTTTTCGCTGGGTGGCAGGAAGTAGATGAAGGAGATGAGCAAAATTCATGGTGGTACAGGGTTACATAAATGTACATGATGATACAGGATATACGACGCGTTTCACTGGACAACCAGCAAAGGAAGGAATGATATAAAAGGTAAACAGGAAGGGTATATATAGAGGGTGGAGGATCAGAGGAGGCGGAAAACAGGGGGCAAAAGTCTGCTATTGGTGGAAGCGTAAATTAGGAGAAAGGGGTTAACCGCTTCACGCATGCGCACTGGATGCGGGATGGTGGTCAGTAGGTGGGGTCGAAGCTGATTGGCTGCGTGGCCTAAGTTGTGTGGCGCCTGCAGAAGACGAAGCTGAAGGAGGTAGCGCGGGGGGCTGCGTCAAGGGCACCGGGGGGCGAGGAGGGGTGTTAGGTCCTGTAGGGTAGTGCCTTTTGGCAGAAGGAAGGATCTGAAGGTCCAGAGTTTGGTTGTTGATGTTGGGATGTAAGGCTTGGATATATAAAGCTTCGAGTATAGGTAATCTCCTTGGGTCACTTTCTTTATCGAGTATGGTGGTGTGTTTCTCTTAACTCGTTGCGTGTGAGGTGAGGGTGCTTAGGGGTGAGATAGTGGTCTTTGATGGCTCCAGCCTGAAGGTGAAGAGTTAACCGACGTGAAAGACGAGTCTGCGTCATACCAGTGACAGGTGTTATCGGAAAAATGAGGATCCAAAATGCAACTTCTGTGCCGGTACTCATAACTCAAAAGACTGCACCAACAAGACTTCCCCCAAATGTATAAATTGTATGAGCTCCACATCAGTTACGGAGCCGCCAAATCATTTCGCCTCAAGTAGAAATTGTCCTCTAATGACCGCTCAGAGAAATAAAGTTATTGAGAACACCAATTTTGTAGGTTCAAAAAACTGAAAAATGCACATGGGAGCCGGTTGAAACTGGGTCTGTTGAATGTTCGTTCCTTGCGTAACAAAATGGATCATATTTGCGAGATCTTGGATGAACGTAACCTTGATGTATTATGTCTCACTGAGACCTGGTTGTTCGAGTCAGATCTGAATATTATCCAGGCGGCATTGCCTAAAACCCATTCCATAATAAATGTTCCTAGGCCTAGGGGAGATCATCCGGGTGGTGGAGTGGCAGTTGTCTACTCCACATCTCTGGTGAATATCTTGCAAATAAGCCATAACCCAGCCCCTCTTTACTATGAACTGTTGGAAGTGGAAATAAAACTCCATCAACAAATTCTAAGAATGGCAGTTGTCTATAGGCCTGGCCATCGTGGCACAGATAGGGGTTTTATGGAAGAGTTTGGGCAGTTTCTCGAGGAATTTTCTGCTAAAACCGGAAGACTTTTGATATGTGGAGATTTTAATTACTGGGTTGACAGCCCTCATCTGAAGCCATTCTCTCCTGAGTTCCTTGAGTTGACTGATCAGAACAATTTTGTAAACCATGTGTCCCACCCAACTCATATCTTAGGACACACCCTTGACTTGGTTTTCTCTCCTGTGGGTTGTGGTGGTGTTCTGGATGTTGATGTTGAGAATGCTGACCCTAATACCTCTGATCATGCTTTGATTACTTTCAGCTTTGATTTCCCTAAGCCACTCACACATGAAAAAGTAATCAGATTTAGAAATTATAAAAATGCAGACCAAAATTTGGCTAGCAGTGAAGTAAAACAGTACTTGGGAAGTATTGATACTTCCAACCTTACTTCAGATGAGCTGGTGGAGGTACATGGAAATGCACTTAAATTAGTGTTCGATCATCACTGTCCAGAAGTAGAGAAGAAAATCATAGTACGAGATGATTCACCCTGGTATAGCACTCGAGTTAAATTTCTTAGAAGAGCGCGTAGAAGAGCTGAACGTGAATGGCGGAAAAATAAAACAGACTCTACATGGTTGCAATATCTGTCAGCCAGAAGAGCTGTGGTTCACAATCAAAGATGAAAAGAAAGTGTATTATCAGGGAAAAGTTGACTCGTGTGGTAATGACCAGAGGAGGTTGGCTTCAATTGTAAACAGTTTACTTGGAAAAACAAGAGTCAGCTTAAGACCTTCTGTACCCGATGCCGAGTTGGCTGCCAACTTTGTGGCATTTTTTGCTGGCAAGATAACTCGCATAAGACAGGAACTGGATGATGCTTCTGTTGGTGAAGAACTTTCAGTTGTACTCCAACCCCGACACATTCCTAATAATGTCCTCTCATCCTTTCACTCAGTAGAGGTGGACATGATCTCGTCCTACATAAGAAACCTCAATAAAACATTTTGCCCGTTGGATCCCATAAATGTTTCCAAGCTACCAAGAGTCTATGATCACACAGTTGAGTTTATTTCCAAAATAATTAATAAGTGCTTCTCTGAAGGTAGCTTCCCACATTCTGAAAAGCATGCACTACTCCGACCTACTCTAAAGAAACCTGGACTTGATGTTGAGAACATGTTGAACTATCGTCCTGTCTCCAACCTGTCCTTCATATCAAAGATATTAGAGCGTGCAATACTTGACCAATTACAACCACTACTTCAGCAGAATGAAACTATCCCAATTTTTCAGTCTGCTTACCGACAGCATCATTCAACTGAAACAGCATTGATTAGAGTACATAATGATCTAGTTGAGAACATTTGCAATGGTGTGGCCTCACTATTGGTCTTGCTTGATCTCTCTGCGGCCTTTGACACAGTGGATCACGAGTTGTTATTGAGTGATCTTTATGATTGTGGTGTGCGTGACTCCGCTCTCTTGCTTCTTGGGTCGTACTTGTCAGGTAGATCCCAGAGTGTGATGGTAAATCAAGTGGTCTCGGACTCGACACCCCTGCAGTATGGTGTTCCGCAGGGATCAGTTTTAGGTCCTATCCTATTTATAATTTATATTAGCAGTTTGTCTCTTCTGCTTCGTGCACATAATGTCACCTTTCACTTTTATGCAGATGACACCCAGATTTATGTGAGAATCACAAATATAGTTGATATACGGAGTAAGATGGAATTGTTGATGTCTGATATCAAGAAGTGGATGAGAGCGAGAAAACTTAAACTAAATGATGGTAAAACTGATATTCTCATCATCCGAGGAAATAGAAGAGCTGATGATATAGTGGGTGCCCTCTCCATCAATGTGGGTGGATCTCAGCTGCGACCGGCCAACTCTGTTCGAAATCTGGGTGTATATGTGAACTCCCGATTAGATTTCAAAGAGCATGTAAACCAGATAGTTAAAAGTTGTTACTTGCACATCAGAAATCTCTATTTGGTGAAGCCGTTTTTAACCAGACGTTGCCTCCTGACGTTGGTTCACTCATTGGTCTTCTCTCGTGTTGATTATTGCAATGCCCTGTTGGTGGGTCTTCCAAATTATATTTTGAAGAAAGTTCAGTCTGTTCTTAACAGGGCCGCAAGACTAATTTTTGGTGTTCTACCTAGAACTCCTACTACATCTCTTCACATAGAACTGCACTGGCTGCCAGTAAGAGCAAGAATAGAATTTAAGTTGTGTTTGGTGACTTTTAAGGTTCTCAAATTTGGTGAGCCTAGGTACCTTGCGGAGCTTCTCAGGCGCCCACCGGCACACCATGGTGTAGTTGTGCGTCATGACAATGACCCTTTTCGTCTTGATGAACCAAGGGCTTTCCAGCAGTCTTCTTTCTTTGAGAGGTCATTCTCCTACATGGCTCCGAGGTTGTATAACAGGTTGCCGCTGTCCATGAGACAACTGAGTTCTGTTGAATGCTTCAAGAGACAACTTAAGACTTTTCTCTTTGAGAGAAGCTATGATCTTGAGAGAGGTGTCATGACAGATGGCTATAGAGTTTAGGCTATTTTGCCACTGCTAGTGATTGTTAAATGTGTGTTGTATATAAGCCTTCTTTTGATGCATTGATTTTTGTTCTTTTTTCTTTCTCTTTTCGAGCGCTAGTGAATTCTTCGGAAAAATTGGCGCTTATGAGAAATAAGTAACATGCTTATTATTATTATTATTATTATTATACCAATATAGGAATGAGGTCCACAGTCCTCATAATTACAGGTATGTTGGTAAATGACGTGATCGTCGGTCATCGGGCTCTTTATCTTGGTGGAGGCTGGTTTGTTGCGGAGAACGAGGTTGGAGGTCTTGGGGGATTTGTAATAAATTATTAATTTGATTTTGTTTTCCGGGTTGGTTGGGTGGACATGCTTGGAGATTATTTCTTTTAAGACGGCCTCGTCATTTTTGTGTTCAGAGGACATGTAATTGCGGTAGAAGATCTTAATTTCATTGGGGGGGGGTCAATGTTGGGAGGGCTTTGGGTGTACCATTTTTCAAGATGGTGGTTGATGGTGCTGGAGATGTCGGAGTTGGAGTATCCGTTATTTACTAAAACTTGGGATAGTCTTTCTAGTTCCTGGTGGGTGTCGGCCCAGGTAGAGCAGTGCGTGAGGGCTCTCCTAACATAGGCGGAGATGGAGGATAGAAGATAACGGCGGGGGCATTCACTATCGCCGTTGAGGCATTGTCCTGTGTTAGTAGGTTTAATGTAGACGGTGGTTTTGAACCCATGGTCGTTCAGAGCTACGAGGATGTCGAGGAAGGGGAGTTGTCCATTGTTAGATTTTTCAAAGGTGAAGTTAAGTCCGGAGGAGGTCATGACCTCCTCAGGTCATGACCTAGGTTATGACCTATATATATATATATATATATATATATATATATATATATATATATATATATATCTATATATAGTGTATATATATATATATATATATATATATATATATATATATATATATATATATATATATATATATATAGATATATATATATATATATATATACAGTCCATCCTCCAAACATGCGATCCTCCACATTTGCGAGGGGGGGTCAAAATTGGAAACAAATATAATATTCCACATCTGCGAGGTCGATTCCACATGTGCGAACCAGCCCGTAGAATTATATGGGAAATCCGTCATTTCCTCTAAATTTGCGCCCCCATAATCCACATTTGCGGCTGTGTTGGCCGAGGAGGACGAGCGGGGAGAGAGAGAGGCGGTGAGGCCCAGTAGGGGTGCCTTGCCTCGCCTAGGAAGTCGGAACCCAAGCGTCAAGCCAATTAATAGGCCTAAGCCAACAAACACTCCGCCAATAACGACTTAAAAAATAACATTTTCGACAATAACGGCAAGTCAGAATAGTTACCCACTTTCTAAAATAACGTTTGGATTCATGTAAATAACGGTTATTTCGCGGGAAATAACCAGGCGCATCTTGGAGAGCGTTTGGTTTCCTGCCATCTTGATGACCCTGGAGTTGAAGTTGTATTTTTACCACCAAATACAACTTCCAAAATTCAGCCACTTGATAAAGAAGTTATAGTAAAGCCAAGTTGTTGTACTATAAATTCGTCCACATTGACAAGATGAGGAAAGAAGCTGACAAACAAAAAGAAATTAAAGAAATTGCTGAAATTGTGAGCAGTAGCGAGAACGATACACCCCTCGCTGCCTCCCCTCACCTCCCTCTTCCGCCTCCACCTCCACCGCTCCAGACTTTCCACACCGCTCCACTTCTCCACCAGCAACCCCTGCTTTAATGACTGTATGTCTGTATGTATAAATGTGTCCCACAACCGATATAAATGTACTAACTAATAAGGAAATTCGGTGGGTGCCGCCCATAAGTAATTATTCCCATAAGCTACGTTGTTTGAAATTTGGGAAGTCGCATGTCGCCCATAATCTCGCAAATTTGGAGGATGGACTGTACAGTGGTCCCTCTCATTTAGCGAATTCATTAGTCTAGCCAAACCATCGCCAAAAGTGAATTTCGCCAAACGCGAATAGTACTTTAATTGGGAAAATTATCCATTAGTCTTTGACGAGGCCCGAGTTCACCCTTTTGGGCCTTTTCAAACCGCCCGCCATGCGCATCGTCGATCGCCGACACACTCGGCGCCGTCTGCTAACTCTGTTTTTGCTAGAAGACATAGGCCTAGCCTATATATCTCCACAAAGAATTGACCTAACCTAGGTTAGATGTATATCAGGCAGCAGAATTCATTGTTATCTTGTGAATAGTCTTATTGATAAGGAATAACCACATAACCTTAGCAACAAGTTACTAAGTCACTAGCTAGACAGACCAAGAAATGGTCTAACCTAGCTTAGATATATATCAGGAGGCATAAATCACTTTTACCTTGTGAATGGTGAAGACTAGAATTTTCTATACCAACTGCTTTTTGATTGAGCAAAATAATGAAATTGGTTTTTGGATCCGTGGTCACTTCTTTGATTAATTATATTTATCGATTGGGCCCCTGAGTCAGCTGATGCGCGTGTGTGTGTTTGTGTGTCGCAGACTGATCGGCACAATAAACAAAGCAAAACACAAGAGATATGAGGTTCACAAATCGGTTTGGTCAAGATTACTCTGTTAATTATAGGTTTGACTCCTGTAAGGAGATAAAGAAAACCTAATATTTAGTAGTGGCCCCGTAATCATTGACGAACATGCCTATTACATAAGGCACCCTCTTCAAACACTCATCCGCCGTAGTTTGAATCTACCGCGCAGAGCATTTAAAATTTGAGGAGCCTTAATCATGAGCGCACACGACCTCACTCATGGCTTCAGTCATTATGAATTGGGTTCTCACTACGAAAAAACTTCGTACAAAATAAAAACAAAAAGAAAATAAGAATAACTATTCAATAAGCTTTCCATAATATCGTGGATGTACTTGTGTGGATCTTTGACCAGATGCTGACTCAGGCGTCATTCTTCCTTCACTGACATATCAAGTAAACCAAAATCCTTAATACATCAACGAATGGGAAGGGGATGGTCGGGAGGGCCCCAGTCGTCAATGATTACGGGGCCACTACTAAATATTAGGTTTTCTTTATCTCCTTACAGGAGTCAAACCTATAATTTATTAGTGGCCCCTCCATCATTGACGAACATGCCTGATTTCTAAGACTGGAGGGGGACATTCGTAATCATATCATAACTCTAGAAAAGCAGATAATCAAACAACCACATAGTATTCTTACTTTGAAAAATATATTTAATGGCGCAGCACATATATACAAAAGGGGGTCAAGCAGGGGCGTGCTTCAAAGAAGCCTGCTTGATACAAAAGGTTAACTCTTGAGACTCTGCGAACAGATCTGTAAGTTAAAAAGGCACCCCACTCAACATAAGTGGTGAAAAATAAAAACTTATAAGTTTACATGTGCACATATAACCCCATAATACTCGTGGAAATATCTTGCAAAATATATCCAATGCTTAAACTAAATTGCTTTCACAGCCAAACTACTATAACAACACTGTTGTTTATACTATCATTGTACTAGCACAATTTCCTGCACTGAATAGTACAGAGAAATTTTCATATCAACAATACCCATAACTAGTATCACAGCTCTTATACTCCGGCGGGGTCTAGGGTGTCCTATGTTACCCTGACAACCCCCCCCCCCCCCCTCCTTTTCCTTGAAATTAAAACAAAAAGTGACTTAAGGGCCACCTAGACCCTCTGCCTTAAAGCTATACATGGCAAGGAAGGTTTGTCTAGAGCTACTGACAGGTATCGAGTCAAAAACGTATGATTAGAGGCCCACAAATGCGTGGACGTAATATCTTCCACAGAAAAATTCTTAAGGAAACGCAAAGAGGCTGCCCACTTGCGTAAATCGTGGGCCCTACCCACAACGCCGGGATTACTCTCTTTAACCCTTTACTAGCGGCGCGCAACATAGTCGAGTTAAAGAAACTGGCAAAAAACGGGTGAAAAATGGATGAAAATAGAGTGAAAATGGGTGGAACAGTAATGAACCATACGTCCGACATCTGTGGCCTCCCGGCCCACCCTAACTCCAGTTCCCCCACCGCACGGGAGGATGACAGTGTGACCAATAGTTCGCTAAAAGTGAACAATGTAGCAAAATCCGCTAAACTTCCATTTTTGAGGTAACACTGTCAGGGCTCCACGAGTGCTACGTAGCTGTATGTGGTGTCATTGTGTAGCGATTTCCGCCTAGTTTTCGGCACAATGCAGTTCCTTTCATGCTGATGGTTGATATAGTAGTCAGAATGGCCTGAAAAGGCCCAAAACGGCCACAGACCCCCCGCTAGACAAGGGTTAATGACTTCGACCAAAAGAGAAGCCAATCTACGTTTGAGCAAGCGCTTACCCGTACTTGCTACCCATAAAGCACCCTGGGGGTTTAGAGGAGCTACCCTCAAATATTTAGTTAGAGCCTGCACTGGACATAAATTATGGTGCACCTTTCCCCTTTTCAACGCTGGCACAGTGAACTCAGAAAACATGTGTGCACTGTGCTCATTCTTGGCTACAAACCCTGGGGAAGGTGCAATGTGAATACATTCATTAAGCCTACCAAACCTGAGGCAATTAGGTGTGTTGCTCATCGCCGCCAGCTCAGACACTCTGTTCCCGGTGGCCAAAGCCAAAAGGAATACAGCCTTTTTTAAGAGTAATGTAAAATCTGCACTATTTTGGTACAGACGGGAGTGAAGTAATGACAATGCTTTGTCCAGAGACCAAGTAGGCATGAGCTGACGGGGAGGTGGGCGGAGTTTAAAACATGCCCTCATAAAACCTGTTTCCTCCGCAACTGGTATGGAGAGACCGGTAAGGTCCCAAAATGGTATTCTAATCGCTGTTAAGTGATTTTTTAACGTTATCACAGATAAACGTTTCTGTTCAAATAGATAATTTAAATAATTAAAAACTAACGCCACCGAGGGCACAGTTTGTTCTGTTCTAAGGATCCAAGAAGTAAAGGCTTGCCAATGTGATTGATACTGTCGTTTTGTAGACTGAGTATATTGATTAAATAATTTATTGGTCACATCTCTACCATATGGTGCTAGCCACTTGGCCTCCTGAATGTCCATAATGCAAAAGTCAGCGAGGTCGCTAGGTTGCCAATCGTGTCTAAGTGGAAAAACCCGACCGGGAGCGACACCGGGTGCGGGCACCACGTTTTCAATTGCTGGTACCACAACTGCGCCGGCCACAGGGGCGCGATTATCGAGACTAAGCCCCCGATAATCTCGTAGTTTGTTTACTACATGGCACATTAGAGACGCGTCTGGCGGCGAAAACAGATAGATGGAACTCCACCTGTTCCAGTCTGTCACCAGGGCGTCTGGCCCCCCTGCCGGCGTTATCGTTCGGCGGGTGAGGTACAGTGGGAGTTTGTGAGTCTCCTCGGACACGAACAGATCCACTTGTGGATGGTAAAGCTCTGCAATCATTCGGTTGAAAATTGGTTGCTTGAGCGCCCATTCTACTGTTGTGCTCTGTCTCCGAGACAGAGCGTCTGCCCAGACGTTTGCTACGCCTGGGAGATAAGATGCGTGAAGATGAATGTCCAGCCTGTTGGCTAGAATAAAAATCTCTTCTGACACGTTTAGCAACTTCCGAGATCTCGTTGACCCTTGTTTCTGAATACAGTGAACCGCATTCAGATTGTCCATTATGAAGGCCACCGACTTGCCCCGTAAAGTAGAGCCGTGAGCCTGAAGGAAATATAAGGGGACTAGTAATTATTTGACATTGATGTGGGAGATTTCTAAATGGGACCAAAGCCCTTGACCCTGGTGCCCTTGGTTTGACTGAAAACCCCAACCTATCGTTCCTGACGCATCCGTGTCTACCCATACCGTCGGCGGAGGAGAGGTCCATGACATTACTGAGTGCAACATTTCCCTCTTCGCCCAGACCGCTGGTAAGTTGTGGATTAATTTTGGTACGGGCCATAATTTTTCCGCCGGGAATAGTGGAAAACATTTGTTGCCCTCCAATATTAAACGCTTTACTTTCAACCTGCCCAACATTACAGTTAGTTGAATCCAGTTGAGAGAGCCGACCAGAGACTCCCAGATTCTCCGTGTCGTAGTCAGACTGTGAAGGAACATGAACAGCTTCCTGCGAAATCTGTTCCGATTGTCCACACTCTGACTCAGAGTGAGAGCAGCTGTGTCCCAAACCAGCCCTATCCACTGAACTACTCGTGAGGGAACAATGTTTGACTTTACCAGATTTACCTTGAACCCTAGAGATTTGACATGTTTTAATGTTATGTTGACATGATTTATGCATACTTGCTCCGTCTCTGCCACCACTAGCCAGTCGTCTAGGTACCACAAAATCCTGATCCCTTGTTTTAACAATGGCATCAGTGCTTGCCGGACTAATTTCGTGAATAAGTGAGGTGCCAGGTTCAAACCGAATGGCATCCTTTGAAAAACATAAGTTTGATCCCTGATCCGTAAGGCCAGAAATCTTTGAAATCTTTTGTTTACCGAGACGTGCCAATAAGCGTCTGTCAGGTCTAAGGAACACATCCAACCTCCCGGCGGAAGTGTTAGCCTGATTTGGTGCACTGTTAACATCCTGAATGACTCGTTGTGAATATGAAGGTTCAGATACGACAGGTCTACGATGGGTCTCATCTGAACACTGTCCCTTTTGGGAACCAAAAATAGCTTGGATGTGAAGACTGGGTAATTTTGAGGGACCGGGATGATGACATTCTTGGCAATCATTTCCTTGACCAGTGACTCCACCTCTAAAGAAACTAGATTCGCCGTTGTCGGCTGACGTAAGAGGGGTCGCCGGAGCCACTGCCAAGTGATGCCTTTGCGTGCCACCATCCTTGCCCAAGTGTTTAACGGCCATGCTTGGTGACACGTTCGGAACGACCCAGTTAGCAGACAAGGGTTCGCCGGCTGTACTACCCTCGGATCCACTCGCCTTGAGACCGGCCCCGGGAATGAGAGAGACATTAGTTTTTTGATGGTGGTGGAGGTGGTGGTGGTGGACGCTTCGCCGGCTGGCTGGCGTTGGCAGAAGACGGGCCCTGACCTGGTTTATTATAGCCTCGTCCTTTCTGACCTGTAAACCTACCCTGTCTATACCTGTACTGACCTTGAGGGGAGGAGGACTTTAAAGGTAGATGGAAGGGCTTAGATCCCCCCGGCTGTGCTTTTGCGACTGGCTTGGGTTTGGAGAAGTTAAAGGCAGGTTTCTTAGAAGGGGCGGGACTATGTTTATTAAAGGCCTGAGCCATATTAAAAACTGTTCTCCACACCTCAGGGGACATTAAAGAGGGAGTGAGCACTGGTGACATGACCACCTGATTCGCAAGACGATCAGGAAGCTTCCGTACCAAGGACATCCTGAGATCTTGTCGAGCTCGCACCGCCTCAAGCAAGGCTGTGCGTATGTCACCCAATGACTGAATTGACGACTGAAGGAGCAGTCGCCGAGACAGTTCAACCGATCTTCTGGCATCCGCGTCTGCGATTGCCTGAGTGGACCGGAGCATCGATTTCGCTACCTGTTGCGTCACAATGTACTGTGAGGAAAGTCTAAATGCGTTCCCCCGTAGCCTAAATTCTCGGTCTAGGTGAGTTGGGGTAGGGGTAGTGAAAGGGTCCTTGAGTTCACATAAATTGATTTTGGGGGCAGCTAAGAAATCAAACAAAGCCGAAGGGACTCCGCCGGCAGAACACACTGGCATAGAGAACCAAGAATTACTATCCTGAGGGATCTGGTGGGAAGATTTTGAGGTGAAGGTGGTCGCAAAGTTCTGAGCCTCCGTCTCCCATTCCACCCAAGGTCCCGGACCCAACTGCCCCACCTTCAACACTGGATTAGCGGCTGAGTCTGTGACAGTTCGCAAATCGAGTTCTGGTGTGAGAGCTGACAGTGTCTTTATGTCATTAAAACCATCCTGTTTGGACCAGTCAGAAAACAGTTTCGAAGCTGAGGCAGGGGGCAGGGCAGGTTTAGCAGTATAAACAAAATAGTCCTGGTGATAATAGTTAGGAATGGCCTTAACATTAACATCTAGTACATTCCCCAAAGTATCCAAGGCCCGTAATTTTTTAGATTTATTGCCTTGTATTACCCACTCTCGTGGCACTGGAAGTTCCCCTGACAAGGTAGGCTGAGTGACCTCTGGTTTAGTGGGGATCAAGTGAACCCATGACTCATCCGGACAGTACAGTAAGGGCATAGCTACCTTTTTCATAGGTGTTTTATCTAAAGGGGGCGGATTGACATCCGTTATAACCCTTACATTAGAAGTAGTCAGTGCCGCCGTAGCAGGCCTAGTGACCACCGATGGTGATATAGAGGGAGGGTGAGGGATCTGAGTCAAGGCAATAGAAGTCATCAAAGGCCGGACATTAGAACTTGTCATAGGAGCTCCCAGGTCCACTGTAGGAGTCTCCGGCTGTTGGCCAAAAAATTTAGTGAGAGCAGCAGCCCATCTATTTCCTCTGCTGTGACAAATTTATACGATGATGAACTCAAAGGTGAATCATTACGATCCTGTGCGGCGTCTAAAACTGAACCCGACTCTTGCACTTCCATGTCTGAGATGATAGATACCTCGTCTTTGTCATCCGGCTCACCATGAGAGGATTCCGCCGAAGCCGGAGTCCCATCTTGTTGCCAAGACAAGTCAGGAATAGATGATGGGATCGCCGCGTCCCGGTGGACCTCAGCCACTGTTTGTGTAGTTTGAGCCAGAGGTTGAGAATACCGCCAAACACCCAGGCCTTGGCCTGCACTCCCTTGGGAGTCCGAAATACCATCAATCATGGAGCTCCCACTTGACTCTGCCATTGGATGATCACTGTCCACTGAACTCTCCAAATCTAGGGTTAAAATACTAAGTGGTAAACTGTCTTTTGGTACTGGCACTAAACTATCCCCATGAGATTGAACACTAGCTCTGTCGGGGGTAGAGGTATGACGAGAGGCACTAGACTCCGGTGAACGCCGGGAGGCCTTTCGATCATGTGAGTCCTTTCGAGAAGATTTGTGGCTACGGTGCGACCGCGAACTGCTCTTGGATTTAGAAGATTTCTCGCTATATCCACTTGTTGACCCCTCTGTCTTACTCTTCTTGCTCGTTGGTGAAGAAGAGAGACTTGGCGGCTGCTGTCTAAGCGGGGACCTGGACCTAGATCTCGCCCGTGAGGAGGAGGCTGCCACCGGGGGCGTCGGTTCTCGCTGTCGCTTAGATGTGCCTGGGGCTGGAGCAAGTATAGAACCCTGTCCAGTCTCCGCCGGTTTACGAACAGTTACTCTAGAGGGATGTTTAATGGGAGGGTGCTCAATTAGTAACTTATGCCAAAGCGGGACATTATCGCATTGAAGTGACTTATGAGCCACAGTAGTAATATAAGTGGTCATTTGCTACTTGACCTCCCTTAACCCTTCAAACTCGGATGGTACACGTGTGTACCATTATGTTTTGCCCCCAGGAACCTGGGTGGTACAACATTGTACCAGTGGTTGAAAGCCTGTGAGCTTGGTGTGCGAGGCGTCGGTCCGACGCATGTAAACAACAGCCGGCTGGACCGACGCCCCGCATCTCCGGCCACAAGAAGGAGAGCGTCGCTTGTTCGTGTGTGCCTCTATGTTGTTGTTAAGTATCGAAAAGTATTGTAAAGTGGCTGTTGTTGCCGTAAGTTATCTCCACTGAAATCATCATCACAACTCAACCAGTTGACTTAGAGAGCTCTACTTAATGCCATTCTACAGGTAAATAACACAGCTACGCTTGGGGATGCGCGGGAATGCGGGAAGCAGTCAGCATAACAATGATACGGTAGCCTAGCCTAGACGTTTTTCGGCCAAAACACCCGGGTTTCGGGCAATATTTATGTAATGCGTAGCAGGGGCTGGAGGGTTAAGGCGACCGCTGCGGTCTTATCATTGTCTTGTAAAACTTTAACGCTGAGTTGAAAGCAAAAGGTACAGTTTCGCATCTCCCACAGAGCGGTCTAGACATTTAACACATTTTATACAAAGGGTGTGCGCAAAAATAGGGATACCTGAACAGGAGGGCGTAATGCATAAAGCAAAAACTGGGGCAAAGGTGGCCATGACAAAGACTGGTGGGAAACTACTCCAGGTTCTCTATAGACTCGCCGGGGCCCAGCTCTGGAAAAAAAGAAAGTTTCCAGGAATTAATGCTCATAAGGTTAACCCAACATGTTCGCACACAAGTGTTAATAACCCGCCGGGTAACGAGACGTAATACTCTCCGATCACAGCTCGCTACGCGGTGGGGTTCCTATGTAAAGATATCAGAATGTCTGAACTTGTCCAAGAGATTAAGAATACCCTCTGACACAATATAAAAAACCAGCATGGCGTTTATAATTGAATTAGTCTTTCCGGTGGTGTCTGATTCAAGATTCAATTTTGGAAAAACAATCCCCAAAAAGACGCGGCCCCTGAATTATCTCGCAGATCAAAAACTGGGAAGGCTGACAAAAATACGAGATCTGACTACTAATGAATTGTCTTTAGATCGCCGTACGTTGAAGGCGGCGATACACAAATGTATCCCTCAATTGTCTTGGTCAACTAAACCGAATTGTAAATTCGTTATTCCACCCTGCCAAGGAGCACCCGCCGGGTGTGAAAGTAAGTTATTAAAAACGTTAACCCCAATTGAGCCCTCAATCGCCGTATGTTGAAGGTGGCGATACATAAAGCATCCCTTAATTGTCCGGTTAACTAAACTGAATTACCAATTCGTTCATCCCACCCTTCCAAGGTGCACCCACCGCGTGTGCAAGATGTTAAAAGTTAACCCCAATCGTTCCTATCCCCACTTCTTTGTAAAAGATCGCCGGGGAGGAAAACCAAACAACAAAAAGCTAGGTTTTTTCCTGGTTTTGCAAAACCGGGGAAAACAACTTCACAACACGTGTCCGCATGAACACTGTTAGATACAGCCATTCCGCCGGGAATCATAGGGAGCCTGAAACAGGCACCACCACAGAGACGCAGTCCTGGGGAGCCTCAGACACCTACTCGCCGGGGAAACAAGCCTATTTTTGAAACCATGTGTGGCCAAAACTTGGCACCCAGCCGGGTTTTTCATGGTGAAACCGAGAAAAACCCGCCGGGAAACAACCCACCTCGTCCAGATACCATCTGAACGCCACACAGGACCGAAGAGTTAGCCAAAACACAACTAACCCCGGGCCCACAAATAGTCTGTGGAATTAGCCAATACACAACTAATTCAGGAAACAAAAATAGTCCGTGGAATTAGCCAATACACAACTAAACCAGGACACACATGACACAGTAGTACATATTTATAATATAAATCAATAACACTTGTACATGTGGCAAAGCTACAAGAGGCTGGCTAGGCCTAGGCAGACGGAAAAGACAACATGTCGGAATATAAACAAAAAGCACTGAATTATATCACAACAGGAACCACCGCCAACACACCACTGTAGCAAATACTTCCGGCAAAGGGAAGACTGACTCGGGACCCAGAAAAAACTTCACTAAGTGAAGAAAAATACGCTGGGAACGTCAGCAAAGCAACACTACCTCATCAGAAAGATAAAAGGAAGCAATAATTTCTTACAGTTCTTACAGTTTCTTACAGTAGATCCTCTGGAAAAAGGCAAACTATGCCTGTGTATCCAGCTCAGTACCAGTACTTGCACTGCTGCGGTCGTTCACGGTGTTGGCGGCGGCGGTAGCAGACGCAAATTTTTTACTATTCTGTATTTTTGTTTTATAATCAAACTTCAAATCTTGTCTTCCCCATGCTTTATCAAGATTACTTTCAAACTCCCTTATTGATTCGGAATCGACTACATACTGGGGCAGTGCGTTCCACTCATTTACCACTCTATCACAAAATGAGTTCTTTGCCTTCTCAAGCCTATTTCTTTCTTTATAAATTTTCTTAGAGTGTCCTCTCGTTCTTGTTCCCTCCCGCATCAAGAAGATACCTTCACACACTCCTCATCGTACTTTCCTGACACTATCTTAAAAGTCTCTATCATATCCCCTCTTTCTCCTATATGCCAGTGTCGGAAGCCCCAGTGTCCTCAACCTCTGCTCATAGCCCGCGTTCTTCAACGTTGGTACCAGCTTGCTAGCTCTCCTCTGCACTTTCTCCACTGCTTCTATATCCTTTACCATATGGAGCCCACACCTGGTTTGCATATTCCAGGTGCGGCCTAACCAGCGCTGTATATAGATTCCTGAAGATTTCTTCGTCAAGTGACACAAATGTCCTCCTTATCAGCCCTACAATTCTATTGGCTTTGTTTATCTTTTCCGCTAAATGTTCTGAGAAATTTAACTTATTGTCTATCACTACTCCTATATCCTTTTCTGCACTCACTTCCTCCATCGCTTCATACATACTGTATCCTACCTTGTCTATCTTGCTGGTCCCAATCCGCATGTACTTGCATTTTTTTGGATGAAAAGGCATTAACCAATGCTCAGACCATCCCTTCATGCCCTCCACATCTCCTTGAAGCAAACCCATATCTTCCTTACTCCTCACTCTTCTATACAGTTTAGTGTCATCCGCATACAGGTATACCTCACTTCCATTAGTTATAACTTCAGGCAAGTCGTTGATAAATATAACGAACAGCAGTGGTCCCAACACAGATCCCTGAGGTACCCCACTTGTAATTTCCCTCCACCCCGAGCCTATTCCATTCACCAGTACCCTCTGTCTCCGATCTTTCAGGAAGACTTCTATCCATTTCACACATTTCTCCCCTATATTATAGCTTCTAACTTTCTCTATTAACCTTTTATGTGGGACCTTATCGAAGGCCTTCATAAAATCGCAATATACCACGTCTATTACATCACCATCTTCTAGAATTTGCATCCAATCATCTACCACCTTAATTAGCTGTAGTACCGTCGACCTCCCCGGCAAGAATCCGAACTGTCTCCCACTGAAAAGTTGGTTTGACTTCATATGATCCATTATTCCTTCTCTAATTACCGTTTCCATTAGTTTACACACAACACTTGTCAAACTGACTGGTCTATAATTCCCTGGGTCATTTCTCTTTCCCTTCTTAAATATAGCTGTTATGTTCGCCTCTCTCCAGTCCATCGGGATTTGTCCTGTATTAAACGATACCTCAATAATAACGCGTAATGAAAGCCGCCTGCATCACAAGCTAACTAACTGTGAAAAAGTTCACATGTCCACAACAGGACCACGAGGATACATCCGAAATAGACGTCCCAAACACACGACCCAAAATACACTGCACTGCGGGCAACCAGCCCAGGACACTCCTGCTACGCATATCCTAACCTTACTCGATACATCCCGGAGTAAACAAATGATAAAAAACTCATTAGGGACGCAGCAAATGCGGAACCAGCGGAGCGTGGGGAGACACGTCCGGGCAGGCTGAGCGCAGAGCAGAGAAGGAAGAATGACGCCTGAGTCAGCGTCTGGTCAAAGATCCACACAAGTACATCCACGATATTATGGAAAGCTTATTGAATAGTTATTCTTATTTTCTTTTTGTTTTTATTTTTTACGAAGTTTTTTCGTAGTGAGAACCCAATTCATAATGACTGAAGCCATGAGTGAGGTCGCGTGCGCTCATGATGAAGGCTCCTCAAATTTTAAATGCTCTGCGCAGTAGATTCAAACTACGGCGGATGAGTGTTTGAAGAGGGTGCCTTATGTAATAGGCATGTTCGTCAATGATGGAGGGGCCACTAATAAATATACGTTTATGAAATATACATGGAATATTCTCGCTATCCAAGCAGCTCAGTTAGGGTTTTGTGAGTAGGCCTAAGCCTATCTATAGCCTAGCCTCGGCCTAAGAGTAACTCTCAATACGGCGCTCTACTGTAGCCTACATGAAACATTAACAGCAATAAAAAGACAATAGCTATAACAGATTTTATTTACCATGAATTATTTAGAGTTAGGCCTGGTGAGACTAGCTTGCAGGCGGCGCATTCTGGGCCTACGCCATTCCGTGACGTCAGCATTCTCGCCAAAAGTGTATTTGAAGCGCCAAATTCGGATTCTGGTACCATATCCAACCTATCGCCAATACTGTACTGTGTTTCGCCAAGCTGAAATCCGCAAAACGCGAGGGACCACTGTATATATATATATGCAGTATATATACTGTATATTATTATTATTTGTTTTTGTATATATGTGAATGAAGGAGACAAAAGGCAAAGCTGCTTTTAACAAGTGTCTCCCCCAAAGTTGAAAGAGTGATAGAGCCAAATTCAAGGTATGTTACAGTCAAAATGTCTTGACACACGGAGCTTTAAGCAGTTTAAGTCACAGGACGAGGGAAAGACAAATCGTGGGAGAAAGTTCCAACACTTGCTTTTTTAGTAGAAGAAAGACTGGAAAATTTTGTTCAATCTTGGGTTTGAGAGTTGGACAGGATCCCTATCCTGGGAGTGTGTTGAAAGGCAGGTGTCCCCACTCTCTTAATGGAGGGGGTATACACTGAGAGAGCTCTGAAGAACATTGACTATTGTAATAGCGGTGGAAGAGTGAGAGAGATGCAACATTGTGACCTGCAGAGAGAGATTGTAGGGAATTAGTGAGAGGAGGCGAGTTGATGAAACAAAATGCTTTTGACTACCCTTTCGAGAAGTGCGGTAAGGGGGGAGCCTCCCCACACTATCCAACTGTAGCTCTTGCCAAGCTTTTTGGCATCTAGCCAAAAACTTTTTTAACCATTTTTCTTCCTCATCTTTCCCTCCCCTTTTCCACTCTGACAGCACTACCTTCAACTCTTCCTCTGATAAAACTGAACTCTTCGCCCAAACTTTTGCTTAAAAACTCTACCTTGGATGATTCTAATGCTATTGCTCCCTCTCCCTCTCCACCCCCCTCTCTCCTACATATGCCTAATATCCTAATCTCTTCTAAAGATATACTTTCTACCCTCTCTGGGCTTAATACTAAGAAGGCATATAAACTGGATGGTCTTCCTCCTTTTGTACTAAAAAAAAATGTGCTTCTGTGCTGACTCCCTGCCTAGGCAACCTCTTCCGTCTCTGTCTCTCCTCTAACGTCTTCGCTTCTTGTTGGAAGTTTGCTCTCATTCAACCTGTCCCAAATGGCAAAGAAGCGAATGACAAAGGGTGTCCGAGAGTGAGGTGGAAGGGCAGAGGCGAAGAGACAGACTGAGAGTAAGGTGGAAGGATGGAGTTTAGAGGTATATGAGTGAGTGAGTGAGTGAGTGAGGGAGGTATATTGAGTGGGAGGAAGGATGCTGACTGACAGGACAGAGGGGGATGGAGGAGTTTCATTTGTGCCCACCCCCTCGGTGATTGAGGCATCTGGCAATAAATAGATGAATAGAACTACAGTATTCAAAGATCTTAAGATTTATTTCTCATTCATGGCAAATTCGACATTATCATAGATACAGGTGAGTGGTCTGTCTTGTCTTGGCTATTAAGTTTACTCATTTAGGAAGGACCTCTAGGTTTGAGGACTCCCAAGTGGTCAAAACTGTCTCAATTAACCCTCCTGCTCCCACAGGTTGAATAACATCGTCCACTGCTCGCTAGAAATAGTGGAAGAGATGCGGGTGAGCGGGTTGTCTCGGTTGGTGTTGGAGCAGGGGGCGGTGGTAGCGGCACTATTGGCCTACCTGACTGGTATCGTTACCATTCGCCCGCGACCTGACCCGGCTTACCTCCAACACTCTGCCGACGATGCTTTGGACAGGTTGGTTTTAGGTGACACATGCATATTGGTACGGTATATAAACCAATGGCTTGATGTCTGGCTAATATTTAAGTGTAAAGTGGAGGGAGTGTAAGAAACTATTCTGGAAAGAGGTCAAGAAAGTTAGGGAGGGTAGCAAGGGAAGTAGTAAAGATGTGAAAGATCAGAATGGGCGAATGCTAGCCGAGAAGCAATAGAAAGTCGAGAGATGGAGGGAGCACTTCAACAAATTGTTGAACGTAAGGTATGAAACGCCAGCAAACATAGTTGGATGGGGTATGGGAGGGAAAAGTAGTGGAGGAGGAGGTGGTGATCAGGAGGTCAGAAGTGTGTAAAGCCATGAAAAGAGTAAAGATGTGGAAAGCATCAGGAAAAGATAGAGTGTGCGGGGAAATGCTGAGGTATGTTGGCGAGATTATAGGTTTGAGTCCCGAAGGGAACAAGGAAAACCTAATATTTAGTAGTGGCCCCGGAATCTTTGATAATGTGCCAGATGATGTGCCTTATACTGTACAGTAATGGCTCTCTTTGAACCCCAGAGTCAGCTGATCAAATCACCCGCCCCTGAGTGTAAGAGACCAATTCATCGTAAGCGTTTGCTCATAATTACTTATGGAATCGTCCTTATGATGTGGATGCCACTACAAAAAAAAAAATAATAATAATAATAATAAAAGAAAAAAATATAACTCTTATCTGCTTAATGCTTCTCGTCGTACGGATGTTTGTTAGCGTGGGTTTCGCACTGAGACGCTGAGCGAGCTCGTCCTTAACTGATATATCAAGATACTCTAGAAAACATCAGAACGAATGGGAAGGGGATGGTAGGGAGGGCCGAAGTCGTCAATGATTCCGGGAAGAGAGGAAAACTGGGAGGTTTGACGACCTCCCTCTTAACCAAATAAGGAAAACCTCTTATTTAGTAGTAGCCTCTACGTTCCAACGTAGAGCTATATTCTTATCGTATAATTCCGCTCCGTTCTAGAGCGGGCAATTATCGTAATCACAAGCGCGATTAAATCGATAACATCTAGAGTAGCACCTTACTCTCTCTACTAGGTACATTGTACACACTTTCGAGGCCACATTTGAAAAGGAAAAGATCAAATATTGATGAGAAAGAAAGAAAAACTTTAAGAATCTTGCCCATCCTATCTGGCCCCTTACGCCGTTGTCATGGGCGTACCTCCTTAGCCCAACTGGGCTAATAAGGCATCTGTTTTCGCGTTTTGCCGATGTCAACACAAGATTTTTATAGCTCCATATTTTGTGTCTTTCACTCCTGTCGCCTACCCTTTTGGGTGAGTTGTGGGTCTTATTTAAGGCACCTGAGGTTCTAGACAGATGATCCGTGATGTAGGCACGCCAAAAATGGGCTCTAATGTGTTTTCTATTGAGTAAGGCGTCGAAGCTGCTTGGTCACTATATTTTTGCATCTGCGCATGCGTCGCCCTTTGGCGACTATCATTGGCCTTTGCCGTTATTTTTGTTTTACTTACAGTTTCTTACAGTTTCTTACAGTAGATCCTCTGGAAAAAGGCAAACTAGGCCTGTGTATCCAGCTCAGCACCAGTACTTGCACTGCTGCGGTCGTTCACGGTGTTGGCGGCGGCGGTAGCAGACGCAACATTTTTACTATTCTGTTTTTTTCCTTTATAATCAAACTTCAAATCTTGTCTTCCCCAGGCATTATCAAGATTACTTTCAAACTCCCTTATTGATTCGGAATCGACTACATACTGGGGCAATGCGTTCCACTCATTTACCACTCTAATGAGTTCTTTGCCTTCTCAAGCCTATTTCTTTCTTTGTAAATTTTCTTAGAGTGTCCTCTCGTTCTTGTTCCCTCCCGCATCAAGAAGATACCTTCACACACATCCTTATCATACTTTCCTGACACTATCTTAAAAGTCTCTATCATATCCCCTCTCTTTCTCCTATATACCAGTGTCGGAAGCCCCAGTGTCCTCAACCTCTGCTCATAGCCCGCGTTCTTCAACGTTGGTACTAGCTTGCTAGCTCTCCTCTGCACTTTCTCCACTGCTTCTATATCCTTTACCATATATGGAGCCCACACCTGGTTCGCATATTCCAGGTGCGGCCTAACCAGCGCTGTATAGAGATTCCTGAATATTTCTTCGTCAAGTGACACAAATGTCCTCCTTATCAGCCCTACAATTCTATTGGCTTTGTTTATCTTTTCCGCTAAATGTTCTGAGAAATTTAACTTATTGTCTATCACTATATATCCTTTTCTGCATTCACTTCCTCCATCGCTTCATACATACTGTATCCTACCTTGTCTATCTTGCTTGTCCCAATCCGCATGTACTTGCATTTTTTTGGATGAAAAGGCATTAACCAATGCTCAGACCATCCCTTCATGCCCTCCACATCTCCTTGAAGCAAACCCACATCTTCCTTACTCCTCACTCTTCTATACAGCTTGTGTCATCCGCATACAGGTATACCTCACTTCCATTAGTTATAACTTCAGGTAAGTCGTTGATAAATATAATGAACAGTAGTGGTCCTAACAAAGATCCCTGAGGTACCCCACTTGTAATTTCCCTCCACCCCGAGCCTATTCCATTCACCAGTACCCTCTGTCTCCGATCTTTCAGGAAGGCTTTTATCCTTCCACACCTCAGGGGAGGTGTGGTGGAGTGGTCTTGCCACTGGCCTGGTAATCCAAAGGTCCCGGGTTCAAATCCCGATGTATCAATGGGAAGATATTATTGGGATGGAATTTGAGCTGTACCTAGTATCAGTGCATTACCACAAGCCCACCGAAACGTCAATAAAATACCCTCATTGTTCCCTGATTAAATAGCAGTGTATGAATATTCCCATATTCAAAATATGCTATAGGGGTGCAATGCCTGGTGAGTTATCTGCTCAACAGGTGGCGTTGTGTGTGTGTAAGTGTGAGAGTCCGAGTGTAGCGGGTGAGACAGTGAAGCACGGGAACGAGATGGCTTCAGAGATGGGGTCGTTTCGGGCCATGAGTGAGCACAATGCCTCATGTGAAGGCAAGATGGCAGGTGCTCGTTGTACTCTACGTGCTTCACATGTCTCACTCCCTAGACTGGAACAAGACCTCACGGGCTTCACTGTTCATTGTAAAACGGTGAATGTTAAGGCTCTCAGCCTATGCCCGAGAGGAAGTAAGTTGGAATATAGAAAAAAAAAAAAAAAAAAAAAAAAAAAAAAAAAAAAAATCCATTCCACACATTTCTCCCCTATATTATAGCTTCTAACTTTCGCTATTAACCTTTTATGTGGGACCTTATCGAAGGCCTTCATAAAATCGCAATATATCACGTCTATTACATCACCATCCTCTAGAATTTACTGGGGGGGCATTACTTGCAGTGGCTTAGTTTAGACAACTGTTAGGTTCTATTCATTTAGGGCTTCTTGTCACTGCATTAGTTTTTTCGTTTATGCGCGACATTGCGGTTAGGCTACTCCTTCGGCTAGCATGAAGGAGGGGGCACCACCCCCCTGTTGGGCTAAGTCCCCTATTTTGTCTTCTTTTTGGCTTTCTCTTCACATGAAGGTATGCTTATGCTTTTGGTGTGTGCCCTGCCTTTCTATTTTTACTGCCCCGCCTTTTTGGGCTAGGCCACCTTTTCCACTTAGCCTAACTTTTTTTGGGGGGGGGGGGGTTTGGTAGTCAGTCTCTGTTGCCTCCTGGCTTGCTCTTGCTTGCCTCCACGGTTTTACTAAACCTTCTTGTGGGGCACCAGTTTCTATGATATCTGCCCTTGAGACACTGTCTTTCCCTCTTGAACGGTTACTAGTGTGATTTTGGTGTGTGCCCTGTTTTTCTATTTTACCTGCCACGCTTGTACGCTTGTAGGCTCTTGCTTGCCTGTCTACGGTTTTACTAAACCATCTTGAAGGGCACCGGTTTTAGTCTGCTTCCAGCTCCTGAGACACAGTCTTACCCTACATTGAACTCACCGATACCTTGAGTTCCTGAGACAGTCTTCACCTCTATTGGACTCACCAATACCTTGAGGTTCCTGAGACACAGTCTTAACCTACATTGAGCTCACCACTACCTTGAGGTTCCTGAGACACAGTCTTAACCTCCATTGAGCTCACCAATACCTTGTGGTTCCTGAGACAGTCTTCACCTACATTGAGCTCACCAATACCTTGAGTTCCTGAGACACAGTCTTAACTTACTCACCTAACTCACTAATACCTTGGGGTTCCTGAGACACAGTCTTAACCTCCATTGAGCTCGCCATATCTTGAGTTGTCTTTTCCTTCCACCATCAAACGGTGCCGCAGGTCTCTAGGAAGGGCTGACCTCAGCTCGCTCCGCCCTGGTGTGTGGATGACTCCCGCTCCAGGTCGGTCCTATGACTAGACACATTCTCTTACAAGGCCGCTCCCTTTTTTACTGATATCTGCCTGACGTCCTTCACCGGTGTCTTAGGCATTGCAGGGCGGGACCTTTAGGCCGTTCCGCTTCAGTTGGGAATGTTTTTATTATGAGCCTCTGGCATCTGGGTTAGGGCCTCCCAGGGCCCGTTCCGCCCTAGAGTGGGTTCTATCCTACTCTAGGTCGGGCCTATGCTTTGCCTCTCTTATCTTTACCCACGGACGCTCCAACGTCAGCTGTGATGTTTGACAATTCAGTTGGGACGCTTGGATGTACATATCTGTTATTTTTACCCAAGGAAGCTCCCACGTCAGCTATACTGCTAGCCGATATTTTGGGGACTCTTGATGTTACTGGCCTTTCACCTTTACTGGCACCTACAAGCCTCTGAAATTTGGCTACCCTACGCCCGCTCCGCCCTGGGGCGGCGACTCCGCTCTGGAGCGGAGAATGTCTTTTACTCTCCGAGGATGCTCCTACGTCAGCTGTACTGCTAGACTATTCTGACGGTACTCTTGGATGTTTTCACCTTCCACCCTTACTGATGCCACAGGCCTCTCCCATACGACTGCACTACATCTGCCCCGCCCTAGAGCGGACATTCCCGCTCTTGGCCAGTTTTCTTCCATACTTCTACTGCCACCATCCCGGTTCCTCACCTGTCCTATACTGCTCTCCGCTCTGGAGCGGAGCTTCCTTTCCGCTCCAGAGCGGGATTTCCGCCCCAGAGCGGAGCGGGCCGTTAGGGGCCTCCTCCACTCTGGGTCGGTTCTCGGTGGACTTTGCCTTGCCTCTGGATGGACCCTCAGTTGCAGTCTTTCATGTTACTACTGGCACCGTCTCGCTCCCTCGCCTCCCTAGGCCCCCTGGGCCGCTCCTGCAGCGTGCAACGCTCTCCGCTCTGGTGCGCAGCTTCCATTCCGCTCCAGAGCGGAGCGGACCATTCCTACTACGTTCTGCTCCAGAGCGGATTTCCGCCCCAGAGCGGAGAGGGCCATTCTGGACCACTCCACTCTGGGTCGGTGCTAGGGTGCTTTGCTTTATCTCTGGATTGGGACTCAGTTGCAGTAGTTCACAGACTTCTCTTTTTCATCAGACTGTGCTCCCACTCTCCTCTGATGGTACCCTTGGGCGTCTTCTCCTCTTCAGTGCCTTCAAACTTTGGGTATTATTATTCTTCTCTTCAATTATAAGGCTTTCATGCCTTCCTTCTGGGGATTTGCACCTGCCCCTTGGTCTTTTCTGACCGGTGCTTTTCGGGGTTCTTGCTCTTGCTGGTTCGCCTGGTCTCTCCCTGACCCTCCGCATGGGGGGTCCCTCTTCACCACGCACATGGGGGGGGGGAGGGGGTTACTCACTTTCATGTAAGGTGCTCCATTTTCAAGGTGTAGTGAGCACTTTTGTGCGTCCTTCTGCCCTTGTGCCTGTTCATTTCAGGAGTTTCTTCAAGTTTTTTGTGCATCCTACCATGCATTATACTCCTGTATAGCCCTCCGTTCGAAGGGTCCCCCCTTTTTCGTCCTTCCCTTCCTACACAGGGGATGGGGGTCATCTCCTATCGAGGATTCAAGGATTTTTAGCAATATTGTGCTTGTACACAATCCCTGTGCTTCATACATGGGACGGCAGTATCTCTTTTTACTTTCCAATTGCAAGGAGGATATCACTTCCTCCCTGCGCATGCCATGGGTTTGCCCGTCCTGCCCTGCCCGTTGGACGTACAGAGTGTCCTACCCTTGTATCATGCTATAGCCGCGATGGTTTTAACCCTCGGGGGTGTAGATCGTGGCTCATAGATATTGACCGTTGTGTCTTGTTCTCCATACCCGGACACGGATGAGGCAAGGTCTCACCTCTGCGCTATGTCGTCGGGGTTTGCTCTCTATGTCAAGGACCACCTCCATAGGATTCCACACTTCATAAGAAGAGGGGATACGCGCCATGCGTCCCCTTACCTCTGATGTCTCCAAGGTACCAGGCCGCATTTCCTCCAGTGGCGTCCTCGCGGTTCCGAGGTCGCCGAAACGACGGTGAGACGTCGCTCTCCTTTCCCTTATCGCCGACGATCCCCGACTCCAACGTTCAGTTCATGCCATACATGTGGCTCCAGACAAGGCTCAGAAGGCCACCGCTGACGGTTTGCCTCCATCCGCACCATGCTTATGTACATGGCGGTATAATTGGGATGCTCTCCTACCGTCCCTCCTGTATTGCCTGTGTTAACTATTCCACCTTTTTGTGGCCCACCTGCCTTCTTCACCTGCTCAACCTATGGTTGCTGCTCCGGTTGTCCCTCCTCCCGCTCGCTCCCAGGCAGCATCAACTTCTTTTGTCATGCTACCTGGGTGTGGACTGGGACTGGTTGGTCTGCCTGTCCACGGTCCGTCCCTAGGGACGTTTATGTTCCCTAAAACGTCGCTTCCCTTCCCTAAACGGGGAGTCGTCGTCGTGGGGGAACGTGGCGGCGTCCCTCCCGAAGCGAGCTCTTCCGCATGCACAACAGGGGGCTCCCTGTGCTTGGGAGTTGGCAGGTGCGGCTCCATGCCATTGGACGCTTTCGGGTTTTTGGCCCTGGACGTCCTGGTTCATGAGGTGGACGTCGGGGCTCATCCTGGGGGGGCGGACCTCTAGTTTTTACTTACCGTCCTCAGGGTCCCCCCCTCTGGTTTTCCCAAGTTCTGGTCGGGCTTGCTCGACACGACGTACGTGTCGGCCCGCCTGCCCTGTCAGCCTAGTATAATATTTCAGTGAGGTACTTACATAGTATTTCTTTTACTGTTAATTGTGGCTGACGGAAGGCATCGACTTCGGGGTTCGGTCGGAGGTGGATTCTTCACCGCTCCCTCCGATCGGCTGCGCCTACGTGTCGTGCCTAGTCATGGCTTCGTCCGGGGTCTCCCCTCTGTTTTTGTCCTGGTTCGTTACCCCTACGTTCTCTTTGGAACTTATGCCATAATCCTCATTCACCTGAGACGAGTGCCCTGGAGCGGGTTCACAAGCTCCGACAGCGCACTGCTCGTATGCTCTCCTCCCTCTTAATGCGACTGCACCTCGCTCGGCTTCACCTCCGGCTTCTTGAAGCCCGGCCAGCTGGGGTGCTCGGGAAGGGTGGGGACCACTTCCGGTGAGTACGACTGCAGTTTGCCCTGGCCTCAGTCGGCGACCTTCAGTGTACCATCCATGAGGCTGCGCGTTTTCGCCAGTCTCTGTGGGTGTCCTTTTGTACACTAGCGCCGGCTGAGATCCACACGTCGCTGTTGCGTTCTGGGCTCACTCCGGGAGGGGCTCTTCTCTACCCCTGCATGGCAGGGGTCTTCCCTCCTTCCAGCTGCGGGGCTCTTTGCTCCCCGTCCGCCTGGAGTGTTACGACCCTCCAACGCTTCCTCCCTTAGTTGGGGTTGGCAGACCGGCTCGTAGCGAGGCCGCCAGGCTTGGCAGGAACTTCTGCGAGGCGGCGCCAGGTGGTGCAGGCTCCGACACGACGTCTATATGGGCGTCGTTCACCACCTCGCTAATTGGGCTCCCTCTCGGTGAGTCGGCCTGAGGCGAGGGTTCCTCGGCCGGCGCTCGACAATCGCCGGGTCGGTGGTGACTCTCACCCACGGAGCCCTTACCGGCTTTTCGTCCCCACTATCGGCGTTGGCTTCGCCATTTGTGGGCACGCCGGGTAATACAGCGGGGTCTGTCCTAGAGGTGTCGGTCCGCGCCTCCGCTCGGACGACCTGCATGACCTCGGCCTGTCTCTCCAGACGTCACCAAGGTTATTCTGTCCATACACGTGGATGGGATACTTCAGGAAGTCAAGCCTCATCAGCGGGGCTTCCTGTCGCATGTCTTTCTGGTCTCCATGACAGATAGCGATGTGTTGGGACCGGTGGTCGACCTGTCGTGCCTCCATTGATGACTCTATTTATGTCACGTTCGACGTGTCTTTACGACCCTCGTCGGACAGGCCTTGCTTCCCCTGCTCATTCAGGGTCTTCAGCTCCTACTTTTCTTGGACGGTTGGATCATCGCTGCGAACTCTCCCACACGCTCTGTACACGGCACTCCTTGTCGTCCACCTCGTCCCACAGTTCGGTTTCCAAGTACCCGTTCCCGAGTCATGCCTTCCGCCGTCGCACGATGTGACATGGGCGGGCCTCGACTGGGACTGGACGAGCGCGGCCGTCACCCAGTATCGAGTGACTGCGTCGTCAATTCGGGAGTTACTTTTTGCCGCTTTGCACTCGTTCTCGATTCCTAGATAATCTGGGACTCATGGCTTGGGTCGCTCCGTGGGGCGTCGCTGCTCATTTCCTTCGGGTAGCTCAGCGTCACCCGCCTACTTTCGCTAGGCTTCAGGGCTTTTTCCACTACTGCCTCCACTTCGGCTTTGGCCGATTCCACGCTCGCTCCAATTGCAATTAACACATTGAGTTGTTCGGGGCATGCTCGCGAGGGCGGTACCCTGGACTACGCCACTTCCGACCATCTGGTTCACCACTGATGCGTCTAGCGAGGTGTGATAAGGTTCCCAGTCAAACACGGGCCACCACCTTCAAAACAGGTGGTCGGGACTCCCTCCTCTACACGTACACGTCTTCGCACTGTTAGTCCCGTTCTTCCTGAGGGTTCAAGGGCAGGCCCTCACCGACAGGTGGCTGGCCTTCAGGATGGACAACAAGTCTGCGGTGCATTGCATACAGCGCCACGGGCTCATCCAGGTCCGCCATTCTTCGGGGCCTGGCGGGATGACTGTTTTACCACGCAAACCTTTACACCATCACACTACATGCAACCTACCTGCCCGGGCCTGCCAACCTATGGGCGGATGCTCTGTCGAAAGGACAGAGCGCCCGGGTAGTATGGTATTCCCAACACACCGTGTTCGACGACCTTGCGGCCTCCACAGGTGGCCTGGTTGCCTGTGATCCTGTACCACTGGATTCCTCCTACAGCGGAGGAACCGATCGCGTTCAGCAAGGACTGGCGCAGGTGGCGGTCGATTTATGTGTTTCCTCCAACCGACGCACTTTTTGATGTGCGAAGTCCTCCACCGGCTGAGAGGGTACCAGTGCTTCGTTTGGTTGTCGCGCCCATCCGGCCGGCCCAAGCCTGGTCCGCTCGGCGGAAGTGGTGGTACCCGAGTCCAGTTCCCCTATCGGTCTCCGAATTCCACTTGGTATCGTTTGGTGTCCTAGGGCCCTCGTTAGCCTTCACATCGTGGGTGTTGTGAGGCAGGGTGGATGCCTAAGTTTAGTCGATCTTTGAATGTCAAATCCTCTCCCCTGGATTCGTTTTACATGGCAGACTTACGGCTCTCACTGACGCAGTTTTCCTTCTTGGTTTACTACACATCACGGACGCGACCATCGGTGGCGTTCGTGTTTCACTACCTCCTTTGGTTAATATTGAGAAGCGTCCCAACATCTGCACCACACTTCCGAACCGCCTATCGGCCATTCGGGTACCGTTTGCGCCTTTGACGGGGTTGGTCGTTCCTCCCTAGGACTTGGGTTCTTTTTGCGAACCTACTTTATCCTTCGTCCACCCCCGCGTCAGCTTCCTCCTCAGTGGTTTCTGGCGGAGGCTCTCACACTGCTCTCGTCTGCCTCTTATGCTAATTACCCCACACCTGAACACTTCCATGACATGACACTGTTCTTTATGGCTTTAGTGACGGATGAAGGATCCCCGGAGATGACTGCCAGGTCTTAGGGACCGACATTCCTTACAACATTCTCCCGTCCTTGAGTCAGTTACTTTGGCTCTGTCTGTTCGTTTGGTTGCTACAACCATACGCGCCACTCCCGTTTTTAAGCTTTTCCTGTACCAGCTTTCAACGATGGTAGGGTTCATCATCCGTTATGCCCGGTTCAAACCCTGCATCCGTATATGTCCTCGACCAGGCCAGTGTCGGGGTTGCCATTACGGGTGGCGCCTATGACCAGTAAGGGACTAGGTCGACGTGCTGTGGGACTTCGCCTGTGTCGGTAGTTTTGGGCCAGTAAACCTTACGTTCAGGACACCGCTCATGTTGTACGTTCGTACGCTGCTACGTTCAGTTTTACATAATCTTTCTCAACCGAACGTTGCCGACACAGGGCTTTGGTCTTCCCCACCACGTTTGTCTCCTCCTCTCTGGCCGTGTCCACAGGCAGGCCGGGACGTCCTTGTAGTGCGTTGGGCCAGCAGGTTCACTCAGAGTCTACCTGCAGCGTTCCTTCTGTCTCTTACCCTTCTCCCTTCTTGTTCTTCCTTTGTTGGGGGGGGGGGGGGGGGTATTGCACTATACCCATACTTGCACCTACGTTAAAGGATTAATAACTAGGTTAAGATTTTGTTATAATTTCTAGTCTTAAAGTATACTACGTTCTGTTGGTAGGTCTTGGCCTCATACCACTGAACTTTTCTCATATGGCTTTCAGTGCTGGTCACTGTCAATGCTCATGTCTTTTCTCGTCACTCCCTGTACGGTACTCCTCTTCGACATATGTCAGTATTTACTCATTACATTATGGGTCTTCCTGCCTTCGTCCGGAAGGAGGGGGGGGGGGGGGGGGGGCATCCTGGACTTCATATTATTATGATGAAATGCAGCATTCTTTGTCTTTGGTTAGTTATCCCATGGCATAAGACTTGACTGTACTTGACCTCTCTTGATATGCACCTGTCAGTACACTCTTTCTATAAACTCTCTTGTTTAAGTCGGTCTTTCCATGGTCCTGATATTTCCTAAGGGCTAAAGTTTGTGTTTTCCGCTTGGATGTCCGCCTCCAATGTGGTACTCTAGCTCTACATTGGAACGTAGAGGCTACTACTAAATTGGGAGGTTTGACACCTCCCTAATACCAAAGAAGGAAAACCTTCTATTTGGTAGTAGCCTCGGAGTATCCAACGTCATAGTATCCCTCCCTCACACCGTACTCCTGCCCATCCAATCTTCCTCTTGGTAACTTGATAACGAGATGCCTTATAAGCCCAGTTGGGCTAAGGAGGTACGCCCATGACAACGGTGTAAGGGGCCAGATAGGATGCGCAAGATTCTTAAAGTTTTTCTTTCTTTCTCATCAATATTTGATCTTTTCCTTTTAAAATGTGGCCTCGAAAGTGTGTACATTTAGTAGCAGTCTCTACGTTTCCAACGTAGGGCTTATGATCTCAGCCGCTACCACAGCGGGCCGATTTATCGGTACTCACGCGAAGTAACCAAATAATCTCTAGAGTTGCACCTCAATTCACTACTAGGCACGTTGTACACACTCCGAGACGACTAGGAAAGAAGAGATAGCGAAGGAGAGAAAGAATTGTTATAGTTACCCATTTAATCTAGCTGCTCTCCTCTGAGCCATGCTCCATGAGCCTGTGCCAGGACCTGCCAAAGTATCAGTCACTTCGCGCCCACCGTCGATGTCACACGCCTTTTTTGTCTGTGCTTCGCGAGTGCCTACTTTGCATCCCCTTCGCTTCAACTCTTAGTGAGTGTGAGCCTTTTCAGGCTGTTGAGGTTTTAGAAGGATGTTCAGTGATGTAGGCAGCACTTTACTACGGCTTTATGGCGTGTTTATGGGTGTGCGCGTAGTGCTGGAGACGTGTTTATTTATTTGTTTTCTTCGGGGTGGTTGGTCCTCAACGCCGCGTAGCGGTCGTTGTGTGTCTATTCTACCCTCACTTTTCGGGTTCATGTTCACTTTAACTACCCTTAACGTACCTTGGGGGGGATATGCTTCCCGCGGGATGCATTGTGTTTCTTTCCCTTTGTGACTTTTTGTTTTATTGTTTTTTCATATGACTACGTGTCGATGTTTTACAAGACTTGAGCATGAAGTTTCTCTGGATTCTGCTTTGTGTGAGCATAGGCCACATAGCCTTTATTCTCTCACAAACATGCTGCTTTGGTCTCAACTGACCTATAGCCCTTCTGACTTGTTTATTAAACTTGTCCATAGTTGGTGGTCTTGTATTTCGTTCGCATGGTTCACGCTTTTGTCAGTTCCTTTTCGTTTCCCCGGGTCTACTTGACTCGTGGATCCGTGGTTCTGGTGAAATTGTTGGTCAAGCCCTAGGCTATCCTCCTTTTATTTTATTAATTGACCGTACTTGTGGGGCTTCTCGGGCAGTGTTTAGCTTTGTTACTAGGTTTTTCACTTAGGGATTGACGCTGCCCTAGTCTTTTCTCGTTTATGTGAATTGTGTAACTAGGCTAGGCCTGTGTTTTTTAACTTGAGCTGACCGCCGTCGGTTTGGGCCACATAGTCCTGTCCTTCTGTTTTCCTCTTGTCTCTACTGACTTGCTGGTTGGTCTTCTACGCTCTTGTTAAGATTCTCATTAATTGTGTGTTTAAGCTAATCGGTTTTTGCCTTGAGCTGCCCGCCGTTGGAATGATCCACACAGGTCCTTTCCTTCTGCCTTCCTTTTGTCTCCACTGACTGGGAAGTCTCGGTCTCGTAGCTCTCGGTTAAATTCTCGTTTTTCTTACAAGTCCATGTTTCTGTTCTTCCCCTGCCTGTGGTTACTTGATTACTAAAAAGGGGGGGGGATGTCTGGAAACTGTACGCGATAGGGGCCCCGCTCACAGGGAGGATATGCTTGGACAAGTTGACTCGATTTTCGTGTTTACTCACGTTTTTTTCGCCACACAGGCAGGGTCTTCTGGTGTCCTCAGCTCCTTCATCTTTTTAAATCCGCCCTAGGCGCGCCTTTATCTTTTTGAGGTGCCCTGTGCCTTGTCAAGGCCTAGGCCACATAGCTTTTCACTTGACTTGGTTTATGCGCCCTGTTCTGCCCCCCTCTTCATGTACCTGGACAGGGCTTTTTGGACAACGGCTGATTGGCTGTTTTCCTATCCCTTATGTCCTGTTCCTTGTGTCCTCCTTCTGTACCTGGTTCCCGCCCTACGGGCGTCCTCCTTGTATACTGGGAGGACCCAAAGACCACCTGAAAAGTCCTAGGACTCGACCCAAAGTGGCGATGTCCTGTGTGTTTTGGATTCCCTCCCCGCCCCTATTTACACTTATAGGGTACTGTTGGGTTGCTCACACTTGACCTTTTCCTTCCAGCTGGTGCCCGCTCTACTGCCGGCTGTCCCTACGCCGCCGCCGCTTCGCCGCCTCCTCCCTCCGCTCTCACGGAGGGTTCTCAGGTATTTCGAGGGGTACCACTTTCCCCACGATTTTGGTTATGACCTGTTCCCAGGGTTGGGCCTCGCTCAGGGGCTTGTCCCAGCCCTGGTGTTGAGGGTCTCTGGTGTGGGTGTTTTCTTTTGACTTTCCTGTTATACTTGCTACATAGCTTCTTACTGGATATTGTCTTATTGAGTCTTACATGCTGAATTGGCTCTACTGCCTCATATTGCCTGTCTCACCTCTACTGGTGGGTAATGCTTCCCCATTTTTCAGTGCTGTGATGCCGGCTCCTCCCTGCTCTCGGCCGACATGTCAGCGGACGGCCTTGCGGGATCACCGGGAATGTTGCCTCCACACGGCCTGCTATGGGAAGGATGTTTACGATCCCCGCCGGTGTGAGGTGTGTCTCTCCGCTCTTCAACTGTTCGAGACTCTCCCTACGTCGGCGGAAGGACAACGGGCCGGGACGTCTCTACGCCGGTCATGGGACGTCATCTCCCGTCACGTCCAAAGGGTCCTGCACAGGGCTCCTTCCTTCTGTGAGGATGACGTCCGGGTGTTGTTAGGGATCCCACCTACCTCCGATGCTGCACGCCGTTCCCGCTCCCCTACTGTTCGTCGCTCTCGCTCTCCTCATACGGCTCGGGGCTCCCCTCCCGGGAGTTCGGGTCAGGCGGGCGGGAGGGCGCGTTCCAGGGAGCGGGCCCCCAGGCGTCATGAACATCGTGTGCCTCCCTCCGACCTCTCCATGACTTCTGGAACTTCTGGCAGGACGAAACGTCGCCGATCTCCGTCCCCTGCTGGTCGCCCCCGTCTTGCTTCTCCTCACCTCAGGATGAGCCCCCCCTCCTTCGCAGGCTTCCACGGTCTTCGGGGCCAAACGCCGTCCTGCCCCGCCTGCCGAGGAGGTCGTTCTCCATCCTGCACCGTCTTCTGCCACTGGTGGGGTGGAGTTCGAGCCTCTGCCTGCCTCCCAGCCTGTGAGGGGTCCCGGCCTCTTCCCTATGGCGGGCCCGGCTGTGGTGGTACCGGCGGCGATGCCCTCCACGCCTCCTCCTCAACCTGGAGGTTCCGACGCCTCGATCCCTTGTGGCCAGCAGTCTCCTCCTCGTCTCCCTGACCATTTAGAAGATGTTCTTGAGATGGAGGTTGCGGATTTTGATCGGCTGGAGGACGAGGATGTGGGGGCCGACTCGTCTTCGGACGGTGCACCTGATTCGGGCCAGGAGGACCCCGACGTGGCGGCACAGTCCTCTCCACCGTCCCCTGAGTTCTCCCCGCTCACGGACCATGGGGCCCGTGGGCCCAGTGAGGCTGGTTCCTTGTCTCCTCTACAGCCGTCCTTCCCTCCTGCTGCGGAGACGGAGTTACGGGCGGAGTTGGCGTCTCTTCGTCTTGAGATGGCCTCCAATGAGGCAGACATCCTCTCCTCTGTCACGGCGGCCATGGATGCAGTGGTCTCCCGGTTGGGTACTACTAACCCGGTGCCTCTGCAGACTCCGCTTGTGGCTCCTCTCCCTCCTGTTGCCGACCACATCCCATCTCGGCCTGCTCTCCCGGTCGTGGTACCGTTGACATCATCTACTTCGTCACCTGCACCTCCGACACCGCCTACGACTCCTCTCTGGCCCGTTGTTATCCCGGGCCAGGGTTTGGGGTTGTTCTCTCACCCCCTCTCCGTGCCGCCTCTCTCCAAGTTTACGATCCCCAAAGTCAAGATGCCGTCCCTGTATGGGGATTCTGTTGCTTGGAGAGCTGTGGTCGCCTCCAACCCTGAGGGGGCGGTCCACCTGCCGGCCGGAGAGCGGGCTGTGCCGGAGGGCTGGGCTATACAGGTGAATGAGAAAAACGTCTTCAGGGCCATTACTCCACAGGGTCTGGTCCCTGAGGTCGATGTGAGGGTGTACCCTAACCGGCAAGACATGCGGTATTTTTCATATCATCCGTCGGTCTTGCCTTACACTGCCACCAAGCCCTGGGCTGACTACTCCCGCCATGACCTGTCTGCGGATGTCCACTCCCTCTCTGCCATCTCGGGGACGCCGTACCTCAGGAATGTGCGAGATCGGGACGGGGTCCTGATGCTCGAACTCCCGCACGTCTGTTCGGGTCCCTGGGGTGAATGGATCCGTGAGGCAGTGGGGTTTGGTCAGTCCATGGCTGAGACCTTGCCGGCCATCCCATCCATGGAATCATCTTTTCTGTCGGGCATGCTCCTTACCTCCTCGGGCTTCCCTCTGCCTGTGTGGGAGTGGCTCAATGCTCCCAAACTGTCGGTGGGCCCCCTTCCGTGTTCCTTTTTCACGGCACCGGAGAAGGCACCACTGGACCGGGACTTTAAGTTCCGTCAGCGAGCGGCGCGCCAACTTTCAACTCTTCTTGCTCAGTTGGAACTGGCGCGGGTTCACCTCCGCCTTATTGAGTCGCTGGAATCGGCTGATCATCGCCAAGGTTTTGGCCATGTCCGACGGATCACCCTGCTGCTTGCCCTCAACCCTGTTCAGGACATCCGCCACTCCCTCCATGAAGCCACTCGTTGCCGTCAACAACTTCGGGTGGCTTTCTGTAAGAAGGCCCCTGCCGACGTCCGCAACCGCCTCCTACTGACTGACCTTCTGACCCCTGGACTGTTCCCTGAGGAGGCTTGGCAAGGGGCTTTCTTACTGGCGCAGAGTGACACATACTCTGCTCTACGGAAGGTGGTGGCGAAGCCCACTTCATCCTCCTCCACCCGCGGACGCGGGGGCAGGTCTGTCGCCGGCAGAGGGCGCCAGGCTAGAGGTGTGGCCAGGGGACTGGCTCACAGGGGGCGTGGTGTACCCGCCTTCCGTGGTCGTCAGTCCCCGGATCGCCGTCCCCGTCAAGAGGGGATGCGGCGCTGGCAGGCGCAGGGCCCCAGTTCCTCCGCTGCTAGACACAGCCTGGAGGGGGATAGGCCGGAGCGCGAGGCTCGTCCGTCGTTTCGGCGGGGCGGGGGGACGTCTGGAGGGGGACGTGGTGGCTCTAGCTCCCACTACGCTAAGTCCAAGAGGGGCTCCGCGCCAAAAAACGCGTAGTTCCTCCTGGCCAGTCCCCTCTTCCTTCGCCCGACCATCTCGTCGAAGCGGTGATGGGCCTGACGCAAGGCGCCCGCACCGGCTTCTTCCGCCCCCACTACCGGCAATGGCCCCGCCGGTCGTGGGCGCGTCGGGTGGTCAAGAAGGGTCTGACTTGGAGGTGGAGGTCCAGGCCTCCTCTCAGGTGCCCTCCCCGACAGCGACCAGTGTCTCAGGAAGTGGCCCAAGTGATCATGTCCATGCACGAGGAAGGCGTTATCAAGGAAATATCTTCTACACAAAAGGTATTTCTGTCTCATGTGTTTCTGGTCCCAAAGAAGGACTGCGCTGCTATGAGGCCGGTGGTAGATCTATCAGTCCTCAACTCTCACATTGTGAACACCCGTTTCCGCATGCTCACCATCAACCAGGTACGCCTGGCACTCAAGCCCTTGTCTTGGGTGGTCACCCTGGATCTGAAGGATGCTTATTGGCATGTGCCGATGGCTCCTCGGTTCCAGGGCTGCCTAGCACTGCAGTCGGATCAACGGGTGTTCCAATTCACCAGACTACCATTCGGCCTCAACATAGCACCGCGGGTCTTCACCAAACTGGTGAAGCAGGCTCTGACCCCCTTGCTCTTACAAGGGATTCAGATCCTGTTTTACCTGGACGATTGGCTCATCTCCGCAGACTCTCTCAGAAGGACTTGTCCTTCTGAGACAAGAAATAAAGAACCTAACATATTTGAGTCCCATGGGAAAAAGCGATCATGCTGTGATTGAATTTGAATTGACAGTGGAATTTCTGGAAGGCAGAGAGGAGGAACATAGGGAATATAGACTAAATTATAGTAAGGCGGATTATGAATCATTACGAGGATACTTTGCAAATATAGATTGGTCATTTATTGAGCAAGAACAGAATATTCAGGTAAAATACACCATGTTACTAGACATTTATAGGGAGGGGGTAGATAAATATGTACCAACATTTAAGGATAGAAAGCTGGCTAAGGAGAAAGAGTGGTTTAACATGCGATGTCACATTGCTCAGAACAAAAAGGACTCTGCATGGAATAAAGTGAGAAGGAGACACACTGAGGAAAAATGGAATGAGTATAAGAATGCTAGAAACAACTATGTCAAGACTATAAGAGAGGAGAAAAAGAACTTTGAAAAAGATATAGTAAACAGATGTAATAAAGAACCCAAACTGTTCTATAGTTATATCAACGGCAAAACAAAAATAAAGGACAAAATAACAAAGCTTAGGGTAGAGGGTCAATTATATGAAGACACAGTGGGTATGTGTGAAATTATGAATGATACATTAACATCCGTGTTTGTGGAGGAGGATGACTATGTAGAACCTGTGGTGGAATTGAACGAGATACAGGGACTAGAGTCGATAGAAGTCAACAAGGATGAACTAAAATCATTGTTGGAAGAATTGGACGTGAGAAAATCTATGGGCCCAGATAACATTGCTGGATGGGTATTAAGAGAATGTTCTGAACAACTAGTGAGACCTATTTTTAATATTGTTCAACACTCATTAAACAAGGGGGAACTTCCCTTAGAATGGAAACAAGCCAATATAACTCCAATATATAAAAGTGGAAATAAAGAAGACCCGCTAAATTATCGACCGGTATCCTTAACGAGTGTTATATGCAAGCTTTGTGAAAAGATTATTAGAAAAAGATGGGTGGGTATGTTGGAGGAGAGGGAAATAATTTCAAGCAAGCAGTTCGGGTTCAGAAAAGGTCATTCGTGTACCACAAATTTGTTGAGTTACTATGATAGGGTAATTGACATTGTACAAGGGAGGGAGGGGTGGGTAGATTGTATTTACTTAGATTTCAAGAAGGCATTTGATAAGGTGCCTCATAAGAGATTGTTGTGGAAGCTCAGGACTGTGGGGCGGGTTGAGGGAGTATTATTAAAGTGGATGGAAAACTATTTAATTGGGAGGGAAATGCGAACAGTAATAAAAGGAAAGTTCTCCTCGTGGAAAAGGGTAAAAAGCGGAGTGCCTCAAGGATCGGTGTTGGCCCCAATCATGTTTTTGGTTTTCATCAACGACCTTCAAGTGGGAATAGGCTCATATATATCTATCTATGTTTGCTGATGATGCAAAATTAATGAAGCATATTACAAGTAGGAGTAGTTGTGAAGAATTACAGAGAGACCTAGATAAGTTATATGAGTGGAGTCAAACTTGGAAAATGGAATTCAACACGAGTAAGTGTCAGGTTCTTGAGATGGGAAAAAGTAAATATAGACCTTCTTGGGGATATAAAATAGGAGATGAAATAATTAGTAAAGCTGTGAAAGCAAAAGACCTAGGAGTAGTTGTGGCAGACAGCTTGTCACCTGAACAGCATATAAATAAAATAACTGGTGAAACCTATGCAGTGTTGACTAACATGAGAATAGCTCTGAATTATTTAGATGAAGAGATGTTAGCAAAAATAATAGGGACAATAATACGACCAAGACTGGAGTATGCAGCAGTGGTGTGGTCTCCACACCTTATAAAACATAATAAAAAACTGGAAAGAGTTCAGAGAGTTGCCACTAAGATGATAGCTAGCCTTAGAGACCTGCCTTATGAGGAGAGATTGGAGAGGCTAAAGCTGCCAACGCTGAGGGAGAGGAGAGAGAGAGGTGACATGATCTATCTATCTATCTATTGCCTGACGCCGTGATCCCCGAAGGGGTGGCCACGAACGAACCGCCCCCATGCACCTCTGTCCCCAGTCAGTCGACGCCCCTCCCCCCAACCAGCACCACCTTCGTTCATGTACTTCCTCACTCCATCCTTCCACCTCATATTCGGTCTACCTCTCCCCCTCTGTCCCTCCACCTCGCTCTCATACACCCTCTTAGTCATTCTCTCGCTTTCCATACGTTCCATATGGCTGAACCATCTCAAGTTGTTCCTTTTCACACTTTCCAGCACATCTACCTCCACACCACACCTCCTTCTTACTTCCTCATTAGTCTGTCTATCCCTCCATGTAACTCCGCACGCACTCCTTAAGTAATTCATTTCCACTGCTCTCACTCTTGGTCTGAGTCTCTCAACCAACGTCCATGCTTCGCTTCCGCATGACATGATCATGATGTTTAAGTGTGTGAAAGGTTTTGAGAAGATCGACAAGGGAGATTTTGTGGTGAGGGACGAGGGAAGAACCAGGGGTCATGATTGTAAGTTGAGGAAAGTTATATGTAAGTCTGATGTAAGAAAGTTCAGCTTCCCGTATAGAAGCATTGAGTGTTGGAATAAGTTGGATGGGGAGGTGGTGGGAGCAAGAAATATCCAAACTTTTAAAGCAAAATTGGATAAATGTAGAGAGAGAGACAGGACAACACGAGCTTAGGCTCAAATCCTGTATACTACAATTAGGTGAGTACAATTAGGTGAGTACACTGTGTACAAGACACGCTCACTGTGGTCAGACATATCACAAACCTGGGGTTCAAACTAAACATTCCCAAGTCCTGCCTCTCACCGTCACGAGAAGTGACGTGGGTGGGCTTGCACTGGGATCTCCAAAGCGCCACCGTTTCCCAGAGTCGTGTGAATGCGGCGAAACTTCGAAGGAAGCTCTTTGTCGTGTTGCACTCGGTCTCGATAACATGAAAAATCTGGGACTCCCTAATAGGGTCTTTGAATTGGGCGTCTCTGACCGTGCCCTTGGGCCGGCTCCGACTAAAACGCCTCATTCAGCTGGGCAACAGGCACTTCCCTATCTCGCCCCCTTACCGTTTGTGGACGGTACCGCGCTCAATACATCTGAGACTGACACACTGGGTCGCTCGGGGCACGCTCTCTGCGGCTGTGCCCTGGACTGCTCCTCCGCCGACCATCTGGGTAGACACAGATGCGTCGAGCGAGGTGGGGTGGGGCTATCAATCAGACATGGGACATCAAAACCACGGCAGGTGGTCGGGGCTCTCACACTTCCACATCAATGCCCTGGAACTGTTGGTACCGTTGTTCTTCCTGCGGGATCACGGACTGGCCCTCACGGGCAAGTCGGTGGCCTTCAGGATGGACAACATGTCCGCGGTTCATTGTATCCAAAAGCAGGGCTCCTCCAGGTCTGTTGTGCTCCAAGACCTGGCGGAGAAATTGTTTTACCTGGCCGATCATTACAGCATCACCCTGCATGCGACTTACCTGCCCGGGACGGCCAATCTTTGGGCGGATGCTTTGTCGAGAGGACAGAGCACCAAGGTAGAATGGTCATTAAGACAAAGCGTTTTCGACGACCTCGCAGCCTCCTGGGGCCATCCGCAGGTGGACTTGTTCGCCTCCTCCGACGAACAAGCTGCCGGACTACCTCACCCGCTGGACTTGTACTCAGGCGGGGGGGCCGGATGCCTTCAGCGAGGACTGGAGCAGGTGGCAGTCGATTTACGCTTTTCCACCACCCGACGCACTGCTTATGTGCAAAGTCCTACACAGGCTGAGAGAGTACCGTGGCAAGGTTTGGTTAATCGCGCCCCTCTGGCCGGCCCAAGCCTGGTACGCTCAGCTGAAGCGATGGTGCCCGAGTCCCGTTCCCCTGTCTGTCTCAGACTTGGGACAGATTGGAGAGCTAGGGACCTCGTTGGCATTCGCATCGTGGATGTTTGTGAGGCAGGGTGGTTACCGAAATATGGACGTTGCTTGACTGATATGCTTAATCAGCACTGGACTAAGGCTACTTGGAAGACTTACGAGTCTCATTGGAATACTTTCACTAAATGGATCAATGACACCGAACAAACAGTTCCGTCGGTTGCGTTAGTCTTCCATTACCTTAATCACTTGTTTGCGACACGCACATACATGTACAACACCATTAAGAACCACCTGTCCGCTATTAGGGAGCCTTTTGAGACCTTGACGGGGCTGGTGCTCCCTCACAAGGAGCTGTCTTTTTTCATGAAAGCCTGCTTTAGGCTCAGACCGCCCCCACGCCAGATACCGCCTCAATGGTCTCTGGCGAAGGCTCTCAGGCTCCTTACCTCGCCCATCTACACCACTAACCCAACACCTGTTCATCTGCTTGATAAAACTTTGTTTCTTTTAGCGTTGGCTACAGGAGAGAGGGTCTCGGAGATGGCTGCCATGTCGAGGGCCCCGAATTGCATGAGTTTTTCGCCTTCCTTGGGGTCAGTCACTTTGGCCCCTTCCGTTCATTTTGTGGCCAAGAATGAACGTGAGGCGCTCATTTTTAAGCCGTTTACTGTACCAGCTTTAAAATGTGGGAGCACGCATCATCCGCTATGCCCGGTCAGAGCCTTGCATACGTATGTGCGTGCCGCTGTGCCGACGTCGGGGACGGCGCTCTGGTTGGCCCCTAAGACAGGGACACGGTTAGGCAACCGTGCTGTGGGACTTCATTTACGCCATGTCATTACTGCGAGTAATCCCCTTACGAAGGGCTCCGCTCATGATGTCCGCTCTTATGCAGCGACTGTGAGGTTTCTCAACAATTCCTCACTTTCGGATATAGCCGACACAGGGTTATGGTCCTCCCACAGCACTTTTGTCTCATCGTACCTGTCCATGTCCACTGCCAGGCCAGGTGTGCCTTGTGTTGCGTTAGGCCAATGTGTCACGTGATTCATCTCCATCCTGTGTCTCTTCTCATCCCATACTATATTTTCTTCCTTTCCCTACACTGGGGGGGGGGGGTCATTTTGTATGATTGTACAATGCCTTTCTCTCTTTCATTTTACATGTATGTCATCCCTGTTCGTCTTCCGGTTATCTCTCTTACTTCTTTACGTATAGACTCTACTGTCTAGGGGTTACTTGTTTGGTATGTCTATGCCTCATACCCGGTTTTTGTAATTAAAGAGTGTCCTTGGAGATCTTCCGCCTACTGTGCCTTGCCTTCAGATTCTTGTCTTCATGTACAACTTGCCTTCATTCTTCCCATATTGGTGTGCCATTCTCCGGTCGACATGACCTATTCCTTAGCCTGCTGCGGCACTTTTAAGACCCTAGACTGATACTGGTAACATGTACTTCCTTAATATGCACCGTACTGTTACGCTCTTTTTCTGATAATAAACATTTGTTTATTTGTGCCTTTTCTTGGTCCTCTGCTTGTGCTACGGCTTGGGGTTTATGGTTTATTGGATGTCCGCCTCCAATTTGGGATTCAAGCCCTACGTTGGAAACGTAGAGACTGCTACTAAATTGGGAGGTTTGACGACCTCCCTTATAACCAAATAAGGAAAACCTCTTATTTGGTAGCAGTCTCGGAGTATCCAACGACAGAGTATCCCGCCCTCATGCCGATCCCCTGCCCATCCAATCTAAACTGATTACTTGATACCTCGATACTTTGGCAGGTCCTGGCACAGGCTCATAGAACATGGAGCATGGCTCAGAGGAGAGCAGCTAGATTAAATGGGTAACTATAACAATTCTTTCTCTCCTTCGCTATCTCTTCTTTCCTAGTCGTCTCGGAGTGTGTACAACGTGCCTAGTAGTGAATTGAGGTGCAACTCTAGAGATTATTTGGTTACTTCGCGTGAGTACCGATAAATCGGCCCTATGTGGTAGATCATAAGCCCTACGTTGGATACTCCGAGACTGCTACCAAATAAGAGGTTTTCCTTATTTGGTTATAAGGGAGGTCGTCAAACCTCCCAAACATACCTAGTAGAGAGAGTAAGGTGCTACTCTAGATGTTATCGATTTAATCACGCTTGTGATTACGATAATTGCCCGCTCTAGAACGGAGCGGAATTATACGATAAGTATATACTGTAGTTCTACGTTGGATACTCCGAGGCTACTACCAAATAGAAGGTTTTCCTTCTTTGGTATTGGGGAGGTGTCAAACCTCTCAATTTGGTAGCAGTCTCGGAGTATCCAACGTAGGGCTTAAGATCTCAACCACAGCGGGCCGAATTATCGGTACTAGCGCTAAGTCCCAATAATCTCTAGAGTTGCACCTCAATTCACTACTAGGCACGTTGTACACACTCCGAGACGACTAAAGATGGAAAAGAAATTAGGATAGCGAAGGAGAGAGAAAAGTTATAGTTACCCATTTAATCTAGCTTTCCTCCTCTAGCCATGCTCCATTTTCTACGAGTCTACGCCACTGTATATAACACTATCTAGGCGGCGGGTGCCCAATTCCGAAAGGAGTTGAAATAGGGGAGCTATCTCCCCGCCAAAGGCGGCTTTCTAGGGCCTTTCCTAGCTGATGCTGAGAGGATTGGGTTCTAGTCATGTGGTAATGGGCTGGTCTATCCGAGTGAGAACTGAGCGATCTCTGCCATACCCATAGCTTACTCTGACTGTTCCTTTTACTTATATATCTTCTAGATCTCAAGTGGCGGCGTCTTTTCCGTGGATTGACCTCCCTACTGCCAACCCAGAAGTTGGCAGATTGGGAGCCAAAGCGTCACATTTTTCCCTTGCCCCTCAACTTTCCCTTCATAATTGCTGAGGGGCACAGGGCCTTGGGTGGGGCTTTGGTCCCGCTCAGTCCCGCTCAAGCGCTCATAGCCGTGCGGAGTGACCAAACGTTTGTAGTGCCTGCCACTTTTTTCGCCATGCCACGCCAATATAAGAAGATAACACACAAAATGAAGGTGGAAGTGTTGGATCGCAAGAAAAAAGGAGAAGGAAACTGTGCAATAGGCTTGTCAGAGTAAATTGTTCGTACGATTTGGTCAGGGAGGGAGAAGTTGGAGAAAATCGTGAAGTCCTACGGTCCTAGTCCTAGTCCTAGCCTATCTACTACTAATTTTAAGGTAAGGTTTCATATTTTTATACATTGTTCTTCTTATATATAAGATATAGACTGTACTGTAGAGCCAAAAATGTCGAAAATAGAGCCAAAAATATCGAAAATAGGCCATAATTGAGAGATGTCACCCAATCTAATTATTCCCATTTAAAGTTAGATCCACAATACACGAATTCACAATACGCGATGCCTCCTGTCACCCCTATTCTCGCGAATTGGGGGTCCTGACTGTACTTATATAAAGTATATATGTATCAGCACGTAATGCACTCCAGAACAACAATGGCTTTTCCCCAAACCAGCTGGTGTATGGCTTCAACCCAAGTATACCTAGTGTGCTGAATAATAAGATTCCTGCTCTTGAAAACAGGACATCATCGGAAATCGTGGCTGAAAACCTTAATGCTATGCGTGTGGCCTGAGAAGTGTTCATCAAAAATTAGTCCAATGAAAGAATACGTAGGGCACTACTGCATAACGTAAGAGCAGACAACATGGTATGCTTGCAAAATGGAGACAGAGTATATTACAAACGAAACAGTGAAAACCAATGGAAAGGCCCAGGTGTAGTGATTGGAAAGGATGGTAAACAAGTTCTTGTGAAACATGGAGGAACATATGTGCGAGTGCACACTTGTAGGTTGCAGAATGCGCATAATGTGCATGAACAAATTAAGATGCAAGACATGGACGATATCAGTAGTGGCAAAACAACGGAGACAGGATTGCATATTCCAGTTGAAGACGAATCAAATGATGTTAACATAGAAAACAAAACAGAGAATGAGCATGAGGACGCTGAAATGGATGATAATGAGAAATGCAGTGGTGAACAGGAGTCCGGAGACGGAACCAGTGTAGCTGCTGAAGCTATAATGCCTAGAATGCCTGAAGTGGGGGATAGAATAGAAGGATACATGGTGGAGAACAAGGAAAAAGTGATTATCACAATCTTAAGTAGAGCTGGTAAAGCAACTGGTAAGTACAAAACATGTTTCAACATCAGAGACGAAGCAAGTAATGTGACAAAATGGATTGATGTAGATAAAGACATATATAATTGGCGGATTGTGAACGATACAGAGGAAGTCATGATAACGTGTTCCAATGATGCATGCATAGAGGCAAAAAGGGCAGAAATGAAGAATTGGATTGATAATGATGTGTTTGAGGAAGTTGAGGACCAAGGTCAGAAGGCCATATCAACAAGGTGGATAATGACACAGAAAATAAAATCTGGCACTCAGGTTATTAACCCGGCAAGCGCGATAGGCCTCACAGAAGGCTTCCTATAGGGAACGCGATAGGCCTCACGGAAGCAGGACCATAAAAAAAGCCTTCCATAAAAAAAAAGGGCCTATCAAAACAAAGGAATTTGTCTCTAGGTGAGATAATTCCCCTCCAGTACTCATCCATGTAAATCTCACCCACCTCCTTCCCCACCTTATTCCCCCCTCCCTCCCCTCCTCAATTATCACCTATTTTTCCTCTTATTATCATCATTTATCGGTTATTTTTCTCTCCCGCGATAATGTAGCACAAGTGGGTTGCATAAAAGATCGTTATGCAACACCCAGACACCGGCACACACCGCCCCGCTCTTCTCAGTTGACTCCCAGACAGCGAGAGGGAAGGCTGCCTGTCTCTCTCTCTCGCCTGAGATTATGACCGGGTGGCCAATATCTTCGTTTTTCACCACCCAAATGCTTTTCCCACTTATTTTAGCACTCTTGAAGGTTCATATATACATCATATATGTAAAATAAAAGCATACTGAAAACAAATAATGGTTTATATTGTAAATATAACGAATTCTGTCAGAATCCAGGGCTATCTATCTATCTATCTATTGCCTGACGCCGCGATCCCCGAAGGGGTGGCCACGAACGAACCGCCCCCATGCACCTCTGTCCCCAGTCAGTCGACGCCCCTCCCCCCAACCAGCACCGCCTTCGTTCATGTAGTTCCTCACTCCATCCTTCCACCTCATATTCGGTCTACCTCTCCCCCTCTGTCCCTCCACCTCGCTCTCGTACACCCTCTTAGTCATTCTCTCGCTTTCCATACGTTCCATATGGCCGAACCATCTCAAGTTGTTCCTTTTCACACTTTCCAGCACATCTACCTCCACACCACACCTCCTTCTTACTTCCTCATTAGTCTGTCTATCCCTCCATGTAACTCCGCACGCACTCCTTAAGTAATTCATTTCTACTGCTCTCACTCTTGGTCTGAGTCTCTCAACCAACGTCCATGCTTCGCTTCCGTAAGTCAGTGTCGGGATTACCACACTGTCATGCAAGGACTTCTTCACTTCCATACTGACCACCCTATTTCTTGTTACTGCTTTTAGCGTTCCTACAACCCTCTTCCCCTGTTGTACCCTCTCCCGCACCTCTTCATCCATAGTCCCATCTTTACTCAACACACTGCCCAGATACTTAAAAGAGTTGACGATCTCCATAGCCTGACCGTTCAGCTTCACCTCACACTCTGTGACTTCACCCCTTTCGAAGACCATAACCTTGCTCTTCCCCGTATTTACCTTCAAATTCCGTTTTTCGCACACTGTTCCAAACTCATTTACCAGACCCTGCAACTCCCATTCATTATCACTCATCAGAACTGTATCATCCGCAAACAGCAGTATAGGTAGCTTCCACTCAATTCCCTCCCTTTTCAGCGATACACCAACATCCACTGCTCTTGATAGTATTTCTTTCATGACTCCATCCATATATACAGTAAACAACCACGGGGACATCACACACCCCTGTTTCAAACCAACATTCAGGTCAAAGAACTCGCTCTGCTCACTCTCCACACGTACTGCCGCCTTTGCACCCTCATACATGCTCTTCACTGCTTTCAGCAACTTGCCCTCTACTCCGTATATTCTAAGTACTTTCCACAAACCTTCTCTATCCACTCTGTCATAGGCCTTCTCCAAGTCCATAAAGGCAACATACACCTTTTGTTTCTTCTCCAGATACTTCTCCACAACACAATTCAGGGTAAAAATCTGATCTACACATCCTCTTCCCTTCCTAAAACCTCCCTGCTCGTCGCCTATCCATTTCTCCGTTCTCACTCTCACTCTCTCAATCACTACCCTACTGTATACCTTCCCTACTACGCTTAGAAGACATATTCCTCGGTGGTTACCACACACTCCTCTTTCCCCTTTGCCCTTATATAGGGGGACTATTATGCCAGTCTTCCAGTCATCGGGTGCACTCCCCTTCTCCCATGCTAGTTTGCACATTTTCCATACCCATTCTATCACTATCTCACCACCATACCTCAACATTTCCCCACACACTCCATCTGTTCCTGGTGCTTTCCCCAACTTCACTCTTTTCATGGCTTCCCACACTTCTGACCTCCTGATCCCCACCTCCTCCTCCACTACTTCTCTTCTTCTCCCTCCCATACCATATCCAGCTATGTTTGCTGGCTCTTCATTCCTTTCATTTAGCAACTCACTGAAGTACTCCCTCCATCTTTCGACTCTCTCTTGCTTCTCGGCTAGCATTCTCCCAGGGCTAGAAATGCACAAATAACTACCCTAGCACCTACGTCTATATCGCGCTTGTCAGGTTAAGGCCCGTTTAGTGGCACGTGGCTTTGAGGAAAAGTTAAAAGATGTTCCCATTGATTCTCCTATGTGTTCAAAGGAAGCTTTTAGACTGGCTTTAAGTATTGTGTCCGCCAAGAATTGGGACTGCCATGCACTGGATGTGAAAGCCGCTTTCTTACAGGGGCATCCTATTAATAGAGAGATTTTCGTGTTGCCCCCTGAAGAATTCTACAATGGATATCTATGGAGATTAAAGAAGACAGTATATGGTCTCAATGATGCAGCCAGAGCATGGTACGAGAGGGTGAAGCATGAATTGCTTACATTGGGTATGTCAATGTGTGGTTTAGAACCAGCACTGTTCTTCTGGCATAATGATGGAAGATTAGAAGGGATCATTTGCATCCATGTAGATGACTTCTATTGGAGCGGGTCAAATGCGTTCAAGATATCTGTAATGTCCCAGTTGGAAAAATTATTTCTGATTGGTTCTGAAGAGAAGACTCGTTTCCAGTACCTGGGTATAACAATAGAACAGCAGAGGATGGCATTATGATCAATCAAGGCAATTACATTAGACATGGACTCCAAGAGATGAAAATGATCAAATCCTATAAGGACAGAAGAAATGATGAAGTCAGTCAAGAGGAGAGAACAAAATACCGATCTGTTGTGGGCCAACTAAACTGGGTAGCCACACAAACGAGGCCAGATATAGCATATGATGTATGTGAACTGAGTACGGCATTCAATCGGACAACTGTCGGAGATGTAATCAGAGCCAACAAAGCCGTCAAGAAGGTCAAGGATAACCCACTGTCAATTTGGTTTGGGAAAGTGGACCTGGACGAGTGTACACTTGAATGCTACAGTGACGCGTCTTTTGGCAATTTGACAGACCTTGGGTCTCAGGATGGTCACATCATATTTGTGAGAGACAGAGAGGGAAATAGCTGCCCCATTGCATGGAGATCAAGAAAGGCGAGACGGGTGGTGAAATCGACTTTGGCAGCAGAATCCCTTAATTTATTAGTGGCCCCTCCATCATTGACGAACATGCCTATTACATAAGGCATCCTCTTCAAACACTAATCCGCCGTAGTTTTGAATCTACCGCGCAGAGCATTTAAAAACTGAGGAGCCTTCATCATGAGCGCACGCGACCTCACTCATGGCTTCAGTCATTATGAATTGGGTTCTCACTACGAAAAAACTTCGTAAAAAATAAAAACAAAAAGAAAATAAGAATAACTATCCAATAAGCTTTCCATCATATCGTGGATGTACTTGTGTGGATTTCTGACCAGACGCTGATTCAGGCGTCATTCTTCCTTCTCTGCTCTGCGCTCAGCCCGCCCGGACGTGCCTCCCCACGCTCCGCTGGTTCCGCATTCGTTGCGTCCCTAGTGAGTTTTTTCTCATTTGTTTACTCCAGGATGTATCGAGTAAGGTTAGGATAGGCGTAGCAGGAGTGTCCTGGGCTGGTTGCCCGCAGTGCAGTGTATTTTGGGTCGAGTGTATGGGGCATCTATTTCGGATGTACCCTCGTGGTCACGTTGTGGACATGTGAACTTTTTCACAGTTGAGTTAGTTTGTGATGCAGGCGGCTTTCACTACGCGTTAATTATTGCTGCCTTTTATCTTTCTGATGAGGTAAGCTGTGTTTTCTGACATTCCCAGCGTATTTTTCTTCACTTAGTGAAGTTTTTTCTGGGTCCCGAGTCAGTCTTCCCTGGGTTGGAAGTTGTTGCTACGGTGGTGTGTTGGCGGTGGTTCCTGTTGTGATATTCCAGTGTGTGTGTATATTTCAACTGTTTTTATGCCGTCTGCCTAGGCCTAGCCAGCCGCTCGTAGCTTTGCCACATGTACTAGTGTTATTATTTATTATTTATAAATATGCCCTACTGTGTCATGTGTATCCGGGTTTTAGTTGTGTATTGGCTAATTCCTCGGACTATAATTGTTTCCTGGTTTAGTTGTGTATTGGCTAATTCCACGGATTATTGTGTGACCTTGGGTTAGCCGTGCGTGGCTATCCTCGTGTCGTGTGTTGTTCAGATGGTATCTGTTCAGGGTGGGTTTCCTTCCGGCGGGTTTTTTCTCGGTTTCACCGTGAAAAAATCCTGGCCGAGAGCAGTGTTGGGCCACACGTGGTTGTTAACACTGGCTTGTATCCCCGGCGGGGGGGGTGTCTGTGGCTCTCCAGGACTGCGTCTCTGTGGGTGCCTGGTTTCAGGCCTCCTTTGATTCCCGGCGGGATGGCTGTACCCATCCATATAAAACGGCGTCCTTGTGGACATACGTTTTAGGAGTTTTTTCTACCTGGTTTTACGACAACCACATGAAAAAACCTAGCTGTTGTTTAGGCTTTCCTCCCCGGCGATCTTTTACAAAGAAGCGGGGACAGGAACTTATGGGGTTAACTTTTAAAACTTCTCACCCGGCGGGTGCACCTGGGTAGGGTGAGATGAACGACTTAGGTCTTCCAGTTAGTTAACCGATCCATTATAGTGATACTCTGTGTATCGCTGCCTTTACTATTTACGGCGATTGAAGGTTCAATTAGGTTAAATATCGATTCTCACACCCGGCGGGTGCTCCTAGGTGGAGGAATTAAGGAATTTTACAAAATTCATTTTAACCTATTTAATTTAGTGATACTATCAGGTATCGCCGCCTTCGATCTTACGGCGATCTTTTGGGACAATTCGTTAAACATTAGATCTCGTATCATCCTGCCCTGGGCTATTCTACTATAATAATTCAAGGGCCGGCGTCTTTTTGGGGGGTTGCTTTGTTACAAAATTGAATCTTGAGACAGTCACCTCCTCCGAGAGACTATAAGTGCCATGCTGGACCATTATATCAAAGGGTATTCTTCACTTTCTTTAGCAAAAGATTTGTTTAGACTTTACACCCCGCCGCGTAGCGAGATGTGTTAGTTGTGTCTTTGCATCTCGTTACCCGGCGGGTTTTTAACACTGGTGTGCGATCATGTTGGATTACCCTTATGAGCATTAATTCCTGGAAATTTTCTTGTTTTTTCCAGAGCTGAGCTCCGGCGGACCAATACAGACCCGGCGGTAGTTTTCACCCACCAGTCTCTGTCATGGCTACCGTGGCCCCAGTTTTTGCCCTGTGCATTACCCCTACTTGTGCTGGTATCCCTATTTTTGCACACACCCTTTGCATAAGGTGTGTTAAATGTCTAGACCGTTCAAGGGGTCTCTGGGTGATGCATAATTGTTCCTTTTGTTCTCAATTAGCTGTTAAAGTCCTTTGTGATAATGATAAGACCGCGGCGGTAGCGTTGAGAGAGGTTCGACAACAAATGTCGGCCTACACTACCATTGTCGCGCATAAGTCACTTCAATGTGACAACGTCCCACTTTGGGATAGATTGCTGTCAGAACACCCTCCCCCTAAACGTTCCTCTAGAGTCACGAGTGTTAAGCCGACGGAGACTAGTCAGGGTCCTGTATCGTCTGCGACTACAACTAAACGCCCGAGAGAGCCTACACCCCCGGCATCCGCCTCCTCGTCGCGGGCGAGATCTAGGTCAAGGTCACCTCTCAGACAACAGTCTTCTAGTCGGGCCTCTTCGCCGGAGAGTAAGAAGAGTAAGACGGAAGATTCCACCAGTGGTCACGGCGGAGATTCTTCCAGATCTAAGACTAGTTCGCGGTCACACCGCAGCCATAAATCCTCAAAAAAGGATGCACATCGGAAGTCCTCTCGACATTCCCCTAAGTCTAGTGCATCTCATCGTACCTCTACACCTGACAGAGTTTGTGTTAGGGCCTCTGAGTCCAGTGCAGCACCTGTCCCTAAAGAGGAGTTGCCAATTAATATTTTAACCCTGGAAATGGAAAGTTCAGGAGGGTCAATAATTGAGAATGTTTCAGACTCTCAAGAGAGCGTAGGCCAGGGCCTTGGTGTTTGGCGGTTTGCCCAACCACGGTCTGACCACCCACGTCCGACTCATACGAGTCACACAGTAGCCGACGTCCACAGGGACGCGGCGACCCCATCCTCTATCCCAGACTTATCTTGGAAACAAGGTACCCCTGCCTCGGCGGGGTCTTCTCAGGAGGATCGGGAGGAAAAAGACGAAGTTTCAATAATTTCGGATATGGAAGGACAAGGGTCAGGCTCAGGCTTGGACGCCGCAAGAGATAATAATGATTCTCCTATAAGTTCTTCATAACCAGTTTGTTACAGCACAAGAAATTGATGGGTTGCTTACTCATGCTTTATCTAAATGTTTTGGTCAGCAACAAGAAAACCCCACAATGGACTTGGGGGCTCCCTCGACAAGCTCTACGGTACGGCCTCTGATGACGTCAATTGATTTATCTAAGATTCCTAACCCTCCTACTCTGTCACCTGCAAGGAGCACTAAGCCTGCCACGGCGGCATTGACAACTTCAAATGTCAGGGTCATAACGGATGTTAATCCACCCCCTCTAGACAAAGCACCTCTTAGAAAGGTAGCTATGCCCCTGCTTTATGGGCCAGACGAGTCATGGGTTCTTTTGAACCCCTCTAAACCAGAGCTTGCCCAACCTACCTTGTCAGGGGAACTCCCGGTACCGCGTGAGTGGTTTATCCAGGGCAACAAGTCAAAGAAATTAAGGGCCATGGATGCCTTAGGTAATGTTCTGGACGTAAACATTAAGGCTATACCTAGTTATTATCACCAGGATTATTTTGTGTATGCTTCTAAGCCTGCTTTACCCCCTGCCTCAGCTTTAAAACTATTTTCAGACTGGTCTAAGCTGGATGGGTTTAATGATATTAAGACTCTGTCAGCTCTTACTCCTGAACTAGATTTACGGACCGTCACAGACGACGCAGCTAATCCAGTTTTGAAGGTGGGACAGTTGGGTCCAGGACCTTGGGTGGATTGGGAGGTAGAGGCTCAAAACTTTGCAACCACTTTCACTTCTAAATCTTCCCACCAGATCCCTCAGGACTCACATTCATGGTTTTCCATGCCGGTGGGTTCTGCCGGCGGAGTCCCGGCGGCTTTGTTTGCATTCCTAGCTGCCCCTAAGATTAATCTTTGTGAACTGAAGGACCCGTTCACTACCCCTACCCCTACTCACCTAGACAGAGAATTTAGGCTACGAGGAAAAGCTTTTCGCCTGTTTTCACAGTACATAGTATCTCAGCAGGTGGCTAAGTCTTTACTACAATCTATTCAGGCAATCGCAGACGCGGATGCTCGAAGATCGGTTGAGTTATCCCGGCGACTGATTCTTCAGTCGTCAATCCAATCCTTAGGTGACATACGCACCGCCTTGCTTGAGGCGGTGCGAGCACGACAAGATCTTAGGATGTCGTTAGTTCGCAAGCTACCTGAGCGCATTGCTAACCAGGTGGTGATGTCACCAGTACTTACCCCTTCTTTAATGTCCCCTGAAGTATGGCGAACGGTGTTCAATATGGCACAAGCCGTTAAGCACAGTCCCACCCCTTCTAAGAAACCTGCATTTAACTTCCCCAAACCCAGGCCTACTACTAAAGCCCAGCCAGGGGGATCTAAACCATTTCTTCGGCCTAAGTCCTCCCACTCCCCCCAGGGTCAGTACAGGCATAGACAGAATAGGTTTTCAGGTCAGAGAGGACGCGGCCAAAATAAACCAGGTCAGGGCCAGTCTTCGACCAACACCAGCCAGCCGGCGAAGCGGCCAGCACCAACCCCACCATCAAAAAACTAAAGTCTCTCTCACTCCCGGCGCCTACCTTAAGGCCGGAGGAACCGAGGGTAGTACAGCCGGCGAACCCTTGTCTGCTAACTGGGTCGTTCCGAACGTGTCACCAAGCATGGCCGTTAAACACTTGGGCACGGATGGTGGCACGCAAAGGCATCACTTGGCAGTGGCTCCGGCGACCTCGATTACGTCAGCCGACAACGGCGAATTTTGTTTCTTTAGAGGTGGAGTCACTAGCCCAGGAAATGATTGCCAAGAATGTCATCATCCCGGTCCCCCCAAATTACCCTGTATTCACGTCCAAACTATTTTTGGTTCCCAAAAGGGACAGTGTTCAGATGAGGCCGGTCGTAGACCTGTCTTATCTGAATCTTCACATTCACAACGAATCTTTCAGAATGTTAACAGTACACCAAATCAGGCTAACACTTCCGCCGGGAGGTTGGATGTGTTCACTAGACCTGACAGACGCCTATTGGCACGTATCGGTCAACAAAAGATTTCAAAGGTTTTTGGCCTTACGGATCAGGCACCAAAATTTTGTTTTTCAGAGGATGCCGTTCGGTTTGAACCTAGCACCTCGATTATTCACAAAACTAGTCCGGCAAGCCCTGATGCCATTGTTAAAACAAGGGATCAGAGTGTTGTGGTATCTGGACGACTGGCTGGTGGTGGCAGAGACACAACAATTATGCATAAAACATGTCAATATCATTTTAAATCATGTCAAAACTCTAGGCTTCAAGGTAAATCTGGTAAAGTCAAACCTTGTTCCCTCACGAGTAATTCAGTGGATAGGGCTGGTCTGGGACACCGCCGCTCTCACTCTGAGTCAGAGTGTGGACAATCGCAACAGGTTTCGCAGGAAACTGTTCAGGTTTCTTCACAGTCTGACTACGACACGGAGGGTCTGGGAGTCTCTGGTCGGCTCTCTCAACTGGATTCAACTAACTGTCAAGTTGGGCCGGTTGAAAGTAAAACTATTAATATTGGAAGGCAACAAATATTTCCCGCTCTTACCGGCGGGAAAATTATGGCCCATCCCGAAATTAATCCACACCTTGCTAGCGGTCTGGGCGAAGAGGGAAACATTGCACTCAATAATGTCATGGACCTCTCCTCCACCAACGGTATGGGTAGACACGGATGCGTCAGGCACAATAGGTTGGGGATTTCAGTCAAATCAGGGGCACCAGGGTCAGGGGTTTTGGTCCCACTTAGAAATCTCGCACATCAATGTCAAAGAATTACTAGTCCCCTTATATTTCCTTCAGGCTCATGGCCCGGCGTTACGGGACAAGTCGGTGGCCTTCAGAATGGACAATCTGAATGCAGTCAACTGTATTCAGAAACAAGGGTCAACGAGGTCAAGGAAGTTGCTAAACGTGTCAGAAGAGATTTTTGCTCTAGCCAACAGTCTAGATATTTATCTGCACGCTTCTTATCTCCCAGGCGTAGCGAACGTCTGGGCAGACGCTCTATCCCGGCGACAAAGCACGACAGTAGAATGGGAGCTCAAGCAACCCATTTTCAACCTAATGATTGCAGAGCTCTCCCATCCACAAGTGGATCTTTTTGCGTCCGAGGAGACTCACAAACTCCATCTATACCTCACCCGCCGGGCGAAAACGCCGGCAGGGGGGCCAGACGCCCTAGTGACAGACTGGAACAGATGGAGCTCCATCTATCTGTTTCCGCCGCCAGATGCGTCACTAATGTGCCACGTAGTGAACAAACTACGAGATTATCGAGGCTTAGTCTCGCTAATCGCGCCACTGTGGCCGGCGCAGTTGTGGTACCAGCAATTGAAAATGTGGTGCCCGGACCCGGTATCGCTCCCGGTCGGGTATTTCCACTTAGACGCGATTGGCAACCTCGCGACCTCGCTGACTTTTGCATTATGGACATTCAGGAGGCCAAGTGGCTAGCACCATACGGTAGAGATGTGACAAATAAATTACTTAATCAATATACTCAGTCTACAAAACGACAGTATCAATCACATTGGCAAGCCTTTACTTCTTGGATCGTTAGGACAGAACAAACTGTACCCTCAGTGGCATTAGTTTTTAATTATTTAAATTATCTGTTTGAGTAGAAACGTTTATCTGTGGTAACATTAAAAAATCACTTAACTGCGATTAGAGTGCCCTTTTTAGACCTTACAGGTCTCTCCATACCGGTAGCGGAGGAAACAGGTTTTATGAGAGCATGTTTTAAACTCCGCCCACCTCCCCGTCAGCTCATGCCTACTTGTTCTCTGGACAAAGCTTTGTCTTTGCTTCACTCTCGTCTGTACCAAAATACTGCAGACTTTGCATTACTCTTAAAAAAAGGCGGTTTTCCTTTTGGCTTTAGCCACCGGAAACAGAGTGTCTGAGCTGGCGGCGATGAGCAACACACCTAATTGTCTTAGGTTTGGTAGACTTAATGAATGTATTTCCATTGCACCCTCCCCAGGTTTTGTAGCCAAGAATGAGCATAGTGCACACGTGTTTTCTGAATTCACGGTGCCGGCGTTAAAAAGGGGAAAGGTGCATCATAATTTATGTCCAGTGCAAGGTCTAACCAAATATTTGAGAGTAGCTCCTCAAAACCCCCAAGGTGCTTTATGGGTAGCAAGTACGGGTAAACGCTTACTTAAACGGCGATTAGCCTCTCTTCTGGTCGAAGTCATTAAAGAAAGTAATCCCGGCGTTGTGGGTCGGGCCCACGATTTACGCAAATGGGCAGCCTCTTTACGTTTCCTGAAATTTTTTTCAGTTGAAGACATAGCGTCCACGCAGTTGTGGGCGTCTAATCATACGTTTCTGTCTAGATACTTGTCAGTTGCTCTAGACAAACCTTCCTTACCATGTATAGCTTTAAGGCAGAGGGTCTAGGCGGCCCTGCAGTCACTTTTGTTTACTTTCATGGGAAAGGGGGGGGGGGTGCAGTCAGTTGACACAGGACACCCTAGACCCCGCCGGAGTATGAGAGCTGTGATACAATTTAAGGTTAAAATGTGTTATGAAAATTTCTCAGTGAGAAATTGTGCTAGTACAATGTTAAGTACAAAACAACGGTGTTGTTAGAGTAGTTTAGCTGCGAAAGCAATTTAGTTTTAGATTATTGGAGTTCCTTTGCAATTTATCTCCAAGTTTATGTTGGGGTTTATTATGTGCACATGTAAACTTATAACTTGTTATTTTTGTCACCACTCGTTGAGTGGGGTGCCTTTGTAACTACAGATCTGTGTTCAGAATCTTCAGGGTTACCAATTTTTTGTCAGGCAGGCTTCTTTGAAGCACGCACCTGCCTGAACCCCCTTTTTCTTGTATTTGTTCGGCTACGCCGTTAATTAAATATATTTTCAAAGTAAGAATACTATGTGGTTGTTTTTATTATCTGCTTTTCTAGAGTTATGATATGATTACGAATGTCCCCCTCCAGTCTTAGAAATCAGGCATGTTCGTCAATGATGGAGGGGCCACTAATAAATTATATTACCTTTTTAAGGTAGTAGGGGTAGGCAGCCCCGCCCAGGGAAGTACTACCGCCAAGGTTTCGGGAGACTCAGGGAATAGCCTGAATTCCATTTTCTCTCCCAGGCCTTGGTAGCTGGATACATATCTTTCTGCCTCACACATCAGGGGTATCAGGAAAACCCTCTTTATATAACATACACATCCAACTTCACGACATTGCCCTACATCGCTATCCTCTATCCATAAAATACTACTCTTCCCACTACATATCATACATGTAACACCATACACTTACCTTATAAATATGGCAGTACAATTGTTAAGAGCAAACCTGGTGGTCCCTCGGATATCCACCCCCGGCAGGGTTGGGTTATTGACACAGGGCCCTCCCGGTCGTCATCATGCGACTGTGTCAAGAGCATTGCAACGTCCCAAAGCTGCTTGTCAGTACAGCTATTTCTTTAGTAATATAAGGGGACTTCACTCTAACATCAATTCTGTACACCAATTTCTTCAAGCAGAATCCCCTACTCTCCTTTTTTTGACAGAGACTCAAGTAACATCCACATCTGACACATCTAGATTTAATTTTCCAGGTTATCAACTGCTCCAAAATTTCAGACCTAAAGGTGGTGTATGTTGCTTCGCAAAATCTGAAATTGCCCTGGAGGAGGTTACTAGTTTCAATTGTCCCTATTTTGATTATTCTATATACAAATTAATTTCTGCTGGTAAATTTAAATACATATGTTGCATCTACCGTTCCCCAAATACTCCTCCAGAGCAAAGTCTTTTTGATTCTCTGTCCTCACAACTCAGTGTCCTCAACTTAAATGCTTCTTCTGAAATCACTGTGTTGGGTGATTTTAATGTCCATAATGTTGAATGGCTCACTCATTCAGCCAGAACTGATGATGCTGGTCTTGAATGTGAGCTATTTGCAGACTCATTTAATCTCATTCAACTAGTCAACCAACCCACCCGTGTACCAGATAATCCTAATCATAATTCCCACCTACTGGACTTATTTTTAACAACCAATTCAGAAAATTATGATGTTACAGTGAGGTCCCCACTTGGATCTTCTGATCACTGTCTGATACAGGCCACCTGTCTATCACCTACCACACCTTCCCACTCTGAACCTGTTTTGGTGACTAAATGGCATTACGATAGGGCAGACTGGGAGGGTCTTCAAGGTTTCTTTATTGATATTCCCTGGACCTCTTTCTTTTCTAATGATGCACACTCCACCTTGAGCCACATACAAGATTTTGTAAAAATTGGAATGGAAACTTTTATTCCTCATCAAAAGTACAGTAAAAGATCTAATTCACCTAAATGGTTTGACCATAATTGTGCTAGAGTAACTGAACAAAAAGCAATAGCCTACAATGCATACACAAGATCAAAAACACATGAAGCCTTTAATTACTTTAGAAACATCAGAAATCATGCCAAAACTGTATTAAACCTAACTAAATCAAACTTTCTCCATAAGCAGGCAAATAAACTTCTAAATAATCCAAATGATAACAAAATATTTTGGTCTACTCTTAACTCATTCAAATCCAACTTCACTACTGCTTCATCCATTCCACCATTAAAATCTCCGACTGGCAATCTTGTAAGTGACCCACGAGGTAAAGCTAACCTTCTTGCAGATATTTTCTCCACCAACTCAACCTTAGATGAATAAATCAAGATGTCCCTGTACTTAATTTTAATTCACCTGAAATTCCCTCACTTAAGATCCACACCAGACATGTCAAAACTATTTTGCAGAATCTCTCAGTAGATAAGGCTCCTGGTCCAGATGAAATTCCTCCAATAGTACTTAAGAATTGCTCCTTGGTGCTCGCTCCTGTATTGGCAAAATTTTTCCGTCTGTGTACTCATACCTCATGCTTCCCAGTACCCTGGAAAGAAGCAAACATCCACCCAGTTCCTAAAAAAGGTGCCTCTTCAGATCCATCAAACTACAGACCAATAGCTATAACTTCCACTCTTGGCAAAGTTTTTGAAATTATATTAAATAATCACATAATTAAGCATCTGGAGAATAATAAATTAATCAGTGATAGGCAATATGGTTTTAGACGATGTCGATCAACTGCAGACATTCTTTGCCTTCTTACGCATCAAATCAACCAAGCTACAGACCAACATGGTACAATAGCACTGGATATATCAAAGGCATTTGATAGAGTCTGGCATCAATCCTTATTGTCGAAGATGTCACACTACGGCCTTGCATCATTAGTTCCACTAATTTCTTCTTATCTTCATAACAGAAAAATACGTGTAATGGTAGATGGCCTTTATTCTCAATTTCACTCAATAAATGCTGGTGTTCCCCAGGGATCAGTTTTGGCCCCAACTCTGTTCCTCATTCATATCAATGATCTCATATCTACCACTCATAATCCAATACATTCCTACGCAGATGACTCAACACTCCACAGTTCCTTCACATTTACCAATTCTTTCACCCAACCCGATCTTATAAATTCAAAAATAAACACTGCAATTTCTCTGAACCAGGACCTTTCTAGAATTAATGAATGGGGACAAGAGAATCTAGTTTCCTTTAATGCACAGAAAACCAAGTACATTCAATTTTCTAACCGACAGAATCTCACGGACTCCCATATATTTTTTAATGATGTAAATATTCCCACTTCCCCTAGTATTGACATTCTCGGTGTAACATTAACTACTAACTTGAGCTGGACACATTATGTTAGAAGCATTGCTAAGAATGCCTCTAAAAAACTGGGACTCCTGTACAGAGTTCGAGAATTCTTCACTGACGAGCAGTTGGCCGTAATATATAAAAGTCATGTGCGGTCTCAGATGGATTACTGTTCACCTCTGTGGGGTGGAAGTGGAGTGGTTGCATTGAGGCAGTTGGACAAAATTCAAAATAAAGCTATTAGATTAATCAATAACCCTGCAATCACACAGGACCTTCCTACATTAGCCATACGAAGAAACGTTGCATCCCTTGCATTATTCTACAGATATTTTCACAGCAATTGTTCCGAGGAACTTGCTTCAATTGTGCCGCCTCTCCACATCTTTCCCCGTAGAACTAGGGCAGCTGAGAGCGCCCATGAATTTACACTTTCTCCTCCACAATGCAGAACTTCTGCTTATCAGAATTCATTTATCCCCAGAGCTACTACTCTTTGGAATTCACTTCCCTCGAATTGCTTTCCACAAACTTACAATCAACAAATGTTTAAATCCAGTTGTTACAAACATTTTATGAATGGAGGATGCCTTTAGGCACATGGACCTTTTTGTTTTATCTGTGTTTTTCCTTCCTCCGTTCATTGTCTCTTAAAAAAAAAAAAAAAAAAAAAATAGGTTTGACTCCTGTAAGGAGATAAAGAAAACCTAATATTTAGTAGTGGCCCCGTAATCATTGACGACTGGGGCCCTCCCGACCGTCCCCTTCCCATTCGTTGATGTATTAAGGATTTTGGTTTACTTGATATGTCAGTGAAGGAAAAATGACGCCTGAATCAGCGTCTGGTCAGAAATCCACACAAGTACATCCACGATATGATGGAAAGCTTATTGGATAGTTATTCTTATTTTCTTTTTGTTTTTATTTTTTACGAAGTTTTTTCGTAGTGAGAACCCAATTCATAATGACTGAAGCCATGAGTGAGGTCGCGTGCGCTCATGATGAAGGCTCCTCAGTTTTTAAATGCTCTGCGCGGTAGATTCAAAACTACGGCGGATTAGTGTTTGAAGAGGATGCCTTATGTAATAGGCATGTTCGTCAATGATTACGGGGCCACTACTAAATATTAGGTTTTCTTTATCTCCTTACAGGAGTCAAACCTATAGTCTATTGGATGCAGCAGAGAATGGGATGTATTTGGCACATATGCTGAGAACAATCCTCGGAAATCAGCACACAATTCCGGTAAAATGTTTTTCAGACAACAAATCTTTGGTGGATTGTTTGCAGTCTACCAAGTTGGTAGATGACAGAAGCCTAAGGATAAATTATAGGTTTGACTCCTGCAAGGAGATAAAGAAAACCTAATATTTAGTAGTGGCCCCGTAATCATTGACGATTATGCCTATTACATAAGGCACCCTCTTCAAACACTCATTTACCGTAGTTTGAATCTACCGCGCAGAGCATAAAAAATTGAGGAGCCTTCATCATGAGCGCACGCAACCTCACTCATGGTTCGTCATTATGAAATTGGGTACTCACTACAAAAAAACTTTGTAAAAAATAACAAATAAAAAGAAAATAAGAATAACTATTCATAAGCTTTCCATAACTTCGTGGATGTACAGTACTTGTGTGGATCTTTAACCAGACGCTGACTTCAGGCGTCATTCTTCCTTCACTGACATATCAAGTAAACCAAAATCCTTAATACATCAACGAATAGGAAGGGGATGGTCGGGAGGGCCCCAGGCGTCAATGATTATGGGGCCACTACTAAATATTAGGTTTTCTTTATCTCCTTGCAGGAGTCAAACCTATAATTTATTAGTGTCCCCTCCATCATTGACGATTATGCCTGTTATTTAAGACTGGAGGGGGACATTTGTAATCATATCATAACTCTAGCAAAAGCAGATAATCAAACAACCACATAGTATTCATACTTTGTAAAAAAGATGTATTTGTGTGCATAATACTTTATACAGCATAAAAATATACAAAAAGGTGACAAGCAGGAGCGTGCTTCGAAGAAGCCTGCTTGGACAAAAAGGAGTTAACTCCGAGACACTGTACACAGAGCTGGTAGTTAAGAAGGCACCCCACTTAAAGTAAGTGGTGAAAAACAAAAAACATCAAAGTTTACATGTGCACATATAAACCCCATTAACTCTTGGATATAATTTGAAAAATATACCGTCAAGAGGTACTTACATTACTCATACCAGCTGCGGCCGCAACTACTAAGATTTACTTAAAATTATATTGCTTCACAGCCAAAACTATTTACAACAAGCATTGTCTTTGAACTATGATTGGACGTTAGCACAATTTCCTGTAATGAATCCTACATGGCTCCGACCTCCGAGCTGTCAACACCTCGCAGCTGCTCTCCGATAATGAGTTACCTTGTGTGAAGTTGATAGGAGTGTCTAAGTGTTGTCCCGGAAATTTATATGTGCATTTCAATAAGTAATTAGGTGTTTTATGAGCAATTCAGATGTAATTGGATATTCCAAGTAATTGAAAATATGGATTAAGTAAAACAGTTCCTGGAGTGAGATGGGATAGTGGGGCGATTGTTGTTTTTAGGCTGGCAGACGACCACCTCGCGATGTCGGGAAGGCATGAAAGCCTAGCTGGGGATGAGGAGGAATACGAATTTGAAGGCTTTATCACCGAGGACAAGGATGATCAGTTGGCAAGTATGAAAAAACAATTGATGGGTCTTGTGAGATGGAGGGGAGTGATGGAAAATTGGAGGAAGGAGTTAGGGGCTAAAGTAGAAGTTTTGTCCGATATACGGTGTCTCCGCGTCCCGGTGGACTTCAGCCTCTACCTGAGTTGCCTGAGACGGCAGAGAGCTGTCCCGCCATGGCTGGGAGTACCTCCAAACTCCCCGGCCTTGGTCGGAACCTACTTGTGACCCAGGCCCCACCCCAATGACTGAGCCCTCACTCGAGCCCTCTCGCGGATTATCACTGCCGGGAGAACCCTCTAAATCTAAAGTGAGAATATTATGATTTGGGTACACTATGTCCGCCGGAATATCCCCGACCACAGTCTCTGACTCCACTTCCGACCTGTCAGATTGGACTTGAGACATGTCGGGAGTAGAGGCAGAAAGCGAGGTTCGAGGCTCCGGCGAACGCCGGGAGGACTTTCGTACATGAGACTCTTTTTTAGAAGACTTGTGACTTCGCCTCGACTTTGATGTATCACTAAAACTATCCTTGGTCTTGTCTGTCTTGCTCTTCTTCCGCGAAGGTGAAGTCGAGCGACTATGTGTCTGCTTTCTGAGAGGAGACCGTGACCTGGACCTAGCTCTTGATTCCGAAGTTGTCGCCGGGGGAGACGGCTCTCGCGGTCTCTTAGATGTGCCGGGGGAGGCAAGAAGCTCTTTAACCCACTGGATTCCAGCTTCGCACGTGATGCGTCGGCAGTGTTTGATCACCAGCTCCCAGCGACGCATCACGTGCGTCCGGCATATTAAAATCAGTTACGTGGCTCGTAAGGTAGGAAATGGCGGGAGAATAGGAGGGGGAGGTACCGTAGTGTGTGTGCGAGCCGGGCCGGTAGGTGTGAACGGGCCAAGACAGCCGCGCGGCCGGTGGTGGTGGGCGGGCTTAGTGGGGATACTTTACACCCTTAGTTCACCGCCACTTTGAACCTTCATTACTCCGGTCGTATGGGAGCTAGAGGCTTGAGATTTATGTGAGACACTCCTTAGGATGTATGCCGTACAATGCCATACTCAGTTTTCACCCTAGTGCTCCTGGGCGGGTGGTCATGCGGGGGAGACGAACTTTCGACCCCCTGCCCCCCAAATGACCGAGGAGATTTTTTTTTTTTCATTTCTCACCATTCTCTTCCATTTTGGCTCAACAAATATTTTTGAGGCTCCCCCCCCAAAAAAAAATATCCGAGATGATTTTTTTTTTTTTTTTTTTTTTTTTTAATTTCTCACCCTTGTCTTCCATTTTAGCAAACAAAAACAAAAAGTGAAAATGGCTTGGGACTGGGGTGAACAAAATATTATAACTAGCCGGGGCTCAGCGGGTTAACCAGCCCAGCCTCTGCCGGCTTAGTGACTTTACTTCGGGAAGGAGGACGTTTAATTGGGGGGTACTGAACCAACAAACGGTCCCACAGGATTACGTTATCACACTAATGCTTTATGAGCCACTGCAGTCGCATAATTAGTAAGAAGTTGTCGGACCTCGCGTAATGCAACCGCCACGGCGAGATTGTCTTGCTGTAATACTTTAATACCCAGTTGACTACAGAAGGTACAATTCTTTGTGACCCACAAACCCCTTGATCGGTCTAAGCATTTGACACAAGGAATGCACAGAGTGCGCAAAAATAGGGATTCCGGAACATGAGGGTGTTGAGCAAAGAGCAAAAACAGGGGCTAGAGCAGCCATGGCAGAGACTGGTTAAAAGCTAACTCCCCCGGGCCTCACCTGGTCCTCTGGGGACCCGTCGGAACTCCGCCCTGGAAAAAAAGAAAATTTCCAGGAATTAATGCTCATAAGGTTACCCCTTATGGTCTTCGAAAGGGGTGAAGTCACAGAGTGTGACGTGAAGCTGAACGGTCAGGCTATGGCGATCGTCAACTCTTTTAAGTATCTGGGCAGTGTGTTGAGTAAAGATGGGACTATGGATGAAGAGGTGCGGGAGAGGGTACAACAGGGGAAGAGGGTTGTAGGAACGCTAAAAGCAGTAACAAGAAATAGGGTGGTCAGTATGGAAGTGAAGAAGTCCTTGCATGACAGTGTGGTAATCCCGACACTGACTTACGGAAGCGAAACATGGACGTTGGTTGAGAGACTCAGACCAAGAGTGAGAGCAGTGGAAATGAATTACTTAAGGAGTGCGTGCGGAGTTACATGGAGGGATAGACAGACTAATGAGGAAGTAAGAAGGAGGTGTGGTGTGGAGGTAGATGTGCTGGAAAGTGTGAAAAGGAACAACTTGAGATGGTTCGGCCATATGGAACGTATGGAAAGCGAGAGAATGACTAAGAGGGTGTACGAGAGCGAGGTGGAGGGACAAAGGGGGAGAGGTAGACCGAATATGAGGTGGAAGGATGGAGTGAGGAACTACATGAACGAAGGCGGTGCTGGTTGGGGGGAGGGGCGTCGACTGACTGAGGACAGAGGTGCATGGGAGCGGTTCGTTCGTGGCCACCCCTTCGGGGATCACGGCGTCAGGCAATAGATAGATAGATAGAAGGTTACCCCACAATGTTCTAACACAATTGTTAATGAACCGCCGGGCAATGAGACGTAATACCCCACCATTACCTCTCGTTACCCTGTAGGTTCGTATGTAAAGATTTGTAAATAACTTTACGTGTCCAAAAGATTTAAGAATATCCTCAGACATGATATAAAGATGAGCAGTTCTTTATAAGTGATGCAGTCTTCCCTGTGATAATATTTCACCGGGAACCCAAACTAAGACGCCGGCCTCCTTATTATAACGCAGTTAGCCAGGTTAAGCCCATCTTAATCATTAGATCGCCGTGAGTTGAATGTCTTGATACCTAAATGTATCCCTCAATTGTTAGGCTAACCCTACCGAATTGCTAATCCGTGATCCCACCCTCCCGAGGTTCAACCGCCGGGTGAAAAATAATAGAAAAGTTAACCCCAATTGTTCCTATCCCCACTTCTTTGCAAAAGATCGCTGGGGTGGAAAGACTACTCAAAACAACACAGCCCAGTTTTTCAACGTCTTTGCAAAACCGGGAAAAACTATCGTCAACAGGTGTCCGCATGAACCCCTAGTTGAACCGGTAACGCCCTTCCGCCGGGAAACACATAGTAAGCCTGAACACAGGCCCCACTACAGAGACGCAGTTCTGGAGAGCCCTCAAGCCACCACTCGCCGGGGGAAACTAGCCTATTTTAACCACGCGTGATTAAAACTCGTCAACCAGCCGGATTTTCTCGGTGCAATCGAGAAAACCCGCCGGAAAAGGCAACCCACACCCACCAGACGCAATCTGAGACCCAGCCGGGTTTTCACGGAGCAATCGAGAAAACCCGCCGGAAACGGTAACCCACACCAACCAGATGCAATCGGAGGATAGTGCCTGGAATAAGCCAATACACAACTTATCCAGAACACACATGACACAGTAGTACATATTTATACAATAAATCAATAACACTTGTACATGTAAAAAAGCTACGAGAGGCTGGCTAGGCCAAAGCAGACGGAGTATCGCTTAAACATGTGGTAATAAAACAAAAAGCACTGAATATTATCACAACAGGAACAGCAGCCAACACACCTTGAAGAAAGATACCCGGGAGAGGGAAGCACTGACACGGGACCTAGAAAAAAATTCACTAAGTGAAGACAAATACGCTAGCAACGTCAGAAAACAAACAAATAAGGCAACTTCATCAGAAAGATAAAAAGAAGCCTAATCACGCGTAGTTAAAGCCAACTAAACAACTAGGCTAGCTAAACCGCGAAAACGTTTCACGCGTCCACCCCGGGACCACGAGGGTACGCCCGAAATAGGCGTCCCAAACACACGACCCAAAATACACTGAACTGCGGGCAGCCCGCCCATGCTATGCTACGCATATCCTAACCTTACTCGATACATCCCAGAGTAAACAAATGAGAAAAAACTCACTAGGGACGCAGCAAATGCGGAACGAGCGGAGCGTGGGGAGAAATGTCAGGGCAGGTTGAGCGCAGAGCAGAGAAGGAAGAATGACGCCTGAAGTCAGCGTCTGGTTAAAGATCCACACAAGTACATCCACGAAGTTATGGAAAGCTTATGAATAGTTATTCTTATTTTCTTTTTATTTGTTATTTGTTATGAAGTTTTTTCGTAGTGAGTATACCCAATTTCATAATGACGAACCGTGAGTGAGGTTGCGTGCGCTCATGATGAAGGCTCCTCAATTTTTTATGCTCTGCGTGGTAGATTCAAACTACGGTAATTGAGTGTTTGAAGAGGGTGCCTTATGTAATAGGCATAATCGTCAATGATGGAGGGGCCACTAATAAATATAGCTGTGTTGCGAGACATGATAGCAAGAAAAGAAATCCAAGAAGTGAAATTGATAGAAACAACGAAGCAGATAGCAGACTGTCTCACGAAGAAAGGAGCCTCTCCTATGTTATTACTAAAGGAGTTGAGCAAAGCAGAGTAAAGAAAAGAAAAAGAACAAAAAAGAAAAGAAAAAGAGGGCAATGTGTTAGTCTTAGTAATTAGAAACTTGGGTATTAAAGTGAATATGTTATGACAAAATACATAAGTGGAAAAAGTACAATAAGAATAATTAGATAAATGGGTATTAAGTAATTATGTTATGACAAAATACACAACATAAGTGGGAAAGTACAATAAGAATAATGTGGAATAAATACAATATATATTACATAAAAGGTACGTAATCGGAAAAGGAAAGAAAGATAAAAAACAAATTAATTCAAATGGGGCACGGAAACTAGTGCGTATATGGAGCGTCGATATTGTGACGTCATGAGCAGGGCGATGAGGAACTGAGTCATGGCGTCGGAAGACAGTTGACCGTGAGTAATGATAGCGGATGGAAGTGCTGACAGTGGAGTCAAGTCCTGGCCAGGCAGTAAGAAATGAGTCAGCATTCAAAGCTTATTAGTGCACTGGAATATAATCTGCTCACCCCGCCCTGATTAATGAATCAAAGTATTATCCGCCAACTCTGCCTGCAATACTCAGCATATGGAACTCTGCCGGTGCTACAGCGAGGTGAGGCGAATTCAAAGTGAGTTCAACACTGTATCATATAATACAATAATAATAATAATAATAAGCATGTTACTTATTTCTCATAAGCGCCAATTTTTCCGAAGAATTCACTAGCGCTCGAAAAGAGAAAGAAAAAAGAACAAAAATCAATGCATCAAAAGAAGGCTCATATACAACACACATTTAACAATCACTAGCAGTGGCAAAATAGCCTAAACTCTATAGCCATCTGTCATGACACCTCTCTCAAGATCATAGCTTCTCTCAAAGAGAAAAGTCTTAAGTTGTCTCTTGAAGAATTCAACAGAACTCAGTTGTCTCATGGACAGCGGCAACCTGTTATACAACCTCGGAGCCATGTAGGAGAATGACCTCTCAAAGAAAGAAGACTGCTGGAAAGCCCTTGGTTCATCAAGACGAAAAGGGTCATTGTCATGACGCACAACTACACCATGGTGTGCCGGTGGGCGCCTGAGCAGCTCCGCAAGGTACCTAGGCTCACCAAATTTGAGAACCTTAAAAGTCACCAAACACAACTTAAATTCTATTCTTGCTCTTACTGGCAGCCAGTGCAGTTCTATGTGAAGAGATGTAGTAGGAGTTCTAGGTGGAACACCAAAAATTAGTCTTGCGGCCCTGTTAAGAACAGACTGAACTTTCTTCAAAATATAATTTGGAAGACCCACCAACAGGGCATTGCAATAATCAACACGAGAGAAGACCAATGAGTGAACCAACGTCAGGAGGCAACGTCTGGTTATAAACGGCTTCACCAAATAGAGATTTCTGATGTGCAAGTAACAACTTTTAACTATCTGGTTTACATGCTCTTTGAAATCTAATCGGGAGTTCACATATACACCCAGATTTCGAACAGAGTTGGCCGGTCGCAGCTGAGATCCACCCACATTGATGGAGAGGGCACCTACCATATCATCAGCTCTTCTATTTCCTCGGATGATGAGAATATCAGTTTTACCATCATTTAGTTTAAGTTTTCTCGCTCTCATCCACTTCTTGATATCAGACATCAACAATTCCATCTTACTCCGTATATCAACTATATTTGTGATTCTCACATAAATCTGGGTGTCATCTGCATAAAAGTGAAAGGTGACATTATGTGCACGAAGCAGAAGAGACAAACTGCTAATATAAATTATAAATAGGATAGGACCCAAAACTGATCCCTGCGGAACACCATACTGCAGGGGTGTCGAGTCCGAGACCACTTGATTTACCATCACACTCTGGGATCTACCTGACAAGTACGACCCAAGAAGCAAGAGAGCGGAGTCACGCACACCACAATCATAAAGATCACTCAATAACAACTCGTGATCCACTGTGTCAAAAGCCGCAGAGAGATCAAGCAAGACCAATAGTGAGGCCACACCATTGCAAATGTTCTCAACTAGATCATTATGTACTCTAATCAATGCTGTTTCAGTTGAATGATGCTGTCGGTAAGCAGACTGAAAAATTGGGATAGTTTCATTCTGCTGAAGTAGTGGTTGTAATTGGTCAAGTATTGCACGCTCTAATATCTTTGATATGAAGGACAGGTTGGAGACAGGACGATAGTTCAACATGTTCTCAACATCAAGTCCAGGTTTCTTTAGAGTAGGTCGGAGTAGTGCATGCTTTTCAGAATGTGGGAAGCTACCTTCAGAGAAGCACTTATTAATTATTTTGGAAATAAACTCAACTGTGTGATCATAGACTCTTGGTAGCTTGGAAACATTTATGGGATCCAACGGGCAAAATGTTTTATTGAGGTTTCTTATGTAGGACGAGATCATGTCCACCTCTACTGAGTGAAAGGATGAGAGGACATTATTAGGAATGTGTCGGGGTTGGAGTACAACTGAAAGTTCTTCACCAACAGAAGCATCATCCAATTCCTGTCTTATGCGAGTTATCTTGCCAGCAAAAAATGCCACAAAGTTGGCAGCCAACTCGGCATCAGGTACAGAAGGTCTTAAGCTGACTCTTGTTTTTCCAAGTAAACTGTTTACAATTGAAGCCAACCTCCTCTGGTCGTTACCACACGAGTCAACTTTTCCCTGATAATACACTTTCTTTTCATCTTTGATTTTGTAGACCACAGCTCTTCTGGCTGACAGGTATTGCAACCATGTAGAGTCTGTTTTATTTTTCCGCCATTCACGTTCAGCTCTTCTACGCGCTCTTCTAAGAAATTTAACTCGAGTGCTATACCAGGGCGAATCATCTCGTACTATGATTTTCTTCTCTACTTCTGGACAGTGATGATCGAACACTAATTTAAGTGCATTTCCATGTACCTCCACCAGCTCATCTGAAGTAAGGTTGGAAGTATCAATACTTCCCAAGTACTGTTTTACTTCACTGCTAGCCAAATTTAGGTCTGCATTTTTATAATTTCTAAATCTGATTACTTTTTCATGTGTGAGTGGCTTAGGGAAATCAAAGCTGAAAGTAATCAAAGCATGATCAGAGGTATTAGGGTCAGCATTCTCAACATCAACATCCAGAACACCACCACAACCCACAGGAGAGAAAACCAAGTCAAGGGTGTGTCCTAAGATATGAGTTGGGTGGGACACATGGTTTACAAAATTGTTCTGATCAGTCAACTCAAGGAACTCAGGAGAGAATGGCTTCAGATGAGGGCTGTCAACCCAGTAATTAAAATCTCCACACATCAAAAGTCTTCCAGTTTTAGCAGAAAATTCCTCGAGAAACTGCCCAAACTCTTCCATAAAACCCCTATCTGTGCCACGATGGCCAGGCCTATAGACAACTGCCATTCTTAGAATATGTTGATGGAGTTTTATTTCCACTTCCAACAGTTCATAATAAAGAGGGGCTGGGTTATGGCTTATTTGCAAGATATTCACCAGAGATGTGGAGTAGACAACTGCCACTCCACCACCCGGATGATCTCCCCTAGGCCTAGGAACATTTATTATGGAATGGGTTTTAGGCAATGCCGCCTGGATAATATTCAGATCTGACTCGAACAACCAGGTCTCAGTGAGACATAATACATCAAGGTTACGTTCATCCAAGATCTCGCAAATATGATCCATTTTGTTACGCAAGGAACGAACATTTAACAGACCCAGTTTCAACCGGCTCCCATGTGCATTTTTCAGTTTTTTGAACCTACAAAATCGGTGTTCTCAATAACTTTATTTCTCTGAGCTGTCATTAAAGGACAATTTCTACTTGAGGCGAAATGATTTGGCGGCTCCGTAACTGATGTGGAGCTCATACAATTTATACATTTGGGGGGAGTCTTGTTGGTGCAGTCTTTTGAGTTATGAGTACCAGCACAGAAGTTGCATTTTGGATCCTCATTTTTCCGATAACACCTGTCACTGGTATGACCAAAGCCCTGGCAATGGTAACATTGTGTTACCCAGAAGCGATCGTATGCACGACATCTCACAAGTCCAACATACACAGAATTGCCATCATCCACAATGGAAGAGCGTATTTCAGGTGACATTTTTACTACCGCAATCTTAGTGTGTGCATCACTCTTTTGCTTAGTGAATAGCAAATTCATAGCTAAGCCATCGTCGACCAGGGACTTTATTCTTGGGTTCTTGTTGAGGATGCTGGGAATGATCTCATTATCCTCAGCGTCATTAGCAATGCCTACCAGAGTCATTTTTGGCATCATCTTCTTTGGTTCGGAGACACTGAAGGCACTGTCCACCCCCAAATACTGATTGATGGCCCTTCCTGCATCTTCTTTGGCTTTCTTGGATGGAAGTCGTACCACCAGTACACCTGACTCAGTTCTAGTCAACTTGTTAACCGGAACCGAGGCCAAAGCAGTCTCAATTGCCTTTGTATCTGGTGGGCTTACTGGCTCGGAGGATCGGTCTTTTGGCTTCACTACCAGGACCTGATGGTCCCAGACAGTTTTTTTCTTTCCACCATCTACCACCTCAGTGGTGCGTTTGGTCGGCTCCTTTTTGGTCTCCGCTGTTTCCCTCACTACCTTTTCCTTGCTCTTCAAAACCTGCACTACATTCTTCTCAAACTCTCTTTTCTCTTTTTCTCTCTCTTCCACCTGCTCCTTCATGATTTCTTCCAATGCATCCACCTTAGCATTCCCCACCCTTGTCCACTCATCTTTCTCCTCACTTATTACTCCCTTTACTTTCTCACTTAAATGGCCCTCATACTCCTTTAGCTGCTCCTTGAGTGCCATGTTCTCTGCCTCCAGCTCATCTACTTTCCTTATCACTGCATCTAGGTTAGCAATTAATGGCCCATCTGCAGTTGCTACTGAACTGGCTCCACATATTTCTGTCAGTGACTCCACCTTCACACCTATATCTCTCCTCCAATTCTCCATAACTCCCTTCCATCTTAACAGACCCATCATCTGTCTCACCATAGAATAAGTTTTTAATAACTAGAAAAAATAGGCCCAATATCTAAACAATTACCCCACTTTTTCCCAGTGTTAGGCTATGAAAACATGTTTTTTGTCTAGGCTACATCAAGTAGCCTAGGCCTAAATCTTATGCATTGTAAATAATAATGTAGACATGGCTAAATAACAGTCCTAACCATAAATACTGTAGATTGGGGCATTGTTTCTATCATGCGAAATTTTTTAGGCCTAGCCTAGGCCTAGGTTCTAAATTCGTTCAGCCACCCCTCAAGTACCCATTTCGCCCCAAATACATCCAATAAATACATATTATGAGGAAAAGACGTATAAATACGTATTATGAGAAGATTACTTACCACACAGATTTTATTATAAATCATTGTCATATTTAGCCTAGCCTAGGCTAACATCGTCTAGGCTAGGCATTTCAATCGCTTTCGTCCGACATGGACTGGTCTTTGCTCTGTGTTTTGAGCATGAAATTCCTTCATTGCTACCACCAGGCCAACCATCCCTATCACTAGATGTACTAGAGGTTATAATAAACGCGAGAGATAAGGGGTTCAGGCACAAAAAGGCTTGCAAACGGTTGTTTTGTCAACACAGATACTAGCTAAACTGCAAGCGTCTGCTTAGTGATGATGTCATACAAAGATGGCGGCATATTGCGCAATTGACGATCGGATCTCGGATTCACTCGGATTTCGTCTCTAAATGGCAAGCTACTGGCAGATTCTTTCGTAATGTTAAAACAAATTTATTGTTTTTGTTTGTTTTATAGTTTTATGTTGAGTTTTTCGTTATTTTTGCTATTTTTTCGGGTTTCGGCTGGGATTTTGATGCGAGAATTGAGGCTTTTGGCGCGAGAATTGAAATTGGGAATATTTGGTGTGTGGTGCGAGAATTGAATCAGCGAAGACCGGTGTAGCGAAGATGGGGGCTCCACTGTATAGCAAATACGATCATGGTACAGGAAGGACGAATATAGCAGAAATGACAAGTATTGTGCAGTATAGCAAATATGGTCATGGTACAGGAAGGAGCAGGAACCCTCCACACAAAACCGTGAGCACCAGAGCTGGAGCCCACCTCAGAGTGGGGTCCAGCTCTAGGGAACATGGCACCCTTTCCTAGAAAGGATAAACATCCCACTACCAAAAAGTGCCTAAGCAAGTACCTGACAACCCAGTAGAAGGGCGGAAGGTGGTGGCAGAAGGTAGGAACCGTAGCAGGAGGCCTGAACCGTAGCAGGAGGCCTGAACGTTCCCACCGTAAGCGCGAACTGGACCGCCTAAGAGCAGGAACGGACACTACCGCCCATGAGACGGAACCGTACACCTGCGGAGCGGTCTGATGAGCAGGCTAGTATTATAAGAAAAACATGGAGTGTGAGCAATACAGGAGCCGCACCCAGGGGTGGATAGGCGGGGCAAGTGTGGGAAATAAGCACGACCAACCGTCTGTATAAGAGCGGGGCCGCGTTTATACACAGGGGTACAACCGCGAGTGGAGCGGAATAGTACAGACGGGTCCGCCCACCGGTAGAGCAGGGACCGCCAGTTCAAGGGATCTCGGACATATAAGCCTAGGACCGAACCACCCCCGGAGTTAAGGGAGTGGGCGAACCTAGGGAACATGTAAGCCAACTAATTAGAGCCATAAACCTAAACTAGCCGGTGTAAGACTAGTAGGTGTGCTTGAAGTGGGGAGTGGACCACCACAAGCAGAGGCGCTAGGTAGATTAGTGATCCAGGACAGGTACATAAAGTTTATCAAAAAGATGAAAAACACTAAAGGCAGTGTCTAAAACCTAATTGAAAATAACCTATGCATCAAAGCTAAAAAACACTGCCCAAAAACACCAAAAATAATTACTGTAACAGTTAAAATAGAACCCCTGAAAACTTAAAATTCTAGGCTAGGCCAGCGTATGTCAACACTGTTGCCAGACACCCGTGTCGCCGATCGGTGAGACCAGAGCGACACCAAGTAAAAGGCAAAAGTATAAGCAAGACGAAGTAAACGAAAGGAGGACAAGCATTCCATACGTCGATGAAAGACGAGGGAAGTGTGCAATAATGGGGAGTGGCCCAAAAAAGCAGTTGTAAGAGAATAAAGGCATGTGCCCCAAACTCAAACAATAAGTCAAGTCCAACTCAAGAATACTTCGAAATGACAAAAATGCACCCTATTCACCGAAAACACAACATAAAAGGCAGTGCAAAATTACCCTAAATGAGCATTAAACCTGGCGAATAAAGCAAAACTGCCTGTAATCCACAAAAGTGACGTTATATAAGAATAAAAATGAAAATTAACCCACAAAAAAGAAAAAGTGAGGTAGGCCACGTTCCCCAACAATCGCCAAGCAATTGTCGAACGAAAACGCGCCCCCACAACAATAAGACGTCTCCAGAACCCTGCACACCCTCCAAAACTACCCGAATTGTGCCCATAAAAGCATGTCTACATCACGGAATCATCCTTCTAAAACTTCAAAAGCCCTGAGAAGCCTCACAACTCACTTAAAGAAGCGAAGGGTGTGGAAAAGACAAGCACCCAAGAGCAACAATTCGCAGTAGTTCGGACCGAGGGTGTGCAGAAACTGATGGTTGTACCTGGCTGAGGGCAGGTATGTTGAGTTCGTGCATGCGTCCAGAGGGAAGCTAGATTGAGTGGGCAACTATTTTAATTTTTTCTACCCTACCTTTTTCGTTTTCTATTCTCAATAAGTAGTCTCGAAGTGTGTACAACGTACCTAGTAGAGATTTTAGGTGGTACTCTAGAAGATATTGGACTGCACATGTAGTACCGATAAATCGGCCCGCTGTCCCAGCGGCTGAACTTATAACATACATACATACATAAAATTTTAAGACTGAGTGTTCCACACATTGGGAGTTTAACCCCCCCTTCTGGTTCGCACTTTGGAGGAGTTTGGGAAGTTTCAGTCTCTTGTCCTAATCGCGGCATTCCAGGCAACCCTGTTAAGGGCTGCTTCACTTGTCAAGTTCTTGGATTTGAGATCAGCACGTATAGTCTGATCCCAGGTCTTCCTCAGTCCACCCCTTGGTGCAGCTCCCTCCACAATCACAGACCTGCATTTTTTCACCCAATTTTGTTCATCCATTCTCTCCACATGTCCATACCATCCCAGTCTACTTGTACACATCACCTTGCTAATACTCTTTATACCTAAACGTCTCCTCAGCTCAACATTTGTTATTCTATCCTGTAGCCTGGCCCCACATATCCATCTCACCATTCTCATCTCTTACAGTTTTCTTACAGTAAATCCTCTGGAAAAAGTCAAACTATGCCTGTGTATCCAGCTCAGTACCAGTACTTGCACTGCTGCGGTCGTTCACGGTGTTGGCGGCGGCGGCAGCAGACGCAACATTTTTACTATTCTGTATTTTTGTTTTATAATCAAACTTCAAATCTTGTCTTCCCCATGCTTTATCAAGATTACTTTCAAACTCCCTTATTGATTCGGAATCGACTACATACTGGGGCAGTGCGTTCCACTCATTTACCACTCTATCACAAAATGAGTTCTTTGCCTTCTGAAGCCTATTTCTTTCTTTGTAAATTTTCTTAGAGTGTCCTCTCGTTCTTGTTCCCTCCCGCATCAAGAAGATACCTTCACACACATCCTCATCGTACTTTCCTGACACTATCTTAAAAGTCTCTATCATATCCCCTCTCTTTCTCCTATATGCCAGTGTCTCATTACGCTCCATTATGTTGACATCCTCTACTTTAACGGCCCATGTTTCTGAGGCATACGTCATTGCACTTCTAACACATGAGGCATACACCTTTCCCTTCAGGGGGAGAGGCATTCTTTTCATGGTCAGGATTTGCATCAGTTCTCTGAACTTTCCCCAGCCACACCTAATTCTAGCAACAGTGGCAGCCTCGGCCCCACCACCGGCAGAGATGGTATCTCCTAGGTAACAAAACTTGTTCACCAGCACCAAAGACTCATTTCCAAAATGCACAGCCACAGGATCATCACTTAACACAAGCTCGCCTTTGCACACTACACACTCAAATTTCTCTATTTCTGATTTATCCTTCGGCAGGGGTTCCTTTATTCTACTACAGCGCTTACTCCCATGGTGTACCCAATATCGACAGATGCTACATTGTATTAGGTTAACGCTCACTCCCTTTCCACACACTGCACATGGGTATGCACTGCTCTTTTCCACATTGCCTCGTCTCAATCTACAATGCATAACCTTGGTTTTGTTAATATTGACTCTTAAACCCTTGCTCGCCATGCCCTCTCTCCACTCTCTGAATTTGGCCTCAGCATCTTGCATACTGTCAGCTATTAGGACTAATAAGTCCTACGTTGGATAACGTAGAGACTACTACTAAATTGCGTCATTTAGAGGGCGTATCCCGAGGTTATATAAGTCGTGGATAACGGTATTTGGCATTCAGAGCAGTGACCCCATCCTTTATAACAATAAGGGGGTCCGATTGCCGGCCGTAATAGTGTTGCCAGACTTTTATACTGGTCTTATTTGATCTTGATTATTTTATAGTATATTCTGAATAAGTTCTAAGTTAACATTTAATAAATTTGATGTGAGTATATTCAAGTTTCAGTTCCCTTTCTGTTATATCTTTAAGGTCTGATACTATTCTATATACTGTACATTTAGTAATATATCCTCTCAATACTTAAGAGAGTGGTGGCAGCCTTATTAGGTTATAGACAAGTTATAGCCCCATCTTTGCCACCATGTAGTTATGTAACTAATGATGCTCTGATCAATATCAGAGTTGTGATTAAGCATAGTGAGTATATTAGTAGTGAGAAATGAGAATTTGTGTTTTATGGTTATTGGGATGATGACACGATGGTTGTTGTGGTAATGGTGGCTATACTGTAACAATTATTCCAGTGTACAGTATCTCCTTATGCTTATGGTAGCTGGTGTGTGTTTTGTTGGCAGGGTGGAGGTGTGGTGGGTTTGTGGTGGCTGCCACCGATGATGGTGGAGTTTGTATGGCATCTGCTATATTCATTTATTTTTATATATATTATTTATTATTTTAACCGTGGGTTGAACTTTTTCCAAAAACTGAATTAGTTGTAATATTTACGGTAGTTGCTTATTTGACTCTGGTTTTAATTGACTACAGTACATGATGAATTTACCTGCAAGATAAGTTTACTGTTTGGGTGTAGAGCTGACCATGAATTTAATTAATCAACCATTCTCTCCCTGTCTCTTCCTCCCTCAAGTGGACCACTTAGTCTTTAAAATGAAGTACAGTATGATATATTGTCCTGGATGTTTAATGGTTAGAGTGTTTAAAATTTGTGTGTGATAACCCAGGTTCGAATCCCGGTGGATCACATATATGCTTTCATTAATTTTGTTGGAGGTGTTTGGTGGTGTGGTGAAATTAATACAAAATATAGATTATTATTTTCCCTCCCCATCCAACCAGCATCCTGGAGACGGCAGAAGTGGAGAAGACGGTTGTGGTGGTGATTGATGCCCTACGTGCAGACCACTTAGTTACCACCCGCCAGCCACTCATGCCCTACCTCCATGGCCTCATCACCAAAGGGGCCGCTCGGGGGTATTTAATACACACATCATCACCCACTGTCACTCTGCCTAGGATCAAGGTAATAAGGAGAGTTGATCAGTCAGTTATACTGTACATACATTACGGGTTTGACACTTGAAGGGGAAGGAGAGGAAAACCTAATACATTTATAATTATGGTTCTAGAGTTTATGACGTAAGGCCTATAAACTTATATGGCTCTTCGTCTTTGGGCAAGGGGATTTTACTGACCCCACTCTTAAGCATTAACCCCCTGAGAATCAGAAGCGCAAATCGAGTGGTTTGTAGGTTTTGTCTAACGTTTACAATCATGCAAATCACCTGACTAAGGTTGGCTAAACATTCCCAAAAAATAAAAAATTTACTCGATAACAAACCCCACTATCCGCCTGACAAATTGGCTATGATAAGTTATTATTGTAGTAAAGCAAAGTAAACCATTGTTGTGGTTAATTTATAATTTAAAAGGGGAGACTCCAGGAACATTTTTATCTCAGCTTCTATAAGAGACTCATTGCTGGCCTTTTGCCACATGTATGGTAATGGTGTAACACTGACTCGATGAAAAAATCAAGTCTCTATGTACGTGCGTGCGCGCATGAGCGCAGAATTTCATTGCAATATTTGTAAAAGGGTTAACTCACTGAAATTTTTTCAAATTTCCCGCAATTTTTGCATGGCGTATCCTACAAGCATCCCCTACAGAGTAGCGTCAGCTTTAACTCCTATGAATAATAGAAGGTGCTGAAAAAAAATATATTATACCAATAGTTTGAGATAGAGCTGGATTTTGACTTCCAAATTACCATATCTCCAAAAATTTCGGGAAATCGGCCATAAATCGACGAGAGAATGTTCTTTTATAGGCCTATTTGTTGTGGTTAGAAGGGGAATGCATTTGGGCAATACCAAATCCAGTTAATAGACTCGTTAGGGCCAAAAAATGATTGCTGTCAATTTTATTTTTAAGTTTTAGAAAACTTAAAGTACGTTTGGGGGGGGGATATAATTGTTACCCATCCTATATCAATATTTTCTATGCGGAGCGCTACCTATCGAAAATGAACTTTGTATGGCTAACTAATTTAAAAAATTTGATTTTAGCCATGGTAAAGGACAAATATCCATTCAATTTTGACCAAATTCCTTGATATTGGGAACCCCAAAGGGGTCCCTTAGGGATGTAATAAGGGTGTTTATACCCTCATATGATCATTTCTATTGCTTACTGTTATGCCAGGTTTTTACTGGGGTTTAATTGGTTTTGATCAAGTGGGCTCTTCCTAACTGGAGAAGTTATATTGTTTTACCACAGACACAGAAAGACAATAGAGGATAATTATCACAAGACGTGTATTCATATTCCGTTTATTCGCACAAGAATATCGCATACGTAAAAGCTAGAACAATAATGGTCAAGAACAAAACAATTAAAGTGAACGAACGAGGCTCCACTACGTCTGACTCGCAAGACTGGATTACTTCTATGCTATATCTAAGTAAGTATTAGGGACCGCTTTCTAACTGAAAGATTACACTTGTCCTGTATTTATTTCAGAGTTAAGATCGAGTAGCACTCCTTTCAATCGAGGATTTACACTTGTGCTTAGAAAGGTTATATAGTAATTAGATATGTGAACTATTGGTATTTACCTGCGTAGAGTGGTTCTGGAATTTGGGAGCTAAACGTAATTATTTTCCTGATGTTAAATCACTGGTGCTTACGCATCAGTTAACTTGAATTTATTTGTTATTAATTTTAGCAGAATTATTATCAGTATTTCCCTAATTTCTTTGAGTTTCACTAGAGTTTCCTTTCTCTCGCTTTTGTATACGTGCGTAGTATTCGATGTTTCCAGAATACCTTTTATTATATACGCAGTAGATATATTTTAATTACTTTCACTTTCGATCTTTATATACTTTCTCTCTGACAACATACCAAGTATAATTTCTTTTCACAGTTAGATCTTCTATAACTTTTACGGTATAATAACTTCACTTTCGATGTGTAGAATAATTAATCCAATGGGTGTAGAATTAGTAATCCAATCTGGGGTAGATCCGCTGGCCGTGGGGTTGTCCTGACGCCACTGGGTTCCCACAGTGTAACTCGAGCACTTTGGTTTGGGACCTTAAATAACTAAATTGCCTAGCCCAAGCCGTGACAAAATAGCATCGAGCGAACGCAGGAGTGAACTCCTGTCTACTCTGGTCTTTATAAGTACTTTGATGAATTTCTTGTGGTTTGGTCTATCCTGGATAAAGCTAGTTAGTACCTGACTGTCTGCTTATATCCACAATAGCGCCGGGGTTGAGGTAGGCCGAGAATATTAGATTACTTCACCCAGAAGGCTCTAATAAACCAGCTTGTTGATACCCACTAAAAAGAATTAGTATAATGGGTGACTACAGTCTCGTAATTGTGTCTACGCCTTGCGATCAACTGAACCAACTCTTCAACTGTGTCCTCAACTTTCGAATCTGTCCTTTTACCCGGGGTGTCAAGAACAGCTCTAGATTGAGATGTCGATCCTAAAATCTTCCGTCATAGTCATACCGTTTCTCAGGGCCTCGGGGGTGATATTGTTGAGCATCAGAAAGGCACCTAGGGGTAGGATGTTGTAGGGTGGTTAGTTCCTTGTGGCTTGGAGAGGGGTGATATACTTTTTTACTTATAGTGCCATTTCTTGATTAATTTCTCTTCTTCGCTTTTCTTCTTCTGTTGGACTTTGGAATTGGTTATTTATTAGTGGCCCCTCCATCATTGACGAACATGCCTATTACATAAGGCATCCTCTTCAAACACTAATCCGCCGTAGTTTTGAATCTACCGCGCAGAGCATTTAAAAACTGAGGAGCCTTCATCATGAGCGCACGCGACCTCACTCATGGCTTCAGTCATTATGAATTGGGTTCTCACTACGAAAAAACTTCGTAAAAAATAAAAACAAAAACAAAATAAGAATAACTATCCAATAAGCTTTCCATCATATCGTGGATGTACTTGTGTGGATTTCTGACCAGACGCTGATTCAGGCGTCATTCTTCCTTCTCTGCTCTGCGTTCAGCCTGCCCGGACGTGCCTCCCCACGCTCCGCTAGTTCCGCATTCGTGGCGTCCCTAGTGAGTTTTTTCTCATTTGTTTACTCTAGGATGTATCGAGTAAGGTTAGGATAGGCGTAGCAGGAGTGTCCTGGGCTGGTTGCCCGCAGTGCAGTGTATTTTGGGTCGAGTGTATGGGGCATCTATTTCGGATGTACCCTCGTGGTCCCGTTGTGGACATGTGAACTTTTTCACAGCTGAGTTAGTTTGTGATGCAGGCGGCTTTCACTACGCGTTAGTTAATGCTGCCTTTTATCTTTCTGATGAGGTAAGCTTTGTTTCTGACGTTCCCAGCGTATTTTTCTTCACTTAGTGAAGTTTTTTCTGGGTCCCGAGTCAGTCTTCCCTTGGTCGGAAGTTTATGCTACGGTGGTGTGTTGGCGGTGGTTCCTGTTGTGATATTTCCAGTGTTTGTGTATATTTCAACTTTTATTATGCCGTCTACCTAGGCCTAGCCAGCCGCTCGTAGCTTTGCCACATGTACTAGTGTTATTGTTTATTATTGATAAATATGCCCTACTGTGTCATGTGTATCCGGGTTTTAGTTGTGTATTGGCTAATTCCTCGGACTATAATTGTTTCCTGGTTTAGTTGTGTATTGGCTAATTCCACGGATTATGGAGTGACCTTGGGGTTGTCGTGCGTGGCTCTCCTCGTGTCTCTTGTTGTTCAGATGGTGTCTGTTCAGGGTGGGTTGCCTTCCGGCGGGGTTTTCTCTCGGTTTCACCATGAAAATCCCGGCCGCGAGCCGTGTTGGGCCACACGTGGTTGTTAACACTGGCTTGTTTCCCCGGCGTTGGGGTGTCTGTGGCTCTCCAGGACTGCGTCTCTGTGGATGCCTGGTTTCAGGCCTCCTTTGATTCCCGGCGGGATGGCTGTTCCCATCTATAAAACGATTGTTCATGCGGACATACGTTTGTAGTTTTTCTACCCGGTTTTACAAAAGCCACTTGAAAAACCTAGCTGTTGTTTTAGGCTTTCCTCCCCGGTGATCTTTTACAAAGAAGTGGGGACAGGAACTTATGGGGTTAACGTTTGGACATCTCACCCGGCGGGTGCACCTGGGTAGGGTGGGATGAACGACTTATGTCTTTCAGTTAGTTAACCAATCCATTTAGTGATACTATGTGTATCGCCGCCTTTACTTTTACGGCAATTGAAGGTTCAATTTAGGTTATTATATCGATTCTTCTCACCCGGCGGGTGCTCCTAGGTGGAGGAACTAAGGAATTTACAAAATTCGATTTCGATTTAACCACTTAATTTAGTGATACAAGTAGGTATCGCCGCCTTCTAACTTACGGCGATCTTTTGTGACAATTCGTTAGACATCAGATCTCGTATCATCCTGCCCTGTGCTATTCTACTAAAATATTTCAAGGGCCGGCGTCTTTTGGGGGGTTGCTTTGTTACAAAATTGAATCTTGAGATATTTAGTAGTGGCCCCGTAATCATTGACGGCTGGGGCCCTCCCAACCATCCCCTTCCCATTCGTTGATGTGTTAAGGATTTTGGTTTACTTGATATGTCAGTGAAGAAGGAAGTATGACGCCTGAAGTCAGCGTCTGGTCAAATATCCACACAAGTACATCCACGAGTATATGGAAAGCTTATGAATAGTTATTCTTATTTTCTTTTTATTTATTATTTGTTACGAAGTTTTTTCATAGTGAGAACCCAATTTCATAATGACTGAACCATGAGTGAGGTTGCGTGCGCTCATGATGAAGGCTCCTCAATTTGTTATGCTCTGCGCGGTAGATTCAAACTACGGTAAATGAGCGTTTGAAGAGGAGGCCTTATGTAATAGGCATAATCGTCAATGATTACGGGGCCACTACTAAATATTAGGTTTTCTTTATCTCCTTGCAAGAGTCAAACCTATAATTCCACACATACGTGCAGTTTCAGTCTCTTGTCCTAATGGCGGCGTTCCAGGCAACCCTGTTAAGGGCTGCTTCACTTGTCAAGTTCTTGGATTTGAGATCGGCACGTATAGTCCGATCCCAGGTCTTCCTCGGTCCACTCCTTGGTGCAGCTCCCTCCACAAACACAGACCTTCATTTTTTCACCCAATTTTGTTCATCCATTCTCTCCACATGTCCATACCATCCCAGTCTACTTGTACGCATCACCTCGCTAATACTCTTTATACCTAAACGTCTCCTCAGCTCAACATTTGTTATTCTATCCTGTAGCCTGGCCCCACACATCCATCTCACCATTCTCATCTCATTACGTTCCATTCTGTTGACATCCTTTACTTTAACGGCCCATGTTTCTGAGGCATACGTCATTGCACTTCTAACACATGAGGCATACACCTTTCCTTTCAGAGGGAGAGGCATTCTTTTCATGGTCAGGATTGGCAGCAGTTCTCTGAACTTCCCCCAGCCACACCTAATTCTAGCAACAGTGGCAGCCTCGGCCCCACCACCGGCAGAGATGGTATCTCCTAGGTAACAAAAATTGTTCACCAGCTCCAATGACTCATTTTCAAAATTCACAGCCACAGGATCATCACTTAACACAAGCTCGCCTTTGCACACAGTCAGACCGTGGTGGAGGGCGGACGTGCTTGAGACAGCTGATTCAGCCAGCGCCTGTTTGGTGGTTTGGTATTTTTGTAGCGTTCATATGTGTTGTCCTTTTGTTTATTAATTATAAATTAAATGCAATTAGTGAATATACTCCCTAGTTAAAAAAGGTGAGAGTTGAGTTTGATTTGAGTAAGAAAGAAAAAGTAATGGATATTCCCACCGAAACTTGTGGAGCCGAACAAGTGTAAACAAAGGCCAGCTGGTAGTATGGCCAGCGGTGAGAGGAACCGGCTTAGCCTGCCCCCAAGCAGGGTAACCAGAGACCCTTATGATCGTGATCATGAGGGATTTGATATTTCAGGGTTCTCAGAGGAGGGAGTAGCAATATCTGCATTTGCGGTGAGGTTGAATAAACTGGAGCGGAAGCTAGAGGAACAGGAGACAAAAAGCTTAGATTATGAACGAAGAGAAAAATGGATGGCAAACCAAATTGGTATTCTGAAGGATGAGAATTACGTGTTAAGGGTTTGTATTAGCGAAATGCAGGAAGAAATGGACAGGATGAAGAAAGATATGAAGGATGTTGAATTAAAGAAGGATGAATTTCAAAAGAACGAGGAGGTAAGGAATTTGAAATTTTCGGAGATAGTAAAGGAGCAACAGATACATAGGCAGGGAGGTAACTTTGAAAAGGATGTAGTTAAGGTAATTAGACAAAAGGAAAATCTAGTGAGGGAGATTGCTGGAAGAAAGAAATGTATTGTGATAAGAGGAGATAAGGAGAAACACAATGTAAAGAGAGAGGAGAGAAGTAGGATAGAGAGAGACCGAGTGAGGGAGATTCTACAGGTAGTGGACGGGGGTGTGAGAGAGTGGGAGAATGAAATTGAAGACATGCAATAGAATTGGAAAATATAAACAAGAGTCTAGCCTGTCTAGGCCAATGAAAGTGCAGTTTCGCACAGTAGGAATAGTAGAGGAAATCATGAATAATAAATGGAGGTTGAAAGATAAGGATTGTCTGAAGCATATTTACATCGAAAAAGACTTGGACTTGGATGAAAGAAACAAAATGAAAAGTTTGAGGGATGAGGTGAAGGAATTGAATGCCAAAAGAACAGAACAAGAAGTGGATTTTTTTTATTGGAGACTGGTAGGAACGAAGAAGAGGAAATGGTTCATCAAAAGCCCACAGAGGAAGACGGAGGGGCAAACAGAGAACTTAGGGATGAACGGTCGGACAGGGGAAGCGAGTACCAGTACCGAAGGACAGGAGGGAGAGACTGGTGTAAACCAGGAACAAGTGAGAGGAACAGGGCAGGTGGAGAGCACGGGGGAGCAAGGGAGAGAAGGTGGAGTGGAAGCGGGGGAGGGGAGTAGAGTCGGGGAATATCAGGGAAAGAGAAAAAAAGAAAGGTGTAAGAAGGGGGGAGATGAAGCTGATGTATAGTAATGTGGATGGCTTGCTGTCTAAGAAATTAGAATTGAATGACTATATTGAGAAATATAAACCACATATTATGTACTTAGCAGAAACAAAGTTGAGAGGTGGTACTGAATTGGGAGTGTTGGGATGGGAAGGGTATAATGTGTGGAGAAAAGATAGAGAAGGAAAAGTGGGCGGTGGAGTGTTAATATAGGTTTGACTCCTGTAAGGAGATAAAGAAAACCTAATATTTAGTAGTGGCCCCGTAATCATTGACGAACATGCCTATTACATAAGGCATCCTCTTCAAACACTAATCCGCCGTAGTTTTGAATCTACCGCGCAGAGCATTTAAAAACTGAGGAGCCTTCATCATGAGCGCACGCGACCTCACTCATGGCTTCAGTCATTATGAATTGGGTTCTCACTACGAAAAAACTTCGTAAAATATTAAAAGAAAAAGAAAATAAGAATAACTATCCAATAAGCTTTCCATCATATCGTGGATGTACTTGTGTGGATCTCTGACCAGACGCTGATTCAGGCGTCATTCTTCCTTCACTGACATATCAAGTAAACCAAAATCCTCAATACATCAACGAATGGGAAGGGGACGGTCGGGAGGGCCCCAGTCGTCAATGATTACGGGGCCACTACTAAATATTAGGTTTTCTTTATCTCCTTACAGGAGTCAAACCTATAATTTATTAGTGGCCCCTCCATCATTGACAAACATGCCTGATTTCTAAGACTGGAGGGTGACATTCGTAATCATATCATAACTCTAGAAAAGCAGATAATAAAAACAACCACATAGTATTCTTACTTTTGAAAAATATATTTAACACTGGCGTAGGCCGAAAATATACAAGAAAAAGGGGGTTCAGGCAGGTGCGTGCTTCAAAGAAGCCTGCCTGACAAAAAACGGGTAACCCTGAAGATTCTGAACACAGATCTGTAGTTACAAAGGCACCCCACTCAACGAGTGGTGACAAAAAATAACAAGTTATAAGTTTATATGTGCACATAATAAACCCCAAAATACACTTGGAGATAAATTGCAAAGGAACTCCATTGTTCTAATATTAAATTGCTTTCGCAGCTAAAACTACTATAACAACACCGTTGTTTTGTACTTAACATTGTACTAGCACAATTTCTCGCTGAGAAATTTTCATATCACATTTTAACCTTAAATTGTATCACAGCTCTCATACTCCGGCGGGGTCTAGGGTGTCCTATGTCAACTGACTGCACCCCCCCCCCCTTTCCCGTGAAAGTAAACAAAAGTGACTGCAGGGCCACCTAGACCCTCTGCCTTAAAGCTATACATGGTAAGGAAGGTTTGTCTAGAGCAACTGACAAGTATCTAGACAGAAACGTATGATTAGACGCCCACAACTGCGTGGACGCGATATCTTCAACTGAACATTTTTTCAGGAAACGTAAAGAGGCTGCCCATTTGCGTAAATCGTGGGCCCGACCCACAACGCCGGGATTACTTTCCTTAATGACTTCTACCAGAAGAGAGGCTAATCGCCGTTTAAGTAAGCGTTTACCCGTACTTGCTACCCATAAAGCACCTTGGGGGTTTCGAGGAGCTACTCTCAAATATTTGGTTAGAGCTTGCACTGGACATAGATTATGATGCACCTTTCCCCTTTTTAACGCCGGCACCGTGAACTCAGAAAACATGTGTGCACTATGCTCATTCTTGGCTACAAAACCTGGGGAGGGTGCAATGGAAATAGATTCATTAAGTCTACCAAACCTAAGACAATTAGGTGTGTTGCTCATCGCCGCCAGCTCAGACACTCTGTTTCCGGTGGCCAAAGCCAAAAGGAAAACCGCCTTTTTTAAGATTAATGCAAAGTCTGCAGTATTTTGATACAGACGAGAGTGAAGCAAAGACAAAGCTTTGTCCAGAGACCAAGTAGGCATGAGCTGACGGGGAGGTGGGCGGAGTTTAAAACATGCTCTCATAAAACCTGTTTCCTCCGCTACCGGTATGGACAGACCCGTAAGGTCTAAAAAGGGCACTCTAATCGCAGTTAAGTGATTTTTTAATGTCACCACAGATAAACGTTTCTGCTCAAACAGATAATTCAAATAATTAAAAACTAATGCCACTGAGGGTACAGTTTGTTCTGTTCTAACGATCCAAGAAGTAAAAGCTTGCCAATGTGATTGATACTGTCGCTTTGTAGACTGAGTATATTGATTGAGTAATTTATTGGTCACATCTCTACCGTATGGTGCGAGCCACTTGGCCTCCTGAATGTCCATAATGCAAAAGTCAGCGAGGTCGCTAGGTTGCCAATCGTGTCTAAGTGGAAATACCCGACCGGGAGCGATACCGGGTCCGGGCACCACATTTTCAATTGCTGGTACCACAACTGCGCCGGCCACAGGGGCGCGATTAGCGAGACTAAGCCTCGATAATCTCGTAGTTTGTTCACTACGTGGCACATTAGTGACGCATCTGGCGGTGGAAACAGATAGATGGGGCTCCATCTGTTCCAGTCTGTCACTAGGGCGTCTGGCCCCCCTGCCGGCGTCTTCGCCCGGCGGGTGAGGTATAGAGGGAGTTTGTGAGTCTCCTCGGACGCAAAAAGATCCACTTGTGGATGGGAGAGCTCTGCAATCATTAGGTTGAAAATGGGTTGCTTGAGCTCCCATTCTACTGTCGTGCTCTGTCTCCGGGACAGAGCGTCTGCCCAGACGTTCGCTACGCCTGGGAGATAAGATGCGTGAAGATAAATATCTAGACTGATGGCTAGAGCAAAAATCTCTTCCGACACGTTTAGCAACTTCCTTGACCTCGTTGACCCTTGTTTCTGAATACAGTGGACTGCATTCAGATTGTCCATTCTGAAGGCCACCGACTTGCCCCGTAACGCCGGGCCGTGAGCCTGAAGGAAATACAAGGGGACTAGTAATTCTTTGACATTGATGTGAGAGATTTCTAAGTGGGACCAAAGCCCCTGACCCTGGTGCCCCTGATTTGACTGAAATCCCCACCCTATTGTGCCTGACGCATCCGTGTCTACCCATACCGTTGGTGGAGGAGAGGTCCATGACATTATTGAGTGCAATGTTTCCCTCTTCGGCCAGACCGCTAGTAAGGTGTGGATTAATTTCGGGATGGGCCATAATTTTCCCGCCGGTAAGAGCGGGAAATATTTGTTGCCTTCCAATATTAATCGTTTTACTTTCAACCGGCCCAACTTGACAGTTAGTTGAATCCAGTTGAGAGAGCCGACCAGAGACTCCCAGACTCTTCGCGTCGTAGTCAGACTGTGAAGAAACCTGAACAGTTTCCTGCGAAACCTGTTGCGATTGTCCACACTCTGACTCAGAGTGAGAGCGGCGGTGTCCCAGACCAGCCCTATCCACTGAGTTACTCTTGAGGGAACAAGGTTTGACTTTACCAGATTTACCTTGAAGCCTAGAGTTTTTACATGATTTAAAGTGATATTGACATGTTTTATGCATAATTGTTGTGTCTCTGCCACCACCAGCCAGTCGTCTAGATACCACAACACTCTGATCCCCTGTTTTAACAATGGCATCAGGGCTTGCCGGACTAGTTTTGTGAATAATCGAGGTGCTAGGTTCAAGCCGAATGGCATCCTCTGAAAAACAAAATTTTGGTGCCTGATCCGTAAGGCCAAAAACCTTTGAAATCTTTTGTTGACCGATACGTGCCAATAGGCGTCTGTCAGGTCTAGGGAACACATCCAACCTCCCGGCGGAAGTGTTAGCCTGATTTGGTGTACTGTTAACATTCTGAAAGATTCGTTGTGAATGTGAAGATTCAGATAAGACAGGTCTACGACCGGCCTCATCTGAACACTGTCCCGTTTGGGAACCAAAAATAGTTTTGACGTGAATACAGGGTAATTTGGTGGGACCGGGATGATGACATTCTTGGCAATCATTTCCTGGGCTAGAGACTCCACCTCTAAAGAAACACAATTCGCCGTTGTCGGCTGACGTAAGCGAGGTCGCCGGAGCCACTGCCAAGTGATGCCTTTGCGTGCCACCATCCGTGCCCAAGTGTTTAACGGCCATGCTTGGTGACACGTTCGGAACGACCCAGTTAGCAGACAAGGGTTCGCCGGCTGTACTACCCTCGGTTCCTCCGGCCTTAAGGTTGGCACCGGGAGTGAGAGAGACTTTAGTTTTTTGATGGTGGGGTTGGTGGTGCTGGACGCTTTGCCGGCTGGCTGGTGTGGGCCGAAGACTGGCTCTGACCTGGCTTATTCTGGCCGCGTCCTCTCTGACCTGAAAACCTACTCTGTCTATGCCTGTACTGACCCTGGGGGGAGTGGGAGGACTTAGGCGGAAGAAAAGGTTTAGAACCCCCTGGCTGAGCTTTAGTAGTAGGCCTGGGTTTGGGGAAGTTAAATGCAAGTTTCTTAGAAGGGGCAGGACTGTGCTTAACGGCCTGTGCCATATTGAACACCGTTCGCCATACTTCAGGGGACATTAAAGAGGGAGTAAGCACTGGTGACATCACCACCTGGTTAGCAATGCGATCAGGTAGCTTGCGAACTAACGACATCCTCAGATCTTGTCGTGCTCGCACCGCCTCAAGCAAGGCGGTGCGTATGTCACCTAATGATTGGATTGACGACTGAAGAATCAGTCGCCGGGATAACTCAACCGATCTTCGAGCATCCGCGTCTGCGATTGCCTGAGTGGACCTTAGTAAAGACTTAGCCACCTGCTGAGATACTATGTACTGTGAAAACAGGCGAAAAGCTTTTCCCCGTAGCCTAAATTCTCTGTCTAGGTGAGTAGGGGTAGGGGTAGTGAACGGGTCCTTCAGTTCACAAAGATTAATCTTAGGGGCAGCTAGAAATGCAAACAAAGCTGACGGGACTCCGCCGGCAGAACCCACCGGCATGGAGAACCATGAATGTGTATCTTGAGGGATCTGGTGGGAAGATTTAGACGTGAAAGTGGTTGCAAAGTTTTGAGCCTCTACCTCCCAATCTACCCAAGGTCCTGGTCCCAACTGTCCCACCTTCAAAACTGGATTAGCTGCGTCGTCTGTGACGGTCTGTAAATCTAGTTCAGGAGTAAGAGCTGACAGAGTCTTAATATCATTAAACCCATCCAGCTTAGACCAGTCTGAAAATAGTTTTGAAGCTGAGGCAGGGGGTAAAGCAGGCTTAGAAGCATACACAAAATAATCTTGGTGATAATAACTAGGTATAGCCTTGATGTTTACGTCCAGAACATTACCCAAAGTATCCATGGCCCTTAATTTCTTTGACTTATTGCCCTGGATAACCCACTCACGCGGTACCGGGAGTTCCCCTGACAAGGTAGGTTGGGCAAGCTCTGGTTTAGAGGGGTTCAAAAGAACCCATGACTCGTCTGGCCCATAAAGCAGGGGCATAGCTACCTTTCTAAGAGACGCTTTGTCTAGAGGGGGTGGATTGACATCCGTTATGACCCTGACATTTGAAGTTGTCAAAGCCGCCGTAGCTGGCCTAGTGATCCCTGAAGGTAACAGAGTAGGAGGGTTAGGGATCTTAGATAAATCAATTGACGTCATCAGAGGCCGTACCGTAGCACTTGTCGTGGGAGCCCCCAAGTCCATTGTGGGGTTTTCCTGTTGTTGACCAAAAAATTTAGATAAAGCATGAGTAAGCAACCCATTAATTTCTTGTGCCGTAACAAACTGGTTTGATGAAGAACTTACAGGTGAATCATTAGTATCCCGTGCGGCGTCCAAGCCTGAGCCTGACCCTTGTCCTTCCATTTCCGAAATTATTGAAACTTCGTCTGTTTCCTCCTGATCCTCCTGAGAAGACCCCGCCGAGGCAGGGGTACCTTGTTTCCAAGATAAGTCTGGGATAGAGGATGGGATCGCCGCGTCCCTGTGGACGTCGGCTACTGTGTGACTCGTATGAGTCGGACGTGGGTGGTCAGACCCTGGTTGAGCAAACCGCCAAACACCGAGGCCCTGGCTTACGCTCTCTTGAGAGTCTGAAACATTCTCAATTACTGAACCCCCTGAACTTTCCATTTCCAGGGTTAAAATGTTAATTGGCAAATCCTCTTTAGGGACAGGCGCTTCACTGGACTCTGAGGCCGTAACACAAACTCTGTCTGGTGTAGAGGTACGATGAGATGCACTAGACGTTGGAGAATGTCGAGAGGACTTCCGTTTATGTGAATCCTTTTTGGAGGATTTATGGCTGCGGTGTGACCGCGAACTATTCTTAGATCTGGAGGATTCCCCGCCGTGACCACTGGTGGAACCTTCCGTCTTACTCTTCTTACTCGCCGGTGAAGAGGCACGACTAGATGACTGGTGTCTGAGAGGTGACCTTGACCGAGATCTCGCCCGAGACGAGGAGGCGGACGCCGGGGGTGTAGGCTCTCTCGGGCGTTTAGGTGTAGCCACCGAAGATACAGAACCCTGACTAGTCTCCGCCGGCTTAGTACTCGTGACTCTAGAGGAACGTTTAGGGGGAGGGTGTTCTGACAGCAATTTATCCCAAAGTGGGACGTTGTCACATTGAAGTGACTTATGCGCGACAATGGTAGTGTAGGCCGACATCTGTTGCCGGACTTCTCTCAATGCTACCGCCGCGGTCTTATCATTTTCACACAGGACCTTTACAGCTAATTGGGAGCAAAAGGAACAATTATGCATAACCCAGAGACCCCTTGAACGGTCGAGACATTTAACACACCTTATGCAAAGGGTATGCGCAAAAATAGGGATACCAGCACAAGTAGGGGTAGTGCACAGGGCAAAAACTGGGGCCACGGTAGCCATGACAGAGACTAGTGGGTGAAAACTACCGCCGGGTCTGTATTGGTCCGCCGGAGCCCAGCTCTGGAAAAAAAAAAATTTCCAGGAATTAATGCTCATAAGGTTAACCCAACATGTTCGCACACAAGTGTTAATAACCCGCCGGGTAACGAGATGTAATGACACAACGAACACATCTCGCTACGCGGCGGGGTGTAAAAAATCTAAACAAATCTTTTGCTAAAGAAATTGAAGAATACCCTCTGATATAACTGTCCAGCATGGCACTTATAGTCTCTTGGAGGTGGTGACTGTCTCAAGATTCAATTTTGTAACAAAGCAACCCCCCATAAAGACGCCGGCCCTTGAATTATTTTAGTAGAATAGCCCAGGGCAGGATGATACGAGATCTGATGTTTAACGAATTGTCACAAAAGATCGCCGTAAGTTAGAAGGCGGCGATACCTAATTGTATCACTAAATTAAGTGGTTAAATCGAAATTGAATTTTGTAAATTCTTTAGTTCCTCCACCTAGGAGCACCCGCCGGGTGTGAGAATCGATATTTAACCTAATTGAACCTTCAATCGCCGTAAGAGTAAAGGCGGCGATACACATAGTATCACAAAAATGGATTGATTAACTAACTGAAAGACATAAGTCGTTCATCCCACCCTACCCAGGTGCACCCGCCGGGTGAGAAGTCAAATGTTAACCCCATAAGTTCCTGTCCCCACTTCTTTGTAAAAGATCGCCGGGGAGGAAAGCCTAAACCACAGCTAGGTTTTTCATGTGGTTGTTGTAAAACCAGGTAGAAAAACTACATAACGTATGTTCACAAGAACGACGTTTTATGGATGGGTACAGCCATCCCGCCGGGAATCAAAGGAGGCCTGAAACCAGGCACCCACAGAGACGCAGTCCTGGAGAGCCACAGACACCCCCAACGCCGGGGATACAAGCCAGTGTTAACAACCACGTGTGGCCCAACACGGCTCTCGGCCAGGATTTTTTCATGGTGAAACCGAGAAAAAACCCGCCGGAAGGAAACCCACCCTGAACAGACACCATCTGAACAACAACGACACGGGGAGAGCCACGCACGACTAACCCAAGGTCACACAATAATCCGTGGAATTAGCCAATACACAACTAAACCAGGAAACAATTATAGTCCGAGGAATTAGCCAATACACAACTAAAACCCGGATACACATGACACAGTAGGGCATATTTATAAATAATAAATAATAACACTAGTACATGTGGCAAAGCTACGAGCGGCTGGCTAGGCCTAGGCAGACGGCATAATAAAAGTTGAAATATACACAAACACTGGAAATATCACAACAGGAACCACCGCCAACACACCACCGTAGCAAAAACTTCCACCCAGGGAAGACTGACTCGGGACCCAGAAAAAACTTCACTAAGTGAAGAAAAATACGCTGGGAACGTCAGAAAACAAAGCTCACCTCATCAGAAAGATAAAAGGCAGCAATAATTAACGCGTAGTGAAAGCCGCCTGCATCACAAACTAACTCCACTGTGAGTTTACGAAGTTTTTTCGTAGTGAGAACCCAATTCATAATGAGTGAAGCCATGAGTGAGGTCGCGTGCACTCATGATGAAGGCTCCTCAGTTTTTAAATGCTCTGCGCGGTAGATTCAAAACTACGGCGGATTAGTGTTTGAAGAGGATGCCTTATGTAATAGGCATGTTCGTCAATGATGGAGGGGCCACTAATAAATTCTGTTGTTTGGATTGCAGCATGTGATTGTGTTGTGTTGCTGTTGGAAAGTGTGATGCTGTTTAGTGTTTTGTATAGTTTTTTGGGGTTTGTTTTGTGATCAAATGTTTGTAGGAAGTTATTCCAATTTAGTTTTTGTTGTTCTTGTATTTTGTTGTTAGTTTGGGTATTGAGTGCTTGAATTTGTTGTGTGATGTCTTGTGTGTGGGGTGCTGGGGAGTGTTTCAGTATGTCGCATTGTCTGATGAGGTTTTGAATTTCTGGTGTGAAGTTGGGGTTGTGTCTTTTTCTGTTACCTCTTGGAATGTGTTTCTTGTCAGCATTTTGGATAGTTTTATTGAGTATGTGTACAGCATTGTTGATGTTAGTGATGGGTGTACTGTTTAGAGTTGTGAAGTGTTGTTCTGTCTCATTTGTGAATGCTTCCCAGTTAGCTCTTTTATAATTGGTGTATGTGTGTTTGTGGCTAGCTGGGGTGAGTCTGGTTTTGGTGGTGATAATGATCGGGAGGTGGTCAGAGCCTAAGGTTCTGACCACCCTCCAGGATGTTGTGGGGGCGAGTTCTGGGGAGCAAAAGGTGATGTCTGGAGATGATGGGTTATAGAGGGCTTGGTGAGGAATATGGGTATGTTGATGGATGTCGTTAAGGATGATGAGGTTATCGGTTTGGTTTTGTAGTACCAGCCCGCTGTCTGTGTCAGGGTTGTCGACAAACCAGGCCGACGTCTTGGCGTTGAAGTCACCACCCAGGATGATGTGTGGGATGTGTGGGGTGTTTGTGATGTGTTGTAAGTGTGGTCTGTATTCATTTGGTACTGTAGGGGATGTTTGGGGAGGGATGTATGTGTTTATGATGGTTATGTTGGAGTTGTTGCCAGTGCGTATTTTAATTGACTGTATTTCTGTTCTGTTATCATTTGGGGGGAGGAGGGATTTGGTTTGTACACTGGTTACTATGTATGATATTTCTTTGTGTACCAGGGTGATGAGTCCACCGCCCCCGCCGACAGCCCGGTCTTGTCTGATGGTGGTGAAATTATGAAATGTGGGTGTTTTTTGTGTTGTGCGGAGTTTTGTTTCTTGTAAGATGGCAATGTGTATGTTGTGTTGTTTGATGAAGTGTGAGAGTTCGTGTTTCTTTGTGTTGATGCCATCTATGTTCAGCTGAAGAATGTTAATGTTATGTGCACGATGTATGTTGGGTGCTGCTGCACGAGGATGGGGTGGGGGTGAGGGGGGGGGTAGGGGTGGGGGTGAGGGAGGGGCTGGGGGTTGGGATGGGTGAGGTGGGGGTGGGGATTGGGGAGCAGGAGATGGGGGTTGGAATGGATTAGGATGGGGTGTGGTGTGTTGAGTTGAGGATGGGGATGTGGATGGTATGGGAAGGTTAGGCGGGTTAGGGAGGAGAGGTGGACGGGTTTTAGGGGGGGGAGTGGATGATATGGGAAGGTTAGGTGGGTTGGGGAGGAGAGTTGGATGGGTTTTAGGTGAGGGGTTTGACTGGGAGAGGGAGGGGCATGAGGAACATGTCCAGGTGTTTGTGTAGTGTTTCTTGGAGGCAAGTGTTGTGCAGGTGAAGTGGGTCCAGTTCCCGCATGAATTGCAGAGAACTGAACCCTTAGTATGGCGACTCGAAGTGATGGGTTTTGAGCAAGTTGGAAATATGTATGTATACGTGGGTACTGGGTTGCTCTCAATGTCTCCGGCTAGAAGAAGTCTTCGAGAAATGACAGCCGGAGAGTCATTTCTCGGTGTAGGAAAAACTGTGTGATGTGTGTGTGTGGTGTGAGAGGTGTGGAAATTCCCGGCGCGACCGAAGCCGCTCCAAGGACCCGTGCCCCCAGGGAGGGGGCTGGGGATGGTTGTGACGGTTTGGCTCCCGAAACTGCTCCCCGCGGCCGGCATCTGGTTTTCCTCCACTGGTCGTTGATTTTGTCTTCGGCCGTGGAGCGTCGGCAGCCATCCGCGGTTGGCAGCCTCGGGAGGTGGCCCCACGGCGTAGACGCCGCCACATCAGGACCAAACTCTGGTGTTAGAGCTGACAGTGCTTTAACTCTGGTGTTAGAGCTGACAGTGCTTTTATATCATTGAAACCGTCATGCTTGGTCCAATCCGAAAACAGTTTTGAAGCTGACGCAGGGGGTAGGGCAGGTGTAGAAGTACAGTATACACAAAATAATCATGGTGATAATAGTTAGGAATGGCCTTATTATTAACATCAAGTACATTTCCTAGAATATCAAAAGCACGTAACTTCCTAGATTTATTCCCTTGGATTACCCACTCACGTGGTACCGGAAGCTCCCCTGACATAGTGGATTGTGCTACCTCTGGCTTTGCTGGTAACAATGTTACCCATGACTCATCCGGCCCGTATAAGAGGGGCATAGCTCCCTTTCTGTTCTGTCCTGCCAGGACTGTGAGTAACGCCATACCCCTTGGCTGTGGTTGTCACTCGCTTGCGAGCTAGGAATACTCTCTGATTGAGAGCCCTCACCCGAGCCCCCTAGCGGATTATAGTTTCTGTAAGACACTTCTAAATCTGAGGCTGACACACGTGACCTAGTAGAAAAAGCCTGAATGAAATGTCCGCCGGGGCATCCTCCACCACATTCTCTGACTCCACCCCCGACCTGTCAGATTGGACGTTAGACTTGGTGGGGGTAGAGCAGAAAGCGGGGTACCAGGCTCCGACGACCATCGTGAGTCCTTTCGCGCCGGATGATCCCTTTTGGATGATTTATGACATTTACTTGACTTATGCTTAGTACTAGTACTGTCTTTAGAACCCCCACTAGCTTCCTTTTTCTTCTTTTTGGAAGGGGAAGCAGAGTGGCCCGAATCTGTCACCTGCTGCCTCAGTGGTGACCTTGAAGTGGACCTTGTCTCCGTTGCCAAAGGTGACAGTGAGCGAGGCCTCTTAGACTTGCTGGGGGAGGGTGTGGCAACTTGTCCCCGCCCAGTCTCTGAGGTCTTACGTGCACGTATCTTATACTGAGGGGGGGTATGTTTAATGATTAACAGCTCCCATAGCTCAAGGTTATCACATTGCAATGCTTTATGTGCTACATTCGTTGAGTAAGTAGTGAGAAGTTGTTTCACTTCTTGTAAAGCCACCGCCGCAGTATTATCCTTCTGAGTTAGAACTTTAACACTTAAGAGGTGACAAATAGTGCAATTCTTTGTCACCCATATCCCCTGTGACCAATCTAGGCATTTAACACATTTAATACAGAGCTTGTGAGCAAAAATAGGGATACCTGAGCATAACGTTGTTGAACATAAAGCAATAAGAGGATCAAGTGCCGCCATGACAGAGACTGGGGGAAAACTACCCCGCCCCCGGGAACTACCTGGTCACCTGGTGCACGCCGGTACTCCGCCCTGGAAAGAGAAATTTCCAGGAATTAATGCTCATAAGGTTACCCCAAAATGGTACAAAACATGTGCCTTAAAACCGCCGGTCAACGAACCGTAGCACTCCACCACTACTGTTCGTTTTCCTCTAGTTTCATATTAAAGATTTCAGCATATCTTTACCTGTCCAAAAGATTTAAGTATATCTTCTGAATCCACATAAAGATGAAGCATATCTGTATAAAGATGAAGCATATCTTTACCTGTCCAAAAGATTTAAGCATATCTTCTGAATCCTCCTAAAGATGAAGCATATCTTTACTAAAGAGGAAGGCTTTCAAGTATCCCTTTACACTTGAAACACTAGTAAGATTCAGGCAACTTTTTATCCCATAAAAAGTCTAAGCCTATCTTAATCTCTACTCCGGCTTCTCCCAGAAGCCCTCATAGATCGCCGTAATGAAGGCCGTGATACCCTATTGTATCAATCAATAATTGTTTGGCAATTTATCACAAATTGCAAATCCGGTAATATAACCACCCGAAGGTACAACCGCCGGGTTTTATATGTAATGACAAACCAATTGTACCTGCCCCAGACCTCTTTGTAAAAAGGTCGCCGGGAGGGAAAGACCAAACAAAACGAACAGCATTGTTTCAATGACTTTGAAAAGCCGAGAAAACCATATCCAACAGGTGTCAGCATGATCACCTAGATAAATGTGTGGAGCCCACCTCGCCGTGAAGAAAACAGGAAGCCTGATCACAGGCTCGACCACAGAAAACGCAGTTTCTGATGAGCCCTCTAGCTACCCAACTCGCCGGGGTAACTAACCTATCTTAACCAACCTGATTAAAACTTGGTTTTAACCATCCAGATTAAAACTCGGTAAACAAAACGGCTTTCTCGGAGCAATCGAGAAAAACCGCCGGAAAGGCAACCCACACCAAACAGAATGCAGTCTGATAAACATAATCAGACCCCCAGTCTGAAGCTCCTGGATTAGCCAATCACAACTAAACCAGGACACACATGGCACATGAAAACATTTTTATTATAATAAACAATGAAAACACTTGCATATGTGAAAAAACTACGAGTGGCTGGCTAGGCCTGGTGAAAACGGAAAAAACACTTAATGACGTCGAAACACCATCGTAAAGCACTCCATCCCATCAAAACTGGAACAGCCGCCACATCAAAATCGTAGAAAACACCCGGGTAAGGGAAAAAACACTGACTCGGGACCCAGAAAGAACTTCACTAAGTGAAGAAAAATACACCAGGAACGTCAGTACAAATAACATACGCTAATCCATCAGAAAGATAGCAAGAAGCCCGACATCGCGTAATTACAGCCTCCTAACCAGCTAGGCCTAAAGATGGCTAAACACGGAAAACGTTTCAGAGCGTCCTCAACTCGGCCACGAGGGTCCGTCCGAAATAGACGCCCCAACAAAACAACCCAAAATACACTTGTTCTGCGAGAAAAACCACCCATGACACCCCTGCTAGCTAATCCTAACCTTACTCAAGACATCCCAGAGTAAACAAATGAGAAAAAACTCACTAGGGACGCAAGAATGCGGAATCAAAGCGGAGCACTGTGGGGGACACGTCCGGGTGGGTTGAGCGCAGAGCAAGGAAGGTGGATTGATGCGCTAGCCAGCGTCTGGTCCAAGAATCCACAAAAGTACATCCACGGAATATGGAAAGATTATGAATAGTTATTCTTATTTAATTTTTAATTTTTATTTGTTACAAAGTTTTTTCGTAGTGAGAACCCAATCATAAAGACGAACCATGAGTGATTTAGCGTGTGCTCTGCGGCGGTAGTTTCAAACTGCGCTTATGGGCGTTTGAAGAGGTAGCCTTATGTAATAGGCATAATTGTCAATGATGGAATGGCCACTAATAAATATATTGTTATCTTGATCCTGGTGTTGACCGGACATCGCTATGTCGACGGGTTGTTGAGTTACGCGGCCGTGAATATTAAGCTCGCAGGCCTGTAAGAGGCCTACCGAGGTCCGTGGTGAAGGTTCGGTGTGGCGTATAAGAGGACAACCGAAGTGCGGGGCTTAAAATGGTACTTATTTTCCCAGTCAATGGTAACCGGTGGGATCCCAGGCTTCATGGATGTGGTTGAGAACTTTGGGGCCAGCGAACTAACGGAAGATAACCTCATCCGGCGTTGGAAGGACAAAGGGCGGCGCATGCACTTCTATGGAGACGACACTTGGCTACGGCTCTTCCCCAACCACTTCAGCCAACACAGGGCGGTGACGTCTTTCTTTGTTAGCGATTATACAGAGGTGAGAGGATGTTAAATTGTTGTTACTTTTGTTACTTGGTATACAGTATAACAAATCATTGTCTTTCCCAATCACTTCATCTATCACAGAATAGTGATGTCATTATTTGATAGTGATTAAACTGAGGTACAGTCAGTCCCCCTAATACACGTATCCTCAGTCCGCGTTTACCCTATTCCGCGCCGAGGGGTAAAACAGGTACTCAAAATCCCTAAAACACGTATTGACCCCACAAAACACGAATCACGGTTGAAGAGTGGTGTAAAAATGCTGTTTTTTGTATTCCGCGCCACCCCCCCCTCCCTACTCCGCGCGCACACCCCTGGGGGCCCCTCGGAGGCCTAGGCTACCCCGGCCCCGCCACTGTCACTGGCCCCGTCTTCGTCCCCGGATAAACCCATAGATTTCCCGATCGCAGTAGTGCCTTCACCAATTTATTCTTCCTAGGCATTTTGAAGGTGTTGAAGGGTGTAGGAAAGCGGTTGTTACACAATAAATGGGTCAAGTCTCAGCGCACGGACACTTAAGGATATTGGGACTGAGAATGAAGCGCACATACATACGCACACTCACACACACAACCACACAACCACACAGCCCGTAGCCTAGTAGGTAGAGCTCTCGTCTCACACACGAGGGGTCGGGGTTCAATCCCCGACCGGGCGGAGACAAATTGGGCTTGTCTCCTTTCATGTGTTAGCCTCAGTTCACCTAGCTGTAAATAGGTACCTGGAATAAGTGGACGACGTTGTGACGTCCCATCTGGGGTTGGCAAAAATGGTACAAGGCGAGATGGGTATCATATGGTTCACCTAAGCTGATGGCTACCTAAGCCTTCGGGCGAGACGGTACCGTCTATAGTGAGAATGGTGCCATGCAGATCCACCCTAAGCCTTCGTTTCCAATGTCGCCAATTGGCTAAAAATACAGACTACACACACATCCACAGCCATTCCAACGATACATATAACACCTACACATATAGGAGGCGGGAGCATGCTCACTCCCGCAATACAACTAGAGTAAGTACAACTAGAGTAAGTACATACGCTTCTTTCTGAGTCCCAATATCCTTAAGTGTCTGTGCGGTGAGACTTGACCCATTTATTGTGTAACAACCGCCTTCCTACACCCTTCAACAACTTCAAAATGCCTAGGAAGAATAAATTGGTGAAGCCACTACTGTACTGCGATCGGGAGATCTATGGGTTTATCCGAGGCCGGGGACGGGGCCAGTGACAGTGGCGGGTCCGGGGAAGCCTAGGCCTAGGCTATATGAACTCGCCCTGTCGCGGGGGTCTGTCTCGGAGCCCCCACTCTTCTCACCTACTTATAGCATTTAATTTTAATGTAAGGAATGACTTGTTTATGTTTCTATTATTGTGTATGCTTGGTTGTCCAATTAGTATTGATTTTGATCAAAAATTACCGTCAAATGTGTGTGGAAATGCGGGCTGCCGCCCATATGTATTTTTCTCCATAAGTTATGTTATCCCCAATGCGCGAATTCCCAATACCCGTCATGTAATGCCGCCCATATAGGCGCGGATTGGGGGGACTGACTGTACGGTGAAAGATGAGAAAAAGGTTGTAATGTTGTGACTTTTGATAGAATATATAAGTAATCATTATCATCATTTATTAGTGGCTGTATCTATGATCTATCTATCTATTGCCTGACACCGTGATCCCCGAAGGGGTGGCCACAAACAAAACGCCCCCATGTACCTCTGTCCCCAGTCAGTCGACACCCCTCCTCTCAACCAGCACCGCCTTCATTCATATACTTCTTCACTCCATCCTTCCACCTCTCTCTCAGTTTACCTCTCCCTCTCTGTCCTTGCACCTCTCTCTTGTACACCCTCTTAGTCATGCTCTCGCTTCCCATACGTTCCATATGGCCGAACCATTTCACGGTGTTCCTTTTCACATTTTCCAGCACATCTACTTCCACACCTCACCTCCCTCTTACTTCCTTATTCATCTGTCTATCCCTCCATGTAACTCTGCATGCACTTCTCAAGTACTGTAACTCATTTCCACCCCTCTCACTCTTGGTTTGAGTCTCCACCAACTTCCATGCTTAACAAGTCAATGTCGGGATTACTACACTGTCATGCAAGGACTTCTTCACTTCCATGCTGACCACCCTATTTCTTGTTACTGCTTTCAGCGTTCCTACAACCCTCTTCCCCTGTTGCACCCTCTCCCGCACTTCTTCATCCATACTCCCATCTTTACTCAGCATACTGCCCAGATACTTAAATGAGCTGACAATCTCCATAGCCTGACAGTTCAACTTCACCTCACACTCTGTGGCTTCATCCCTTTCGAAGACCACAACCTTGCTCTTTCCCGCATTTACCTTCAGATTCCGTTTTTCGCACACTGTTCCAAACATATTTACCAGACCCTGCAACTCCCATTCATTATTGCTCATCAGAACTGTATCATCAGCAAACAGCAGTACAGGTAGCTTCCACTTGTTTCCCTCCCATATCAGCGATACACCAACATCCACTGCTCTTCCTTGTATTACTTTCATGACTCCATCCATATATACAGTAAACAACCATGGGGACATCAATTATATATGGCCCTATTTAGCCTATAGGCTAAGCTGGAAGACCCCACATGCCTTCCAACAAACTAGAACCATCTTCTTACGCGACACTGTGATAATATCTATGTGACGTCATTTGTCACGGATGCCACTATGAAAGTATAGTAAAAAATAGTAAAATAATCAAGAGAACAATAAAAAAGGAAAATATTTCCTTGAATAGAATAAGCTGATTAATTACCGTTCGCTTCCCATTCATCTGTTGTCATCAAGCGACGTCGCCTCGCTTCCCTCTCTCTACGGCAGGTCTCTGTTGGGAGGCGGTCGCTATGCCACACATGTATTCTTTTGTTCTGTGACACATCCTTTCGACGCTCTCCTCTCGTCACCTAGCTTTCTCTAATGAGCTCTGAGTTATGTTTGGGTTGTGTAGAGCGCTTTAGGAAGTTTTTACACAAGTTAGGATGTGTTTCGAATAATAATTATGTGGTTGGCAATTGCCTCCCTGAGCCGTTACCATGCTTGTCCGCCTGTCATTCCTGAAATGTCTTTGGGTGTGGACAAGCAATTATTGTTTTTTTTTTACCTTGATATTTTTTAGCTAGCACAGGCTGAGCTTTATATAGAGGAATTTTTATGTTTCTAGGCTAACATTTTCAGATTATTCTTTGTTTGGGGTCCATGTGCTATCGCTTATCGAGTGAGGGTTGCTCCTGCTGGGTTTTTCTACTATTTTCATAAAGTTTGCCTAACCATGTTTGCTGTGATGTTGCGTCTTTTTCCTTGCATTTCAACGATTTTGAGTAATTTGAGAGTATGCAAGGTAAGTCTCTGCTGATTTATGCTTCAACAACACCCCTGACCCCTGGCCATGTGGCACAGGCTATGTTATTTACCTCCATTTCATTAGTCTAATTTTAACTTAACTGTAGTTGCTTCTTTGTTAATTTTCCTGCATCATAGCAGGCTGATAAAGGAAGGAAACAAGTGGAAGTTGCCTGTACTGCTGTTTGCCGACGATACAGTTCTAATGAGCGATAGTGAATGGGAGTTGCTGGGTCTGGTAATGTGGGTTCGACAACCCGAAGGGAAGGAAGGAAAACCATATACTGTTGTTGTTGTTGTTGTTGTTGTTCCCTAAGCTGCCTGGCCGAACAGCCCCGAGTCCCTGAGGAAGGCCATGGCCACGATCAGGCTTTCCCACAGAGCTCTCATTGAGTGTAGATTGTGTTGTTGGCGTAAGTGGTTATGTGAAATGCAGTCTTCTATGATGTGTTTAATGGTATGGGGTGCTGTGTTACATCCCGGGCAGGCGTCGACAATGGAGTCATCCAGTCTCTTCTGATAGCTCAGGAGAGCTGGATGGTGTCCGCATCTCAGCCTGGCCAGGTGGACTCTGTCCTCGCGAGGAAGGGAGGATTCGGAAGGATGGATTTCGGGAGGTCGTGCATGCAGCTGCGTGTTGTCTGTGAGTGAGTGGATGGATCGGTGAGAGATATGAGTATGGATGTGCTTCTGGAAGTTGGTTCGGGGTGGGCAGGGAGGGAGAGAGGACAATAATTGTGCGTGATACCGTGTGCTGGGTGTTGTTTTGATATTTCTTGGTGTCTGTGGGTGTGTTGCCATGTAGTTTAGTGGGTGGTCTTGGTTCGTGGAGGCTGCTGCCAGGAATTGAGTGCCTCTCATGTCCAGATGGTCTTTGACTTTGAGGATTTTGGTTTCTTGATGTAGGTGATCTGTGGGTGCAGTAGCTGTGCATATACTGTATTTAGTAGTGGTTCCGTAGTCAATGACGTGAGAGCCTAATCTAGTGTTAGGGTTTCCCAGGTCCTCTAGGAACCCGGAAAAAACATCCTAGGAGATGCCCCTTAAATAGTTCCTAGGGAACGTCATTCAATCGGATACCACTATGAAAAATAAAAATACAAGATAGGTAAGGTTATTTGAATCCGGCGCTGTCACAAAGGCATGAGCATCATCAGATGCCATATTTTGGTCTCTTTTGTAATAGAATGTTGTGGAAGTGTATGGGAAGGGGAAGGTAGGAGGGCAGTAGACGTCATTGACTACAGAACCACTACTAAGTACAGTCGACGCTCGATTTAACGGACCCTGATACAACGGATTTCGGATTTAACGGACTCTGTCCGTAGCCGGACAATGGACCCAGCAACGGACAAACTCCGTTGCTCGAAAAAAAGTCCGGTAATTGGCTGGCGCGGCGCACCATTTTCCCGGCAAACCCCTGTACAGCTCTCTTTCTATCTATCTATCTCTTTAATGCATCTATCTAAATTCCTTATACATTAACATAACTATGACTTATTTGGTCTTTTTTAATCTATGAATCATTTCTAATACGATGAAATTGAAAACAATATTACCCTTCCAACACAAATAATAAAATGAAAACGAGAGTAAATATAAATGTCTCCTTTGTCTTTCAGAAACATAAGTCCGTTTCATATACAGTATGTTAGTATTTTATCGCTCGCTCGCTCCTAGCCACTCTCACTCTATCTATTTATCTCTCTAATGCACCTACCTAAATCCCTTATACATTAACATAACTATGTCTTATTTGGACTTTTTGTAATCTTTGAATAATTTCTAATGCGATGGAATTGAAAAATATAATATCCTTCCAGCACATAGATAAACAATAAATAAGATAGTCAAAAAAATAGTTCAACCCTCCCCTCCGTCTAGGCGCCGAGCTTCCGAGACGGGAGATTTACGTTTGATAGATTTTTTTTTTTTTTTCCCCACGGTATACACAAAATGATGGGGAAATATTATTATAGGTTTGACTCCTGTAAGGAGATAAAGAAAACCTAATATTTAGTAGTGGCCCCGTAATCATTGACGAACATGCCTATTACATAAGGCATCCTCTTCAAACACTAATCCGCCGTAGTTTGAATCTACCGCGCAGAGCATTTAAAAACTGAGGAGCCTTCATCATGAGCGCACGCGACCTCACTCATGGCTTCAGTCATTATGAATTGGGTTCTCACTACGAAAAAACTTCGTAAAAAATAAAAACAAAAACAAAATAAGAATAACTATCCAATAAGCTTTCCATCATATCGTGGATGTACTTGTGTGGATTTCTGACCAGACGCTGAATCAGGCGTCATTCTTCCTTCACTGACATATCAAGTAAACCAAAATCCTTAATACATCAACGAATGGGAAGGGGACGGTCGGGAGGGCCCCAGTCGTCAATGATTACGGGGCCACTACTAAATATTAGGTTTTCTTTATCTCCTTACAGGAGTCAAACCTATAATTTATTAGTGGCCCCTCCATCATTGACGAACATGCCTGATATCTAAGACTGGAGGGGGACATTCGTAATCATATCATAACTCTAGAAAAGCAGATAATAAAAACAACCACATAGTATTCTTACTTTTTGAAAAATGTATTTAATACGGCGTAGGCCGGAAATATACAAGAAAAAGGGGTTCAGGCAGGTGCGTGCTTCAAAGAAGCCTGCCCGACAAAAATAGGTAACCCTGAAGATTCTGAACACAGATCTGTAGTTACAAAAGGCACCCCACTCAACGAGTGGTGACAAAAATAATAAGTTATAAGTTTATATGTGCACATCATAAACCCCAAAATACATGTGGAGATCAATTGCTAATGAACTCCATTGAACTAATGTTACATTGCTTTCACAGCTAAAACTACTATAACAACACCGTTGTTTTGTACTAAACCTTGTACTAGCACAAATTCTCACTGAGAAATGTTCATATCACATTTTAACCTTAAATTGTATCACAGCTCTCATACTCCGGCGGGGTCTAGGGTGTCCTATGTCAACTGACTGCACCCCCCCCCCCTTCCGTGAAAATAAACATAAGTGACTGCAGGGCCACCTAGACCCTCTGCCTTAAAGCTATACATGGTAAGGAAGGTTTGTCTAGAGCAACTGACAAGTATCTAGAGAGAAACGTATGATTAGACGCCCACAACTGTGTGGACGCAATATCTTCAACTGAAAAGTTTTTTAGGAAACGTAAAGAGGCCGCCCACTTGCGTAAATCGTGGGCCCTACCCACAACGCCGGGATTACTCTCTTTAATGACTTCTACCAGAAGAGAGGCTAATCGCCGTTTAAGTAAGCGTTTACCCGTACTCGCTACCCATAAAGCACCTTGGGGGTTATGAGGAGCTATTCTCAAATATTTGGTTAGAGCTTGCACTGGACATAAATTATGATGCACCTTTCCCCTTTTTAACGCCGGCACCGTGAACTCAGAAAACATGTGTGCACTATGCTCATTCTTGGCTACAAACGCCGGGGAGGGTGCAATGGAAATTGAATCATTAAGTCTACCAAACCTAAGACAATTAGGTGTGTTGCTCATCGCCGCCAGCTCAGACACTCTGTTTCCGGTGGCCAAAGCCAAAAGGAAAACTGCCTTCTTTAAGATTAAAGCAAAGTCTGCAGTATTTTGATACAGACGAGAATGAAGTAAAGACAAAGCTTTGTCCAGAGACCAAGTAGGCATGAGCTGACGGGGAGGTGGGCGGAGTTTAAAACACGCTCTCATAAATCCTGTTTCCTCCGCCACCGGTATGGATAGACCTGTAAGGTCGAAAAAGGGCACTCTAATCGCAGTTAAGTGATTCTTCAAAGTAACCACAGATAAACGTTTCTGCTCAAACAGATAGTTCAAGTAATTAAAAACCAATGCCACTGAGGGTACAGTTTGTCCCGTTCTAACAATCCAAGAAGTAAAAGCTTTCCAATGAGATTGATATTGTCGCTTAGTAGACTGAGTATATTGATTGAGCAATTTATTGGTCACATCCCTACCGTATGGTGCTAGCCACTTGGCCTCCTGAATGTCCATAATGCAAAAGTCAGCGAGGTCTCTAGGTTGCCAATCGTGTCTAAGTGGAAGTACCCGACCGGGAGCGATACCGGGTCCGGGCACCACATTATTAATTGCTGGTACCACACCTGCGCCGGCCACAGGGGCGCGATTAGCGAGACTAAGCCTCGATAAACTCGTAGTTTGTTCACTACGTGGCACATTAGTGACGCATCTGGCGGCGGAAACAGATAGATGGAGCTCCATCTGTTCCAGTCTGTCACTAGGGCGTCTGGCCCCCCTGCCGGCGTTATTGCCCGGCGGGTGAGGTATAGAGGGAGCTTGTGAGTCTCCTCGGACGCAAAAAGATCCACTTGTGGATGGGAGAGCTCCGCAATCATTAGGTCGAAAATGGGTTGCTTGAGCTCCCATTCTACTGTCGTGCTCTGTCTCCGGGACAGAGCGTCTGCCCAGATGTTCGCTACGCCTGGGAGATAAGATGCGTGAAGATAAATATCTAGACTGGTGGCTAGAACAAAAATCTCTTCCGACACGAGTAGCAACTTCCTTGACCTCGTTGACCCTTGTTTCTGAATACAGTGAACTGCATTCAGATTGTCCATTCTGAAGGCCACTGACTTGCCCCGTAACGCCGGGCCGTGAGCCTGAAGGAAATACAAGGGGACTAGTAACTCTTTGACATTTATGTGAGAGATTTCTAAGTGGGACCAAAGTCCCTGACCCTGGTGCCCCTGATTTGACTGAAATCCCCACCCTATGGTGCCTGACGCATCCGTGTCTACCCATACCGTTGGAGGAGGAGAGGTCCATGACATGATTGAGTGCAATGTTTCCCTCTTCGCCCAGACCGCTAGTAAGGTGTGGATTAATTTTGGTATGGGCCATAATTTTCCCGCCGGTAAGAGTGGGAAATATTTGTTGCCTTCCAATATTAATCGTTTTACTTTCAACCGGCCCAACTTGACAGTTAGCTGAATCCAGTTGAGAGAGCCGACCAGAGACTCCCAGACTCTTTGTGTCGTAGTCAGACTGTGAAGAAACCTGAACAGTTTCCTGCGAAACCTGTTGCGATTGTCCACACTCTGACTCAGAGTGAGAGCGGCGGTGTCCCAGACCAGCCCTATCCACTGAATTACTCTTGAGGGAACAAGGTTTGACTTTACCAGATTTACCTTGAAGCCTAGAGTTTTGACATGATTTAAAATGATATTGACATGTTTTATGCATAATTGTTGTGTCTCTGCCACCACCAGCCAGTCGTCTAGATACCACAACACTCTGATTCCCTGTTTTAACAACGGCATCAGGGCTTGCCGGACTAGTTTCGTGAATAATCGAGGTGCTAGGTTCAAACCGAACGGCATCCTCTGAAAAACAAAATTTTGGTGCCTGATCCTCAAGGCCAGAAACCTTTGAAATCTTTTGTTGACCGACACGTGCCAATAGGCGTCTGTCAGGTCTAGGGAACACATCCAGCCTCCCGGCGGAAGTGTTAGCCTGATTTGATGAACTGTTAACATTCTGAAAGACTCGTTGTAAATGTGAAGATTCAGATAAGACAGGTCTACGACCGGCCTCATCTGAACACTGTCCCGTTTGGGAACCAAAAACAGTTTTGACGTGAATACAGGGTAATCTGGAGGGACCGGGATGATGACATTCTTGGCAATCATCTCCTGGACCAGCAACTCCACCTCTAATGAAACACAATTTGCCGTTGTCGGCTGACGTAAGCGAGGTCGCCGGAGCCACTGCCAAGTGATGCCTTTGCGTGCCACCATCCGTGCCCAGGTTTTTAACGGCCATGCTTGGTGACACGTTCGGAACGACCCAGTTAGCAGACAAGGGTTCGCCGGCTGTACTTCCCTCGGTTCCTCCGGCTCTAAGATAGGCACTGGGAGTGAGAAAGACTTTAGTTTTTTGATGGTGGGTTTGGTGGTGTTGGACGCTTCGCCGGCTGGCTGGTGTGGGCCGAAGACTGGCCCTGCCCCGGCTTATACTGGCCGCGTCCCCTCTGTCCTGAAAACCCTCTCTGTCTATGCCTGAACTGACCCAGGGGGGATTGGGAGGACTTAGGCAGAAGAAACGGCTTAGAACCCCCTGGCTGAGCTTTAGTAGGAGGCTTAGGTTTGGGGAAGTTAAATGCAGGTTTCTTAGCCTGTGCGGGACTGTGCTTCACAGCCTGTGCCATGTTAAACACTGTTCGCCATACATCAGGGGACATTAAAGAAGGTGTAAGTACTGGGGACATTACCACCTGGTTAGCAATGCGATCAGGCAGCTTGCGAACTAATGACATCCTAAGATCCTGTCGTGCTCGCACCGCCTCAAGTAAGGCTGTGCGTATGTCACCTAAGGATTGAATCGACGACTGAAGAATCAGACGCCGGGATAACTCAACTGATCTTCGAGCATCCGCGTCTGCGATTGCCTGAGTAGACCTGAGTAAAGACTTAGCCACCTGTTGAGAAACTATGTACTGTGAAAACAGGCGGAAAGCTTTTCCCCTTAGCCTAAATTCTCTGTCTAGGTGAGAAGGGGTAGGGGTAGTGAATGGTTCCTTTAGTTCACAAAGATTAATCTTAGGGGCAGCTAGAAAAGAAAATAAAGCTGACGGAACTCCGCCGGCAGAACCTACCGGCATGGAGAACCATGAATGTGTATCCTGAGGGATCTGGTGGGAAGATTTAGAAGTGAAAGTGGTTGCAAAGTTTTGAGCCTCTACCTCCCAATCCACCCAAGGTCCTGGTCCCAACTGTCCCACCTTCAACACTGGATTAGCTGTCTCGTCTGTGACGGTCTGTAAATCTAGTTCAGGAGTAAGAGCCGACAGAGCCTTAATATCATTAAACCCATCCAGCTTAGACCAGTCTGAAAAAAGTTTTGAAGCTGAGGCAGGGGGTAAAGCAGGCTTAGATGCATAAACAAAATAATCCTGATGATAATAACTAGGTATAGCCTTGATATTTATGTCCAACACATTACCCAAGGCATCCAATGCCCTTAATTTCTTAGACTTATTTCCCTGGATAAACCACTCACGTGGTACCGGGAGTTCCCCTGACAAGGTAGGCTGGGCAAGCTCTGGCTTAGAGGGGTTCAAAGGGACCCATGACTCATCTGGCCCATAAAGCAGGGGCATAGCTACCTTTCTAAGAGGCGCTTTGTCTAGAGGGGGTGGATTAACATCCGTAATGACCCTGACATTTGACGTAGTGAATGCCGCCGTAGCTGGCTTAGAGCTCCCTGCCGGTGACAGAGTAGGAGGGTTAGGAATCTTAGATAAATCGATTGACGTTATCAGAGGCCGTACCGCAGAACTTGTCAAGGGAGCCCCCAAGTCCATTGTGGGGTTTTCTCGTTGTTGATTAAAGAATTTTGATAGAGCATGAGTAAGTAACCCATCAATTTCTTGTGCTGTAACAAACTGGTTAGATGCAGAACTTTCAGGTGAATCAGTATTATCATGGGCGGCGTCCAGGCCTGAGCCTGACCCTTGTCCCTCCCTATCTGAAATTAATGACACTTCATCTTGTTCCTCCCGATCCTCCTGAGAAGACCCCGCCGAGGCAGGGGCACCTTGTTTCCAAGATAAATCAGGGATAGAGGATGGGGTCGCCGCGTCCCTGTGGACATCGGCTACTGTGTGACTCGTATGAGTCGGACGTGGATGGTCAGACCCTGGCTGAGCAAACCGCCAAACACCGAGGCTCTGGCCTACGCTCTCTTGAGAGTCTGAAACATTCTCAATTATTGAATTTCCTGAACTTTCCGTTTCTAGGGTTAAAATATCAATAGGTAAATCTTGTTTAGGGACAGGCGCTTCACTATACTCTGAGGCTGTAACAGAAACATTTTCAGGTGTAGAGGTACGATGAGATGCACTAGACTTAGTAGAATGTCGAGAGGACTTTTTATGGGAATCCTTTTTGGAGGATTTGTGGCTACGGTGTGACCGCGAACTAGACCTAGGTTTGGAAGAATCACCACCATGGCCACTGGGGGAAGCTTCAGTCTTACACTTCTTACTAGCCGGGGAAGAGGCCCGACTTGAAGACCGCTGTCTGAGGGGTGACCTTGACCTCGATCTCGCCTGCGACGAGGAGGTGGCTGCCGGGGGAGTAGGCTCTCTCGGGCGTTTAAACGTATCCACAGACGATACAGAACCCTGGCTAGTCTCTGTCGGCTTAAAACCCGTTACTCTAGAGGTACGTTTAGGGGGAGGGTGCTCTGACAGCAACTTATCCCAAAGTGGGACGTTGTCACATTGAAGTGACTTATGTGCGACAATGGTAGTGTAGGCCGACATTTGTTGTCTGACCTCTCTCAACGCTACCGCCGCGGTCTTGTCATTGTCACACAGGACTTTATTGGCTAATTGGGAGCAAAAGGAACAATTAAGTGTAACCCAGAGACCCCTTGAACGGTCTAGACATCTAACACACCTTATGCAAAGGGTATGCGCAAAAATTGGGATACCCGCGCAAGTAGGGGTAATGCACAGGGCAAAAACTGGGGCCACATTAGCCATGACAGAGACTGGTGTGAGGAAACTACCGCCGGGTCTGTATTGGTCCGCCGGAGCTCAGCTCTGGAAAAATAAAGAAAAATTTCCAGGAATTAATGCTCATAAGGTTAACCCACGTGTTCGCATACAAGTGTTAATAACCCGCCGGGTAACGGGATGCAAAGACACAGCTAACACATCTCGCTACGCGGCTGGGTGTAATGAGGCTAAACAAATCTTCTTAGCTAAAGAACATGAAGAATACCCTCTGATATAATGGTCCAGTATGGCACTTATAGTCTGTAGGAGGTGGTGACTGTCTCAAGATTCAATTTTGTAACAAAGCCCCCCCTCATAAAGACGCCGGCCCTTGAAATATTTTAGTAGAATAGCCCAGGGCAGGAATATACGAGATCTGATTTTTTAACGAATTGTCCCAAACGATCGTCGTAAAAATAGAAGGCGGCGATACTGAAAGTATCACCCAATTAAGGTTAATCGAAATTGAATTTGTTTATAAATTCCTTAGTTCCTCCACTTAGGGGCACCCGCCGGGTGTGGGAATCGATTTGGTTAAACCTCACTGAACCTTCAATTGCCGTAAGAGTAAAGGCAGCGATACACAGAGTATCACTCAAATGGATTGGTTAACTATATGAGACCTAAGTCGTTTTATCCCACCCTGCTCAGGTGCACCCGCCGGGTGAGAAGTCTAAAAGTTAACCCCACAAGTTCCTGACCCCACTTCTTTGTAAAAGATCGCCGGGGAGGAACGCCTAAACAACAGCTAGGTTTTCCATGTGGTTGTCGTAAACCAGGTAGAAAAACCTATAAAAAACGAGTGTTCTCAAGAACGTCGTTTCTTTATATATATCTAAATATATATGTAAGGATGGGTACAGCCATCCCGCCGGGAATTTAAAGGAGGCCTGAAACCAGGCACCCACAGAGACGCAGTCCTGGAGAGCCACAGACACCTCCCCACGCCGGGGAACCAGCCAGAGTTAAAAACCACGTGTGGCTCAACACTGCTCATCGGTCAGGATTTTTCAAGGTGAAACCGAGAAAAAACCCGCCGGAAGGCAAACCCCACCCTGAACAGACACCATCTGAACAATACGACACGAGGAGAGACACGCACGACTAACCAAGGTCACAACATAATCCGTGGAATTAGCCAATACACAACTAAACCAGGAAACAAATATAGTCCGAGGAATTAGCCAATACACAACTAAAACCCGGATACACATGACACAGTAGGGCATATTTATAAAATAAATAATAACACTAGACATGTGGCAAAGCTACGAGCGGCTGGCTAGGCCTAGGTAGACGGCATGAAAATAGTTGAAATATAAACACACACTGGAATATCACAACAGGAACCACCGCCAACACACCACCGAAGCGATAACTTCCCACCCCGGGAAGCCTGACACGGACCCAGAAAAAACTTCACTAAGTGAAGAAAAATACGCTGGGAACGTCAGCAAACACACAGCTTACCTCATCAGAAGGATAAAAGGCAGCAATAATTAACGCGTAATGAAAGCCGCCTGCATCACCAACTAACACAACTGTGAAAAGTTCACGTGTCCACAACAGGACCACGAGGGTACATCCGAAATAGATGCCCCATACATACGACCCAAAATACACTGCACTGCGGGCAACCAGCCCAGGACACTCCTGCTACGCCTATCCTAACCTTACTCGATACATCCTAGAGTAAACAAATGAGAAAAAACTCACTAGGGACGCAACGAATGCGGAACCAGCGGAGCCTGAAAGGTACGTCCGGGCAGGCTGAGCGCAGAGCAAAGAAGGAGGAATGACGCCTGATTCAGCGTCTGGTCAGAAATCCACACAAGTACATCCACGATATGATGGAAAGCTTATTGGATAGTTATTCTTATTTTCTTTTTGTTTTTATTTTTTACGAAGTTTTTTCGTAGTGAGAACCCAATTCATAATGACTGAAGCCATGAGTGAGGTCGCGTGCGCTCATTATGAAGGCTCCTCAGTTTTTAAATGCTCTGCGCGGTAGATTCAAACTACGGCGGATTAGTGTTTGAAGAGGATGCCTTATGTAATAGGCATGTTCGTCAATGATGGAGGGGCCACTAATAAATAACATGTTTTTAATTGACATTTGTGTCATTTTTGCTGATTATGAGTTGGTGGAAAAAAAAAATCTTTAATTCTATCATATCGGAAATTATTCACAGATTATATAGAGACCAAATAACATACACTTTTAAGTATGTTCAATAGTTTTGCATTATCAATAGGGTGTAGCACAAGGCTTATCAACATTATCACAGTAATGGGGTCGGGGATGGGGAGGGGAGGGGAGGGGAGGGGAGGGAAGGGGAGGGAGTAGGCCTACAGCGGCGGGGATATCCTTCCTTTTTTTTTTTTTTTTTTTTTTTCCAATGTGAAATTTATCATATCAATGACAAATACGACCTTTATTATGTTTTCAGGGACAGTACAGCACAACGTGTCCCTCAATCAAAAAAACAAAAAAAAAATTCCAGCTACGGACTTTTTCCAGCAACGGACTCGGTCTCCCCCCTATTAGTCCGTTAAATCGAGCGTCGACTGTACAGTATATGGTTTTCCTTCCTTCCCTTCGATTTGTCAAACCCACAATTTAGTACGGTAGTGGTTCTCTCCGTAAATGACGTGATAACCTAGAGTACCATGACCGGTGGCCGGGACATCATATGCTCAGCGTCAAGGACAAGAGAAACCCCACTAAATGTAAAATAGGCGCAGAATTAGAGAGAGTAATAGAAATAGTAATAAGGCGGGTATCTGAGTAAGCCTTAAAGAAAAATATTAAAGATAGAAGTAAGATCTAGTAGAATTATAATTGGAGATTGTCACAATCGTAGGTAAATCAAAGTAAAATCTAAAGTTTTCTAGATTTACAGTTGACCCTCGGGTAATATTGTTAATTCGTCCTGCCATGACATCATGTTACGTAAAGCATAGGTTATATGGGAAATAATGCATTTTGTCCCAGCAACATCCCCCAAGTCCCCTCTTTGAGCCTTCTCCGCCCTAAAACCTGACACAAATCACTCAAACTACTGAACAAACAACACTCAACCATGCTTCATATACTATATGTATAAAATATGATAGCAAAAGGGCAACAAAAAAGTAGGAAGTGATAACAAGAGGGGTGGGCTTGCACATAAAATACACTTTGACTGCACAGTTATGTTCTCCTCAACACAAGGGGGAGACGAACTAAGAGGTTAAATTTAGATCCCTCTCCCAATCCTTCCAACTTAACTAATACTAGTAAAGCTGATACAGAAACTGTCAGACAGCGCAGTTGCACTCTTCTTTGCCTGGCTTTGAGGTATGCCCATTACAGAGACAAAGTGATTAGCTAGATCAACTGGAAGTGATAACTATTCATACACACATTCATCACTCGGACAATTCGCCTCAGAAACCACTGATACCTATAGTGCCTTTAACTATCAGAGATGATAATGACTCGGTTATGCCCATTCGTCTGGACTCTGTGATCTTTGGGGCAGGTGAGGAGCTCTCTAATTTGTCTGAGGTAGCACTACCAGCTGTAGTTAATATTTATGATGAATCTTTAGAATCTCGGGGAGAGTTCAGCCTTGATGAGGGGTATGACGTGGATCAGGGTGATTACGCTGAAGAAATTTATTAACTGACTCTTGGGTTCAAGCGTTTCCTTATTATGAACAGCCTCCCTCCCAGTCTGCCCCTTCTGACCAGGCTGAGCCCCCCTTGCACCATATCTTATCTGCAGTGCAGGATACTTTAGATAAGTGGCAGTTACTCATGGACAATACACTTAATACTGTGTTATCTGATGTTATCTCAATGACTGCGGGCTACCATATAAAAAATACTGACATGACTGCGGCAATTGTCATATGACATCGCCAAAAATATGCGTAGTACTGTACAAAGCCTGGGAGGCAAGCAAGCGAGTCTAAGCAGCGCAGGCCCCTTGCATTCATCGCCTGCCGTGTCTGGGCGATCACTAACGTAATTAAGAGATATCTCCAGCTCCCTTACAGACTTGGGGATAGCGAAAACCGCTCAAGCTCGCTAATTTTTACCGATTTAGCCTCAACTTTGTAATATCATTGCACGGCAACCAGTAGTCGTACATACATGATTCAGGTGTCATTGGAAAGGTCTATTCATCTACTTTCAGGGATATATTATTGAAATACGTTCTATTTCTTGTTTATACATGAAAATGTGCAGGGAATGAAGGTCACTTTTAGTCCAAAACCCCCGTATGGTACAGTGCAGACCAAGCAATTGTCATAATAATAATAATCGTCTGGTTACTTATATTCTTACAGTTTCTTACAGTAGATCCTCTGGAAAAAGGCAAACTATGCCTGTGTATCCAGCTCAGTACCAGTACTTGCACTGCTGCGGTCGTTCACGGTGTTGGCGGCGGCGGTAGCAGACGCAACATTTTTACTATTCTGTATTTTTGTTTTATAATCAAACTTCAAATCTTGTCTTCCCCATGCTTTATCAAGATTACTTTCAAACTCCCTTATTGATTCGGAATCGACTACATACTGGGGCAGTGCGTTCCACTCATTTACCACTCTATCACAAAATGAGTTCTTTGCCTTCTCAAGCCTATTTCTTTCTTTGTAAATTTTCTTAGAGTGTCCTCTCGTTCTTGTTCCCTCCCGCATCAAGAAGATACCTTCACACACATCCTCATCGTACTTTCCTGACACTATCTTAAAAGTCTCTATCATATCCCCTCTCTTTCTCCTATATGCCAGTGTCGGAAGCCCCAGTGTCCTCAACCTCTGCTCATAGCCCACGTTCTTCAACGTTGGTACCAGCTTGCTAGCTCTCCTCTGCACTTTCTCCACTGCTTCTATATCCTTTACCATATATGGAGCCCACACCTGGTTTGCATATTCCAGGTGCGGCCTAACCAGCGCTGTATATAGATTCCTGAAGATTTCTTCGTCAAGTGACACAAATGTCCTCCTTATCAGCCCTACAATTCTATTGGCTTTGTTTATCTTTTCCGCTAAATGTTCTGAGAAATTTAACTTATTGTCTATCACTACTCCTATATCCTTTTCTGCACTCACTTCCTCCATCGCTTCATACATACTGTATCCTACTTATATAGCGCCCGTATCTCCTCCTTCGAGGATTCTCAAGCGCTTCACACTTCTTTAATCAACCAGAGACCATTACCCATCTCCCTTGCTCATGGGAAGACAGTAACCGCCGGCTATATCTCAGAAAAACTTCTCAACCTGAGTGGGGATTGAACGCGAGACCTGTAAGATGGGAAGCAGGCACGCTATCAACTGAGCCAGCCGGACAGCTGACAATGACAATTGCCGCAGTTGTTGTTGTTGTTGTTTTTCCCCAAGCTGCCTGGCCGAACAGCCCCAAGGCCCCGAGCAAGGCCAAGGCCATAACCGAGCGCCCCCACAGAACCCTCCCTGCCGACCACATTAAAGCTTGGGTGACCGAAGCCACTCCATGGCGGGGAGCTGAGGAGGGTGCGGAAACGCCCGGGAAACCAAAGCCCCACCCAGGGCCCTGTGCCCCTCAGCAATTATGAAGAGAAAGTTGAGGGGCAAAGGAAAGATGTGACGCTTTGGCTTCCAATCTTGGTAGATTAGGAGGTCAATCCACGCAAGAGATGCCGTCACTTGAGATCTAGAAAATATATAAGTAAAAGGAACAGTCAGAGTAAGCTATGGGTATGGCAGAGATCGCTCAGTTCTCACTCTGATAGACCAGCCCATCACCACATGACTAGAACCCAATCCTCTCAGCATCAGCAAGGAAAGGCCCTAGAAAGCCGCCTTTGGCGGGGGGATAGCTCCCCTATTTCAACCCTTTTCGGGGTTGGGCACCCGCCCAATTGCCGCAGTAATTGTGTTAAGAATGTCCATCCATCAGCTCTGGAACCACCAGTAGTGACTACTGTACCATTAGCCTCAGCTCCTATTCAGCCTAGACCACAATCCCCTAGTTTGTCCCGTGCTCTCCCTAGCTCCTCAGTACAACCTGTGCCCCATATTCCACCTAATTTATTCATCTCACAAATTACACCGACGACTCTTGAAGTGGACCCAGAGGTTCCCAAAAAGCCTTTACCCTTACTTTATGGCCCCCCGAGGCAATGGCAACGGCAACGAGTTCCATGCCAAACCCCCATCGATGCAGAGACTGGATCTCTATTTCCGGTCCCTCGGAACTAAATACAGTACAAGTACAGTAATTGAAATTAACGAGCATCGGCATTTGAGAGCTAAGGACAGCGAGGGCAGAACTTTGGACGTGGTCGTTAGCCCTTTCCCTTCAATTCATGATGTCAAATATTTTGTGTACAAACATGCACCAGCGGTGCCCTTAGGTAAATTATTAAAGCCATGGTACGATTACAACAAGATGGACGGCCATAACGCCCTTAAGCTTTTATCTACACTCTGTAGGACAGGTTGTGTTACTCAGTTGAAAGAATCCCAGACCCCTATGGTAGCTGTGTCTAACCTAGGTCATGGGCCCTGGATTGAATGGGTAGCAGAAGGGAATAAGTTTTCTTTAAGCTGTACTGATTTGTCTCCTTCAAAATTCCTTATGAGGACCATCATTTTGCGTTCTTGCATGTTTTTTTATTCGGACTCAGTCCCAGCAGAGTTCTGGGAATTTCTTAGAGGCCCTAAGATCATATGCCAATTGTTAACTGACCCTCTGCTATCTGTCCCTACCCAGGGTATGCTTGATAAAGATTTCAAACTGAGACAAAAGGCTCATAAGCTACTATCTAGCTTTATCATCAATAGTCAACTAGCTAATTGTATGCAGGAAGTGACTGATTCTATCGAGACCCCTCTCTTATATAAGGATGTGTCCTTGGCCAACTCTCTCATGGTAGTAAGAGATGTACGTACTGCCTTCTCTGAAGCAGCTAGGGCTCGACAGGAGTTGAGGATTTACCTAGCACGACATCTAGCTAAGGACATTAAAACTAGAATTTTGAATTCCCCTTATATTCTAATCGTCTCTTAGTAAAGAACACCTGGTCTGAGGTTCACACTCTTCTCGTCCAACCTAATGTTGTCCCCTTCAGGGCGAACTTCCTGAAAATGAAGGCACAATGTCAGTCTCGTGGCCGAGAGTCCAGAGGATGTGGTACAACAACGAAGGGCGGTGCGCTCCTCGGTGCCACTAGCAAGAGTGGCGAACTCCACATAGGTGAACATAGGTAGGTAGGTCTACCTCACATAATCTTACAAGGGTAAGTTTTCAGACACCCTTTCGACGCTTAGGCGGCCTCAGGGGCAGAATTTTACAACAAAACTCCAGAGGTTGTGAGGGACAACAATCCTTCATGACTCCTAGGCAGAGTCATAGATCTGTCTACACTAAACAAATTTATAATCAATCACACATTTTGCATACTTACAGTCAACCATATAAGGTTAACCCTGAGACCCAACGCTTGGCTAATTAAGTTAGACCTCAGACGCTTACTGGCATGTCTCAATAGCAAGGAGATTCCAGAAGTTTCTGGCAGTGCTTTTTCAAAATTCAGCAGTGATGTTCAGTTGACTTCCTTTTGGCCTCAACCTTACTCCAAGAATGTTTACCAAATTAGTCAAGCAGGCCCTTCTCCCATTATTTCAAGAAGGCAGCAGTATCCTCTTTTAGATGACTGGGTGGTGGTAGGCAACTCCCCTCAACAATGCATCAGCCATGCAGTCAGGGTTTTTCAACATGTAATAAATCTAGGGTTCCAAGTGAATTTAGACAAATCAATCAGGTGGATGGGACTCGTTAGCCTTGGTCGGCAACCCATCTAGGGGAGACAGGACTCGTCAGCCATGGACAGCAACCTGTATAGGAGAGCAAACCCCACACAAACCGCCTGCTGCCTTGCAGGCTAAGCCCCTTTGGGCAAAAGCTAGGCCCACAGCCAACAACTGTCATTGGGGGCTAGCTAGAGCAGGCACCCCACGTAAAACATACTTCAAATTCGCCTAATGGCAACTCGCTGACCTGGAGGGACCTACCTCAGGCCCAGCTCTGACCCCCTCGTGGTGCATTCTGGCCAGGAGGACCTAAACCTAGAGGGTACAGTGAACCCTCAAATTACGCGGGGAATGCGTACTTTGCTGTCGGCGCGTACGTTCGTTTGTGCGTACATGGGAGTTAAATATAAATGGGGAAATAGGTATTGGTCTGGGTCTGACCGAAAGTTGTACTATTTCTACCTTTTAACACCTAAAAACCACAAATATATAACATATTGTAGTACTTATTTTCTTATTCCAAATATACTACTAAGGTGGGGAATTATTCGACAGTCATTTAGAAGTTCGTATACTTTATTTAACAAAACTTACTACTAACCTAGTAACTATTTCTCTGTTCGGGCCGAAATGAGTTCAAGACACAGATTGAATATTTCGTCGACCCACCATAGGTTGTACATTGGAACTCTAGAGCTCCCGTTACCACCTATTTGGATTCTCGCTATTCAGGTATTGACTCACTTCGACTTCGATCCAAAGTCACGTTACTAGTCTCTAAAATAATATAGTTTTACCGGGCCCTGATGTGTCTACTCCAGAGACCAGGGCATTAATAAATCTGACCTTTATTTCCCTATATAGAACAAGAGATTTATTCTTAACTAAACTCCAAAATAAGATAACTTTACCTGGCCCTACCGTGTCTACTCAGAGACCAGAGCGTTACTACATTTGACCTCGATTTCCCTATCTATAACACTCTGAGATTATATGTTCTCTTAACCCTATACAATATATTTACTCACAAGACCAGGGTGTTACTACACTTGACCTCAATTGCCCTATCTAGAGCACTCTTAGGTTATATGTTCTCTTAACCCTGTTACCAATAAGTCATATGTCACATATACCACTTATTCAATAATAAAACTCAGTAAATGGCTTAATATGATCAGTACCTCAAAACCCCTACAAGAACAAGAGTCACCGCCTTATCCTCTACATAGATTCTATGATTACATTATTATCCTGGACTTAATGCTCGTAACGCTTACCACGAAACTGACCGAATATTCCTTCAAACAATATAATTGATAATGTTTCCTTTATAACAAAAGATTTCGTAGATCATACGGACTAGTGTCCTCCCTACCTATTTCTCAAACTAAAGCTGATCTAATTGCAACTATTCTTTATTTCCCCTGAGCCTTATAGTTGCTTCTCTATTTAAGAATTATCCCCTCTTACTTTAATTTTAATATCTATTTGCTGTCCTACCAGATCCTATACTATTGATAGCTAATCGGCATGGAGCCTTCTCTATCAAGAATAACTATTATCTTATTAACACATCATCATTTTATTGATGTATATAAGTCTAGTATCTTTCTCTTTAGTTTGTCCTATAAGAACACATCAATTATTATTTATGGAACCACTGGGTTAGTCAAGCATTTTCTCTCTTTCTTTCACCACCTCAGAGCTGGCCAATAGCTCAACTGGAAATCTTCGCTCCCATCTACTGTCTGTCGTCCCTCTTGAACCGCTTGGCTGTAGGTATGCAAGCCAGCGATGTAACGACAGGCGGCCGGATACTGAAGGTGTATCCACCTAGTAGGGGAGAGCGATGCTAGGCCCGAGGTGGACTTTACTGGAATAAGTGATTAGGGCTGGTAGGCTGGAATAAGTGGATCCGAGGTTCCCTGAGTGCCCAAGCGAGAGAGAGAATGTGGGTTGCAAGAAGTAAGCCCAGTGGAGTCCGAGAGGTGAATGACCCCGGCAACCTCCCCCACCCCCTTGATATAGTCCCGCCTCCCGCTCTCCGGCACTGTGATTGGCGGAGCCGCCCGCTCGGCCGTGCAACGTTCTGGCCGCACGACTTTAATATTCCTACCCTTCGCCTCCACTCTTCTCTCTCCATAATACGTTCCTGGAAGCTGGTTGCGAATGTCTTTTAGTGGCTTACGGGAGTATAGGGCTGGCACTGATGCATTAGACCCATTGCAACCAGAGGAAACGGCCTGTGAAAAGAGCGAGAGCGAGTTTAACCCTTCCTGTCCGGTTATCATTTTAAAATGACACCACGAAATAAGGGCAGGTGCCCGGGTGTCCTTTCAGGACTTTTAAGCTTGAAAGCCTATTCAGCTTGGTCTGAACGCCGTGCGTCCGATGCATGTAAACAAAGCCGATCGTTGCATCACCGCACCTCCGAAAACAAGAAGGAGAAGACTCGTTTGTTATTGTATGTCTGTATGTCGTTGTTTAAGTAGTGAAAAGATCGTCGTATTGCTAACATCGCCTGAAAATGCTCTCCACTGAAATCGTCATCACAACTGAACCAGTTGACTTAGAGAGCACTACTCAACGCCAGTCTACAGATTGGAAACCGCACTACATTTATAGATGCGTGGGAAATTTCTAGCAGTTAAAATTAACTAAAATACGGTAGCCTAGGCCTAGACGTTTTTCAGCCAGATCCCCCGGGTAGCCCACCCTGTCCTTTGGAGATACAGCCCGAGCCAGGAGGGTTAAATGTGAGGCGGTACACATAGCCGTCAGCTCCGAAAACGGAGGCTTCTGATTGATCGGCCGGGAAGGCGTGGCATGTTTACTCCTGGAGCCCGGAATGTCAAACTCAGCTGGTTTAAAGGGAAGTTTAAAGGGAGCGTGTTGATTGGCTGGCGGCCTTTTTACCTTATCACTCCCTACTAAATTAAGGCGAGCTCCTGATCGCCGTAATACCATTCCTTTGAAATCCCTACCATCACTCTGCCAATCCACCAGTCCACTATGTTCACAAATATATCTGTGTAACTGTAGTGCTAGATTTTGATTCCCAACCGTAGTTTAGCCAATAGGACTTGCCCCGGTTACTGAGGAGTTGCTTGAATGCTCTTGTAGTTTGCACTCTCTGTCCCTTTCCATCGACCAGGGCTATTAGGCGGCGGAGCCGGTAATGAGGGTCAGTTGGGAGAGGCATGGGGCCTTTCAACTGGCAGGCACGCGCCTCGGGGGTCTTATTTATACCCTCGTCCGGATACCTAATTGCCTAATTGTATTTACCTAATTGTAGTTTACAGGAGTTGAGCTAAGCTCGTGTTGTCCCGTCTCTCAGTCTACTTTTTATCCAATTTTTTCTTGAAAATATGGATGTTCCTTGCCCCTACCACCTCCTCCTCCAGCCCATTCCATTTGTCAATACATCTATAGGGGAAGCTAAACTTCCTGATATCGTTCTTGTAGGTAGGTCTTTTTACTTTGTAGCTGTGGCCTCTAGTTATTCCTATATCCATAATTAATATATCCTCCCTATCCAGCCCCTGGGTACATTTGTACATCATTATCATGTCTCCCCTTTCTCTCCACTCTTTTAGACTCGGTAGATTTAATTTATCTAGCCTCCCTTCATATGGCAGTTCTCTGAGACTTGGAACCAATCTAGTGACTGCTCTCTGGATTCTTTCTAACTTGTGAACATGCTTCTTTAGATGCGGGGACCACACCACTGCTGCATACTCCAATCTTGGTCTAATCATACTCTTCATAATTTTCGCTACCATGGTCTCATCCAAGTAGTTCAGAGCAACTTTCATATTCCCGGCCATTGCATACATTCCGCTAAAGAGCTTGTTAATATGTTTCTCTGGCGACAAATTATCTTGTATAATCAACCCTAAATCTTTTTCTTTTTCGGGCTTGCTAATTATATTATCTCCCATCCTGTACTCCCAATTTGGTCTATTCACACTTCTTCCCATATTTAACACCTTACGAGCGGCCTATGCGGTTTATTTATGTGTACCGCCCAGCGGGGTGTTTTTAGCCAAAATAGGGCTGTTTACGTGATCATTTTCATGCCTAAATAAGACCCAGAACGTAAAACAAGTACCTATCCCTGAAAGGGCATAAACAGAGCTTTCGAATGACACCATAACGATCCTTGTATGATGGATAGTTTTCTTGCAATAACCGTGCAACGCGAGTGCAAAAAGCAGGTAATTCGGTACTTTCGGTACATAATTGAGTATGTAGCGAGTGAGAGAGGGAGGAGGGAGCTGAGATTTGTGTCAGTAGGTTCGCCGCGGTGGTCTGGAGCAGTCATACGCTCGCTAGTCTCCTGCCACCACTTGTCTCTCTCTCTCAGCCACATTACGTGCTGAAATTGCCACTCGAGTTATGTCGAGCACCGCCACATAGTCCAGCTTTATTTAACTCGACTTATGTTGCTCGCCGCTAAATAAGGGTTAACACATGGCATTTACTTATATTAAATTTCATTTTCCACTTGGTGCTCCATTCGTATATTTTATCTAAATCCCCTTGCAGCTCCTCACAACTACTTTTATTTGTTATTTGTCTCATAATTTTTACGTCATCTGCAAACATTGACATGTAAGAGTTTATGCCTATCGGCAGGTCATTCACGTACATAAGGAACATGAGAGGTGCCAACACAGATCCCTGCGGCACACCACTCTCAACTTTCCGCCACGATGAGTAAGTTCCTCTAATGTTGGTCCTCATTTCCCTATCTGTTAAATAGCTCTCCATCCATTTCAGCAAACTCCCCCTGACACATCCTAGCGTCTCAAGCTTAGATAACAATCTCTTATGTGGTACCTTATCGAATGCTTTGGAAAGGTCTAAGAAGACGCAGTCCACCCATCCGCCTCTCTCTTGGAGTACATCTATCACCCTACTGTAATAACATAGCAAACTGGTAACACAAGATGTCCCTTCTCTGAATCCAAATTGCTTTGCGGTTATTATCTTCTTTCTCTCCAACATTTTCATCCATCTCTTCCTAATTAACTTTTCACAAATCTTGCATACAATACTAGTAAGTGAAACTGGTCTATAGTTTAGAGGGTCCTCAGGGTTTCCATTCTTGTATATCGGAATGATATTAGCTCTTTTCCATTCAACAGGAACCTGTCCTTTATCTAAGGAAGCTTGAATTATGTCCCTCACTGGCTCCACTAATTGCTCTGCACACTCCTTTAAAACCCAGGCAAACACTTCATCCGGTCCCATAGCTTTCCTTACTTCAAGTCCTCTCATCGCAGATAACAGCTCATCTCTAGTTATTTCAATCTTACTAAGACCACTCTCCAGTACTCCCGTCTGTGGTTCGTCAAAACCTTCCTCTCTAGTAAAAACTGACCCCAATTTGTTATTCATTACCTCACACATGTCCGATACATTTTCATACGTCCTAGCATCAACTCTTAATTTAGTAATTTGTTTCTTTACCTTCAACTTACTGTTTATATATTTATAAAATAATCTAGGGTCACTTTCACATATATTTACTATGTTCTTCTCATAGTTCATTTTAACTTGCCTAATTATGTTAACATATCTATTCCTCTCCTGTTTATATTTATTCCGATTACTCTCAGTGTTCCTTCTTCTTAATCTAGCCCAAGCTGCATCACGCCTACCCAAAGCTCTTTTGCATTTCAAATTAAACCAATCTTTCTGCTTAGTAAAATTTCCAGTTTTATATCTTGGGACAAACAGATTGGTTCCTACTCTATAAATTTCGAGGAATCTACTATATTTACCTTGTACGTCCCGTTCCTTCAAAATAAGATCCCAATCTACTCCCTCTAAATATATTTTCAAGGATACATAATCAGCTTTACTATAATTTAATCTGTCATTTATGTAGCTATTGTCTAATCTATTGGCATTACTCGAGGTCAACTTCCATTTTAGTAATAGGTGATCACTTTTACCTACAGGACATAGATAGTTTATATCACTAATTTCGTGAGGATCTTTTGTAAAAATCTGATCGAGTTTAGAAGGTTCGTTATTACCCCTCATTCTTGTATTTTCCTTCACATGTTGTGCAAGTACATTTTCCGTAACCAACTCCACTAGCCGACTTCCCCAAGATCTCTGATTTTGCCCTGCATCTCCCGATTCCCAATCAACCTCACTACAGTTGAAATCTCCTACCAAGATCAATCGATTCTTCCTTAAAAGCAATCTTCTCAACGACTGAATCATGTCCTCTACCATCTCCTCAAACTCCAACTCCCTCCATGCTCTGGTCTTTGGTGGCATGTAAGCTACTGCTATGTCTAGCTTTTTTCCTTCTATATCATTGAGTTCAACTGCCATTATTTCTGCCTTGTCATTATTTAACTCCACGTGCTTTGCTGTCATAGGGTTCTTAACTAATACTGCCACTCCACCTCCCCTTTTACCCTTTCTATCATTTCTCCATATATTATATCCTTCACTAAACACTATGTTGCTGTCAAAGTCCTGGTTCAGCTTTGTCTCTGTCAAACAGACTATCTGTGGTTGATCTTTTCTTAATATATTATCTAACTCTACCTTTTTACTGTTTATTCCATCTATATTAGTGTAGTAGCACAGTATATTTGAATCCACCTCCTTGTTTCTCTTCCCTCTCTGCCTCCTACCAGGTTCACCTCCTCCTCCATCCCTTCCCTGACCCAGTTCCACCTCCCCCGCTAATTCTATTCTCCTCCCCCCTCTCTCTCCCTCTGTTCCACCCTCTCTCTCCGGTCCCCTGCTCCCTGCATTATCTCTCGCTCCGTCTCCTTGCTTTGACTTCGTACTTGTCTCTCTGTCTCTTTCCCTATCACTCCTCTTACTTTCGGTTCTTGGTGGCTCCTGATGTACCTCTTCCTTACTTGCCCTTCCCTTATTCTCCAAAAAAAAATCTTCTTTTGCTCTTCAGACAACTTTCCATTCTCTTCATCAGCCTTAGCTTGGAGTTCCCTTAACTGCTCTCGTTCTTCTACACTTAGGTCCTTTTTTACCCTTATATGATTCAGCTCTGTCGAATTTAATTTCCAGCTCACATTGGCTACTGCTTCTGCTGTTGACCTAAACTTTAGTTCCACTCTTAGTGGTCTCATCTCGCCCTTCTTATATATTCCTAACCTTCTCACCTCCTCCAGTTCTTTTACCCATCCATAACCCTCGTCTAAGTAATCCAGTATCCCCTTGACTTTCACAACATCCCTTTCCTTTCTTACCTTCATATCTGCCAGGTGCTCTTCCACATCTCCAAAGATTACTACACACTTACCTCTATCTATTGTCTCTCTCACTACCTTCTCTTTCTTCTTTAAAACTTGCACTACATTTTTTTCAAACTCTTTCTTTTCCTTTTCTCTCTCTTCCTTCTGCTCCTTCACAATTTCTTCAAGGGCTACCATCGTGGCACTCTCTACCCTTGTCCACTCATTTTTTACCTCACTAATTCCTTTTACTTCCTCACTCAGGTGGCCCTCATATTCCTTAAGCTGAGCCTTGAGTGCCACATTTTCCGCCGCTAACTCGTCTACTCTGGCCATCACTGCCTCTAGGCTGTCACTTACTGGCCTAGGCCTATCCACCCCGCTAGTAACGCCACACATATCGGACAAAACTTCTACTTTAGCCCCTAACTCCTTCCTCCAATTTTCCATCACTCCCCTCCATCTCACAAGACCCATCAATTGTTTTTTCATACTTGCTAATGGACGGCTAATTCTACCACTGCGTGTAATTGTTTCTGCGGGACCCATTGGCTTAGATAACTTTGCTAGACTCTTACCCGGGAAGTTAATCGTTCGGTTCTCTTGGGACTCCTTTAATTTAGTTGAAGGAGAGCCATGTGGGTTTTTATCCTCAGGAAATACGTCTTTTTCCCTTACTTCTGCTCGGAAAAACTCTTCCTCACTACTTAAGGTCTTATTGAAATCTCTCGGGAGGTCTGAAACTTCGCTTTCGGGGACCGTAGACTTATCATCATTGGTACCTTCACAGTGATCTCTCTAACAACTTGTCGTAGTTTCCTCGTCTCCCCCATCCTCCTCTTGCCCGGACCCAGAAAGACTCTCGTTTGGCTTGCGATTAAAAGACCACCAGAACGGAGAGTCCTCAGTATAAGTCCTTCTCAGATTGGGACCTTCAGTGTTGCGTCGAGGTGAGGGTGTATTAGGGTTATCCGCCCCAATTTCTATCTCCTCCTCACTACTCCACTCGCTCAGGTCTGGCGGTAAAATACCCTCATACCATTTGGTATGACGGATATGGGTAGCCGACACAATACCTCCATGATGCAAGTATAACACTTGGTATGGCCCGTTTATCTCCACAACCCGGAAGGGACCCTCGTATTTCTCTTCCAGCTTACCAGCTCGGGTGGGATCATGTCTCTTTACCAGAATATATTCCCCCCGGTTGTTGTTGTTGTTGTTGTTCCCCAAGCTGCCTGGCCGAACAGCCCCAAGGCCCCGAGCAATTCCAAGGCCATAACCGAGCGCCCCCACAGAACCCTCCCTGCCGACCACAATAAAGCCTGGGTGACCGAAGCCACTCCATGGCGGGGAGCTGAGGAGGGTGCAGAAACGCCCGGGAAACCAAAGCCCCACCCAGGGCCCTGTGCCCCTCAGCAATTATGAAGAGAAAGTTGAGGGGCAAGGGAAAAATGTGACGCTTTGGCTTCCAATCTTGGTAGATTGGGAGGTCAATCCACGGAAAAGACGCCGTCACTTGAGATCTAGAAAATATATAAGTTAAAGGAACAGTCAGAGTAAGCTATGGGTATGGCAGAGATCGCTCAGTTCTCACTCTGATAGACCAGCCCATCACCACTAGACTAGAACCCAATCCTCTCAGCATCAGCTAGGAAAGGCCCTAGAAAGCCGCCTTTGGCGGGGGGATAGCTCCCCTATTTCAACCCCTTTCGGGGTAGGGCACCCGCCAATATGGATTATATAGGGTAAGTTTCTTGGGCTGTTGCTGTGTAACATGGTTATGAACTTGTTGCCGTCGCTCCCCTTGCTCCCTCAGATAATGTTCTGGTTGGGAGTATTTGGTGGAATGAACGGGGTAAGGTAGTAGTCGTTCCTGAGGCAGTTTCGAAATTATTCTAAAAATAATCTCATAGGGGGAATACCCAGTAGTTCTACAAACAGTGGTATTTATCCCCCAGACAATCTCTGGCAGAAGTTCCGGCCAACCTCTGAATATCTCTTCCCCTTGTGAGCTCAGACTAGCCCGTACACAATTCGCTAGCACCCTATGGTTCTTTTCACATACAGCGTTCCCCTGGGGATAATACGGGGAGGTGTGTTGAATCGGGTAGCCCAAGGTATCTTCCAAGTGTTGCCAGATTTCGTTATTAAATTCTTTTCCCCTATCACTCAGAATGCATCCAGGGGTGCCATATACAAAAACGACCTTTTCCAAGATAACCCTAGCCACGGTTTCAGCTTTCTTGTCCGGAATGGCACAAGCAACCGTATATTTTGAAAACACGTCGACACAGGTTAAAATGTACCTTTTGTTCGTGTGTTAAAATGTACCTTTTGTTCGTCTGTCTGGGTAGAGGTCCCATTATGTCTACAGATAACTTTCCCCACGGTTTATCTTTCGTAATGTGTCCAGGCGACTGTTTAGGTCCCCGTCCATCTTTCCCCCTTTGACATCCCAAACAATTTTGGATAACTTCCTTAACAATTTGGTCGGCTCGCGAGGTCCAGTACCTTTCGTTAAACTGTTTCAAGACTCTAGACTGACCCAAATGAGCTCCCCTTCCCTCTTGTCCGTGGAGGATTTGGATCATGTGTTTAGACTCCAGATAATCTAATACCACCCGGTCCTTAGAATCCCTCCAGGCTCCCTCAGAAAATTTTACTTTGTCTTCATACATAGGATCATTCTGTTCCTTGTTAGGTTGAGTGTGTTGGACTGGTGCTACCGATAATCGAGATAGACCATCGGCATTGGTGTGTAATTTACCCGGTCTATGTCTGACTTCAAAGGAGTATTCTTCCAGGATCCCCTTCCACCTAACAAACAATCCGTCTTCCGTTTTCATCTTCCTGAGCCATTGCAAACTATGGTGGTCCGTGATAACTTCGAAATGAACTCCGGCTAAATATGGACGGAAATATTGTACAGCCCAAACTAGAGCCAGGCATTCCTTTTTAGTAACACTGTAATTCTTTTCGCCCTTATTCAGCATCCGGCTAGCGCACGCTACTATGCATCCTTTCCCATCCACTTTCTGGGCCAATACGGCCCCTAGGCCTTCATCGGAAGCATCGGTGTATAGTTGGAACGGCTTGGTAAAATCCGGATGACAAACTATGGTGTTAGAGGTTCATTTTTGTTTCAGTTGATCGAAAGCTATCTGGCAACTCTGATCCCAGTCAAACGTCCTCCCTTTTTCCAGTCTCTTAGTCATGGGTCGATCAATTTTTGAGAAGTTTGGTATGAACCTCCGATAATAGGACACCATTCCCAGAAACGCTCGGATCTCTTTGACAGTGGAAGGGGGTGAAATTTCTGCAATAGCTTTCACTTTAAGGGGGTCAGGTTGGATACCTTTACTTGAAACTACATACCCTAGGTATGCCACCTCGAGGGCCCCTAATTGGCATTTGGAAGGCTTCAATTTAAGTCCCGCCCTCCTGATCCTCTCTAATAATAATTGTAGGGTAGTTATTGATAGGGGTCACTTGAAGCATGCTATGCTTACAGGTACCTACCCGATAGCACTATCGTTAGTGAGTGCTGTACTGTATTTTATATATTATTTTGTAATAGTATAGATATCTTATCAATATTTGTATTTTTTACTATTGTTAATGTCTTGTCATGTTGCAAATTTGATTTTAAATAATATTTTGACATTTAACATGTAGTTTCTTTATTCATGCAGAGTTTAGTAAAATTTGCCAGAACGTCCCGGACTTCCCAAACTTGACTACTTCCTTTAACGTGACGATAGTGCGTTGTTATATGTGCGATTGGTTTGCTTGGGAAACAGATTAACTTGCTCATGTAGTGATGTACACCCTATGTGGTGGATTGTGTTCTTTTATTTAATAATTTTCATTTTAGTAAGCGTTGTTTCCACATAGCGATTTTGATAATTTAATTTGACTTTATATTGTCCTTGTCCCAATTTTGGTTTGTTTAGTTTGCAAGTTTTACATTTTAACTTCTTGTAGTCGATTGATATGTTCCTCCCAACTATTTGAAATTTGTTTAATATCATCTAGGTAAGCTAAGCAAGTTTTCCATGTTGATCCCCTCAGTACTTTGTCCATGACTCTAGTAAAACTGGCTGGTCCATTACAAACTCCAAAGGGCAAGACCGTGAACTGATAGAGTTTGCCTTCGCTCGTGGCAAATGCGGTTTTCTCCTGGTCCTCTGACCTAACCGGTACTTGCCAGTATCCACGTTGTAGGTCTAGGGTAGAAAACCATGTTGACCCATTTAGTGATTCTAGCAAGTCATCAATACGAAGTAGGGGTTGCGCATCTTTGATGGTGACATCATTTAATTTTCTATAATCTACACAGAACCGAGTGGACCCATCTTTCTTTTTTACCAGGACTACCGGAGATGACCACGGACTGTAGGATTCTACTACTATCCCCTGCTTGATCATCTTCTCTACTTGTTCCTTTTCCTTTTGTCTCATAATGGGATTTTGTCGCCTATAAGGTTGTCTAACCCTCCAGCCCCGGCTACGCATTACATAAATATTCCCCGAAACCCGGGTGTTTTGGCCGAAAAACTTCTAGGCTAGGCTACCGTATATTTGTTATTCTGACTGCTTCCGCATTCCCGCGCATCCCCAAGCGTAGCTGTGTTATTTACCTGTAGAATGGCGTTAAGTAGAGCTCTCTAAGTCAACTGGTTCAGTTGTGATGATGATTTCATTGGAGATAACTTACGGCAACAACAGCCACTTTACACTACTTTTCGATACTTAACAACAACATACAGGCACACACGAACAAGCGACGCTCTCCTTCTTGTGGCCGGAGATGTGGGGCGTCGGTCCAGCCGGCTGTTGTTTACATGCGTCGGACCAACGCCTCGCACACCAAGCTCACAGGCTTTCAACCACTGGGCGTTAAAGAGCCCTTCCGGGCAGCTCGTGTATGCTTTTTTATGGGCGTTCAAGAGCCCTTCCGGGAACAGAGGGCTAATAGGGGGCCCTTGAGTATGTATCTCGTGGGTGTGTCGGGCTCGGGCCGATCCGTGGTCCCCTTCATTTTGAGCAAACACGTCTCGGTAAGTCCAGAGCAATTCATGTAAGGTAGTGGCTTGATCTGACGTTAATTGTTTCGGGATCTCAGGTAAGTTAACGGGTCCGTTAGTTCCAACAGTGGTGGGTTGCGCGGGTGTAACTTGTCCTAACAGTTTCCCTTTTTGATAATTAATCATGTCATCGCCAAAGTTAGCCAGAACTAATTTCCTCTGATCGGTAGTAATAAAGGTGGGAGATATTCTCACTTTATTTTGTGCATCAGGTTCAAAAATCCCGGCAGTCATTCCCTGGGATTTAGGAATTTCTATCATTCTCCAAGATCTAGGGGGAATAGAGAGTTTCCCTGTGGTAGCTACTATTTGAGGTCGTAGGGTGGTCGTCGTGTCTTTCGGCCCGCACTGTATAGTTACCCCCAACTGACTCATGAGATCTATTCCCAGATATCCACCGACTCCGCTATTAGACTTTCCTGATAGAACACAAAAATTGGTGGTGAATTTAATTCCCTTCCATTGTACCACCACCGTATTAGTTCTCCCTAGAATCGTCAATGGTTGACCCCCGGCTCCTGACAACTGAATACTAGTTTGATTTAATGGCCCTATTTCTTTCTGACTATTCCTCACAAAATTCTCCAACAAACAACTTCTGTTTGCCCCTGTATCAATTAACATGTTCGCGGCTTTCCCATTTATTACTATGATTTCACAAGGCGTTTGTCTCTCTAATATATTGACCTCACTATATCGCCCTTCTATGCGAGGTTTTGAAGGAAAATGTTCTCCCCCTTCCGGCATTGTGATTTTTGGCTGGGCTTCTGTCTCCCTGTATTCTACTGGAAGCCTTCCTCTCTGGGTTGGATCTGTCCCCCTTGGTAGGGGTCGATCATTTGTAGATGTGGGCCTTGAGTTAAATCTAGGTGTTGGGGTTTGGGGACGGTTGGAACAGTTCCTAGCTAGGTGTCCGGTTTGTCTGCATATAAAGCATCGGATCATTGTTCTCTGATACCCTTTGTTTGGGTTCTCCTCCTCCCCTTTCTTTTTCTCCTCCCTTAACTCTCTGGCTTCCATTATTTTCTTAATCACCTCCATGAGTTCCTTAGTGATAGTCACTTCATGGATAATGCTGTGCCTTCTAACTTCCACAGGACATGCTTGGATCATAATCTCTCTGATCTCTATTTCCTGACTCTCTTGGTCCATGTGGGGATACGCAAGTTTGACGTTTTTCGTGATCTCCCTCCTCAGGGTTCTCACGTTCTGGCCGTCTAGTTTCATACTCATTAGTTTGTCTCTGGCCTTCCTTGTGGAGGTTTCTCGGCCAAATTCTTCAATTAGAGCACTCCTAACTTCTGCCCATGACACTAGTCCCTCTAGACGTACTCTTACATCGTTTAGGGCCTTGCCTAAGTGTGCCTTTCCATAGGCGATCTTCTTTCCATCTTCTCATACGTCAAGTAGCGTGAACTGACGTTCTAACTGTTCGATCCATAATTCGATTTCTTCTTTCCCCTCTTCCCATAATCTGAACGGTAATACTGCCGTCATTATGTCTGATCTGTTAGATAAATATACTCAATCTAAACAATTTGTCGAATCCCACCGCTTGCCGCCAAAATGTAGTACTTATTTTCTTATTCCAAATATACTACTAAGGTGGGGAATAATTCGACAGTCATTTAGAAGTTCGTTTACTTTATTTAACAAAACTTACTACTAACCTAGTAACTATTTCTCTGTTCGGGCCGAAATGAGTTCAAGACACAGATTGAATATTTCGTCGACCCACCATAGGTTGTACATTGGAACTCTAGAGCTCCCATTACCACCTATTTGGATTCTCGCTATTCAGGTATTGACTCACTTCGACTTCGAACCAAAGTCACGTTACTAGTCTCTAAAATAATATAGTTTTACCGGGCCCTGATGTGTCTACTCCAGAGACCAGGGCATTAATAAATCTGACCTTTATTTCCCTATATAGAACAAGAGATTTATTCTTAACTAAACTCCAAAATATGATAACTTTACCGGGCCCTACCGTGTCTACTCAGAGACCAGAGCGTTACTACACTTGACCTCGATTTCCCTATCTATAACACTCTGAGATTATATGTTCTCTTAACCCTATACAATATATTTACTCACAAGACCAGGGCGTTACTGCACTTGACCTCGATTGCCCTATCTATGACACTCTGAGATTATATGTTCTCTTAACCCTATACAATATATTTACTCACAAGACCAGGGCGTTACTACACTTGACCTCAATTGCCCTATCTAGAGCACTCTTAGGTTATATGTTCTCTTAACCCTGTTACCAATAAGTCATATGTCACATATACCACTTATTCAATAATAAAACTCAGTAAATGGCTTAATATGATCAGTACCTCAAAACCCCTACAAGAACAAGGGTCACCGCCTTATCCTCTACATAGATTCTATGATTACATTATTATCCTGGACTTAATGCTCGTAACGCTTACCACGAAACTGGCCGAATATTCCTTCAAACAATATACGGTAATTGATAAAGTTTCCTTTATAACAAAAGACCCCGCCAGTGGGGTGCCACCTTGCCGTGGTGGCGGGGCTTGATGCGTAGGCCAGTGGGCTCACCTATTTAGCCTGCTTCTCTAGGGTTAGTGTTCCATTGACCTCGTGGACTAAGTGCTCCCCCTTCATCACTGGTAAGAGACGGGCCTTCCAGTGATGTCGTACTTCTGTGCCCTGTCTTCATGTTGATGACCTGGCATGTTTATGTTTTTTGTTTTGACTAGTCTTTAGCTTTGTTGGAGGGTGTTTGTGGGTGGCTCCTACTTACTCCCGTCGAACTGGGGTCACGTTTGTGGCCCCTTTACGCCAAGCTGGGGGACTGGGTGTTGTGCCGAACTTGACGAACGGAGGCACCCTGACGACACCCTTTCTCCCTGGTGTATATTCTGGCTGCATCCCTGGGGCTGCTTTTGTAGTCCCCTAAATGTGGCTCCGTGGTGGGTGTGGGAGCAGCTGGAATGAAATTTATTTTTCGTGCTATGGCTAATAACTTTCCCCCTACGGTTGACGACTCTGGCGTTCTCTTGGCTCTCTCTGATCATTCTGTTCCTCGGCCTGTCCTTTTCGATGTCGACCCTGGCTCACCCTCGGACCCCTCACGGCCTGTGGCTGCTGCTCTGGTGGCTGCCCCAGGTCCTTCTACTGTTGTGACGTTAATGCCTTATTTACCAGTCCCCAATACTGCTGGGTCCAGTTCCCAGAGTCCTGTCACTACCCCACCCCCTTCATCAGATAAGGGTGTGAGTGAGTTGGCCTCATCCACTCAATCAATGGATCTCGGCGATGATGTCCCCACTCAGAAAGTTTCCACTTCAAGTACCTCTATTACATCTGCACCAGTGGTGGACAGTGCTCCTGGTCCTTCCACGGGGCCGACCCCATTGGTCATTGTTGATATTTCCAAGCCACCAGGCCCCTTGCACTCCAAGGGCAAGAAGAAGTTTATTTCCAAGACAGCAAAAATGAGTCTCCCTGCATTGAGGGACCTCTTCCCAGCTCCTTATCAAACCTTTGTTAAACTAACACCCAAGGTGGGTAGTTTCAAGGACTTGGACTCCTTCCTGCTCTATGAGGACGTTGTTCTGAAAAGTAGTCCCTTAGATGAAACCCACCTCTTTACCCAAGACTCAAGACAGAGCAAGAACAGGGAAACCACAAAAACAACATAAAACAAAAAATAAACACAGATAAAAAACACAAACTCTCACACATCCAGGTCACCCAGGAGAAGACCCAGAGACCAGGGTTACCAAGGTCGCTCCAGCACTCCCCCGGCCCCTGACCACCCGGAGAGGTTCCGATCTCGGCAGGCAGACATGCAGCGGAGCCAAAGCCACAAGCCCTCCCACCACACTTCCAGGCACACCCTTCATATTAATCGTCTCCCCGGGCCAGGCGCCTGATGGACTATTATCTAGTCCAACTTGCGCCCGACCCCTTACTCCAAATGACCACGTGTTCACTCAACTATTCACAAACATTCTCCATTCACTCCTGTCCACCACCACTTCCCCTGCCTGATCTATAGTCATTCCTCTATCATCCAAAGCCTTTCTTACACAGTCTCTCCATCTCAATGGGGGTCTTCCTGCCCTTCTATCTCCCCTTGTACCTGACTCACATATTCTCTTTGTAAGCCTTTCATCTCCCATTCGTTCAACATGACCATACCAGCTCAGCACCCTTCTGTCTACTCTGGCTGACAAATGTTCCTGCTGCCCCACTCTCCTACGTATCTCTTCATTCCTCAATCTGTCTCTACGAGTAACTCCACACATACTCCTCAAGCAGCTCATCTCCATCACATCCAGCCCTCTTTTCTCCTTTTTCTTCAGAGCCCATGTCTCAGCCCCATACATCACTGTTGGCACAACAATTCCTTGATACAGTGCACTTTTTACTTTCACTCCGAGATTTCTCGTCTTCCACATACTTCCCATTGCTCCGAAAACCTTCCTTCCTTCACACACTCTCTGTTTTACCTCCACTTCCATACCTCCACTCCTGCTTATCGTTCCTCCTAGATATTTAAAACGCTCTACTTGTTCCAATATTTCCCCATCCAGCCTCACATCTAGATTCACCCTATGCTCTCCCCTATTACACACCATTACTTTACTTTTATTGACGTTCACCTTCAGTTTCCTCCTTCCACAAACCACACCAAATTCTTTGACTACCCGCTGCAGTTTCTCATCAGAATCCGCCACTCCATTAAACTCCATTAAAGGGGTTATATATGCCCCTTACTTGAAGACAAGACCTCCAGACCTTGTAAACAGGGCATTCTCCAAATTTGGGTTGAATAAGGTATCCCAACTTGGTAGTTCGCCCATGTTTCTCCTGGTTTTTAATACAGACATGCTTCCTGACAGGGTACACTATGGGGAGAGACCCTTCAATGTTTCCCCTTATATCAGAAATCCCAGGCGCTGCACTAGGTGCCAACGATTCAACCACAGTGTGAATTTCTGTCGAAGCACTACAATCATCTGCTCCCGCTGTGGGGGTCAACATGGGAGACTGGACTGTGTGAGACCTATCCACTGTGCCAATTGCAATGGTTCCCATGAGGCCAATAGTGTGAACTGCCCGGAGTATTTAAAGTCCAAAGAAATATTAAGAATTATCGATCGGGAGAAGATCAGCCCGATGCAGGCAAGGGCGAGTGTCATCGGTGGTGTGAGGTTAGCTGGTGAGCTTTCCTATGCTGGGGTGGCCAATCCTCAAAGGGACGCTTCTTGTTTCCCTTCCGCTGAACCCACTCCTCGACCCGCCTCACGACACCCGACACATCTACCCGCCTCTGTGCCAACGAGTTCGGGAGTCTCTACCAGCAACAGGTTCAGCCTGCTCTCAAGTGTGGGATCAAATCTCCCTGCAAAACAGATTCTTGATGTCCTTGTCCAGGGTTCTCCGACTCATTCTCTCAGCTCCCGGCAAGCTGTGAAGCGGAGGAGACGAAGGGGGGGGCCCCCGGCTCTTCAGATTCTGAGGAGGGCTTCAGTGGTTTCTCCCCGTCTGGGGAGCCTGATTGTAACTTCTCTAAATCCAGCAGACTGAGTCTGGGACACCAGGCCTCAGGTACAGTCCCTTTCAGCTTTAAATCACAGACTTTAGTGCAAAAATGCCAGGGATCTAGTGATAAGGGTGTGAGCAATACCACACCCTTGCCTGCCCCTGCGCACCTTGATAAGTCCTCTAATTCTGACGGAATAAGCATCCTCAACACTATTCCTGATGGTGACTCTCCAGGAGGATGCCCTTTGCAACCCCCTGGGCCTGATAAGCCTATAGATAATCCTCTCCCCGAGGATACAATCAAATTAAAACCCAAGAATTGACCCTACATTTTGAATGTAGATGAAAATAGAGATCGTACCATTACTACTGAATGAATTACAAAATCATTCAGTGGAACATTCAGGGGTATGCATCTAAGAGGGAGGCACTGACAGAGTATGTCAGTGGTTACCAACCTGCTTGCATTGCCCTGAATGAAACTAACCATAATTTTAGACAGTTTAATGTTATTAAAGGCTACAGTGTAGTCCTTTCTTACGATGATGCAGATCTCGGCACCATAATGGGTGCTGCTCTCTTGGTGAGGAGAGATATTCCTTACCAAGAATTTCCGATTCAAACCAGATTGCAGGTGGCAGCTGCTAAGGTGTAGCTGCACAAATTATTCACCATCTGCAGTATCTATATACAGTACCTCCTAATATGACTGTGCCACCTACTGCCGGGGAGATAGTTGGTGTACTTAACCAACTGCATGAACCATGATATCATGATGAGACAGAACAACACTTCACAACTCTAAACAGTACACCCATCACTAACATCAACAATGCTGTACACATACTCAATAAAACGATCCAAAACGCTGACAAGAAACACATTCCAAGAGGTAACAGGAAAAGACACAACCCCAACTTCACACCAGAAATTCAAAACCTCATCAGACAACGCGACATACTGAAACACTCCCCAGCACCCCACACACAAGACATCACACAACAAATTCAAGCACTCAACACCCAAACTAACAACAAAATACAAGAACAACAAAAACTAAATTGGAATAACTTCCTACAAACACTTGATCACAAAACAAACCCCAAAAAAACTCTACAAAACTCTACTAAACAGCATCACACTTTCCAACAGCAACACAACACAATCACATGCTGCAATCACAAACAACAGACTCTACTCCTTCATGTAAACAACAAGCAAACACTCTCATCAATCACTTTTCACATGTCAGCCACCTAAAACCTCACAAAGACGACCGACGTGTCATCCGACGTAAGAGACAATTCCCCACAGACCCTGACTATACACCCTTCACCAATCACCAGACAAAGCATATCATCAACAATCTCAAGCACTCACCCGCCTGTGGCCTAGACAACATAAGCAACATACACCTCAGACACCTGGGACCACAAGGCATACAAGCACTCACTAACATATCAAACTACAGCTATTCACACAACACAATACCAGACATTGGAAGCATGGTATCATCATCACATTCCCCAAACCCAACAAAGTGGAAGACCCCACGCTACCCTCCTCGCACCGCCCCATCACACTTCTTTGCTCCCCCTCCAAAGTCATGGAACGCCTAGTATTACAACTAATTACACCTGACCTACCCCTAGCTCCAACACAACATGGCTTTAGGCCACTGCATTCCACAAACACTCTTCTCACAGACCTTACACAAAGAGCTTTCGACGGCATCAACTCAGCTAGACCACCACACAGATCACGTATTAGCCACAACTCGACATTAGTAAAGCCTTCGATGCCATCCCCCGCCACAACCTAACAAACCAAATCTACAACACAAACATGCACAACAACACAAAAAGGTGGCTGGCCAACTTCCTAGCAGGCAGATGTGCACACGTATCTTTGCCGGTCAGTCATCTAAAATCAGAAACTTTCCAAAACGGAGTCCCACAAGGATCCGTCCTATCGCCCGCACTCTTCAATCTGTACATGCACGATATAACTACACCCAATACTCCCCAAATAAATAAACTTAGCCTCCTATGCAGATGACATAACACTCACATGCACCCACCATGACCCAAAAAGAGCAACAGATCTCCTTCAACCCTATCTCAACACACTACATGGTTGGTGCACTACAAACAGACTTAATCTAGCCCCAGCCAAATCCACCGCAACCCTGCTCACAAGTTGGACAGGAGGACACGAATACATCCCTCAACTCACCATAAACAACACACCCCTAACACATACACACACACCCAAAATCCTAGGAGTAACATATGATACCTCATATGACATTCAAACAGCACACCACAAACATTAAAAAGAAACTGACACCCAGACTTAACGCCCTCAGGTCACTTGCTCACACAAAATTTGGACACAACAAAGAAGAAACTACCACCACAGTATATAAACAATACATAAGATCAGTGATGGAATACGCAAGCCCAGCCTGGGCTTCTAACCTAGCTGAAACACATCATAAGACCTTACAGACTATTCAAAAACAAAGCCCTGAAGATCATTACAGGCTGCACAGCTACTTCAACCACAGATCACCTACATCAAGAAACCAAAATTCTCAAAGTCAAAGATCTACTGGACATGAGAGGCACTCAATTCCTGGCAGCAGCCTCCACGAACCAAGACCACCCACTAAACTACATGGCAACACACCAACAGACACCAAGAAATATCAAAACAACACCCAGCACACGGTATCACACACAATTATTGTCCTCTCTCCCTCCCTGCCCACCCCGAAACCAACTTCCAGAAGCACATGCATACTCATATCTCTCACCGATCCTGGCACTCACTCACAGACAACACGCAGCTGCATGCACGACCTCCCGAAATCCTCCTTCCGAATCCTCCCGTCCTCGCGAGGGACAGAGTCCACCTGGCCAGGCTGAGATGCGGGACACATCCAGCTCTCCTGAGCTATCAGAAGAGACTGGATGACTCCGTTGTCGACGCCTGCCCGGGATGTAACACAGCACCCCATACCATTAAACACATCATAGAAGACTGCATTTCACACAACCACTTACGCCAACAACACAATCTACACTCAATGAGAGCTCTGTGGGAAAGCCCGATCGTGGCCATGGCCTTTCTCAGGGACTCGGGGCTGTTCGGCCAGGCAGCTTAGGGAACAACAACAACAACAACAACCATGATATCTTTGATGATGACCTCCAGTTGCCCTACAATGATTATTTACCTCTCATTAAGTCTGCTATGTTGTCTAAATGGCAGGCTGAGTGGTCTGACAATGTCCTTGATAAACTAAAAGAGATCAAACCATCTGTAGAACCTTGGCACGAAGCTTGTTCCAAAGTTCGTAGGGAGGAAACTGCTCTTGCTCGCCTCCGCATTTTTTTTTTTTTTTTTTTTTTTTCTATATTCCAACTACTCCCTCTCGGGCATAGGCTGAGAGCCTGTACATTCCACCGCTCAACACGGTGAAGCCCGTGAGGTCTTGTTCCAGTCTGGGGAGTGAGGCATGTGAACAACCATCATGGCTCGAAGCAGCTCCATCTCTGAAGCGGCCGGTTGCTTCGCTCAAGTGCTTCACCGTCTCACCCTCCAGACTCAGACCCTCACTCTCAGAACGCCACCTATTGAGCAGTGAACTCACTAGGCATTGTCCCCCTGTAACATATTTTGAATATGGGAATATTCATACAGTGTTATTTAATCAGGGAACAATGAGGGTATTTTTTTGGCATTTCGGTGGGCTTTGTGGTAATGCACTGATACTAGGTACAGCACAAATTCAATCCCAATAATATCTTCCCATTGACATATCGGGATTTGAACCCGGGTCCATTGGATTACCAATCCAGTGGCATGACCACTCCACCACACCTCCCCTCACTAGACTCACTCATGGTTATCTCATGGAAAGGACAAACCAGCCGGAGTGTACAGATTCTGCTGATCTCCTCACGGTTAAACATATCCTGATAGAATGTCCATCTTTTCAACGTCAAAGGGATAGGTACTTTGGAAATATCCGCAGACCACTGAGCCTGAGAGCAATCTTAGCTGAGGGCTGTTCCTTTCCTGCTGAATGAATTTTTGCGTTCTGCAAAGATGTTGGTATTTTGGGCAAGATTTAGTAGTTTTAATTACAATCCATATCTCCCTTTTTATATTTTTAATTTTTGTAGTCCTATTCAGTTTTAAGTTTACAATACAGTACACCACTTTTAGCATTTTTTATTGACACAGGGTACGGCTGACGCCTCCCTCAGTGGGTTACCACTTTGCTAAAATTTCTCAGTTTTTATATCAACTCCTTACCTGTAAACAATATCTTTCCTTCTTGAATTTTTACGGCTCTTTCAGCTGCTTGGCATAGAGCCATGGTATTTTTTCTTTAAAAAAAAATATATAACAAAAGATTTCGTAGATCATACGGACTGTGTCCTCCCTACCTATTTCTCAAACTAAAGCTGATCTAATTGCAACTATTCTTTATTTCCCCTGAACCTTATAGTTGCTTATCTATTTAAGAATTATCCCTTTTTACTTTAATTTTAATATCTATTTGCTGTCCTACCAGATCCTATACTATTGATAGCTAATCGGCATGGAGCCTTCTCTATCAAGAATAACTATTATCTTATTAACACATCATCATTTTATTGATGTATATAAGTCTAGTATCTTTCTCTTTAGTTTGTCCTATAAGAACACATCAATTATTATTTATGGAACCACTGGGCTAGTCAAGCATTTTCTCTCTTTCTTTCACCACCTCAGAGCTGGCCAATAGCTCAACTGGAAATCTTCGCTCCCATCTACTGTCTGTCGTCCCTCTTGAACCGCTTGGCTGTAGGTATGCAAGCCAGCGATGTGACGACAGGCGGCCGGATACTGAAGGTGTATCCGCCTAGTAGGGGAGAGCGATGCTAGGCCCGAGGTGGACTTTACTGGAACAAGTGATGAGGGCTGGGAGGCTGGAATAAGTGGATCCGAGGTTCCCTGAGTGCCCAAGCGAGAGAGAGAATGTGGGTTGCAAGAAGTAAGCCCAGTGGAGTCCGAGAGGTGAATGAGCCCGGCAACTTCCCCCACCCCCTTGATATAATCCCGCCTCCCGCTCTCCGGCGCTGTGATTAGCGGAGCCGCCCGCTCGGCCGTGCAACGTTCTGGCCGCCGACTTGAATATTCCTACCCTTTGCCTCCACTCTTCTCTCTCCATAATACGTTCCTGGAAGCTGGTTGCGAATGTCTTTTAGTGGCTTACGGGAGTATAGGGCTGGCACTGATGCATTAGACCCATTGCAACCAGAAAAAACTGCCTGTGAAGAGAGCGAGAGCGAGTTTAAATGTGAGGCGGTACACGTAGCCGTCAGCTCCAAAAAAGGAGACTTCTGATTGGTTGGCCAGGAAGGCGTGGCATGTTTACTCCGGGAGCCCGGAATGTCAAACTCAGCTGGTTTAAAGGGAAGGTTAAAGGGAGCGTGTTGATTGGCTGGCGGCCTTTTTACCTTACATATTACTGTACAAATATGTTTTTATAACCTATTTTCCCACACAAAATACATTTAATGTATAAAAATAAGACACAAGCGTAAATTAACTCACATTGGTAGTGGTTGAGCAACGCCGATGTTATGGATCTGCAGCATCGATCGATAGCACTGCACCCGAAACGGATCGACAGAAATAATAGGCCTAGTCGCCTAGGCCTACTGGTAAAGTTTTGAGTCAAAACGTAATACACCTTGTATATACAGTAGTTTTATATAACCTACATAGTGTCAAGTACTTACACTAGTTGTATTTACACTAGTTGTATTTGCGGGAGTAAGCATGCTCGTTAATTCCCGCCTCCTAAGATATGTTTGTCATACCGTGCTTTGAAACTATGCACTGATGGTGCAGACACTACTTCGGCTGGCAATTTGTTCCACCCACTAATCGAGTTGGTAGGAAATCTTTTACTTTTCAGATCAGATTTACTATTAAGCACTTTTAGTTTGTAGCTGTGACCTCTTGTTCTCTCACCTCCATCCCTCTCTATGAAGTTTTCTTGGTCGATTTTGTCAATACCTCTAACACATTTGTATATCTGAATTTGCTGTCCTCGTTTCCTTCTCTGTTCCAGTGTAGGTAGATTCAATCTCTCGAGCCTCTCTTGGTACTCCAAATTTTCCAAACCTGGGATCATCCTCGTAGCTGCTCTCTGTACCCTCTCAATTTTGTGGATATGTTTCTTCATGTGAGGGGACCACACTACACATGCATATTCCATCCTGGGTCTTATTATTGCCATTATTATTTGTTTCATGGTGTTTTCATTAAGATAATTGAAAGACATCCTGATATTTGCCAATAGTGCTAGTGATTCTCTCACTATCTTATTTACGTGGCTTTCTGGAGACATGTTATCCTTAAATTCTATCCCCAAGTCTTTTTCTTTTTCTGCTTTGGGAATCACTTCGTTTCCTAGTTTATAATCTTTTCTAGGTCTGTACTTGCTTTTACCCATTTCTAGAGTCTTACATTTCCCTGCATTGAACTCCATATTCCATTTGATGCTCCATTCATGGATCTTTTGCAAATCTGCTTGGAGCTCAAGGCAATCCTCCTGGGTTCTGATCGTTTTAAGCAGCTTAGCATCGTCCGCAAACATGCTCATGTAGCTTGTTAGTCCCTCAGGTAAGTCATTTACAAATATTAGAAACATGATTGGGGCTAGGACAGATCCTTGTGGTACCCCACTCGTAATTTGAGTCCAGTTTGACGATTTCCCCCTTACTGTTGTTCTCATCTGTCTTCCGCTAAGGTAGCTCTCCATCCATTTCAGTAGTTTGTCTCCTACTTTTCCCTCATGTTTTAATTTCCACAGCAATCTCTTGTGTGGAACTTTGTCAAATGCCTTTTTAAAGTCTAGGTAGGCACAGTCTACCCATCCTTCCCTCTTGTCCACTGTGTCTATTACTCTAGAGTAAAAACTCAACAAGTTGCTTACACATGATCTGCCTCCTCTGAATCCAAATTGTCGGTCAGTAATTAATCTTTTGGATTCCAGGTAGTTAACCCATTTGTCTCTTATTAATCCTTCCTGAATCTTCATGAGGATGCTCAATAGTGATACAGGTCTATAGTTCAGTGGTTTATCTCTGCTTCCTCCCTTAAATATAGGAATAATGTTTGCTCTTTTCCATTCTGTAGGTACTATCCCTGTGTCCAATGATTTGGTCATTATGTCATATAACGGTATACTCAGTTCCTTAGCATTTTCTTTAATAATCCAGCCTGATACTCCGTCCGGTCCAGCGGCTTTGTTTGTATCCACCTTACTCATTTTGTCTATGAGCTCTGGTCTGTTAAATGTGACTTCCGGCATTTCCTCTGTACCTATCTCATTGGTTTCTGGTGCAATGAATTCTCCTTCTTTTGTTAATACTGATGCAAAATTTCTATTTAGTTCTTCCGCAATCTCTGTATCCTCTTCTATGATTCTGTTTCCACTTTTAATCTTTACGATCGTGGCTTTTATCTTCCTTTTGCCGTTTACAAACTTGAAAAACATTTTTGGATTCTTTTCATAGTTCTCCACTATCCCTTTCTCATGGTTTGCCTCTGACCTCCTCCTCATTTCTGTGTATTTGTTTCTCTCCTCTTTATACTTTTGCCTGTTATCTTCCGAATCCCAGTTTCTCATCTTTTTCCAGGCTTTGTTTTATGCTTCCTGTGCTTGCCTACATTCGCGGTTAAACCATACTTTGCGATTACTTTTTTTCCTTTTATTAATGTACTTAGGGACAAAAGTTTTTATACCAGTATCATAGATCTCCATGAATGCATTGAGTTTTTTGTCTACCTCACTTTCAGATAACACTTGATCCCAATTTTGTGACTTGAAAAAATCCCGTAGTCCTTCGAAATCGGTTCTGGAATACATCCAGTGATTTTCCTTGTGTTTTTCCCTTCCCTTGGGTAGATTATACTTCAATAGTAAGTCTATGTCTAGAACTGCATGGTCGCTTTTTCCTAGTGGGCATAGGTACTGAATACTTTGAACCTCCTCCTCCCTTCTTGTGAATAGAAGGTCCAATCTAGCTGGTTGATCACTTCCCCTTACTCTTGTTGACTCTTTTACATGTTGGTATATAGAATTTTCCATGGCCATACTTAAAAATTCATAGCCCCAACTTTCCTCCCCTGCTCCGGCTTCAAGATCTTCCCAATTCACTTCCTTGCAGTTAAAGTCCCCACACATGACTATTTCATCCTTTGAAGCCAAGATATTTCCTAGCACACTAATTGTTTCCTTACGCATTAGGCTATGCTCCTCCTTACCCCATGTCTTCGTCTTGGGAGGTACATACGCTACTATCACCACTATTTTTTCGTTTCCACCAATCTCTATTGCTAAAACTTCTGCTGTTGAAGTTTCTAGTTTTATATCAGACACAATCAAATCTTTCCTAGTAAGGATGCACACTCCACCTCCATGTCGAAATTTTCTGTCCCTCCTCCAAATCCTGTATTCAGACCATCCTAGTAAATTTATATCAAGGTCTTCTCTTAGTTTTGTCTCAGTGAAACATACTATTTCTGGTTTCTTAGTATTGAGTAAGTCTGTTAGTTCTAGTTTCTTAGAGATTAGCCCATCGACATTGCTATATAGAATCCTTATACTTTTTAGTCCCCCATTACCTGCTCCAAGCGCCTTATCTGCGGCGGTCTGTTCCCTACCCTCTTTTATTTTTAGTTTCTTTTTACCGAAAGTTTCATAATCTTCCCCTTTCTTACTCCGTAAAAAAACTTATTCTTTTCTTGTTCTGTCCTCTTGCTATTTTCCTCCTTGGCGGTTTTCCTTAGTTCAGCCTCCTTCTTTCTCTCTTCTTCTGGTAAGTCTCGCCTGATGTAGATTTTGTCCTTACCTTCTAACCCTTTTAGCCTAGCCGCTACTGCCATGATTTCATCACAAGTCCTTCTTGACTTAAATTCGATTTTTACCAGTCTATTGTATTCCTTTGTATATTTTCCCAGCCTAAACATGTCTAATATTTCCTCCTTCCAGGTGTCCTCCTCATCTTTAATAGATTCCAGAATATTGTTGATGCGACCTTCATCCTGCTCTTTTCGTTTTGTCCAGTCTAGTTCCTTCTTTTCTTCCACCCCTGATATTATGAGGCAGTTAGCCCTACGACTTTCTTCCTGGATGGCCTGAGAGTTTTCGTGGATGCCTTGCTTAACCATACTTTTTACCTGGTCCTTTATCCTAACATCTTGCTGTTTCTGTTCATCCAATATCTTTCCTTCTTAACTATCTCCAAGCCAGTCACTCGGTCCTCCAAGTTCTTGATTTTGTTCAACAGCATGAAGCAAAATTTTCCAGTGTCCTCTGCCGTCCATGTTGTCATGAAACCGGGAAAATCCGGCTCTCCCTCCGATTCGTCACTCCCGCCTTTATCACCCCTCCCCCCCTCAGCCCCCTCGTCACCTCTATTCACCATCTTCCCCACCTAATTCCTCTTGAAGTTGGAACCAAATATCTTGCCTCTTGTGCTGGGTAATACTTAAATAGGCCATATAATATTACCCACCATACTGAGCCGAGAATTTCCCGCGCCGAAAACAACAATATTGTGCGGTCTCTTCGGATTGTTCACTCACACCCTCTAGTATTAGCCACTAATAACCCACTTGCCAGCCGAAGTTTACTTGTTTTTTATCATCATCCTAATACCTGGAGTCCCCTTTACACATGAATAAGAGATAGACTATAGATCAATCCCGCCTGCAACCATGTAAGTAGAAATCAGCTGGAGCCTGTGGACCGCTTCCTCTCGAGTCAGCTGTTGTCTCGTGTGAGAGGAGGCGAGTGGACGTCTGCTGTACCCAGGAAACACTCCCACAAACTCTCATCCTAGGTAGCCAAACAATCCTGTTGATAATCTTTGGATCGCGGGACCTCATCCCGGGATAGTTCAATAGCTCATATACATATTAAGGAATTGGCTTTACATCATTTAGCCAGGGGAGAGCAGTAAGCTTTGAAGCGACTTTTGAGAGAAGTGTAAACAATCTCACCTCCAAATCCTGAACAGAAACAGATTTTCCATTTCTGATTTTGTTTGCTCAATAAATGATACATGCATTGAAAAACGAAGAACAGTCTTTTAATAGATTCATAATATCCTGTTGTGCTTTATAGATACATAATAGTTTGGTACGGGAGATGTGTCTCTCTCCACAGTCAACGGTGACAACGTCGGAGGGCCCTGCGTCACGCCAATATGGCCGCCCGAACTCTCCAACATTTACGTATGGACTCTCGCTCGGCGCATACATTTGAATAATTGAGCATAATTTTTTATTTGTTGCCTCAATTGTGGTTCAAGCGTAGGTCTGATTACACGTAGATAAATTGCGCGTATTTTGAGGGTTCACTGTACAGGGCATAGTGTCTTTACAGACTGGCACTTTCCGCCTATCAGTACAGGGGCCCGAACCCGGAGGTAGCACACCGGAAGGCTGCCCTATCACTAGGCACATACAGTACTGTAATACCGGGCCAGCCGTAGTGCCGTGTGTGCGCATGGATTGCATCCCTGCAGTTGGTTTTGGTGGGGTGCCCCGAGGCCCCTAGGTCCCACCCCTATTACGATCTTGGGATGGCCTCTGGGTGACAACTGCCTGGGGTTGCCTGGAGCTGAATATCTGGGGATAGTGACCTCCAACATTGGCAAAAATACCAATCATGACAAAATACCCAATCAGAGAAAACGTAAGTCTGTTGATACAAAATCGCAAAAGGACACTACCGCAGATTCTTCCCCCAAGTTTAGGTTCAGAAGTGTGAATGTGGGTACTATGAAAAGAAGGACAGGTGAGATTGCGGAGATGCTAGAGAGCCGACGATTGGATGTATGCTGTGCCCAGGAAACCCGGTGGAAAGGGGGGAATGCAAGGTGGATTACGGGAAAAAATGAACGCTTCAAGTTCATATGGAAAGGAAACTAACATGGCACAGGAGGGTTGAGTTTCCTGGTGGCAGAGAGGTGGGCAGATTGTGTGATAGAAGTTAAAAGGTTTAATGAAAGACTGATTTTACGAAGAATGAAAGTTGGGACGAGAGTCATAGATGTTATATCAGCATATGCCCCCCAAGCAGGTTTAGGTAGAGATGTCAAAGAACAGTACTGGAATGAATTACAGTACTATGGGTGGTTGTTGGATGCAAGGAAGGAGAGGCTGTAATTGACCCTACCAAGAATTCACCTGAGACCTCCGGTGGACGCTTCCGAACTAGCGCCAAGGCTACGACTGTCAACATCAACAATACCCAACACTTAGGATATACACAGTTTATCTTGATTTGTTGTGATTCTACATGTTTATATTTTAAATAAAGTGGTAGTGGTGGATAGAGTGGTAGTAGTAGTAGATAAAGTGGTAGTGGTGGATAAAGTGGTATTAGTAGATAAAGTGGTAGTGTTATATAAAGTAGTAGTGTTGTTGTTGTTGTTCCCCAAGCTGCCTGGCCGAACAGCCCAAAGGCCCCGAGCAATTCCAAGGTCATAACCGAGTGCCCCCACAGAACCCTCCCCGCCGACCACAATAAAGCCTGGGTGACCGAAGCCACTCCATGGCGGGGGGCTGAGGAGGGTGAGGAAACGCCCGGGAAACCAAAGCCCCACCCAGGGCCCTGTGCCCCTCAGCAATTATGAAGAGAAAGTTGAGGGGCAAGGGAAAAATGTGACGCTTTGGTTTCCAATCTTGGCAGATTGGGAGGTCAATCCACGGAAGAGACGCCGTCACTTGAGATCTAGAAAATATATAAGTTAAAGGAAAAGTCAGAGTAAGCTATGGGTATGGCAGAGATTGCTCAGCTCTCACTCTGATAGACCAGCCCATCACCACATGAGTTAGATAAAGTGGTAGTGTTAGATAAAGTGCTAGTGTTAAATAAAGTGCTAGTGTTATATAAAGTAGTAGTGTTAGATAAAGTGGTAGTGTTAGATAAAGTGGTAGTGTTAAATAAAGTGGTAGTGGTGGATTGGGAGGTTTGACGTACCTCCCAACCTACCAAATAGGAAAACCTACTATTTGGTAGTAGTCTTGGAAAATCCAATGTCAAGGCTATTAACCTAATTGCAATGACGACTTGTCTATTTTGACTGCTATGTCGTCATTCCAACCGCGGTTAAAAAAGAAAACGTCTAGAGTCTACTCCTTATCTTGCTCTAGGAGACGTTGTACATTAACCAAAACTACCACCGAAGGTGAAAAAAGCATAGAAGAGAAGAAAAAGGGGTTTACCTTAGTTACCGCTTAAGGCCCATCCCGTGTTCCGTCATGTGCAGATCCCTGTCGAACGTGCGCATGAGCGACCCTCTCTTGTCATCACATCTCACGTCAGCAGAAGAACGCGGATGGGCAGGGGTCCGGCGTGAGGGAGGGTATTATGTACGTTGGATTTTCCAAGACTACTACCAAATAGTAGGTTTTCCTATTTGGTAGGTTGGGAGTTACGTCAAACCTCCCAATTTGTTAGTAGTCTTGGCAAATCCAACGTCAAGGCTGCATAACAAATAGGAGGAGGACATCCAAGCCCAACATACCAAAAAAAAACAATGCATAAAACAAAATTATGAATGACAAAGACACAATTTAAACAAGAGAGTTTAATAAAAGAGTGAAAAACTGAGGAGTTGCTAAAAAGAACAGTTTTAACACATGCCCATCATTCATAGTAATGCAAAAACATAGACTTGTCTTAAACCAAAAAGGTACTGTACCCAAAATCCCTTTTCTTCCAAAACCAACAAAAACATTGAACACAATAGCAAAACACAATTTTCAATGTGGCAAAAACACTTATGTACTGTAACAATACATAATCCCAAACTTGCAATCAAGTGTTGCAAACCCGTACTCCCCCCCCCCCCCCTTTGTCAAATAAAACAAAGTAAAAGAACGAGGAACAAGGGGGGAAGACCAGGTATCTTCGCCAGAGCACTAGGAAACACGACCCCCGAGAGCTATCACCGGCCGAGGGGGTCGAACACCGGACATGGAGAGGTAGGAGGAGATGAAGGAATTGATAGAAGACCACAAAACCGCTGAGGCGATGCCAGGTAAGGAGCAACTTTGCAGGAACCGGAAGGAGGCTGCAAAGGATCGCACATCGCGCGCAGAACCCCTACAAACAGGGTGACTGGCACGAATGGTCCGACAAATGTGGCGTCCCATCCGCACCTGCGAGAGCCACCCACCTGTCCGAGGAGACACCCACACAGCAGTACCCGAAGGCGGCGCCACAGACGCAACAGAGGAGCGCAAGGTTGACACCGGGCACAACACATGGCGAGTATGCCCACGCTGTAAAGCCTGGACGGTGAAAGGCTGGAAAACGCGGGTCTCCCTCTCATTCGTGGGAACAAAATGAGGGGAGGAGGCGAACGTGACGCCATGCAAGGACGGGGAGAATCGCACGCAGCCCTGGGGCCGTGACAATGCCGCTAGTGCTGACACCCGATCCCCAGTGGCCAGAGCGACAAGGAAGAGCGTACGCCCGAGCAACGGAACCGGTGTAGCGGCCCGTTGTATACGTGGGTGAAGCCAGAAGGTCCAGAGCCCGCCCCAGATCCCACTGTGGAGGGACCTCGCGCGGAGGCGGTCGGTCCTGGAAGGCAGCCGTCATGAAGGAATCCAGCTCCTGCGACGGACTCAAAGACCCCCCCGGATGGCAGACAAGTGGTTACGTATAGCGTCGACGGGAAAGTGACGTGTACGGAAGAGGTGAAACAAGGAGTGTAGGACGAGGGAAGGAGAGCCAACTGTCTGGCGAGTGTCCTGTATCCACCTAGTAAAAGACCTCCAGCGGGACCCGTAAGTCCCCCAAGGAGAAGGCGGCCAGGAACGCTTCAGGAAGGCAGTCAGGTCCCGGCCGTGGACTGGGAGCCACCATGCCTCATGAACATTCACGATGCGAAGGCCAACGAGGTCCGCAGGTCCCCAACCTAGCTCAAGTGGAAGTCGGAGACAGGTAGAGGGACCGGACTCGGGCACCACCGCGTCAATCGGGCGGACCAAGCCCGTGCCGGCCACAGAGGCGCGAGTAGCCAGACGCCGCCGTGGTACAGCTGCAGCCTCGCGAGGACTTTCTTACAGTTTCTTACAGTAGATCCTCTGGAAAAAGGCAAACTATGCCTGTGTATCCAGCTCAGTACCAGTACTTGCACTGCTGCGGTCGTTCACGGTGTTGGCGGCGGCGGTAGCAGACGCAACATTTTTACTATTCTGTATTTTTGTTTTATAATCAAACTTCAAATCTTGTCTTCCCCATGCTTTATCAAGATTACTTTCAAACTCCCTTATTGATTCGGAATCGACTACATACTGGGGCAGTGCGTTCCACTCATTTACCACTCTATCACAAAATGAGTTCTTTGCCTTCTCAAGCCTATTTCTTTCTTTGTAAATTTTCTTAGAGTGTCCTCTCGTTCTTGTTCCCTCCCGCATCAAGAAGATACCTTCACACACATCCTCATCGTACTTTCCTGACACTATCTTAAAAGTCTCTATCATATCCCCTCTCTTTCTCCTATATGCCAGTGCACATCAACAGTGCGTCTGGTGGCGGAAATATGTATATCGACCGCCACCTGTTCCAGTCTACCATGAAAGCGTCCGGACCCCCCTCCGGAGTGCGAGGCCGGAGGGATAGGTACTGAGGCAACAGGCGCGGCACCTCCGATGCGAACAAGTCGACCTCCGGAACACCCCAGGAAGCCGCGAGGTCGTCGAACACAGTCCGTTGCATTGCCCATTCTACAAGAACGCCCTGTCCTCTCGACAGGGCATCCGCCCACAGGGTGGCAGTCCCGGGCAGGGAGGAGGCATGCAAGGAGAAGGCGTGTCGGTTCGCGAGGAAGAACAACTCCACCGAGATCCCCAAGAGTCAATGACCTGGAGGACCCCCGCTTTAGGAAACAGTGGACAGCTGTCTGAGCGTCCATCCCGAAGGCCACCGACTTTCCCCGAAGGGCCAGCGCGTGGTCCCTCAGGAAGAACAAAGGAACCAACAGTTCGAGGGCATAGACGTTAACGGGAGGGAGACCCACCCATCTGCCGGGAAGTGGACGTCCCAGGTTGGATTGGGAACCTCACCCTACCTCGCTCGACGCATCTGTGTCTATCCAGATCGTCGGCGGGGGGGCGGTCCAGGGCACAGCCGCAGAGAGCGTGCCCCGAGCAACCCAGTAACCGAAGCGTCTGCGAACGGTACGCGGGAGCGGCAGGAGCCGAACCATAGGGGTCAACGGAAACACCTCGGGGCCCATGAGGAGGAGGAGGCGGCGTAGCCTGAGGCTCCCGAAGGGAATGGGCAGAGCGGCCCAATGCAGCGAACCCACTAACGAGTCCCAGAGCCACCCTGGGAGGGAGACCGAGTGCAACACGGCGAAGACCTTCCGCCGAAGGGGCACCGCGTCCGGCAGACCCTAGGTCACCGTAGCGCCGGACAAAACCCATGCGAGACCGACCCATGGCACGACACGCGGCGGGGTCAAGCGTGACTTGGGAACATCGATGGGGAACCCCAACTGTGCGACGTGGCGAACGACTGTGAGGGCGTCGCGTACGCACAGTCCGAGGGCTTCGGAAACTATCAACCAATCGGCCAAGGAAAACAGGAGCTGGAGCCCGCTCCTGAGGAGAGGACCCAGAGCCTGTCCCACCAGTGCGGAGAAGATCCGCGGCGCGATATGGAGACCGAAGGGAAGGCCGGCGAACAGGAACACACGATCGGAAGTCCGAACGGCCAAGAATCGCTGGAATCGAGGATGGAGAGGAACGAGCCAAGACGCATCCTGGAGGGCCAGCGACACTACCCACGACAGAGGGTGCAGGGCCAGGCGTACCTGGGGTACCGGCATCGCGTCGCAGTCCGACTTCGGTACCAGAAATACACGGGAGAGGAAAACCGGGTGACTGGCGGTCAACTCCCTCGACGATACCCAGCTCGTGCATGGATGTGAACACGTGGGCCACCTCTGAAGAGATGGGCCGGCGTCGGTGACAAGAGCGGAGCGGGGGTCTGGACGTCCACCTCCAGGGGAGACCCCTCCGCGCAATCCGCCGCCCCCAACGTCCTTCGCGGCCACCGAGGGGCGCAAGGGCGAAAACAACCCGTGGGAGCTCCCGAGAGGAGGGCAGCGACCCGGGCGGCCAGGCGAGAAGGAGAACAAGGAGACCGACCCAGAGAACCTACACAATGTTTTGACGTGGAGGTACCCCCGGTACGGTCCGTGCGGGCATGAGCGCCACGTTGACCTCCTCTACCCCCCCCCCCCCCCCCAACTTCGTAGAAAAGGGCGGGCCACCCCAACCCCTGGCCGTCGCGGGGCTGACCCCGGCGAAGGGCGGCCGGAAGTGGAAGGCCGGCCAGCCCCGACACGGCGGGGACGAAAATGGGGCAAGAACAGAAGGGCGAGGCAGAACCGACGCACTGGCCTGTAACGCCCCTGTCCTGCGCCCGTGCATGGCGGCAGCACTAGCAGCAGCACCCCGAAGAGGACCGGCAGAAGGACGGGACTGAGAAGACCCCGCTCGCGACACAGCGCGTCGTTGCGTGTCGTAAGCAGGGTCCGCCAATAGAGAAGCGTAGCGGCCCCAAGCATCCCGCGCAAAAAAGCCCCGACGGAGAGAGCGTAGAGTACAACAAACCCTGACGAATATCCAAGGGGGCTGTCCGGCAGAACGAGGACCGTACCGTCCGGCGTTGCCGAGGTGCCACGCAGGGGATCCGCCGAACGCGGCCCAAACCCTCGCGATGATCGCCTGGTGCAGACTCCGCGATAAGCCGCAGGTGGTGAACAGAAGTCTGGAGGGAACCAAAAGACAAGAGAAGAAGTTCGGCACCCACCGCCGCAAGGGACAAACCCTGTCGACAGAGGTCTGAACTGGGTGAGAGAAGAACGGGGTAGCAATAGAACAAAGTTCAAGAATGGGCTCTCCCTTTCAAGGACCACCTCCGACGGTTTCCGCGCTTCCTAGACGAAGGGGTGCGTGCCATGCTTCCCCTTCCCTCTGCTGTCTCCCTGGCGCCTGAACGCTTTTCCCCCGGTGCCTCGTTCGGACGTCCCTACTGTTTCCGAGGACGCCGGGTCGTAGGGGAGACGCCGATCTACTTCACCACGTCGCCGACGGTCTACGGCTCCACGCCGCCCTGTCTCTTCCCCTGTACGATCTCCGGGCGTGCTTCCGTACTGGGCGGTTTTCTTGCCTACGTAACCTGCTCGCTCTGTGGTTGCTGCTCCGGTTGTCCATCCTCCCACTCGCTCCCAGGCGGCATCGACTTCTTTAGTAATGCTCCCTGTGTGTAGCCTGGGGCTGATTGGTCGGCCTGTCCACGTTCCGTCCCTCTGGACGTTTCAGGTCTCTAACGGACGTCGCTTCCCTTCCCTTTACGGGAAGCCATCATCGTGGGGGAACGTGGCGGCATCCTGCCCGGAACGAGCTCTTACACATGCACAAGGAGTGCGCCCGGTGCCTGCGAGTTGGCAGGTACAGCTCGAAGCCTTTGCTCGACACGACGTACATTTCGACGCACCCACTCTGTCGGCCTCGTATGAGTTTCGGTAGTGTCATTCCATAGTTTATCTTTTACTGTTTCTTGTGGCTGACGGAGGGCGTCGATTTCGGGGTTCGGTCGGAGATGGGTTCTTCACCACTCCCTCCTGTCGGCTGCTCCTCCGTGTCGAGCCCCGTCATGCCTTCATCCGGGGTTTCACCTCCATTTTGGGCCTGGTTCTTTGCTCCTCCGTTCTCTTTCTGAATGTATGCCACGTTCCTTCACGCCACCAGAGAAGGGTGCCCTTGAACGAGTTCACAAGCCCTGGCGGCACACTGCTCGCATGCTCTCCACCCTCTTCGAGCGACTGCACCTAGCTCGGCTTCCCCTCAGGCTTATTGTAGCCTGACCGACTAGGGTACTCGGGAAGTGCGACTGCAGCTGGCCATCGCCTCCGTCGGCTTCATTCAGTGTCCCTTCCATGAGGCTGCGCGTTGTTGCCAGTCTCTGTGGTTTTTCCTTCTGTACACTGGCGCCGGCTGAGGTCCGCACGTCGCTGTTGCTTTCTGTGCTCCCTCCGGAGGGGCTCTTCTCTCTTTTCTGCTGCGGGGCTCTTCGCTCCCCGTCCGCCTGGGATGTCACGACCCTCCTCAACCGCTTCCTCTTAGTTGAGGTCGGCGGACCGGCTCGTAACGAGGCCGCCAGACTCGGGGCCCCTACCTGCTCTTGCATCCCCACTCTCGGTTTAGCTTCACCGTTCGTGGGTACGCCGGGTAATACGGCGGGGTCTGTCCTCGAGGTGCCGCTCCACTTTTCCGCTTTGGCGACCTGAGTGACATCGGCCTGTCTCCCCAGACGTCGCCTAAGTTATTCTGTCCATGCACGTGGATTGCATTATTCGGGAAGTCTCGCCTCACCAGCGGGGCTTCCTGTCGCATGTCTTTCTGGTCTCCGTGACGGACAGCGAGGTGTTGTGACCGGTGGTCGACCTGTCGTGCCACGTATTGATGACTCTAATTATGTCACGTTCGGGGGTTTACCCTTGGGTCTCCATGTCGCCCCTCGTGTCTTTAACCCTTCCTACCCGGGTTGCCTTAGGTAAGGACAGCGCGGCTGAAGGGCCGCTACCCGGTATGCCTTACCTAAGGCATTTGCGCGGGCAAATTTTACTTTGCGGGGGCGATCGTAGCGCCACCAAGCCTCAACTACCACGCTTATCAGTTCCTACGTTGCCGCCATTGCGAGCTACAGCAAAAAAATGAATTCTGACGCGTCCGATACTGTGCAATCTCCCGCGCGTCCCAGTGCTACCCCGCTTGCAACATCTACGCCTCTGCCAACCGAGAAGAAAAAGAAACTAAGGAAAGTGAAACGTTTGCTAAGTGATAGTGCAACACAACGTGAACTTTTCAACCAGGATTTGAGCAGTGGTGAAAGCTCTGTGGACAAAAACCTCTATATTCAGAGTAGAAGTGGGAGCGAAATTGACGATTTTGTGGGATTTGGTGCTAATGACAATGTTGATTTATTTGAGTGGGGTGATAGTAGTGATGATCCTGATGTGGAAGTGGTGGAGGAAGGTGCTATGGAAGTACCAAGTGTGCTAGAGCCAACCCCTTCGCCTAGTTTCGTAGGTCAGGGTAGGCCTAGGCCTAGCCTTAGCCTTAGCCCTACGCCAGGACCTTCCCCTTTGCCTGCCCGTACGCCCTTGAAAGTGGGTAAATACTTCTATAAACAGTCTTTAGTGAAAAGTGCAGCAAAGCACGCAGGGAGGCAGAAAAAGTGAGGGAAGGCGTAGATAGTGAGAGTGACGCCGACCCAGGCCTAGCAACCACCCACATTCCTTTGTCCCGACGCCTTGACCCGGGACGCCGGGAGGGCCACCCACAGCCCTCGGCTTCATCTGTCCCTCAGGATGACCAAAGGGCCTCTACAAGTGCGCCATTGGCCTCCCACAGTGTGTCACCACAGGCCCCGCATCGTAGGTCCTTATTTCCTGCGGAAAAGTCCACGGCTAGCCGCAAAAGGAGCCCAACTCCCGAGGCCGAGGCTCCCATTGCTCAACCTCCCGCAGCCCCACGCCGCCGACGCCCGGTCTATTCTTCACCAGAGTTGTCTCCTGAAGAGGATGCTGACGACCCCAACATTGCCCCAGATGACCTGACGTCGCCTGAGGAAGAGGAAAACGAAGAGGAAGAGGAAGAGGGAGTCCCGACAAGAAGAGTCAAAGAACCTCGAGGTCGTGGACGTGGTCAGCCTGCCGACGCCGCTGGCCCTGGGCCTGGGCCTGGGCATGGGCGTGCAGGGCGTCCGCCTGGGCATCCGCGTGACCAAGGGCGTGTGCCAGGGCGTCCAGGGCGTGTGCCTGCTGCAGCTCCACGTCCTCGTCCTCGAGCTGCTGAAATGTTTGTGTGGTCAGATGGGGCGGATTTTGTGCCAGATTTTCCTGCCTTTGACGAGGTACAACAGGGTTCTGGGGTGTCACCAGCATATCCCTGTGGCCCAAATGCCACCCCCAGTGAACTTTTCTGTGGCTTCTACGACAATGAAGTCATGGAATACCTTGTCTATCTATCTATCTATTGCCTGACGCCGTGATCCCCGAAGGGGTGGCCACGAACGAACCGCCGCCATGCACCTCTGTCCCCAGTCAGTCGACGCCCCTCCCCCCAACCAGCACCGCCTTCGTTCATGTAGTTCCTCACTCCATCCTTCCACCTCATATTCGGTCTACCTCTCCCCCTCTGTCCCTCCACCTCGCTCTCGTACACCCTCTTAGTCATTCTCTCGCTTTCCATACGTTCCATATGGCCGAACCATCTCAAGTTGTTCCTTTTCACACTTTCCAGCACATCTACCTCCACACCACACCTCCTTCTTACTTCCTCATTAGTCTGTCTATCCCTCCATGTAACTCCGCACGCACTCCTTAAGTAATTCATTTCCACTGCTCTCACTCTTGGTCTGAGTCTCTCAACCAACGTCCATGCTTCGCTTCCGTAAGTCAGTGTCGGGATTACCACACTGTCATGCAAGGACTTCTTCACTTCCATACTGACCACCCTATTTCTTGTTACTGCTTTTAGCGTTCCTACAACCCTCTTCCCCTGTTGTACCCTCTCCCGCACCTCTTCATCCATAGTCCCATCTTTACTCAACACACTGCCCAGATACTTAAAAGAGTTGACGATCTCCATAGCCTGACCGTTCAGCTTCACCTCACACTCTGTGACTTCACCCCTTTCGAAGACCATAACCTTGCTCTTCCCCGTATTTACCTTCAAATTCCGTTTTTTCGCACACTGTTCCAAACTCATTTACCAGACCCTGCAACTCCCATTCATTATCACTCATCAGAACTGTATCATCCGCAAACAGCAGTATAGGTAGCTTCCACTCAATTCCCTCCCTTTTCAGCGATACACCAACATCCACTGCTCTTGATAGTATTTCTTTCATGACTCCATCCATATATACAGTAAACAACCACGGGGACATCACACACCCCTGTTTCAAACCAACATTCAGGTCAAAGAACTCGCTCTGCTCACTCTCCACACGTACTGCCGCCTTTGCACCCTCATACATGCTCTTCACTGCTTTCAGCAACTTGCCCTCTACTCCGTATATTCTAAGTACTTTCCACAAACCTTCTCTATCCACTCTGTCATAGGCCTTCTCCAAGTCCATAAAGGCAACATACACCTTTTGTTTCTTCTCCAGATACTTCTCCACAACACAATTCAGGGTAAAAATCTGATCTACACATCCTCTTCCCTTCCTAAAACCTCCCTGCTCGTCGCCTATCCATTTCTCCGTTCTCACTCTCACTCTCTCAATCACTACCCTACTGTATACCTTCCCAACTACGCTTAGAAGACATATTCCTCGGTGGTTACCAAAGTTACCTTGTCAAAGAGACAAATAACCACCAGGCTATCTGTTCAAACTTTCTTGGCAGGAAGACCAATGCCAAGATGGTGGCATGGAGAGCTCTCACTGTGGCAGAATTATATGTGTTCTTGGCACTCACAATGCTGATGACACACATAAAGAAGCACGTTCTGGCCGACTACTGGATAACTGGTGACCTCACAACGACTCCAGCATTTGGCAAATTCATGTCAAGGGATAGGTACTTCGACATCCTCTCATATTTCCACCTGACAAATAACATGCATGTCCACAAGCCCGACACACTCTGGAAGATCAGGCAACTGTATGACATGATACGTCATCGGTTTTCCACCTACCTGATTCCATTTCAGAAGCTGTGCATCGACGAGTCTCTGGTCCTGTTCCGTGGTAGGCTGCACTTCCGACAGTATATCCCGTCAAAGAGACACCGCTTCGGCATCAAGCTCTTCGTCCTCTGCGACTGCAAGACGGGATATGTGCTCGACTTTATAGTCTACAGCGGCAAGGGTGGTGAGGTGCAGATTGACCCCCTCATTGGTTTTGGCGGCACTGTGGTAAAGAGGATGATGGAGAGGTACTTCCATGACAACCACATCCTCTATACCGACAATTATTACACGTCGCCTATCCTCGCCAAGTACCTCCATGACCGCAAGACCGGAACTGTCGGCACAGTGAAGGGGAAGAGGAAGGGCATGCCAACCTACCCAACCAAAACTAAGAAGACGGACATCTTCCATAAGAAGAGTGGCCCCATCCTCACCATCCACTGGAATGACCAGCGCAAGGTCAACCTCCTCACCACATGCCACCACAAAGCAGAGATGGTCCCCACAGGGAAGGTGGACCGAAAAATGAAGAACCCTATCACAAAACCAGCTGCTGTTCTGGACTATAACCTGAACATGCGCCTCGTCGACAAGTCCGACATGCAGATGGGCTTCATAGACTGCCTGCGAACATCTTGCAGGTGGTACAAGAAGTTTGTCCTGCATACAGTAGATATGTTTGTCCTCAACGCGTACAACATCTACCGTTTGAGGAGTCCAGTCATCAAGTACAAGAGCCTGCGGACCTTCCAAAAGCAGCTGATACTTACAGTTTCTTACAGTTTCTTACAGTAGAATAATAATAAGATACATGAGCTCCTGGTAAAACATGCGGGTACACCAGGGAGGCCACTACAAGGACCAGGCATGATGGACAGAATAGGGTGTGCCGAGTTCTTGAGAAAGCACCAGCTCGTCGCCCTTCCTTTCCAGGGTCCTAACAGCCGAATAAGGATGCAGAAGAGGTGCTATGTGTGCACCCGCACAACTCGACGACCAAGCAAACCCACAAAAACCACTTGGCAATGCCTCGAGTGTCAGGTGGGACTGTGTGCTGGCACCTGCTTCAATGATTTCCACACTCTGGCAAACTATTGAAGTGTAAGTGACAGTGATAGTGACACTCAATAATAATAATAATAATAATATAACTAAGTACTGTATAAGTGAAAGAGACACATAAGTAATAATAAGTGTCTTCAGAACAATATGAACAAGTGAAAGTGACACTAAAATATATATTCCTAACAATAAAGAAGTGAAATTACACTATCAATTACCATAGTCCAGTATAAATAACCATAACTACAGTACTATAATAATGACTATAAAACTAAGTCTAAGTGAAAGAGACACACATAAGTAATAATAAGTGCCTTCAGAACAATATGAACAAGTGAAAGTGACACTAAAATATATATTCCTAACAATAAAGAAGTTAAAATTACACTATCAATTACTATAGTCCAGTATAAATAATCATAACTACTATAATAGGGCTAGGCCTAGGCTGACCTAGCAAAGATGGCGAGGGGGTAGGCCTAGGTTCTAGCACACTGGGAAGCTCAATGGCACCTTCCTGAAACACTTCCACATCAGGATCATCACTACTGTCTCCCCCCTCAAATAAATCGACATTATCGTCGTCTCCAAAGCCCACAAAATCGTCTTCACTTTCACTTATAAATTGTACCTTGTCCACCAAGCTTTCGCCACTGCTCTCTTCATCACTATCAAAAAGTTGTCGCTGTATAGCGCTATCACTCAACAAACGCTTAACTTTCTTTTGTTGAGCTCTCTTCTCGGTTGCAACAGGCATTGAAGTTGCGAGTGGGGTAGCACTGGGGCCCGCGGGAGGTTGCAACGAATCGGACACGTCGGAAAACATTTTTTCAGTATTACTCGCTATGGCGGCCACGTACGATACGAACTGATAACACTAGTAGTTGAGGCTTGGTGGCGCTGCGGTCGCTCCTACCATGCCAAAATTGGCCGCGCAAATTTTGAAGCACGCTTTCAAGCACAAGGATTTTAAAATGACACCCGGGTTCCGGCCCTTTTTTTTGGGTGTCATTTTAAAATGACACCCGGGCTGGAAGGGTTAAGCGTAGTTTGAAAGCTGTGCGTCGAACCGTATGTAAACAAGCCAGTCGGAGCGACGCGCACCTTCCAAAACAAGAAGGAGAAGTCCGATTTTTTTTTTTATTGTTTGGAGAACAAGAACAAGTCTTTGTTATTGTCTGATATTGCTAACATCACATTGAAACTCTCCACAGAAATCGGCATCACAACTGAACCAGTTGACCTAGAGAACTCTACTCAACGCCAGTCTACATATACGAAACAGGGCTACGTTTTGAGATGTGTGTGAATTCTCCAGCAGTTAAAATAACAAAGATAGGGCTAGCCTATTACAAAGTTTTTCGGCCATATCCCCCGGGCTCTCAGTGCTGTCATTTAGAAGGCGAGCCCGGGGAGGAAGGGTTAATGTAACTGCTTAATGTGGAGTTCGAATGGAACAGAGAACAGCTCAGCACTCAGTCCCAGTACAAGGCCCTCCGCCTTTGATAGAGTACGACGCTGTTAAAAGTGCTATAGATAAAATTAAGTCCGGGAAAGCTGCTGGGAGCTCCGGCATTGTCGCTGAGATGCTAAAAGCAGCTGGAGATATTGGGCTGAAACAGGTCACGGAGCTGATTAATGGTATCAAAAAGGAGAAAAAAAATCCCGATGCATGGCAGAAAAGTGCGATAGTAAATATATACAAAGGCAAGGGTGACTCCTAAGACAGGGGAAATTGTAGGGGTTTGAAAATGCTCGATCAAGTCATGAAAGTCAGCGAAAGGGTCTTTAACCCTTATTTAGCGGGCTAGGTGGTCTATTTGACTGTAGCGCCCAGCGTTTTTTTTTTACCCTAAATATTGTTGTTTACGTGATAATTTTCATGCCTAAATAAGACCCAGAGCGTAAAACAAGTATCTATTCCTGAAAGAGCGTAAACAGAGCTTTCCAATGACACCCGAACCATCCTTGTACGACCACTGGTTCTCTTGCAACGATCGTGCAACACGAGTCCAAAAACCCTGTAATTAGGTAAATTCCCTGTGTAGCGAGTGAGAAGAGGGGGAGGAAGTTAGAATACAGTTCAGTTGGTCCTTCGCGGTGGTGGGGGATGGTCATAGGGTTGCTACGCTCCTCACACTGCTCAGCTCTCTCTCTCAGCAACATTACGTGCTGAAAATGGCGCTCGACATAAGTTGTGAACCGCCACATAGTCCATATTTATTTCACACGACATAAGTTGCGCGCCGCCAGTTAAGGGTTAAATGCATGATCAGGGAAAGTGTTGCCATCAGCGACATGCAGTTTGGATTTATGCCGGGACGTGGCACAACTGATGCTATCTTCATTCTTAGGCAACTGCAAGAGAGGTTCTTAGAGAAAAACAGGAAGTTATACCTAGTTTTTGTGAATCTGGAGAAGGCCTTTGCCCGGGTGCCCAGGGAAGTAATGAAGTGGGCTATGAGAAAACTCGGAGTAGAAGAGTGGCTAGTGCGTGTGATGATGATGATGATGATGCAGTTTTTACCACCATACACTCCCTGCTGAATAGCAAGGCTAGGGTGGGTGCCCTGATGAATCAGGGACTTAGTGAATAGTTGCCACAGATTGCTTGACCGCGCCGTTCACCAACAGCACTGACATCTGCCAATAACTCACTGGCTAGCCCGAGGCTTGAACCGTCAACCTCACGGTTAGCAGGCAAACGCTCTACCAATCGAGCTACGGCCTGTGGTAATGTGATAATGAGAATGTATGAGGGGTCACGGGCAGCAGTGAATGGGGGCCTGAGCGAAGAATTTCCAGTGAAAGTTGGAGTTCCCATGTCAGAAAACATATCTTTCAAAGAACATAATCAGGCCAAGACAGTAGCGGCGAGGAAACTTGTAGGTTGGATACTGCGCACTTTCAAGACACGAGAAGAAAGACCAATGATAACGCTTTTCAAATCGTTGGTGATCCCACGACTGGAGTGTTGCAGTGTGCTAACATCTCCACACAAAGCCGGGGAAATATACGAAATAGAGAGTGTTCAAAGAAGCTTCACGTCCCACATCAGCTCGGTAAAACATCTTCACTACGGGGATCGGCTGAAGGCTCTTAACCCTTCCTCCCCGGGCTCGCCTTCTAAAGGACAGCACTGAGAGCCCGGGGGATATGGCCGAAAAATGTTGTAATAGGCTAGCCCTATCTTTGTTATTGTCCATACTTAGTGTACTCAAACTAGTATGAACAGTCTCGATGTTACGTAATCTGGGTTGATGTAGCGTTACGTATCTTTCCGTAGTCTTAAGTTGGACGCTTCCATAACCTTGGTCGAGCGTTCCATAATTGGGTAGAATATATTATTCTATAGTTGTATATGGGAAAGTATTGTAGGATTATAATTTCCATATATATATATTTGTATTATTTAAGATTGTTCGTAAGTATCTCATTGTAGAGAAGATGGGATACATTTTCCATATGTTATGCACGTGCGCGGTATGTCACGACAGAGACAAACATAACGCGCTCGCTCACTCTCCAACCAACCTCCGTCCCAGCTACACACGCTAAGCCTTCTTCCTATAGTTTCATAATCAGGTGTTTTCGCTTCACGTTCATCTCATATTCCATATAGTCATTACATCATCATCTTTGTTAGTTAGCACAAACTTAAAGTAAATATCTAGCCTATCCTAGCCTATTGTAGCCTCTTTTCATACTTTGTTTACTTTACTAACCACTTCCAGTCATCTAGCCTATTTTCCGCCATCCTCCAATCACCAGCTGAGTTCATCTAAGGGTAATTATAAATTCTATATGGTTAATGTTTCTTCAATAATAATAATATACAGTCCACTTATCTAAATTAGCCATAGTTATTTTAACTGCTAGAGAATTCACAGACATCTCAAAACGTAGCCCTGTTTCGTATCTGTAGACTGGCGTTGAGTAGAGCTCTCTAGATCAACTGGTTCAGTTGTGATGACGATTTCTGTGGAGAGAGTTTCGATGCGATGTTAGCAATATCAGACAATAACACAGTCCTCCAAGTATCATGGTATAGCAAAACATTACGGAGTCTAGTACACACACAACACTTCTTAGTCAACCATTGGCCGCGGAATAGATCAATGCATGACACACATCGAACGCAGAACTTGTGTCCAATAATAGGCATGTTCATGCCCAGTGGTGTATCACAAAGAGTTACGTAATCCATAGCGGAAAAAAAAAAACGCTGAGTTCGGCCCCCAATCTGGAGATCGTTGTCGAGGTGGACGTGTAGGTTCTAGAATAGAAATTTCCAAGAATTAATGCTCATAAGGATAACCCAAGACATTTACACATATCATTTACCTCGAATACGCAAGACAAATAGAAGTAGCGATCACCACTACTCTAAGTTTCCTGTGTATCCTTCTGGAAAAACCCACACCTTGGGTTTCTTCCATTGAAGGTATTACAGTATGACTACTTATCTATGATAATGCTTATCACTAGCCTATATATTTATGTACCATTCCGCCGCGATGACGTATTAAGTCTTCCCCGCTGTGTGAGGAAAAATGAGTTATATACAGTAGGCTAGTCATCCCAGCTCTGCCGGAAATCCCTGTGGAAGCCTTGACCTTCCACCGGGACGTTATTTTCCGGGCTCCGCCGGAAATTTCCAAAATCAATGCTCATAAGGATAACCCAAGACATTGACACATATCATTTACCTCGAATACGCAAGAAAAAGAATTAGTGATCACCACTACTCTAAGTTTCTTGTGTACCCTTCTGGAAAAACCCACACCTTGGGTTGTTTCCATTGAAGGTATTAAGACTACTTATCTATGATAATGCTTATCACTGGCCTATATATTTAGTTACAATTCCTCTGAAATGGTTATTTTAATTAAATAATCCTTCCGCCGCGATGACGGATTAAGTCTTCCCCGCCGCTTGAGGAAAAATTAGTAATATAGGCGAGTCATCCCGGCTCCGCCAGAAATCCCTGTGGAAGCCTTCGCCTTCCACCGGGACATTATTTTCCGGCTCCGCCGGAACCCCTTTTGGAAGCCTTCCCCCGGGAATTCGTTCTGGCACAGCCACGAACGGGTTACATGGATCTGAATTACACTAGACCGCCGCTAGCGGGTATCCGGCAGTGTAGCACTCAGCTACTTTCCGCCGGAAAAAACAGATCCTAACCTTTGCATTTCCCAACTCGTAGCAACGGGTTGGCAAAACACACACGTACATATAAATTAGTCAGAACATCTGACTCCTTTACTTCAACGACAATATTCGTCATGAAAGAGAAGGTCACAACTTATGGCAAAAATTATTATAATACAATAATAATAATAATGGCATCCTAGCCATAAAATAAACCCCTAACAGAGGCTGGCCACGAGGCCTAGGGCAAGCAGTATGACGAGTCAGCAGCACTCTTACCACCAGGAAGAACAGCTAGTCAGCACCACCATCTCGATGACAGCGCGAAGGGGAAAAAGACTACGCAGAAAGCTACAGAAAGTTCTCCACTACGTGAAGTAACCCTTAAACTATAGAATCTGCCGATGATGATATACACGCTTAACCCACCAGAAAGGTAGCTGAAAAGCGGTGCCCTGTAGAATATAGCCTCACACAACAGTAGCTAGGCTAAACATGAGTAATAAAAACAATAAAACAATGGCGGCCTCGTTCATAGGGGAAGCGAGGGGACGCCAGTCTAAGCACCCTTAATTAACACACTCTGTGGATCGGGCCAATCGGAACGTCCGACCTATCTAATCTAAACCTATTCTAAAACATCTCAAATAATAAAAATTAGCATAAGACTCACTATCTCAGACCGAAGAATACAGAATGAAGAGAGGTCCAACCTCACGTCCGACGGCTACGAGCCCCAGAGTGAGAAGGAGGAATGGTGCTTGGCGCATAAGCGTCTGCGGGCACACCCAAGCTATCAACATCCACACGATGGGAAGCATAGCAGATTAGTGGTTCTAGTATTTTTTCTTTTATTATTTTTTTTTTACTAAGTTTTTTCGTAGTGAGCTCCCGATCATAAGGACGATTCCGTAAGTGAATATGAGCGTACACTTACGATGTTGGTCTCCTTAACACTCTGAGGCGGGTGATTCGAACAGCTGTCGCTAGAGTTCAAAGAGTGCCATTACTGTTTAAGGCATATCATCAATGATGGAGGGGCCACTAATAAATAGCCGCCTGGCATTATGATAATATACGCACGACCCCCCGCTCTTTCAGAGTTAATATCTTGTCAAATTGCAAATATGCTTAAATAGAAAATTTTAACATAAATTGTACTATAGTTTCTTTATTCATACAGACTTTAGTAAAATTTACCAGAACGTCCTGAACTTCCCAAATTGACTAATTCCTTGAACGTGACGATAGTGCATTGTTATATGTGCGATTAGTGTGCTTGGGAAACAGATTAACTTGCTCATGTAGTGATGTACACCCTATGTGGTGGTTTTGTGTTATATTATTTCAAATTTAATTTGATTAAAGCGTAATTTCCACATAGCTATTTTGATAAGTTCTTTTGCTTTTATATTTTGTTATCCCTGTTTTGGTTTTACATAATTTATCGGTAAGTTAGAGGGAGGAATAGCACCGGAATCATCCAAGGTGGAGTTTTTAGCAAAAGTTTGAGCGAAGAGTTCTGCTTTGTTAGAGGAAGACGTGACGGTGGTGCCGTCAAAATGGAAAAGAGGAGGAAAGACGAGGAAGTAATATTGTTGCAGAGGTTTTTGGCTAGAAGCTAGAAAACTTGGGAAGAGCTAGAGTTGGAAAGGTCAGAACATTTGTTGTTGGTAAAAGAGTTTTTTGGCCAGTCGAAGAACAGATTAGGCTTGATTCCGGGCAGAAACATAAAAAGCACAAGATTCTTGAGTTTGAAGGCGACAGTAATGTTTGAATGCTTCTTCCTTATTGTGGAGAGTAGTAGAACAAGCGTGAGTAAACCAAGATTATTTTGCATTAGACAGATGAAGAAATTTAAATGTAGGCCTCCATACCTGAGAGGATTACCTTGGTAATGCGCTCAGTGCACTCCGAGGGTCCCTGGCCACGGAAGGAAATATCATTCCATGGGAAATCAAAGAAGTACTGCCAAAGAGCCTCCCAGTCAGCATCGCAAAAGTGCCACAAACGCCTCCGGCTGGGAGGATCGGATGGCCGTACTAGAGAGATAGGACAGGTAACAGCGATAAGGTTGTGATTGGAGGAGCCCAACGGAGAGAAAAGGTTTATTGCATAAGCAGAAGAATTAGAAGTTCGAAATAAGTAAAAAATTAATATAAACACCATATGAAGAGGAGCACTTTATTGACAACGTTTCGCAGATAGCTTCTTCAGGTCACTAAGAGCTTTTTGTGCCCAAACCTTGTATTTCCCGTGTTTGTTATGGCCTTTAGTGCATTCAGTGTTAGGGACTGTGGGCCTGGTGGTAATGATGAAGGAATTGAATGCCTAGAACCATCAAAACAGAACATTGGCCGACCGTGTCCGACGAAAGCTGCGGAAATTAACGATGAGTTAGGCTAGGCTATATATTATCACAATTATTTCCAATAAAGTGTGTGGTAAGTAATCTCCTCATAATACTGTATGTATTTATAAGTGTTGATCGAGACCGACTCGTGCTAATGAAGAACTCGGATTTGCCCTGTTATTGAAGCCCAACTCGTGTTAATAAATTTTTTTGGGATGAATATTTTTTACTGCTCATGTTAATCGAGACTTGTGTTATTCGAACATAATTTATATGAGACCAGACTGTACTTTCTTTTGCTTTGCGAAGGGATAGAAATGTTTAAAAATATATCCGTTAAATTCTCCAAGACTTAAGACCATGTGTATTTTCTTCCAGGTTGATCGCAGTGTAACACAACACTTGGGTCAAGAGTTGTCATCCTCGGCCCAGTGGGACGTGCTGATCCTTCATTACCTCGGTCTGGATCACATTGGACACTTGGAAGGGCCCACCAGTCAACTTATTGGCCCCAAGCTGGCTGAAATGGATACGGTCATCAGAGACATACATAAGGCACTTCAATCTAAGGTTAGTATAAACTGTACATACATAATATATACATTGTTTATTTAGTCAAATCATCAACTCTCCAACAGCCCTGACACAATCCCAGCCACAAGTGGAAGCCTCACATGGTCAATCACCAAGGAAACAGATAACTTCCGAAGTCAACCAGGAAAGAAACACGTTAACTGGGGATCTGTCACCTGCTTAGAATTCACATGATATATCAATAATATAGAGTACTGTATATTAACCCTTAAAGAGCGGCGCTCGACTTAAGTCGTTCACCAATTTGCAGCAAGTTAGGAGCATTATTAAGGCTTTTAAAGGGTTAAAATCGAGTGCAAATGGCCGGGAGCGCAGCGGGCCAGACAGCCGACTCCCAGGGCTTACCGCCGCCCATTAACTCATGTTCCCTGTGTTCTCAGAGGCCGGCAGTGTAGCCAGTAGTGAGCATAGCTGGGAAAAATATGCCGAAATACGCTAAACTCCCATGTTACTGGTATCACTGTATGAGAACCACGAGTGCTACGTAGCTCGTTCTGGTCTCATTTTGAAGCTTTTAGCGCCTAGTTTTTTGCTAAATAATATTTTTTTCATGCAGATACTTGATTGATCATTCAGGAGGGCCTGAATATGCCCAAAATAGCCCAAAACACCCCGCTAGACAAGGGTTAAAAGGCTTAGATTGGGAGGTTTGACGTACCTCCCAACCTACCAAATAGGAAAACCTACTATTTGGTAGTAGTCTTGGAAAATCCAACGTCAAGGCTATTAACCTAATTGCAATGACGACTTGTCTATTTTGACTGCTATGTCGTCATTCCAACCGCGGTTAAAAAGAAAACGTCTAGAGTCTACTCCTTATCTTGCTCTAGGAGACGTTGTACATTAACCAAAACTACCACCGAAGGTGAAAAAAGCATAGAAGAGAAGAAAAAGGGGTTTACCTTAGTTACCGCTTAAGGCCCATCCCGTGTTCCGTCATGTGCAGATCCCTGTCGAACGTGCGCATGAGCGACCCTCTCTTGTCATCACATCTCACGTCAGCAGAAGAACGCGGATGGGCAGGGGTCCGGCGTGAGGGAGGGTATTATGTACGTTGGATTTTCCAAGACTACTACCAAATAGTAGGTTTTCCTATTTGGTAGGTTGGGAGGTACGTCAAACCTCCCAATTTGTTAGTAGTCTTGGCAAATCCAACGTCAAGGCTGCATAACAAATAGGAGGAGGACATCCAAGCCCAACATACCAAAAAAAACAATGCATAAAACAAAATTATGAATGACAAAGACACAATTTAAACAAGAGAGTTTAATAAAAGAGTGAAAAACTGAGGAGTAGCTAAAAAGAACAGTTTTAACACATGCCCGTCATTCATAGTAATGCAAAAACATAGATTTGTCTTAACCCTCTCACCACGGAAGGGCTCTTGAACGCCCATAAAAAAGCATATAACAGGTACCCGGAAGGCCTCTTGAACGCCCAGTGGTTGAAAGCCTGTGAGCTTCGTGTGCGAGGCGTCGGTCCGACGCATGTAAACAACAGCCGGCTGGACCGACGCCCCGCATCTCCGGCCACAAGAAGGAGAGCGTCGCTTGTTCGTGTGTGCCTGTATGTTGTTGTTAAGTATCGAAAAGTGGTGTAAAGTGGCTGTTTTGGCCATAAAGTTATCTCCAATGAAATCATCATCACAGCTCAACCAGTTGACTTAGAGAGCTCTACTTAATGCCATTCTACAGGTAAATAACACAGCTACGCTTGGGGATGCGCGGGAATGCGGGAAGCAGTCTGATTAACGAATATACGGTAGCCTAGCCTAGACGTTTTTCGGCCAAAACACCCGGGTTTCGAGGAATATATATATAATACATAGCCGGGGCTGGAGGGTTAAACCAAAAAGGTACGGTCCCCAAAATCCCTTTTCTTCCAAAACCAACAAAAACATTGAACACAATAACAAAACACAATTTTCAATGTGGCAAAAACACTTATGTACTGTAACAATACATAATCCCAAACTTGAAATCAAGTGTTGCAAACCCGTACTCCCCCCCCCCCCCCCTTTGTCAAATAAAACAAAGGAAAAGAACGAGGGACAAGGGGGGAAGACCAGGTATCTTCGCCAGAGCACTAGGAAACACGACCCCCGAGAGCCATCACCGGCCGAGGGGGTCGAACATAGGAGGAGATGAAGGAATTGATAGAAGACCACAAAACCGCTGAGGCGATGTCAGGTAAGGATCGACTTTGCAGGAACCGGAAGGAGGCAGCAACGGATCGCACATCGTGCGCAGAACCCCTACAAACAGGGTTACCGGCACGAAAGGTCCGACAAACGTGGCATCCCATCTGCACCTGCGAGAGCCTCCCACCCGTCCGAGGAGACACCCGCACAGCAGTACCCGAAGGCGGCGCCACAGACGCAACAGAGGAGTGCAAGGCTGACACCAGGCACAAAACATGGCGAGTATGCCCACGCTGGAAAGCCTGGACGGTGAAAGGCTGGAAAACGTGGGTCTCCCTCTCATTCGTGGCAACAAAATGAGGGGAGGAGGCGAATGCGACGCCATGCAAGGACGGGGAGAATCGCACGCAGTCCCGGGGCCGTGACAATGCCGCTAGTGCAGACACCCGATCCCCAGTGGTCAGAGCGATAAGGAAGATTGTACGCCCGAGCAACGGAACCGGCGTAGCGGCCCGGGTATACGTGGGTGAAGCCAGAAGGTCCAGAGCCCGCCCCAGATCCCACTGTGGAGGGACCTGGCGCGGAGGCGGGCGTTCCCGGAAGGCAGCCGTCATGAAGGAAGCCAGCTCCTGCGGCGGAACGACCAGCCCAGCGACGGACTCAAAGACCCCCCGGACGGCAGACAAGTGGTTACGTATAGTGTCGACGTGAAAGTGACGTGTACGGAAGAGGTGAAACAAGGAGTGGAGGACGAGGGAAGGAGAGCCAACTGTCTGGCGAGGGTCCTGTACCCACCTAGTAAAAGACCTCCAGCGGGACCCGTAAGTCCCCCAAGGAGAAGGCGGCCAGGAACGCTTCAGGAAGGCAGTCAGGTCCCGGCCGTGGACTTGGAGCCACCATGCCTCATGAACATTCACGATGCGAAGGCCAACGAGGTCCGCAGGTCCCCAACCTAGCTCAAGTGGAAGTCGGAGACAGGTAGAGGGACCGGACTCGGGCACCACCGCGTCAACCGGGCGTACCAAGCCCGTGCCGGCCACAGAGGCGCGAGTAGCCAGACGCCGCCGCGGTACAGCCGCAGCCTCGCGAGGACTTTGCACATCAACAGTGCGTCTGGCGGCGGAAAGATGTATATCGACCGCCACCCGTTCCAGTCTACCATGAAAGCGTCCGGACCCCCCTCCGGAGTGCGAGGCCGGAGGGATAGGTACTGAGGCAACTGGCGCGGCACCTCCGATGCGAACAAGGCGACCTCCGGAACACCCCCGGAAGCCGCGAGGTCGTCGAACACAGTCCGTTGCATTGCCCATTCTACAAGAACGCCCTGTCCTCTCGACAGGGCGTCCGCCCACAGGGTGGCAGTCCCGGGCAGGGAGGAGGCATGCAAGGAGAAGGCGAGTCGGTTCGCGAGGAAGAACAACTCCACCGAGATCCCCAAGAGAGTGAATGACCTGGAGGACCCCCGCTTTAGGAAACAGTGGACAGCTGTCTGAGCGTCCATCCCGAAGGCCACCGACTTGCCCCGAAGGGCCAGCACGTGGTCCCTCAGGAAGAACAAAGGAACCAACAGTCCGAGGGCATAGACGGGTAAGGGGAGGGAGACCCACCCATCTGCCGGGAAGTGGACGTCCCAGGTTTGATTGGGAACCGCACCCCACCTCGCTCGACGCATCTGTGTCTACCCAGATCGTCGGCGGGGGGGGCGGTCCAGGGCACAGCCGTAGAGAGCGTGCCCCGAGCAACCCAGTGACCGAAGCGTCGGTGAACGGTACGCGGGAGCGGCAGGAGCCGAACCATAGGGGTCAATGGAAACACCTCGGGGCCCATGAGGAGGCGGCGTAGCCTGAGGCTCCCTAAGGGAATGGGCAGAGCGGCCCAACGCATCGAACCCACTAACGAGTCCCAGAGCCACCCCGGGAGGGAGACCGAGTGCAACACGGCGAAGACCTTCCGCCGAAGGTGCACCGCGTCCGGCAGACCCCGGGTCACCGTAGCGCCGGACAAAACCCATGCGAGACCGACCCACGGCACGACACGCGACGGGGTCAAGCGTGACTCGGGAACATCGATGGGGAACCCCAACTGTGAGACGTGGCGAACGACTGTGAGGGCGTCGCGTACGCACAGTCCGAGGGCTTCGGAAACTATCAACCAATCGGCCAAGGAAAACAGGAGCTGGAGCCCGCTCCTGAGGAGAGGACCCAGAGCCTGTCCCACCAGTGCGGAGAAGATCCGCGGCGCGATGTGGAGACCGAAGGGAAGGCCGGCGAACAGGAACACACGACCGGAAGTCCGAACGGCCAAGAATCGCTGGAATCGAGGATGGAGAGGAACGAGCCAAGACGCATCCTGGAGGGCCAGCGACACTACCCACGACAGAGGGTGCAGGGCCAGGCGTACCTGGGGTACCGGCAGCATCCGAAACCGTGTGTGCACGATGCGCCCGGTGAGGGCCGACAGAGCCACCACCGGGCGCATCGCGTCGCAGTCCTACTTCGGTACCAGAAATACACGGGAGAGGAAAACCGGGTGACCGGCGGGCAACTCCCTCGACGATACCCTGCCCGTGCATGGATGTGAACACGTGGGCCACCCCGGAAGAGATGGGCCGGCGTCGGTGACAAGAGCGGAGTGGGGGTCTGGACGTCCACCTCCAGGGGAGACCCCTCCGCGCAATCCTCCGCCCCCAACGTCCCTCGCGGCCACCGAGGGGCGCAAGGGCGAAAACAACCCGTGGGAGCTCCCGAGAGGAGGGGAGCGACCTGGGCGGCCAGGCGAGAAGGAGAACAAGGAGACCGACCCAGAGAACCTACACATTGTTTTGACGTGAAGGTACCCCCGGTACGGTCCGTGCGGGCATGAGCGCCACGTTGACCTCCTCTACCCCCCCCCCAACTTCGTCGAAAAGGGCGGGCCACCCCAACCCCTGGCCGGCGCGGGGCTGACCCCGGCGAAGGGCGGCCGGAAGTGGAAGGCCGGCCAGCCCCGACACGGCGGGGATGAAAAAGGGGGCAAGAACAGAAGGGCGAGGCGGAACTGACGCACTGGCCTGTAACGTCCCTGTTCCGCGCCCGTGCATGGCGGCAGCACTTGCAGCAGCACCCCGAAGAGGACCGGCAGAAGGACGGGACTGAGAAGACCCCGCTTGCGACACAGCACGTCGTTGCGTGTCGTAAGCAGGGTCCGCCGATAGAGAAGCGTAGCGGCCCCAAGCATCCCGCGCAAAAAAGCCCCGACGGAGAGAGCGTAGAGTACAACAAACCCTGACGAATATCCAAGGGGGCTGGCCGGCAGAACGAGGACCGTACCGTCCGGCGTTGCCGAGGTGCCACGCACAAAACCGCCTTCAGCTCGGGAACCAAAGACACCGCGAGCCGAAGGGGGATCCGCCGAACGCGGCCCAAACCCTCGCGAAGATCGCCTGGTGCAGACGCCGCGATAAGCCGCAGGTGGTGAACAGAAGTCTGGAGGGAACCAAAAGACAAGAGAAGAAGTTCGGCAACCCACCGCCGCAAGGGAAAAACCCTGTCGATAGAGGACTGAACTGGGTGAGAGAAGAACGGGGTAGCAATAGAACAAAGTTCAAGAACGGGCGCGCCGAAGCAGGACCAGAACGCGCCGTCCAACCCGCCGACAGACACAAGAGGAGGCAAAAGCAGTGATGACTCCGGGGGAGGGACTGAAGGAGAGCCGGCGACGGAACGGCCGGCGAAGTCGAAGGCCTCAGCAAACCAGGCACCCAATGGGAGAGGGTGATCGAGCAAGATGGCTAAGCCAGGCATACCGTTGTCGCACAAACCCGTCCCATAGGAGGACAGTCCCGGCAACACAGCCAGGGACTGAACATCCGGAAGGATGTCCTGGCGGCTGAAGTCTGACCAGAGCGTAGGCCTGCAGAAGGGAGGGGGACCGCAGCAGGGGTAGGTAGGGTGAGACGCTGAGGGTGTGTCACCGCCAAGAAGCGCGATAAGAGGGAGTCTTGCATCGACTCCAAGCGCCCGTCGATGCGTGACACAAGCCACCCCTGCATAGCCGACAATCGATCCGAGAGAGGCGACCCCCCCCCCAAGAATGGTCAGCCCGCAGGGGTGAGCGGGAGCGAGATCCACGACACAAACCAGCAGAGTCGCGGCCCAAGGAAGGCGAACGACCACGGTTGTGTCGCCGCTGAGGAACTCGTCCCTGAACACGAACGCCCGAGGGGGAAACAGCACCATCCCCCTCTGCCAGCGACACGTCAGCCCCTGAGAAAGGGGACCCCGAAACCTCGCTATACCCCACCGAGCCAAGAGGAGGGGTACCCCCGTGGCGAGACGGTAAGTGAAGGTCAGGGAGAGAAGAAGGAGGAGGAGCAGGACGACGGGAGTGGGAAGGCTGGCCGGGTGAAAAGACAGCATCTGGTGTTCCCAGGCGGTCACCCATCCAAGTACGAACCAGACCCTACGTTGCTTAACTTCGCTGATCGGACGAGATGCGGTGCATTCAACGTGGTATGGCCGTTGGCTGAAAAGAGGTCAGAAGTAGCCGCGGGGGGAAACAGAGCAAGGATCCCCGGGGCAGAGATAACAGGGCAGCCCGACACCGAGGCGGAGGAGGGAGGGACCGCCATCCTGGTGGACCCTCCTGGACAGTGTAGGAGGAGGGAGCAGAGGGCCAGCTACAGCCTGAACCTCCGCGCGCGTAGAGGACAAAGGAAGAGGACGTCGTACGAGCTGGCGGGAGACTATCGCCCACACCGACTGAAGGGAAGCAGAGGCCACTGCTGCCGCCGAGGAACCAGGGCTATGGTGCACCACATCCACCAGGGCCAGACACGGGCCACACAGAGCAGGGAGGTAGGCCGTAGAGGACACACAGTGCGAGTGGCGCAAGCAGGACTCGTGGCTCACCAAGCACGGGGAGCTACAACCATGGCGAAAGCAAGGCAGCCTACCTGCACTGGAAGAACACACACCATAATCAGCACGTCGAAGGAGTAAGTGGAGAGAATGTCCAAGTGTAAGATTATCGCCAAACAGACGGTTACTGGTACATTACATAAACATTTGCTGCCACCACCCATCTTTAGATGGGAAAAAGACGAAGTAAGAATTCATGTTAACCCTCCAGCCCCGGCTATGTATTATATATATATTCCTCGAAACCCGGGTGTTTTGGCCGAAAAACGTCTAGGCTAGGCTACCGTATATTCGTTAATCAGACTGCTTCCCGCATTCCCGCGCATCCCCAAGCGTAGCTGTGTTATTTACCTGTAGAATGGCATTAAGTAGAGCTCTCTAAGTCAACTGGTTGAGCTGTGATGATGATTTCATTGGAGATAACTTTATGGCCAAAACAGCCACTTTACACCACTTTTCGATACTTAACAACAACATACAGGCACACACGAACAAGCGACGCTCTCCTTCTTGTGGCCGGAGATGCGGGGCGTCGGTCCAGCCGGCTGTTGTTTACATGCGTCGGACCGACGCCTCGCACACGAAGCTCACAGGCTTTCAACCACTGGGCGTTCAAGAGGCCTTCCGGGTACCTGTTATATGCTTTTTTATGGGTGTTCAAGAGCCCTTCCGTGGTGAGAGGGTTAATATGATATTTCATGTTTATTTTTAACTTTTTAATAAAGCATGTATACTGGAAAAACACCAACCCATGTATTTTTAATCCTTTATTTAAAAAAAACAAAAACAAATATAATATATCAATGATAGAATGTAGGCTAATTAACCAGGGCAATACCAGTACTGTATAAGATCATAGGTGTTACGGGTATACAATTAATAATAGCTTAGTAGGCATTAGACAAACCCTAAGGAAATTTGTGCTGAAAAACAATATTAGATCCTATACCATAATACCTGTACCAGTATTTTATGACCACATACCTTATGCAATTACTGATGATAAATCATGACCTAGGCCTATACCTAGTCAGGCCAATAGACGAGCCGACTAAAACCCATAATAGGCTTGCTTAATATCCTGTTTCAAACCCAAAATTAAGTTTATGAGGTGAGTACTGCGCCGCTGCGGTCACGTTCACTCCATGGCCATGCACCCATCTTGGCAACCGATATCATAGATTCTGGGGAGGGGTCTTGACTCTCCGGCCGGCCTATACTCAGCTTAGCAACCAGACCCAGATAATCTAAGGAGCAAGGCTGCTACGTTGTCCAGCTGAGAAACCATTATCCATACAGTCCATACTAGGCCTAGGTTGAAGGTTCAGTGCACCAACATACAGCTCCTCCAAATCCAGGCACGGGTTGGGACCCTCTTCAAGGAGGGAATTAACACAAACGGAGGCTACATAATCCCAGATATTACATGGAATAACCACTTGTCAAAGTTGTCAAAACGGGACCCGGTAGAGACTCCTAAGGTCAATTGAGCGTCCATACCGTATACGTACACTAAATAAACAAAATAAAGACTATATATTTATCACTGCACAAGAGCACAAGAAAAATACCAGAACAAGAACATCCATAACTAGGGTACACTAATATTGAGATGAATAGAAACAGGTAACCCAAAATACAGTTTACAGGATTATAGTTTCATGATTGACTCTAATGTGGCACATATTCAAATTAGTTTCAAATAAATTTACTCGTTTTGTCATTCACGCAAAGTATAGGGTTGATCAAGGTTGTATAAATAATTAATAAACTTCCTTAGCAATACCGGTACTAATATATCTACAATACATGTGTCAGAAATACATTGGCGGGACATACAAATTTAAATCCTGGTTCAGTCTCTTGGAAATAAAATGACTGTGAGGTGAAAAAGCTAGGTACAGTACCATATTTGGTCACATTGCTATGTATAGTTGACAGCATTACATAAGAAGAACCAGGGAAGGAGCATGGGGAAACAGGAACACACATGCAAACAGGTATCCGTACTCACCCTAAACCGGGAGCACAGAGGTAGGTGAGTAGGGCGGGCGAGGTGGAAGAGCACTAGCAGAACCTGCAAAGATGGAGAAAGTGTTAACCACCACTCAACATCTTACATGCAGGGCCTATAACACCAGTAAAGTGCACACACCAAATAGTATCAGGCAACAAGATGACATAAAAAAGGTCAATAGTGAAAGCTAACTACAGTAGGGTCTCACATAAAACGAGTTTATGGTCGATAAACGAGGGCGTTTTATGCGATTTCGTTTTATGTGAACACAGCATTTTGGTGGCGCAATATCGTCAATGTTCACTGTAAGCGAAAATTTTCGTACAAAGCTAACGATATTTCGTACAAAGCGAACTATATTTCGTACAAAGCGACGATATTTCGTACAAAGCGAACGATATTTCGTACAAAGCGACGATATTTCGTACGTTTTGTACGATATTTCGGCGCTCTATATGAAAACTCCTCGGATTTGCCCCACTTTGGCGGCGGACTCGTTTTATGTGATCACATTCGTTCTGATCGAAAATTAAATATTAATATTTTAGGTCGGTCGTTTTAATCGAGACTCGTTTTATGCGAACACGTTTTATGCGGGACCCTACTGTATTACCGCAAATTTGCGGGCCAATGGAGGCATAACCGTACCGACACCACCCTCCCGCAATTTTGCGGGACCCCCCAGCGATCTCCGCAAAATTGCGGGGGGCCGGAACGTCCCAGAGGACCGAATCGAGCTCCCGCAAATTTGCGGGACCGGCCGAGATGGTCCGGCGCCGAAAAAGCGAGAGGAGCGTCTAGGGAATACCAAAAAAGGCCACAAAAATGCGTCATCTCCTTATGAACTCCAAGCGATGATGGCCATCAAGCTGAGCAGTGTCTTCCTTGAATTTATCCTAACTCAACCGGTAAAGGGAGAGGCAAGGAAGACACACCAGGGGAGAGGAGGCACATCCCCCAGTAACCACCCAACCCACAGAGATAGAGCAAAGCCCATGAGGAGAAGTGGCAGGGAGGGTGGTTTCGCACAAACAGGGGCCCCCGTGGGGTACCCCTGGATTGGGAAAAGACTATGAAAGGATGGAGGTGAAACAGGAAGAGAAAACAAAAACCAGTAAATGAAACTGGTAAGAAAAAGGGTGGCCTAGCCGTGAGCAGAGAATGTGTCAGGGGCGAAAAACCCTGTGGTTTGAAGGAGGGGCCCCCGTGGGGTACCCCTGGATTATCACGAACCACCTGTTGCCCAGGCCCTTGAGACACAGTGAAGGCTCGAAAGGGGGGGACTCGGGAATAACGCTAATACTGTAATGCGGCCGACACAAACTCTACAAACAGCACTGCCACCAACGAAATCTCAGATTGTTTACCAACGGTACACCTAGGCTATGAAAAAATGAAAACTCATAGGGGCATAGCAATTCCTGAATGAGAAAACGAGCTAGGCTAAAATAAGCTAAAAGCTAAACTATGCCCAGACTAACAGGAAAAAAGAATATGAAAAGAGAAAGAATGAAAAACATATACGAGGAACGCCAGGCGCCCCCGTACCTTCGGTAGGCTATTTCCACACGCGTCTCCATTATACACACTTAGGAGCCCATTTACGTGTGCCCTAGATCATGTAACATCTGTCTAACAAAAAAGAAGGCCAGATAAGCCGAAACGAACCTAAAACAGGGTGAATTGAAGGAGCACAACAAAAGCGGACTCAAACAATGGAGCGCGTGAAAAAATGATGACAAGAGAGGGTCGCTCATGCGCATGTTCGACAGGGATCTGCACATGACGGAACACGGGATGGGCCTTAAGCGGTAACTAAGGTAAACGCCTTTTTCTTCTCTTCTATGCTTTTTTCACCTTCGGTGGTAGTTTTGGTTAATGTACAACGTCTCCTAGAGCAAGATAAGGAGTAGACTCTAGACGTTTTCTTTTTAACCGCGGTTGGAATGACGACATAGCAGTCAAAATAGACAAGTCGTCATTGCAATTAGGTTAATAGCCTTGACGTTGGATTTTCCAAGACTACTAACAAATACATGCATCGGCCCAACATTCTTGACTTAATTCTAACCTCTAATCCTTCTGCTTACACTGTAAATCTTCTCCCTCCGTTGGGCTCCTCCGATCATAACTTTATCTCTGTCAGCTGTCCTGTCTCTCCAGTACGGCCTTCTAACCCCCCTAGCCGGCGGCGCTTGTGGCATTTTGGTGATTTTTACTGGAATATAGGTTTAATTCCCGAAGCGAAGTAGAGAAAACCTAATATTTAGTAGGGGCCCCGGAATCATTGACGATGTTGCCTATTAGTATAATAGTCTCCATTCAACACCCGCATCAGCCGTTTGAACCAACCTCTGCGGGGAATAAAAAGAGTCATCTTCATAAGTGCAACGCTACTTCTCTTATGGTGTCGTCACAGATCGGTTACCCACTACGAAAACACTTATGTAATAAATAAGAAAATAAAAAAGGGAAAAAATTTAACCCTTAAATACTGTTATCAACAAGCTTCCCACATTCGGTGGATTTTCTCGTGTTGTGACTTCTTACCGCCTCTCGCCAAGCGCACAATTCGTCCTTCACTGATATACCAAGATAAAAAAACTCAAAATATCAAGCGAATGGGAAGGGGATGGCTGGGAGGGCCTTCATCGTCAATGATTCCGGGGCCCCTACTAAATATTAGGTTTTCTCTACTTCCCTTCGGGAATCAAACCTATAAATTAATAGTGGCCCCTTCATCATTGACGATGTTGCCTGAATTCCAAGACTGGAGGGGGACATTCGCAAAATATCGTAGCCTCTGTAACCGCAGGTTAAGTCAAGAAACCGTATAACATAATAAGGTATTTGTATTGTTTGCAAACAATATAGAAAATATAAAATATGAAAGAGTGTGAGCAGTGCGTTGCTTCAAAGAAGCCTGCTCGAACAACATAGTCCTCGTACATGAGGTCCTCTTACATCTTACAGTTTCTTACAGTAGATCCTCTGGAAAAAGAAAAACTAGGCCTGTGTATCCAGCTCAGTGCCAGTACTTGCACTACTGCAGTCGTTCACTGTGTTGGCGGCGGCGGCAGCAGACGCAACATTTTTACTATTCTGTATTTTTGTTTTATAATCAAACTTCAAATCTTGTCTTCCCCATGCTTTATCAAGATTACTTTCAAACTCCCTTATTGATTCGGAATCGACTACATACTGGTGCAGTGCGTTCCACTCATTTACCACTCTATCACAAAATGAGTTCTTTGCCTTTTCAAGCCTATTTCTTTCTTTGTAAATTTTCTTAGAGTGTCCTCTCGTTCTTGTTCCCTCCCGCATCAAGAAGATACCTTCACACACATCCTCATCATACTTTCCTGACACTATCTTAAAAGTCTCTATCATATCCCCTCTCTTTCTCCTATATGCCAGTGTCGGAAGTCCCAGTGTCCTCAACCTCTTCTCATAGCCCGCATTCTTCAACGTTGGTACTAGCTTGCTAGCTCTCCTCTGCACTTTCTCCACTGCTTCTATATCCTTTACCATATATGGAGCCCACACCTGGTTCACATATTCCAGGTACGGCCTAACCAGCGCTGTATAGAGATTCCTGAAGATTTCTTCGTCAAGTGACACAAATGTCCTCCTTATCAGCCCTACAATTCTATTGGCTTTGTTTATCTTTTCCGCTAAATATTCTGAGAAATTTAACTTATTGTCTATCACTACTCCTATATCCTTTTCTGCATTCACTTCCTCCATCGCTTCATACATACTGTATCCTACCTTGTCTATCTTGCTTGTCCCAATCCGCATGTACTTGCATTTTTTTGGATGAAAAGGCATTAACCAATGTTCAGACCATCCCTTCATGCCCTCCACATCTCCTTGAAGAAAACCTACATCTTCCTTACTCCTCACTCTTCTATACAGTTTAGTGTCATCCGCATACAGGTATATCTCACTTCCATTGGTTATAACTTCAGGTAAGTCGTTGATAAATATAACGAACAGTAGTGGTCCCAACACAGATCCCTGAGGTACCTCACTTCTAATTTCCCTCCACCCCGAGCCTGTTCCATTCACCAGTACCCTCTGTCTCCGATCTTTCAGGAAGGCTTCTATCCATTTCACACATTTCTCCCCTATACTATAGCTTCTAACTTTCTCTATTAACCTTTTATGTGGGACCTTATCGAAGGCCTTCATAAAATCGCAATATACCACGTCCATAACATCACCATCCTCCAGAATTTGCATCCAATCATCTACCACCTTAATTAGCTGTAGTACCGTCGACCTCCCCGGCAAGAATCCGAACTGTCTCCCTCTGAAAAGTTGGTTTGATTTCATATGCTCCATTATTCCTTCTCTAATTACCGTTTCCATTAGTTTACACACAACACTTGTCAAACTGACTGGTCTATAAGTTCCTGGGTCATTTCTCTTTCCCTTCTTAAATATAGCTGTTATGTTCGCCTCTCTCCAGTCCATCGGGATTTGTCCTGTATTAAAAGATACCTCAAATAAAAAATGTAATGGCTCTACTAACATCTCACCTCCTTCCTTTATGATTCTTGGATGTATCCCATCCGGTCCCGGGGACTTACTTCTGTTCATTTTTTCTATAGCCCTCCTTATTCTAGCATGGTAAAACTCTATTAGTTCTAGTGCTGGTGCCTGTTTGATGGGAATTATAGGTTTGACTCCTGTAAGGAGATAAAGAAAACCTAATATTTAGTAGTGGCCCCGTAATCATTGACGAACATGCCTATTACATAAGGCATCCTCTTCAAACACTAATCCGCCGTAGTTTTGAATCTACCGCGCAGAGCATTTAAAAACTGAGGAGCCTTCATCATGAGCGCACGCGACCTCACTCATGGCTTCAGTCATTATGAATTGGGTTCTCACTACGAAAAAACTTCGTAAAAAATAAAAACAAAAAGAAAATAAGAATAACTATCCAATAAGCTTTCCATCATATCGTGGATGTACTTGTGTGGATTTCTGACCAGACGCTGATTCAGGCGTCATTCTTCCTTCACTGACATATCAAGTAAACCAAAATCCTTAATACATCAACGAATGGGAAGGGGACGGTCGGGAGGGCCCCAGTTGTCAATGATTACGGGGCCACTACTAAATATTAGGTTTTGTTTATCTCCTTACAGGAGTCAAACCTATAATTTATTAGTGGCCCCTCCATCATTGACGAACATGCCTGATTTCTAAGACTGGAGGGGGACATTCGTAATCATATCATAACTCTAGAAAAGCAGATAATAAAAACAACCACATAGTATTCTTACTTTGAAAATATATTTAACAACGGCGTAGCCGAAAAAATACAAGAAAAAGGGAGTTCAGGCAGGTGCGTGCTTCAAAGAAGCCTGCCTGACAAAAAATGGGTAACCCTGAAGATTCTGAACACAGATCTGTAGTTACAAAGGCACCCCACTCAACGAGTGGTGACAAAAAAATAACAAGTTATAAGTTTATATGTGCACATAATAAACCCCAACATAAACTTGGAGATAAATTGCAAAGGAACTCCATTATTCTAAAATTAAATTGCTTTCGCAGCTAAACTACTCTAACAACACCGTTGTTTTGTACTTAACATTGTACTAGCACAATTTCTCACTGAGAAATTTTCATATCACATTTTAACCTTAAATTGTATCACAGCTCTCATACTCCGGCGGGGTCTAGGGTGTCCTATGCCACCTGACTCCCCCCCCCCCCCCCCCTTTCCCGTGAAAGTGAACATAAGTGACTGCAGGGCCACCTAGACCCTCTGCCTTAAAGCTATACATGGTAAGGAAGGTTTGTCTAGAGCAACTGACAAGTATCTAGACAGAAACGTATGATTAGACGCCCACAACTGCGTGGACATGCTCTCATAAAACCTGTTTCCTCCGCTACCGGTATGGAAAGACCCGTAAGGTCTAAAAAGGGCACTCTAATCGCAGTTAAGTGATTTTTTAATGTTACCACAGATAAACGTTTCTGCTCAAACAGATAATTCAAATAATTAAAAAACTAATGCCACTGAGGGTACAGTTTGTTCTGTCCTAACGATCCAAGAAGTAAAGGCTTGCCAATGTGAATGATACTGTCGTTTTGTAGACTGAGTATATTGATTAAGTAATTTATTTGTCACATTTCTACCGTATGGTGCTAGCCACTTGGCCTCCTGAATGTCCATAATGCAAAAGTCAGCGAGGTCGCTAGGTTGCCAATCGTGTCTAAGTGGAAATACCCGACCGGGAGCGATACCGGGTCCGGGCACCACATTTTCAATTGCTGGTACCACAACTGCGCCGGCCACAGTGGCGCGATTAGCGAGACTAAGCCTCGATAATCTCGTAGTTTGTTCACTACGTGGCACATTAGTGACGCATCTGGCGGCGGAAACAGATAGATGGAGCTCCATCTGTTCCAGTCTGTCACTAGGGCATCTGGCACCCCTGCCGGCGTTTTCGCCCGGCGGGTGAGGTATAGAGGGAGTTTTGTGAGTCTCCTCGGATGCAAAAAGATCCACTTGTGGATGGGAGAGCTCTGCAATCATTAGGTTGAAAATGGGTTGCTTGAGCTCCCATTCTACTGTCGTGCTCTGTCTCCGGGACAGAGCGTCTGCCCAGACGTTCGCTACGCCTGGGAGATAAGATGCGTGAAGATAAATATCTAGACTGTTGGCTAGAGCAAAAATCTCTTCCGACACGTTTAGCAACTTCCTTGATCTCGTTGACCCTTGTTTCTGAATACAGTGGACTGCATTCAGATTGTCCATTCTGAAGGCCATCGACTTGCCCCGTAACGCCGGGCCGTGAGCCTGAAGGAAATACAAGGGGACTAGTAATTCTTTGACATTGATGTGCGAGATTTCTAAGTGGGACCAAAGCCCCTGACCCTGGTGCCCCTGATTTGACTGAAATCCCCAACCTATTGTGCCTGACGCATCCGTGTCTACCCATACCGTTGGTGGAGGAGAGGTCCATGACATTATTGAGTGCAATGTTTCCCTCTTCGCCCAGACCGCTAGTAAGGTGTGGATTAATTTCGGGATGGGCCATAATTTTCCCGCCGGTAAGAGCGGGAAATATTTGTTGCCTTCCAATATTAATCGTTTTCCTTTCAACCGGCCCAACTTGACAGTTAGTTGAATCCAGTTGAGAGAGCCGACCAGAGACTCCCAGACCCTTCGCGTCGTAGTCAGACTGTGAAGAAACCTGAACAGTTTCCTGCGAAACCTGTTGCGATTGTCCACACTCTGACTCAGAGTGAGAGCGGCGGTGTCCCAGACCAGCCCTATCCACTGAATTACTCGTGAGGGCACAAGGTTTGACTTTACCAGATTTACCTTGAACCCTAGAGTTTTGACATGATTTAAAATGATATTGACATGTTTTATGCATAATTGTTGTGTTTCTGCCACCACCAGCCAGTCGTCCAGATACCACAACACTCTGATCCCCTGTTTTAACAATGGCATCAGGGCTTGCCGGACTAGTTTTGTGAATAATCGAGGTGCCAGGTTCAAGCCAAACGGCATCCTCTGAAAAACAAAATTTTGGTGCCTGATCCGTAAGGCCAAAAACCTTTGAAATCTTTTGTTGACCGATACGTGCCAATAGGCGTCTGTCAGGTCTAGTGAACACATCCAAGCTCCCGGCGGAAGTGTTAGCCTGATTTGGTGTACTGTTAACATTCTGAAAGATTCGTTGTGAATGTGAAGATTCAGATAAGACAGGTCTACGACCGGCCTCATCTGAACACTGTCCCTTTTGGGAACCAAAAATAGTTTGGACGTGAATACAGGGTAATTTGGGGGGACCGGGATGATGACATTCTTGGCAATCATTTCCTGGGCTAGTGACTCCACCTCTAAAGAAACAAAATTCGCCGTAGTCGGCTGACGTAATCGAGGTCGCCGGAGCCACTGCCAAGTGATGCCTTTGCGTGCCACCATCCGTGCCCAAGTGTTTAACGGCCATGCTTGGTGACACGTTCGGAACGACCCAGTTAGAAGACAAGGGTTCGCCGGCTGTACTACCCTCGGTTCCTCCGGCCTTAAGGTAGGCGCCGGGAGTGAGAGAGACTTTAGTTTTTTGATGGTGGGGTTGGTGCTGGCCGCTTCGCCGGCTGGCTGGTGTTGGCCGAAGACTGGCCCTGACCTGGTTTATTTTGGCCGTGTCCTCTCTGACCTGAAAACCTACTCTGTCTATGCCTGTACTGACCCTGGGGGGAGTGGGAGGACTTAGGTGGAAGAAAAGGTTTAGATCCCCCTGGCTGAGCTTTAGTAGTAGGCCTGGGTTTGGGGAAGTTAAATGCAGGTTTCTTAGAAGGGGTGGGACTGTGCTTAACGGCCTGTGCCATATTGAACACTGTTCGCCATACTTCAGGGGACATTAAAGATGGAGTAAGTACTGGTGACATCACCACCTGGTTAGCAATGCGATCAGGTAGCTTGCGAACTAACGACATCCTAAGATCTTGTCGTGCTCGCACCGCCTCAAGCAAGGCGGTGCGTATGTCACCTAAGGATTGGATTGACGACTGAAGAATCAGTCGCCGGGATAACTCAACCGATCTTCGAGCATCCGCGTCTGCGATTGCCTGAGTGGACCGTAGTAAAGACTTAGCCACCTGCTGAGATACTATGTACTGTGAAAACAGGCGAAAAGCTTTTCCCCGTAGCCTAAATTCTCTGTCTAGGTGAGTGGGGGTAGGGGTAGTGAACGGGTCCTTCAGTTCACAAAGATTAATCTTAGGGGCAGCTAGGAATGCAAACAAAGCTGACGGGACTCCGCCGGCAGAACCCACCGGCATGGAGAACCATGAATGTGTATCTTGAGGGATCTGGTGGGAAGATTTAGAAGTGAAAGTGGTTGCAAAGTTTTGAGCCTCTACCTCCCAATCCACCCAAGGTCCTGGACCCAACTGTCCCACCTTCAAAACTGGATTAGCTGCGTCGTCTGTGACGGTCTGTAAATCTAGTTCAGGAGTAAGAGCTGACAGAGTCTTAATATCATTAAACCCATCCAGCTTAGACCAGTCTGAAAATAGTTTTAAAGCTGAGGCAGGGGGTAAAGCAGGCTTAGAAGCATACACAAAATAATCCTGGTGATAATAACTAGGTATAGCCTTGATGTTTACGTCCAGAACATTACCCAAGGCATCCATGGCCCTTAATTTCTTTGACTTGTTGCCCTGGATAAACCACTCACGCGGTACCGGGAGTTCCCCTGACACGGTAGGTTGGGCAAGCTCTGGTTTAGAGGGGTTCAAAAGAACCCATGACTCGTCTGGCCCATAAAGCAGGGGCATAGCTACCTTTCTAAGAGGCGCTTTGTCTAGAGGGGGTGGATTGACATCCGTTATGACCCTGACATTTGAAGTTGTCAATGCCGCCGTAGCAGGCTTAGTGCTCCTTGCAGGTGACAGAGTAGGAGGGTTAGGAATCTTAGATAAATCAATTGACGTCATCAGAGGCCGTACCGTAGAACTTGTCGAGGGAGCCCCCAAGTCCATTGAGGGGTTTTCCTGTTGTTGACCAAAAAATTTAGACAAAGCATGAGTAAGCAACCCATCAATTTCTTGTGCTGTAACAAACTGGTTTGATGAAGAACTTACAGGTGAATCATTATTATCCCGTGCGGCGTCCAAGCCTGAGCCTGACCCTTGTCCTTCCATATCCAAAATTATTGAAACTTCGTCTTTTTCCTCCCGATCCTCCTGAGAAGACCCCGCCGAGGCAGGGGTACCTTGTTTCCAAGATAAGTCTGGGATAGAGGATGGGATCGCCGCGTCCCTGTGGACGTCGGCTACTGTGTGACTCGTATGAGTCGGACGTGGGTGGTCAGACCCTGGTTGAGCAAACCGCCAAACACCGAGGCCCTGGCCTACGCTCTCTTGAGAGTCTGAAACATTCTCAATTATTGACCCTCCTGAACTTTCCATTTCCAGGGTTAAAATATTAATTGGCAAATCCTCTTTAGGGACAGGCGCTGCACTGGACTCTGAGGCCATAACACAAACTCTGTCAGGTGTAGAGGTACGATGAGATGCACTAGACTTTGGGGAATGTCGAGAGGACTTCCGATGTGAATCCTTTTTTGAGGATTTATGGCTGCGGTGTGACCGCGAACTAGTCTTAGATCTGGAGGATTCTCCGCCGTGACCACTGGTGGAACCTTCCGTCTTACTCTTCTTACTCGCCGGTGAAGAGGCACGACTAGATGACTGGTGTCTGAGAGGTGACCTTGACCTAGATCTCGCCCGCGACGAGGAGGCGGATGCCGGGGGTGTAGGCTCTCTCGGGCATTTAGGTGTAGTCGCAGACGATACAGAACCCTGACTAGTCTCCGTCGGCTTAATACTCGTGACTCTAGAGGAACGTGTAGGGGGAGGGTGTTCTGACAGCAATCTATCCCAAAGTGGGACGTTGTCACATTGAAGTGACTTATGCGCGACAATGGTAGTGTAGGCCGACATCTGTTGTCGAACCTCTCTCAACGCTACCGCCGCGGTCTTATCATTCTCACAAAGGACTTTAACAGCTAATTGGGAGCAAAAGGAACAATTATGCATAACCCAGAGACCCCTTGAACGGTCTAGACATTTAACACACCTTATGCAAAGGGTGTGTGCAAAAATAGGGATACCAGCACAAGTAGGGGTAATGCACAGGGCAAAAACTGGGGCCACGGTAGCCATGACAGAGACTGGTGGGTGAAAACTACCGCCGGGTCTGTATTGGTCCGCCGGGTCTGTATTGGTCCGCCGGAGCTCAGCTCTGGAAAAAAAGAAAATTTCCAGGAATTAATGCTCATAAGGTTAATCCAACATGTTCGCACACAAGTGTTAATAACCCGCCGGGTAACGAGATGCAAAGACACAACTAACACATCTCGCTACGCGGCGGGGTGTAAAAAGTCTAAACAAATCTTTTGCTAAAGAAAGTGAAGAATACCCTCTGATATAATGGTCCAGCATGGCACTTATAGTCTCTTGGAGGAGGTGACTGTCTCAAGATTCAATTTTGTAACAAAGCAACCCCCCCAAGACGCCGGCCCTTGAAATATTTTAGTAGAATAGCCCAGGGCAGGATGATACGAGATCTGATGTTTAACGAATTGTCACAAAAGATCGCCGTAAGTTAGAAGGCGGCGATACCTAATTGTATCACTAAATTAAGGGGTTAAATCGAAATTGAATTTTGTAAATTCCTTAGTTCCTCCACCTAGGAGCACCCGCCGGGTGTGAGAATCGATATTTAACCTAATTGAACCTTCAATCGCCGTAAGAGTAAAGGCAGCGATACACAGAGTATCACTAAAATGGATTGGTTAACTAACTGAAAGACATAAGTCGTTCATCCCACCCTACCCAGGTGCACCCGCCGGGTGAGAAGTTTAAAAGTTAACCCCATAAGTTCCTGTCCCCACTTCTTTGTAAAAGATCGCCGGGGAGGAAAGCCTAAACAACAGCTAGGTTTTTCATGTGGTTGTCGTAAAACCAGGTAGAAAAACTCCCAAAACGTATGTCCACAAGAACGCCGTTTTATATGGATGGGTACAGCCATCCCGCCGGGAATCAAAGGAGGCCTGAAACCAGGCACCCACAGAGACGCAGTCCTGGAGAGCCACAGACACCCCCCACGCCGGGGATACAAGCCAGTGTTAACAACCACGTGTGGCCCAACACTGCTCTCGGCCAGGATTTTTTCATGGTGAAACCGAGAAAAAACCCGCCGGAAGGAAACCCACCCTGAACAGACACCATCTGAACAACACAAGACACGAGGAGAGCCACGCACGACTAACCCAAGGTCACACCATAATCCGTGGAATTAGCCAATACACAACTAAACCAGGAAACAATTATAGTCCGAGGAATTAGCCAATACACAACTAAAACCCGGATACACATGACACAGTAGGGCATATTTATAAATAATAAATAATAACACTAGTACATATGGCAAAGCTACGAGCGGCTGGCTAGGCCTAGGCAGACGGCATAATAACAGTTGAAATATACACACACTGGAAATATCACAACAGGAACCACCGCCAACACACCACCGTAGCAACAACTTCCAACCCAGGGAAGACTGACTCGGGACCCAGAAAAAACTTCACTAAGTGAAGAAAAATACGCTGGGAACGTCAGAAAACAAAGCTTACCTCATCAGAAAGATAAAAGGCAGCAATAATTAACGCGTAGTGAAAGCCGCCTGCATCACAAACTAACTCAACTGTGAAAAAGTTCACATGTCCACAACGGGACCACGAGGGTACATCCGAAATAGATGCCCCATACACTCGACCCAAAATACACTGCACTGCGGGCATGGAAGCATACATTCCATTCTCTTTCTCTCAGACTAATGCTAAAAAATCTTGGTTTACTCACGCCTGTTCTACTGCTGTCCGCAATAAGGAGGAAGCATTCAAACGGTACCGACGCCTTAAAACTCAAGACTCTCATTCTTCATATGTTTCTGCCCGGAATCAAGCCAAATCTGTTCTTCGACTTGCCAAACACTCTTTCATCAATAATAAATGCACTGAACTATCCAACTCTAGCTCTTCCCAAGCTTTCTGGCATCTAGCCAAAAACCTCTCCAACAATTTCTCTTCCTCGTCTTTCCCTCCCTTTCCCACTCTGATGGCACAACCATCACTTCTTCCTCTGACAAAGCTAAACTCTTCGCTCAAACCTTTGCTAGAAACTCCACCTTGGATGATTCCGGTACTATTCCTCCCTCTCCGCCCTCCTCTCTCTTACTTATGCCTAATATCCTAATCTCTTCTAAAGATGTACTTTCTACCCTCTCTGGCTTAACACTAATAAGGCGTACGGTCCGGACGGTGTTCCTCCTGTTGTTCTCAAAAACTGTGCTTCCGTGCTGACTCCCTGCCTAGGCAAACTCTTTCGTCTCTGTCTATCCTCTAACGTCTTCCCTTCATGCTGGAAGTTTGCTCACATTCAACCTGTCCCAAAGAAGGGTGACCGCTCTCAACCCTCCAACTATCGTCCAATTGCTCTTATCTCTTGTCTTTCTAAAGTTTTTGAAACTATTCTGCTTCCAAATTTCTTAAGCATTTCTCTTCTCATAATCTGCTCTCAGATCGCCAGTATGGCTTCCTTAAGGGTCGCTCTACTGGTGATCTTCTTTCATATCTTACTAACTCTTGGTCATCCTCCTTCCGGGACTTCGGTGAGACTTTTTCTATTGCACTAGACATATCGAAAGCCTTCGATAGAGTCTGGCATAAATCTTTAATTTCTAAACTACCCTCCTTCGGTTTCTATCCCTCCATCTGTGCCTTTGTCTCTAATTTCCTTTCCGGCCGTTCCATAGCCGCGGTTGTGGACGGCCATTGTTCACTTCCTCACCCTATAAACTCCGGTGTTCCTCAGGGCTCTGTCCTATCTCCTATTATCTTTCTAATTTTTATAAATGATCTCCTTAACTGTACCTTAATTCCCATCCATTCATACGCAGACGACTCAACCTTACACTACTCCATTAGTTTTTCAGAACGCCCCAGCCAGCAATCCCTCAACGACAAACGTAATGAAGCCATAGAACTCTTAAATTCTGATCTAAATACTATTTCCAATTGGGGCAGAGAAAACCTTGTTAACTTTAATGCTTCCAAAACCCAATTTCTCCATCTATCTACCCGTCAGGATCTCCCAGCGGACTATCCCTTATTCTTCAACAATACAAAAATCAACCCTTCATCTTCTCTCAATATTCTTGGTGTCTCTTTTTCTTCTGCTCTCATTTGGAAGGACCATATTACCAGTCTTGCTAAGGCAGCCTCCCAGAAGCTGGGTGTGCTCAACCGCCTTAGGGGTTCTTTTCCCCTGCACAGCTTCTTGCTCTGTACAGGGGCATAGTGCGTCCTTGTTTTGATTATTGTTCACATGCATGGGGAGGTTCCTCTCACACCGCTCTCCTAGACAAAGTTGAAAGGAAGGTCTTTCGTATCATTAACTCCCGTCCACTCACCAACTCTCTGCAATCTCTCTCTCTCCGCCGCAATGTTGCATCTCTCTCGCTATTCTATCGCTACTAATAATCAGTGTTCCTCAGAGCTATCCCAGTGCATACCACCTCCTTTACGTAGGGCACGTGGTACCCGTCTTGCAACTCAATCCCACCCCTACTCTGTGCAACTCTCCAACCCAAGAGTGAAACGTTACTCTCAAACTTTCTTCTACTCAACAGCTGAGCTCTGGAACTCTCTCCCAGAATCAGTCTTTCCCTCTTCCTATGACTTAAATTGCTTCAAACTCCGTGTGTCCAGGCATTTTGGCTCGAACGTCCCTTGATTTTGGCCCTGTCACTCTTTCAACTATGGGGGAGGCACTCGCTATAGGCAGTTATGCCTTTTGCCTCCCTCAATCACATAGAAAAAAAAAAAAAAAAAAAAAAAAAAAAAAAGCGGTGCATGACGTCGATGTGGGAGAGCACCCCCCCTTCAAGTCGATACCTTATCGGGTGCCACCCATTAAACTCCCAGCGCTCAGGGATGAGCTGGAGTATATGCTGGCGAGAGGCTTGATCGAGAAGGGGGCAGTACGGTGGACTTCTCCTGTCACTCTGCAGCCCAAACCTGATGGAAAAGTTCGGTTCTGCATTGACTTTAGGCGGTTGAACGGGTTGACCCCCACCAACGCATATCCTCTTCCCCGGGTGGATGACAGTGTGGATAAGATCGGGAAAGCAAGGTACTTGACCAAGGTAGACCTCGTCAAAGGCTACTGGCAAGTACCACTGTCTGAGCGGGCTAAAGAGGTGTGCGGGTTTGTGGTGGATGGCAGTACTTACAGTTGCAACGTGATGCCATATGGTCTGAAAAATGCACCGGCCACTTTCCAGAGCTCACCTCATCAGAAAGATAAAAGGCAGCAATAATTAACGCGTAGTGAAAGCCGCCTGCATCACAAACTAACTCCACTGTGAGTTTACGAAGTTTTTTCGTAGTGAGAACCCAATTCATAATGACTGAAGCCATGAGTGAGGTCGCGTGCGCTCATGATGAAGGCTCCTCAGATTTTAAATGCTCTGCGCGGTAGATTCAAACTACGGCGGATTAGTGTTTGAAGAGGATGCCTTATGTAATAGGCATGTTCGTCAATGATTACGGGGCCACTACTAAATATTAGGTTTTCTTTATCTCCTTACAGGAGTCAAACCTATAATCTTTTCGAAGTAAGAATACTATGTGGTTGTTTGATTATCTGCTTTTGCTAGAGTTATTATATGATTACGAATGTCCCCCTCCAGTCTTAGATATCAGGCATAATCGTCAATGATGGAGGGGCCACTAATAAATTATAGGTTTGACTCCTGCAAGGAGATAAAGAAAACCTAATATTAGTAGTGGCCCCGTAATCATTGACGACTGGGGCCCTCCCGACCATCCCCTTCCCATTCGTTGATGTATTAAGGATTTTGGTTTACTTGATATGTCAGTGAAGGAAGAATGACGCCTGAGTCAGCGTCTGGTCAAAGATCCACACAAGTACATCCACGATTATATGGAAAGCTTATTGAATAGTTATTCATATTTTCTTTTTGTTTTTATTTTTTACGAAGTTTTTTCGTAGTGAGAACCCAATTTCATAATGACTGAACCATGAGTGAGGTTGCGTGCGCTCATGATGAAGGCTCCTCAATTTTTTATGCTCTGCGCGGTAGATTCAAACTACGGCGGATGAGTGTTTGAAGAGGGTGCCTTATGTAATAGGCATAATCGTCAATGATTACGGGGCCACTACTAAATATTAGGTTTTCTTTATCTCCTTGCAGGAGTCAAACCTATAGTCTTGGATCGATTCCAAACCCGCCGAGGCGAGTCTCTGGCATCAATTGCTGACAAAAGTGCGCCGGAGGGAAAAGACACCCCTTGTGTGGACGAACTAGACCGGGCAAGCTAGAACCACACAAAACATACCAGATACGTCAGGACACAGCCTGCCACTTATCACAATTTCAAATAACATCACATGAGAGTGAAAATAATTATAAAGTGCTATTCTTGTTATTTAATTCAATAATCAATAATAAAGCCTAGTTACCGACACAAACCCCTAACACGAGGCTAGCCACGAGGCATAAGGCAAGCGACACGAAAATACATGTGAAGCCTAACCCCCCACGACGTCATAGCAACTGGCTACCACACGTCACCTCATGCTACAGGGACTCCAGAACGTTCCACACCCCGTGGGGCCACACGTGGACGAGAGCGTCAGAAAAATGCCCAAATCACCAGAAACACCATCAGAAAGATGGCTAAGCCGAGAAGCCCCGCATTAACACAGCCTCCTAACTAGCTAAAAGGCAAAGCTAATGCTGAAAAGGAAAAGTTAACAGGAGGCGCCCAGGTCCGACGCGGACCGCATGGATGTCACAACACAATAGTACCCTAAATTAACCCATGGTACCCGGAAGGGCTCTGAGGAGCCCATAACAAACTAGGGCCTGAAACACGGATGGGCTCTTGAGCACCGTAAGCTTGAAAGCCTATTAAGCTTGTTATGAAAGCCGTGCGTCCGACGCATGTAAACACAGCCGGTCGGAGGCGACGCGCATCTCTGGAAACAAGAAGAAGAATCGGCGTTTGTAATTGTGTTGTCTGCTAGACAAGATTTAGTGTTGAAAAGTGTCTCATATTGCTAACATCGCATCGAAACTCTCTCCACGGAAATCGTCATCACAACTGAACCAGTTGACTTAGAGAGCTCTACTTAATGCCAGTCTACAGGTACAAAACACATCTACGTTTAGAGATGCGTGGAATTTCTCTAGCAGTTAAAATAACAAAGATACGGGTAGCCTATTAAAGAAGTTTTTCGGCCAGATCGCCCAGGTTTCGGGGATATCCTATAGAAGACGAAACCGATCTGTGAGGGTTAAACACACTTCCTGCGACCGTGCCAATGGGGACGACCGTTCTCACTAATCTAAACCTATTCTATAATGTCTCAGATAGATACAAATGAGCAAGGACTCACTACGAGGCGGACGAACGAAGAATGAAGAGAGACGGTCCTGCACGTCCACTCGCCGCGGAGGAGAGGAAGATGGAATGATGCTTCGTAAAGCAGCGTCTCACGGAGGATACTCCGCACGGCAAAACATCCACAAGTTCTGGGAAGCTTGGTTTATAGTATTTCTAATACTTTATTTTCTTTTATTTTTTACGAAGTTTTTTTGTGGTGAGTACCCAATCATAAGGACGATTCCGTAAGAGAATAAGCGTACCCTTACGATGTGTTCCTCTCTCCCTCCCTGCGGCGGTCATTTCAAACAGCTAATGCAAGGGCTTGAAAGGCAACTATTATATAATAGGCATATCGTCAATGATGGAGGGGCCACTAATAAATACACAACCTACATACAGAGTCACACCTGGCTAGCCCATGAAAACCTATCGTCAATGATGGAGGGGCCACTAATAAATACACAACCTACATACAGAGTCACACGTGGCTATCCCATGAAAACATATCGTCAATGATGGAGGGGCCACTAATAAATACACAACCTACATACTGTACAGAGTCACACCTGGCTATCCCATGAAAACCTATCGTCAATGATGGAGGGGCCACTAATAAATACACAACCTACATACAGAGTCACACGTGGCTATCCCATGAAAACATATCGTCAATGATGGAGGGGCCACTAATAAATACACAACCTACATACAGAGTCACACCTGGCTATCCCATGAAAACCTATCGTCAATGATGGAGGGGCCACTAATAAATACACAACCTACATACAGAGTCACACGTGGCTATCCCATGAAAACATATCGTCAATGATGGAGGGGCCACTAATAAATACACAACCTACATACAGAGTCACACCTGGCTATCCCATGAAAACAGATGTTGTTGTTGTTGTTTTTCCCCACGCTGCCTGGCCGAACAGCCCCAAGGCCCGAGCAAGGCCAAGGCCACAACCGAGCGCCCCCACAGAACCCTCCCTGCCGACCACAATAAAGCCTGGGTGACCGAAGCCACTCCATGGCGGGGAGCTGAGGAGGGCGCGGAAACGCCCGAGAAACCAAAGCCCCACCCAGGGCCCTGTGCCCCTCAGCAATTATGAAGAGAAAGTCGAGGGGCAAAGGAAAGATGTGACGCTTTGGCTTCCAATCTTGGTAGAATAGGAGGTCAATCCACGCAAGAGACGCCGTCACTTGAGATCTAGAAAATATATAAGTAAAAGGAACAGTCAGAGTAAGCTATGGGTATGGCAGAGATCGCTCAGTTCTCACTCTGATAGACCAGCCCATCACCACATGACTAGAACCCAATCCTCTCAGCATCAGCTAGGAAAGGCCCTAGAAAGCCGCCTTTGGCGGGGGGATAGCTCCCCTATTTCAACCCCTTTCAGGGTTAGGCACCCGCCTAACAGATGTTAAAGATCTTGGTGTAATGATGTCATAAAAACTTGTCCTTCAAAGAAAGTAAATCAGGCCAAGTCAGTAGCAGCTGGGAGGTAGGATACATCTATCTATCTATCTATCTATTGCCTGACGCCGTGATCCCCGAATGGGTGGCCACGAACGAACCGCCCCCATGCACCTCTGTCCCCAGTCAGTCGACGCCCCTCCCCCCAACCAGCACCGCCTTCGTTCATGTACTTCCTCACTCCACCCTTCCACCTCTCATTCGGTCTACCTCTCCCTCTCTGTCCCTCCACCTCGCTCTCGTACACCCTCTTAGTCATTCTCTCGCTTTCCATACGTTCCATATGGCCGAATCATCTGAAGTTGTTCCTTTTCACACTTTCCAGCACATCTACCTCCACACCACACCTCCTTCTTACTTCCTCATTAGTCTGTCTATCCCTCCATGTAACTCCGCACGCACTCCTTAAGTAATTCATTTCCACTGCTCTCACTCTTGGTCTGAGTCTCTCAACCAACGTCCATGCTTCGCTTCCGTAAGTCAGTGTCGGGATTACCACACTGTCATGCAAGGACTTCTTCACTTCCATACTGACCACCCTATTTCTTATTACAGCTTTTAGCGTTCCTACAACCCTCTTCCCCTGTTGTACCCTCTCCCGCACTTCTTCATCCATAGTCCCATCTTTACTCAACACACTGCCCAGATACTTAAAAGAGTTGACGATCTCCATAGCCTAACCGTTCAGCTTCACCTCACACTCTGTGACTTCACCCCTTTCGAAGACCATAACCTTGCTCTTCCCCGCATTTACCTTCAAATTCCGTTTTTCGCACACTGTTCCAAACACATTTACCAGACCCTGCAACTCCCATTCATTATCACTCATCAGAACTGTATCATCCGCAAACAGCAGTATAGGTAGCTTCCACTCAATTCCCTCCCTTTTCAACGATACACCAACATCCACTGCTCTTGATAGTATTTCTTTCATGACTCCATCCATATATACAGTAAACAACCACGGGGACATCACACACCCCTGTTTCAAACCAACATTCAGGTCAAAGAACTCGCTCTGCTCACTCTCCACACGTACTGCCGCCTTTGCAACCTCATACATGCTCTTCACTGCTTTCAGCAACTTGCCCTCTACTCCGTATATTCTAAGTACTTTCCACAAACCTTCTCTATCCACTCTGTCATAGGCCTTCTCCAAGTCCATAAAGGCAACATACATCTTTTGTTTCTTCTCCAGATACTTCTCCACAACACAATTCAGGGTAAAAATCTGATCTACACATCCTCTTTCCTTCCTAAAACCTCCCTGCTCGTCGCCTATCCATTTCTCCGTTCTCACTCTCTCAATCACTACCCTACTGTATACCTTCCCTACTACGCTTAGAAGACATATTCCTCGGTGGTTACCACACACTCCTCTTTCCCCTTATATAGGGGGACTATTATGCCAGTCTTCCAGTCATCGGGTGCACTCCCCTTCTCCCATGCTAGTTTGCACATTTTCCATACCCATTCTATCACTATCTCACCACCACCATACCTCAACATTTCCCCACACACTCCATCTGTTCCTGGTGCTTTCCCCAACTTCACTCTTTTCATGGCTTCCCACACTTCTGACCTCCTGATCCCCACCTCCTCCTCCATTACTTCTCTTCTTCTCCCTCCCATACCATATCCAGCTATGTTTGCTGGCTCTTCATTCCTTACATTTAGCAACTCACTGAAGTACTCCCTCCATCTTTCGACTCTCTTTTGTTTCTCGGCTAGCATTCTCCCATTCTTATCTTTCACACCCTTACTGTTTCCCTTGCTACCTTCCCTAACTTTCTTGACTTTTTTCCAGAACAGTTTCTTACTCTCCCTCCATTTTACACTCAGATTCCTTTCAAATTCCTCATCTACTCTTCTCTTACTTTCCTTCACTACTCTCTTCACCACCCTCTTACTCTCCACGTACCTCGCTCGTTTCTTTCTCTCGAAATCTTCATTCCCTCTACTACCCAACCACTCTTTATATGCTTTCTTCTTTTCTTCCACAGCTATTCTTACCTCTTCTGTCCACCATGCTGTACCTTTCACTCCCCTCCCTCTTCTCCTCACTCCACACACCTCCTCACATGCTGCACAGATCTCATCCTTAAACACCTTGCTCATCTCCTCCACTTCCTCCATAACTTCCAGGTCGAACCCACCTAGTCGTCTTTCCACTACTCTCCTGTACTCCTCCCTGACTGCCTCCTCCTGCAACCTCTCCACCCTCCTCACCATTCCACCCTCCTCTCGCCTCCCTCCAGCTCTCCTCACCCACTTCTTTTGTATCCTAACCTTAGCTACCACTACATAATGATCAGACAGACCCCCTCCAATACCCCTATACACCCTAGCATCCATCACAGATTTCTTCATTCGTTCATCCACACATATATAATCAATCAATGACTTTCGTTCCACCACTGTCTTATTCTTCATCGTCAACATCCGTTTCCACGTGTACCTGTGGATCATTCTGTGTCGGAAGAAGGTGTTGGCTATCCACAGCCTCCTCCCCACACATACGTCCACAAGTGCATACATACTATGCACTTTCAAGATGTGAGCATAACGGCCATTGATAACGCTTTTCAAATCATTGGTAATCACACGACTGGAGTGTTGCAGTATTGCAGTGTGCTGACGGTGGGGCTGAGGCCTGCTTAGTCACGAGAGTCAAAAGTGGATGGAAGAAATTCAGAGAGATGCTGCTGTTACTGACTATGAAAGGGCTCGCCTTACAATTAAAGGGAGGTTATATAGCACTTGTGTTAGAAGAGTGATGATATATGCTAGTGAAACCTGGCCAGTTGAGATGGAAGATATAAATAGGATGGAGTGAAATTTTTTTTTTTTTTTTTTTTTTTTATTAATTTCACCACAACACCAAACACCTCCAATGAAATTAATGAAAGCATATATATTTGATCCAACAAGATTCGAACCCGGGCTTTCACACAGATTTTTAGACACCTTAACCCTTTCACGCATTTATGACGCAGAGGTTGCCAAATTAGCAATAAGCAATAGAGTTTTCTCACTCTTATTATTACCTCTCCAAAATTAGTTTTCTGCCCACAGCTAACTGAAAGACAACTGCAGAGGTTGAAGTAACTAAACTAAAGGTTTCTAAATACCCCTGATGGTAACAAAGGCTTTAAAGTATCCCCAATAGGCTCAAAATTGCGTCATATGTCAGAGAGGGTTAACCATTATACCACCAAGACGGTTAAAGGTTTATGCACACGCCTACGACTTAATATCCATTCTTGAATACTGGATATTAATCTAATCATGTTCATATGAGGATGGCGAGATGGATGTGTGGGTCTGCTATGAAAAACAGAACCCCCTGTGTAGAACTCGGAGGGCACTTAGGCATTGAGAGTTAATTATTGGTAAGGAGATGCTTATGAGTAGGCTTAGATGGTATGGAAATGTGGAAAGGATGGATAAGAATAATTGTGTTAAGAAAAGTAAGTCTATGAATGTAGAGAGAGGTGCAAGGAGAGGTAGACCAATAAAGATGCAGGATCAGGTAGTACAAACTGATCTCTCAGCCAAAGGACTGACTAAAAGGGATGCCAGAGACCGAGCTGCCTGGAACATCGCTATAAGGTGAACAAAAAGACTGACCTACTCATGTGTAGATTACAGTCTTTATTGTATGTATGTATGTATAACATCTCCGCACAATGCAGGAAAAATATACAAAATAGAGTGTTCAAAGAAGCTTCACATCACACATCAGCTTGGTAAAATATCTTCACTGCTGGGATCGACTGAAGGCTCTTAACCTATATTCACAGGAGTGAAAAAGAGACAGATATTAAATAATCTACACATAGAATGTTATTGAAGGCTTAGTGCCAAATCGGCACACCCTATTATCATGTAACTAGAGCGACAGGTGGGGAAGGAAATGTAGGGGAGCTCTGGGCGCATTGAGGGACTTTTGGTTGAAAAATAATGGTCCTAGTCTCTTCAACAAAATGCCAGAGAATGTGAAAAACCTGATAGATGTGCCAACAGAAGTCTTCAAGAGAGCCTTCGACAACCATCTCAAGACAGAGCCTGATCAGCCATGCTTCGTGGGTGAGAGAGCTCCTCCCTTGAATATTCTGGTTCATCAAGCACCGGCAGCAAACAGACTCGGGGGGGAGCAGCTCTTGCTGAGGCCGCTGACGGATGACCGAACTTCTCCAAAGTAACTCCAAGGTAACGCTGGTTTGTGATACCAGTATTAATGCCTAGCCTAAGCTAAGTCGGGCCATATAACATTGCAGTATAGGCATTACGTCTTTGGCGAAAGGGCCATTGCAAAATAAACAACATTACCCCACTACCCTGAACCCTTACCAAAGTTACCAGTAAGTAATTTTTACTTTCCAGTCCGAGAAGTACATGGTGTTGGTGTGTGGTGACCATGGTATGAGTGATGCTGGAGGTCATGGTGGATCATCACACTCTGAGGTCACCACTTCAGCCATCATCATCTCCAACACCTTCCCACCAAAGATGTTAGTATACAATATTCTTTGCATCATTTCCCACCAAATACGATAGTACTGTATGCTATAGTGAACAAACAAATGCACCAGTAGGCCAGGGCCCAGATTTCCTAATCAAGACGTCCTACGATTTGAACAAATAAATTACTGCAAGTGCGAATGAATTATCCCCCAAGTCATTGGTAGATGTCAAAGGTTTGGACATTCAGGTCTAGCGATTTGTGGCAAATGTCAGTAAAGTCCCTCTAACAAGGACACGCCCTAGCCCTGTCAATCAAGAGAGTACATGGCGTTAGTAATTACATCATCTTCTGTTGATCCCTCTGTATCTCCACTGCTTTTCAGTCACTTTTGTTCATATTGTATATTATATTGGTTAGTAAATGGTATGGGCATGTGGAGAGAATGGATGAACAAAATTGGGTGAAAAGATGCAGATCTGTGATTGTGGAGGGAGCTGCACCAAGGGGTGGACCGAGGAAGACCTGGGATTGGACTATACGTGCCGATCTCAAATCCAAAAACTTGACAAGTGAAGCAGCCCTTAACAGGGTTGCCTGGAATGCCGCCATTAGGACAAGAGACTGAAACTGTACGTATGTGTGGAGCACTCAGTCTTAACATTTTATTTATGTATGTATGTATGTATAGCCACTCCCACCAGATACCACCAGACATAATCGATCAGCCTGATGGTACAACAAAACACAGCCTATAAAAGCTAGAACAAATAGGTTAGAAAACAGCCCAATCCCAGCCATGGTAAACATCATAAATAACATAAAAGGTTGTCTCTCATAATCAAACAATTTATTAGTGGCCCCTCCATCATTGACGAACATGCCTATTACATAAGGCATCCTCTTCAAACACTAATCCGCCGTAGTTTGAATCTACCGCGCAGAGCATTTAAAAACTGAGGAGCCTTCATCATGAGCGCACGCGACCTCACTCATGGCTTCAGTCATTATGAATTGGGTTCTCACTACGAAAAAACTTCGTAAAAAATAAAAACAAAAAGAAAATAAGAATAACTATCCAATAAGCTTTCCATCATATCGTGGATGTACTTGTGTGGATTTCTGACCAGACGCTGATTCAGGCGTCATTCCTCCTTCTCTGCTCTGCGCTCAGCCTGCCCGGACGTGCCTTCCACGCTCCGCTGGTTCCGCATTCGTTGCGTCCCTAGTGAGTTTTTTCTCATTTGTTTACTCCAGGATGTATCGAGTAAGGTTAGGATAGGCGTAGCAGGAGTGTCCTGGGCTGGTTGCCCGCAGTGCAGTGTATTTTGGGTCGTGTGTATGGGGCATCTATTTCGGATGTACCCTCGTGGTCCTGTTGTGGACACGTGAACTTTTCACAGTTGTGTTAGTTTGTGATGCAGGCGGCTTTCATTACGCGTTAATTATTGCTGCCTTTTATCCTTCTGATGAGGTAAGCTGTGTTTTTCTGACGTTCCCAGCGTATTTTTCTTCACTTAGTGAAGTTTTTTTCTGGGTCCTTGTCAGGCTTCCCGGGGTGGGAAGTTGTCGCTACGGTGGTGTGTTGGCGGTGGTTCCTGTTGTGTTATTCCAGTGTGTGTTTATATTTCAACTATTTTCATGCCGTCTACCTAGGCCTAGCCAGCCGCTCGTAGCTTTGCCACATGTCTAGTGTTATTATTTATTATTATAAATATGCCCTACTGTGTCATGTGTATCCGGGTTTTAGTTGTGTATTGGCTAATTCCTCGGACTATAATTGTTTCCTGGTTTAGTTGTGTATTGGCTAATTCCACGGATTATGTTGTGACCTTGGTTAGTCGTGCGTGACTCTCCTCGTGTCGTATTGTTCAGATGGTGTCTGTTCAGGGTGGGGCTTGCCTTCCGGCGGGTTTTTTCTCGGTTTCACCATGAAAATCCTGACCGATGAGCCGTGTTGGGCCACACGTGGTTTTTAACTCTGGCTGGTTCCCCGGCGTGGGGAGGTGTCTGTGGCTCTCCAGGACTGCGTCTCTGTGGGTGCCTGGTTTCAGGCCTCCTTTAATTCCCGGCGGGATGGCTGTACCCATCCTTTTATATATATATATATAAAAAACGACGTTCTTGCGAACATTCGTTTTTATAGGTTTTTTCTACCTGGTTTACGACAACCACATGGAAAACCTAGCTGTTGTTTAGGCGTTCCTCCCCGGCGATCTTTTACAAAGAAGTGGGGTCAGGAACTTGTGGGGTTAACTTTTAGACTTCTCACCCGGCGGGTGCACCTGAGCAGGGTGGGATAAACGACTTAGGTCTCATATAGTTAACCAATCCATTTTAGTGATACTCTGTGTATCGCTGCCTTTACTCTTACGGCAATTGAAGGTTCAATGAGGTTTAACCAAATCGATTCCCACACCCGGCGGGTGCTCCTAAGTGGAGGAACTAAGGAATTTATAACAAATTCAATTTCGATTAACCTTAATTTGGTGATACATTCAGTATCGCCGCCTTCTATTTTTACGACGATCTTTTGGGACAATTCGTTAAAATATCAGATCTCGTATATTCCTGCCCTGGGCTATTCTACTAAAATATTTCAAGGGCCGGCGTCTTTATGAGGGGGGCTTTGTTACAAAATTGAATCTTGAGACAGTCACCACCTCCTACAGACTATAAGTGCCATACTGGACCATTATATCAGAGGGTATTCTTCATGTTCTTTAACTAAAAAGATTTGTTTAGCCTCTTTACACCCCGCCGCGTAGCGAGATGTGTTAGCTGTGTCTTTGCATCCCGTTACCCGGCGGGTTATTAACACTTGTATGCGAACACTTGGGTTAACCTTATGAGCATTAATTCCTGGAAATTTTTCTTTATTTTTCCAGAGCTGAGCTCCGGCAGACCAATACAGACCCGGCAGTAGTTTCCTCACACCAGTCTCTGTCATGGCTACTGTGGCCCCAGTTTTTGCCCTGTGCATTACCCCTACTTGCGCGGGTATCCCGATTTTTGCGCATACCCTTTGCATAAGGTGTGTTAAATGTCTAGACCGTTCAAGGGGTCTCTGGGTTACACTTAATTGTTCCTTTTGCTCCCAATTAGCCAATAAAGTCCTGTGTGACAATGACAAGACCGCGGCGGTAGCGTTGAGAGAGGTCAGACAACAGATGTCGGCCTACACTACCATTGTCGCACATAAGTCACTTCAATGTGACAACGTCCCACTTTGGGATAAGTTGCTGTCAGAGCACCCTCCCCCTAAACGTACCTCTAGAGTAACGGGTTTTAAGCCGACAGAGACTAGCCAGGGTTCTGTATCGTCTGTGGATACGTCTAAACGCCCGAGAGAGCCTACTCCCCCGGCAGCCACCTCCTCGTCGCGGGCGAGATCGAGGTCAAGGTCACCTCTCAGACAGCAGTCTTCAAGTCGTGCCTCTTCCCCGGCGAGTAAGAAGAGTAAGACGGAAGCTTCCACCAGTGGTCATGGTGGTGATTCTTCCAAATCTAAGTCTAGTTCGCGGTCACACCGTAGCCACAAATCCTCCAAAAAGGATTCCCATAGGAAGTCCTCTCGACATTCTCCTAAGTCTAGTGCATCTCGTCGTACCTCTACACCTGAAAATGTTTCTGTTACAGCCTCAGAGTATAGTGAAGCGCCTGTCCCTAAACAAGATTTACCTATTGATATTTTAACCCTAGAAATGGAAAGTTCAGGAAATTCAATAATTGAGAATGTTTCAGACTCTCAAGAGAGCGTAGGCCAGAGCCTCGGTGTTTGGCGGTTTGCTCAACCAGGGTCTGACCATCCACGTCCGACTCATACGAGTCACACAGTAGCCGATGTCCACAGGGACGCGGCGACCCCATCCTCTATCCCTGACTTATCTTGGAAACAAGGTACCCCTGCCTCGGCGGGGTCTTCTCAGGAGGATCGGGAGGAACAAGATGAAGTGTCAATAATTTCAGATAGGGAAGGACAAGGGTCAGGCTCAGGCTTGGACGCCGCCCATGATAATACTGATTCACCTGTAAGTTCTGAATCTAACCAGTTTGTTACAGCACAAGAAATTGATGGGTTACTTACTCATGCTCTATCTAAATTCTTTAGTCAACAACAAGAAAACCCCACAATGGACTTGGGGGCTCCCTTGACAAGTTCTGCGGTACGGCCTCTGATAACGTCAATCGATTTATCTAAGATTCCTAACCCTCCTACTCTGTCACCGGCAGGGAGCTCTAAGCCAGCTACGGCGGCATTCACTACGTCAAATGTCAGGGTCATCACGGATGTTAATCCACCCCCTCTAGACAAAGCGCCTCTTAGAAAGGTAGCTATGCCCCTGCTTTATGGGCCAGACGAGTCATGGGTTCTTTTGAACCCCTCTAAGCCAGAGCTTGCCCAGCCTACCTTGTCAGGGGAACTCCCGGTACCACGTGAGTGGTTTATCCAGGGAAATAAGTCAAAGAAATTAAGGGCATTGGATGCCTTGGGTAATGTTTTGGACGTAAATATCAAGGCTATACCTAGTTATTATCATCAGGATTATTTTGTTTATGCATCTAAGCCTGCTTTACCCCCTGCCTCAGCTTCAAAACTTTTTTCAGACTGGTCTAAGCTGGATGGGTTTAATGATATTAAGGCTCTGTCGGCTCTTACTCCTGAACTAGATTTACAGACCGTCACAGACGAGACAGCTAATCCAGTTTTGAAGGTGGGACAGTTGGGACCAGGACCTTGGGTGGATTGGGAGGTAGAGGCTCAAAACTTTGCAACCACTTTCACTTCTAAATCTTCCCACCAGATCCCTCAGGATACACATTCATGGTTCTCCATGCCGGTGGGTTCTGCCGGCGGAGTTCCGTCAGCTTTATTTTCTTTTCTAGCTGCCCCTAAGATTAATCTTTGTGAACTAAAGGACCCATTCACTACCCCTACCCCTACTCACCTAGACAGAGAATTTAGGCTAAGGGGAAAAGCTTTCCGCCTGTTTTCACAGTACATAGTTTCTCAGCAGGTGGCTAAGTCTTTACTCCGGTCCACTCAGGCAATCGCAGACGCGGATGCTCGAAGATCAGTTGAGTTATCCCGGCGTCTGATTCTTCAGTCGTCGATTCAATCCTTAGGTGACATACGCACAGCCTTACTTGAGGCGGTGCGAGCACGACAGGATCTTAGGATGTCATTAGTTCGCAAGCTGCCTGATCGCATTGCTAACCAGGTGGTAATGTCCCCAGTACTTACTCCTTCTTTAATGTCCCCTGATGTATGGCGAACAGTGTTTAACATGGCACAGGCCGTGAAGCACAGTCCCGCACAGGCTAAGAAACCTGCATTTAACTTCCCCAAACCTAGGCCTCCTACTAAAGCTCAGCCAGGGGGTTCTAAGCCTTTTCTTCCGCCTAAGTCCTCCCAATCCCCCCTGGGTCAGTACAGGCATAGACAGAGAGGGTTTTCAGGACAGAGAGGACGCGGCCAGTATAAGCCGGGGCAGGGCCAGTCTTCGGCCCACACCAGCCAGCCGGCGAAGCGTCCAACACCACCAACCCCACCATCAAAAAACTAAAGTCTCTCTCACTCCCAGTGCCTATCTTAAGGCCGGAGGAACCGAGGGAAGTACAGCCGGCGAACCCTTGTCTGCTAACTGGGTCGTTCCGATTGTGTCACCAAACATGGCCGTTAAAAACCTGGGCACGGATGGTGGCACGCAAAGGCATCACTTGGCAGTGGCTCCGGCGACCTCGCTTACGTCAGCCGACAACGGCAAATTGTGTTTCATTAGAGGTGGAGTCGCTGGTCCAGGAGATGATTGCCAAGAATGTCATCATCCCGGTCCCTCCAGATTACCCTGTATTCACGTCAAAACTGTTTTTGGTTCCCAAACGGGACAGTGTTCAGATGAGGCCGGTCGTAGACCTGTCTTATCTGAATCTTCACATTTACAACGAGTCTTTCAGAAAGTTAACAGTTCATCAAATCAGGCTAACACTTCCGCCGGGAGGCTGGATGTGTTCCCTAGACCTGACAGACGCCTATTGGCACGTGTCGGTCAACAAAAGATTTCAAAGGTTTCTGGCCTTGAGGATCAGGCACCAAAATTTTGTTTTTCAGAGGATGCCGTTCGGTTTGAACCTAGCCCCTCGAGTATTCACGAAACTAGTCCGGCAAGCCCTGATGCCGTTGTTAAAACAGGGAATCAGAGTGTTGTGGTATCTAGACGACTGGCTGGTGGTGGCAGAGACACAACAATTATGCATAAAACATGTCAATATCATTTTAAATCATGTCAAAACTCTAGGCTTCAAGGTAAATCTGGTAAAGTCAAACCTTGTTCCCTCAAGAGTAATTCAGTGGATAGGGCTGGTCTGGGACACCGCCGCTCTCACTCTGAGTCAGAGTGTGGACAATCGCAACAGGTTTCGCAGGAAACTGTTCAGGTTTCTTCACAGTCTGACTACGACACGAAGAGTCTGGGAGTCTCTGGTCGGCTCTCTCAACTGGATTCAGCTAACTGTCAAGTTGGGCCGGTTGAAAGTAAAACGATTAATATTGGAAGGCAACAAATATTTCCCACTCTTACCGGCGGGAAAATTATGGCCCATACCAAAATTAATCCACACCTTACTAGCGGTCTGGGCGAAGAGGGAAACATTGCACTCAATCATGTCATGGACCTCTCCTCCTCCAACGGTATGGGTAGACACGGATGCGTCGGGCACCATAGGGTGGGGATTTCAGTCAAATCAGGGGCACCAGGGTCAGGGGCTTTGGTCCCACTTAGAAATCTCTCACATAAATGTCAAAGAGTTACTAGTCCCCTTGTATTTCCTTCAGGCTCACGGCCCGGCGTTACGGGGCAAGTCGGTGGCCTTCAGAATGGACAATCTGAATGCAGTTCACTGTATTCAGAAACAAGGGTCAACGAGGTCAAGGAAGTTGCTACTCGTGTCGGAAGAGATTTTTGTTCTAGCCAGCAGTCTAGATATTTATCTTCACGCATCTTATCTCCCAGGCGTAGCGAACGTCTGGGCAGACGCTCTGTCCCGGAGACAGAGCACGACAGTAGAATGGGAGCTCAAGCAACCCATTTTCGACCTAATGATTGCGGAGCTCTCCCATCCACAAGTGGATCTTTTTGCGTCCGACGAGACTCACAAGCTCCCTCTATACCTCACCCGCCGGGCGATAACGCCGGCAGGGGGGCCAGACGCCCTAGTGACAGACTGGAACAGATGGAGCTCCATCTATCTGTTTCCGCCGCCAGATGCGTCACTAATGTGCCACGTAGTGAACAAACTACGAGTTTATCGAGGCTTAGTCTCGCTAATCGCGCCCCTGTGGCCGGCGCAGGTGTGGTACCAGCAATTAATAATGTGGTGCCCGGACCCGGTATCGCTCCCGGTCGGGTACTTCCACTTAGACACGATTGGCAACCTAGCGACCTCGCTGACTTTTGCATTATGGACATTCAGGAGGCCAAGTGGCTAGCACCATACGGTAGGGATGTGACCAATAAATTGCTCAATCAATATACTCAGTCTACTAAGCGACAATATCAATCACATTGGAAAGCTTTTACTTCTTGGATTGTTAGAACGGAACAAACTGTACCCTCAGTGGCATTGGTTTTTAATTACTTGAACTATCTGTTTGAGCAGAAACGTTTATCTGTGGTAACTTTGAAGAATCACTTAACTGCGATTAGAGTGCCCTTTTTCGACCTTACAGGTCTATCCATACCGGTGGCGGAGGAAACGGGATTTATGAGAGCGTGTTTTAAACTCCGCCCACCTCCCCGTCAGCTCATGCCTACTTGGTCTCTGGACAAAGCTTTGTCTTTACTTCATTCTCGTCTGTATCAAAATACTGCAGACTTTGCTTTAATCTTAAAGAAGGCAGTTTTCCTTTTGGCTTTGGCCACCGGAAACAGAGTGTCTGAGCTGGCGGCGATGAGCAACACACCTAATTGTCTTAGGTTTGGTAGACTTAATGATTCAATTTCCATTGCACCCTCCCCGGCGTTTGTAGCCAAGAATGAGCATAGTGCACACGTGTTTTCTGAGTTCACGGTGCCGGCGTTAATAAGGGGAAAGGTGCATCATAATTTATGTCCAGTGCAAGCTCTAACCAAATATTTGAGAATAGCTCCTCAAAACCCCCAAGGTGCTTTATGGGTAGCGAGTACGGGTAAACGCTTACTTAAACGGCGATTAGCCTCTCTTCTGGTAGAAGTCATTAAAGAGAGTAATCCCGGCGTTGTGGGTAGGGCCCACGATTTACGCAAGTGGGCGGCCTCTTTACGTTTCCTGAAAAACTTTTCAGTTGAAGATATTGCGTCCACACAGTTGTGGGCGTCTAATCATACGTTTCTCTCTAGATACTTGTCAGTTGCTCTAGACAAACCTTCCTTACCATGTATAGCTTTAAGGCAGAGGGTCTAGGTGGCCCTGCAGTCACTTATGTTTACTTTCACGGAAGGGGGGGGGGGGGGTGCAGTCAGTTGACATAGGACACCCTAGACCCCGCCGGAGTATGAGAGCTGTGATACAATTTAAGGTTAAAATGTGATATGAAAATTTCTCTGCGAGAAATTGTGCTAGTACAAGGTTTAGTACAAAACAACGGTGTTGTTATAGTAGTTTTAGCTGCGAAAGCAATGTAATATTAGTTCAATGGAGTTCATTTGCAATTGATCTCCACATGTATTTTGGGGTTTATGATGTGCACATATAAACTTATAACTTATTATTTTTGTCACCACTCGTTGAGTGGGGTGCCTTTTGTAACTACAGATCTGTGTTCAGAATCTTCAGGGTTACCCATTTTTGTCGGGCAGGCTTCTTTGAAGCACGCACCTGCCTGAACCCCTTTTTCTTGTATATTTCCGGCCTACGCCGTATTAAATACATTTTTCAAAAGTAAGAATACTATGTGGTTGTTTTTATTATCTGCTTTTCTAGAGTTATGATATGATTACGAATGTCCCCCTCCAGTCTTAGATATCAGGCATGTTCGTCAATGATGGAGGGGCCACTAATAAATTATAGGTTTGACTCCTGTAAGGAGATAAAGAAAACCTAATATTTAGTAGTGGCCCCGTAATCATTGACGACTGGGGCCCTCCCGACCGTCCCCTTCCCATTCGTTGATGTATTAAGGATTTTGGTTTACTTGATATGTCAGTGAAGGAGGAATGACGCCTGAATCAGCGTCTGGTCAGAAATCCACACAAGTACATCCACGATATGATGGAAAGCTTATTGGATAGTTATTCTTATTTTGTTTTTGTTTTTATTTTTTACGAAGTTTTTTCGTAGTGAGAACCCAATTCATAATGACTGAAGCCATGAGTGAGGTCGCGTGCGCTCATGATGAAGGCTCCTCAGTTTTTAAATGCTCTGCGCGGTAGATTCAAACTACGGCGGATTAGTGTTTGAAGAGGATGCCTTATGTAATAGGCATGTTCGTCAATGATTACGGGGCCACTACTAAATATTAGGTTTTCTTTATCTCCTTACAGGAGTCAAACCTATAATTTAGCTGTAGCCTATACACCAATGTTTTGTTAATACGATTGATTTGCAAATTACCTATGTTCTAAAAAATGTTCAGGAATGTGTCTGATTCGTATACATACATACATACGGTACATTAAAGACTATGACTATGAGAAGGCCTATGACAGAGTGGATAGAGAAGGTTTGTGGAAAGTACTTAGAATATACGGAGTAGAGGGCAAGTTGCTGAAAGCAGTGATGAGCATGTATGAGGGTGCAAAGGCGGCAGTACGTGTGGAGAGTGAGCAGAGCGAGTTCTTTGACCTGAATGTTGGTTTGAAACAGGGGTGTGTGATGTCCCCGTGGTTGTTTACTGTATATATGGATGGAGTCATGAAAGAAATACTATCAAGAGCAGTGGATGTTGGTGTATCGCTGAAAAGGGAGGGAATTGAGTGGAAGCTACCTATACTGCTGTTTGCGGATGATACAGTTCTGATGAGTGATAATGAATGGGAGTTGCAGGGTCTGGTAAATGAGTTTGGAACAGTGTGCGAAAAAAGGAATTTGAAGGTAAATGCGGGGAAGAGCAAGGTTATGGTCTTCGAAAAGGGGTGAAGTCACAGAGTGTGAGGTGAAGCTGAACGGTCAGGCTATGGGGATCGTCAACTCTTTTAAGTATCTGGGCAGTGTGTTGAGTAAAGATGGGACTATGGATGAAGAAGACACATTATGTTAGAAGCATTGCTAAGAATGCCTCTAAAAAAATGGGACTCCTGTACAGAGTTCGAGAATTCTTCACTGACGAGCAGTTGGCCGTGATATATAAAAGTCATGTGCGTTCTCAGATGGATTACTGTTCACCTCTGTGGGGTGGAAGTGGAGTGGTTGCATTGAGGCAGTTGGACAAAATTCAAAATAAAGCTATTAGATTAATCAATAACCCTGCAATCACACAGGACCTTCCTACATTATCCATACGAAGAAACGTTGCATCCCTTGCATTATTCTACAGATATTTTCACAGCAATTGTTCCGAGGAACTTGCTTCAATTGTGCCGCCTCTCCACATCTTTCCCCGTAGAACTAGGGCAGCTGAGAGCGCCCATGAATTTACACTTTCTCCTCCACAATGCAGAACTTCTGCTTATCAGAATTCATTTATCCCCAGAGCTACTACTCTTTGGAATTCACTTCCCTCGAATTGCTTTCCACAAACTTACAATCTACAAATGTTTAAATCCAGATGTTACAAACATTTTATGAATGGAGGATGCCTTTAGGCAGATGGACCTTTTTGTTTTATCTGTGTTTTTCCTTCCTCCGTTCATTGTCTCTTTAAAAAAAAAAAAAAAAAAAAAAAAAAAAAGTGCGGGAGAGGGTACAACAGGGGAAGAGGGTTGTAGGAACGCTAAAAGCAGTAACAGGAAATAGGGTGGTCAGTATGGAAGTGAAGAAGTCCTTGCATGACAGTGTGGTAATCCCGACACTGACTTACGGAAGCGAAGCATGGACGTTGGTTGAGAGACTCAGACCAAGAGTGAGAGCAGTGGAAATGAATTACTTAAGGAGTGCGTGCGGAGTTACATGAAGGGATAGACAGACTAATGAGGAAGTAAGAAGGAGGTGTGGTGTGGAGGTAGATGTGCTGGAAAGTGTGAAAAGGAACAACTTGAGATGGTTCGGCCATATGGAACGTATGGAAAGCGAGAGAATGACTAAGAGGGTGTACGAGAGTGAGGTGGAGGGACAGAGAGGGAGAGGTAGACCGAATGAGAGGTGGAAGGATGGAGTGAGGAAGTACATGAACGAAGGCGGTGCTGGTTGGGGGAGGAGCATCGACTGACTGGGGACAGAGGTGCATGGGGGCGGTTCGTTCATGGCCACCCCTTCGGGGATCACGGCGTCAGGCAATAGATAGATAGATAGATTTATTAGTGGCCCCTCCATCATTGACGATATGCCTTAACCCTCTCACCACGGATGGGCTCTTAAACACCCATAAAAAAGCATATACCAGGTACCCGGAAGGACTCTTGAACACCCCTGTAGTTGAAAGCCTGTGAGCTCCGTGTGCGAGGCGTCGGTCCGACGCATGTAAACAACAGCCGGCTGGACCGACGCCCCGCATCTCCGGCCACAAGAAGGAGAGCGTCGCTTGTTCGTGTGTGCCTGTATGTTGTTGTTAAGTATCGAAAAGTGGTGTAAAGTGGCTGTTTTGGCCATAAAGTTATCTCCAATGAAATCATCATCACAGCTCAACCAGTTGACTTAGAGAGCTCTACTTAATGCCATTCTACAGGTAAATAACACAGCTACGCTTGGGGATGCGCGGGAATGCGGGAATAAGTCTGATTAACGAATATACGGTAGCCTAGCCTAGACGTTTTTCGGCCAAAACACCCGGGTTTCGAGGAATATATATATAATACATAGCCGGGGCTGGAGGGTTAAACAGTAATGGAACTCTTTGAACCCCAGAGTCAGCTGTTCGAAACACCCGCCCCGGAGCGCCAGAGACCAAACATCGTAAGCGAACGCTCATAACTACTTACGGAATCGTCCTTATGATGCGGATGCCACTACGAAAAAAATAAAATAAAAAAATAATAATAGAACTTTTAACCCACTGAGCATCAGCTAATAAATAATAAAAACACACTGTAGGACCAGCAGATTTTTTTTTTTTTTTTTTTTTTTTTTTATTTTAAACAGCTTAACCCACGAAATCCGGGCGGCCTCATATGATCCCGATCGCTGTGTCCTGGGCCCATTTGGTACAGGCAAACTTAATAATTTAGTAGATACTGATTGAGACCACCTAGAGCAGTCTATGTTTTTGCAAATTATAGAATATTTTGTTATCTGTAGAATGCCGCTGAGATGACATCGCTACGACGCGTGGTTACCGTGTTATGATGATTTTAGCAGCAGATGATTTTTTTTTGCCTCATATGAGGCCTCCCGGATTCCGAGGGTTAAATAGGTGAGAAATGGGGAAAAAAAAATACACTCACTATCGGTCATTTGGGGTTCCTAAGGGGGGGGGAGGGCTCAACCATCAGCTGGTGCCGGGCACCTCTTCAAACCTCCCGCACCGGCACACCACTGCTGGGCAAGGCAGCATGGCAGATGTACGATGCGTCCAGATTTTGAGTGACGGTTATTTACACCACCCGAGAATCATGTGTGCCTTCATAGTTCATATATTAGCAACTTGTATCACATAGGCCCGAATTCAGAACAGTGGTTTAAACCTCCTCGCTGGTTTAAACATGAGATTGAAACTCAATCCAGGACTATCGGTATTCAGAATGAAATTGACCAACTGAATTTGCCTGTATAATTTAGTGACAATACCTTAAACAGTCTAGGAGGAGTTTAGGGAAAATTACAAATACTCTTGTTTTGACCTTGTCCTCTGACCTTAACTATTACAATATTTATGTGGAATTTGATATGATATTTAAGTAATAAGCCATAACACATAACAGTTTTCCAAAATTTGAGTAATCTTTTTTAATAAATAATAAAAATTGACCTATGACCTTCACCTGTGACCTTGACCTTTATGTAATAGTACATTTTTGTTTGCATTGACATTCCCCATGAAAATCAAATAAGCATGCCTAGTTTTATTAAAACCCATCAATTAGTTTCATATATATTAATAGAATAGTTGACCTTGACTTTTATATATCTCAACATTTATTATTTTCCTTTTCAATTAACCCTTTGGCGCACGATGACTCGTTCAGAGTAATTAGGTATTTTTTTCCTAGGTGCACGATGACTCTTTAAGAGTCATTAAACTTAAAAATATTCGCCAAAAATTTAGTTTTCATCTGACGCGCGTCAAATTTGTCATAGATATTAAGTATTAGTCTAGTTCAATGGGTACAATTGGCAACCTCCTCAGTTTAACGGTTTACTCACGGCTGGCTGGGAAGGGAGCAGAGTACAGCTCAGTCTGTGTTTCGATACTTTCACGTTTATTCGTGTATCTCAGTAACTATTTGGTTTATAGTAATTCTGAAGTTACCAGTGGAATCCTCATTAAATTCCGCTTCCATATATGTATGCAAATAAAAAAAATTGTGGGCAAATGTTTGAGCTAGTGCGAGTTGGAGATAAGGTATTTCATTTTTTGTTTACAATTCTTATTTCGGAGTGCCCCAATGTGGTTGTTTTGTATTTATTCTATGTTTTTATTTGCTTATCTTCAAGTTCAATCAATAATGAAGCCGATGGTACCTCATTAATCCAAATACTGTACAAGGATTTTTTGGTGGATAAAAACGTCACAGAAACAAATTATCGCCGGGCACAAAACTGGCTCTGAGTGAGCTGAGATATATTTTGGGAGTGGGAAAAACTTTGATTGGAAACTATAGGTGCGCCAAAGGGTTAAAGTGCAACTATCTCACCAAAATGTGTGAAGCTTGCATGAAAAGTAAAGAAAATATCATATCGACCTTTTATTTGACCGTGACCTGTGACCTTGACCTTTCATATGGAATTGAATAGTTTCTTGTATGACCTTGGTCTAGGTAATCCGAATATATATGGTAAGCCTAGTAAGAATCTAACAGTTAGTATAAGAAGTACAGTACTAGTAAAAAACCTATTTTGACCTTTGACCTTAAACTTTGACCTTAACCTTTATAATATTCATCAACAATTTAGGCAATACAAAATCAAAGGTTACCAGTAAATTGTAGTGAAAATTAAGACATTTGAATCAAAACTAAAAATAAATAGTATAAGTTGACCTTTCACCTTGACCTGTGACCTTCACCTTTATGGAAGTAAATTTTTTGTTCATTGACATTGCCCAGGAAAATCAAATAAGCATGACTAATTTCATTAAAACCCATCAGTTAGTGTCATATATATATATATATATATATATATATATATATATATATATATATATATCAGAGTCGAGTTGGGAAGGAATACAGATAGAAGTATCAAATTCCTTCTTTTAACTCTCGTGGTGGTGTAGGTGACTGGACCTCCTGCCTGTACGGTTCGAATCTTAGCCCTGTCAGCTATATATATATATATATATACTGTATATATATATATATATATATATATATATACCGGTATATATATATATATATACAGTATATACATACTGTATATATAGAATAGTTGACCTTTACCTTTGACCTTCATGATGTCTAAAAATGTATTATTTTTGTTTTCATTTAAAGTGCAACTATCACCAATATTGTTTAAATTTTGCATGAAAAGTAAAGAAAATAGCATATTGACCTTTTATTTGACCTTGACCTATGACCTTGACCTTTCATATGGAATTGTATATGTTCTTATATGACCTTGGCCTAGGTATTCCAAATATACATGGTAAGCCTATTGAGAATCTAACAGTTAGTATAAGAAATACTAGTACTGTAAAACCTTATTTTGACCTTTGACTTTGACCTTACCCTTTAGAATATTTATCTAACATTTGTGTAATACGATATCAAAGTTACCAGTTATTGGAATGGTGAACATGAAGATATTTGAGTAAAACACTAAAATATAGTAAAAGTTTACCTTTGACCTTGACCTGTGACCTTGACCTTTATGTAAGAGTTGTGAGGTTCTTTACTCCGATGACACCGTGTTGATGTGGATCTTCAGTAGGCCTCTCTGTGATTAATAATGTTTGTAGAAAACTGCCACCACTAATAGTTTATAGACATTTATTATGTTCCTTCCAACAACCAACTATACTCCTAAAATCGATTAATGAAATTTACAAACACATGTGGCAGTCCGTGGATTCGAACCCAGGATGCTCACACCGAAAATCAACACCTTATGCATCGCACCACGAAGACAGTTAAAGGATGGTGGATACTGCCTACGATTTATTATGCAACTTCGAATCCTGCATATCAATCTAAGCATGTACACACATCCCAACTGCAACTCACGTAGGCTATGCATATGTGAATGGAAAGAGCAATTAATGGGGCCTTAACCATATTAGGAGTCTGGAATCAATCAACCCATGCGATCAGCCTTTCCTTTATTTGTTGTATAAGTATGCAGGAACACAGTCAGGAATCAAATCAGGTGTGAAATGATGAAATGGTGAGAATGGTGAAAGGGGGTGTGTGAGAGCGTGGTGAGTGGACGTCCGCCCTCGACTCGTGTCTGTCAAGTTCTTGTATGATCGCCGTCATGCCTTCTGTAGGTTCAACCGCACCTCGCCTTCCGAGAATGCATAACCAATGATGAAAGCGTGAATAATCCTGAATGACGAGTGAATAATAATACATGACGAGTGAATAATCGTGCATAACTCCAGTCCAGGGGTCTCCTGGTGTTTAGGTTAGCAAGTCGTTAATATAGGAATGTAATGATTAATCAGCATGTTTACCTTAGCTATTGATAAGGACACCTGTGGTCTTGCCTCTGGACCACAGCTAACAGCTCCTTGTACAGGCATATACAAAAGTTGTTCACAAGTATGAATTGAGTTATGAGTTGTCTAAATATGAGTGAAAGGATCGTATAACACGCCCTCACTACGAGAGTTTTGCTCCCACTGCAAAACAAAACTGCAAATGGAGCACTAAAATTATAATAAAAAGTGAAATAAGTGAAAGAAATAAAAACAAAAATAAATGCTAAGTCTAATGAAAGATTATAAAGGCTGAGGTTTTGTAGATTTTCTATAATAAAATAGATGAGATGTGATGAAAATGGTACATACATAAAGATATATATACATATAAAATTGTGAAAGTAAGAGTAATTATTCTATTAAAAAAAAATCAATAATATAAACAAGTACATAGTCCTATATTTATTAGTGGCCCCTCCATCATTGACGAACATGCCTATTACATAAGGCACCCTCTTCAAACACTCATCCGCCGTAGTTTGAATCTACCACGCAGAGCATTTAAAATTTGAGGAGCCTTCATCATGAGCGCACGCGACCTCACTCATGGCTTCAGTCATTATGAATTGGGTTCTCACCACGAAAAAACTTCGTAAAAAATAAAAACAAAAAGAAAATAAGAATAACTATTCAATAAGCTTTCCATAATATCGTGGATGTACTTGTGTGGATTTTTGACCAGACGCTGACTCAGGCGTCCTTCTTCCTTCTCTGCTCTGCGCTCAGCCTGCCCGGACGTGTCTCCCCACGCTCCACTGGTTCCGCATTTGTTGCGTCCCTAGTGAGTTTTTTCTCATTTGTTTACTCCGGGATGTATCGAGTAAGGTTAGGATATGCGTAGCAGGAGTGTCCTGGGCTAGTTGCCCGCAGTGCAGTGTAGTTTGGGGCATCTATTTCGGATGTACCCTCGTGGTCCTGTTGTGGACATGTGAACTTTTTCACTGTTAGCTAGCTTTGTGATGCAGGCGGCTTTCATTACGCGTTATTATTGCTTCCTTTTATCTTTCTGATGAGGTAGCTTATTTTTGCTGATGTTCCCAGCGTATTTTTCTTCACTTAGTGAAGTTTTTTCTGGGTCAGTTCTTCCCTTTGTCGGAAGTGTTTGCTACAGTGGTGTGTTGGCGGTGGTTCCTGTTGTGATATAATTCAGTGCTTTTTGTTTATATTCCGACTTGTTACTTTTTCCGTCTGCCTAGGCCTAGCCAGCCTCTCGTAGCTTTACCACATGTACAAGTGTTATTGATTTATTTTCTAAATATGTACTACTGTGTCATGTGTGTCCTGGTTTAGTTGTGTATTGGCTATTTCCACGGACTATTTATGTGTCCTGGGTTAGTTGTGTATTGGCTATTTCCACGGACTATGTTGGGCCCGGCGTTAGTTGTGTTTTGGCTACGCCTCGGTCCTGTGTTGCGTTCAGATGGTATCTGGACGGGGTGGGTTATTTCCGGCGGGTTTTTCTCGGTTACACCATGAAAAAACCCGGCTGGTTGCCGAGTTTTAGCCACGCGTGGTTTAAAAAACAGGCTTGTTTCCCCGGCGAGTGGGTGTCTGTGGCTCCCCAGGACTGCGTCTCTGTGGTGCCTGTATCAGGCTCCTTATGAATCCCGGCGGGATGGCTGTACCCATCTCACAGTGTTCATTCGGACACTTGTTGTTTGTAGTTTTTTCGGTTTTGCAAAGCCAATAAAAAACTAAGCTGTTGTATTTCCTCCCCAACGATCTTTTACAAAGAAGTGGGGATAGGAACAAATGGGGTTAACTTTTAAACTTTAAATCACCCGGCGGGTGCAACCTGGTAGGGTGGGATGACCGAATTTGCAAAATTCAGTTTAGTTGACCAGACAATTGAGGGATGCATTGTGTATCGCCTCCTTCACCATACGGCAATTTAAGGCACAATTGGGGTTAACGGTTTTTAAACTAATATTCACACCCGGCGGGTGCTCCCTGGAAGGATGGGAATAACAAATTTACAATTCAGTTAGTTAACCAGACAATTGAGGGATACGTTTTGTATCGCCGCCTTCAGCATACGGCGATCTAAAAAGATACTTCGGGAGAAGTTAGATCTCGTATATTTGTCAGGCTTCCCAGTTTTTGATCTACGAGATAATTCGGGGGCCGGCGTCTTTTTAGTTTTTTTTTTCCAAAATTGAATCTTGAAACAAACACCACCGGAAAGACTAAATCAGTTATAAACGCCATGCTGGTCTTTATATTATGTCAGAGGGTATTCATAAATCTTTTGGACAAGTTAAGATATTCTGAAATCTTTTACTTAGGAACCCCACCGCGTAGCGAGCTGTAGTCGTGTATTGCGTCTCGTTACCCGGCGGGTTATTTAACACTTGTGTGCGAACATGTTGGGTTAACCTTATGAGCATTAATTCCAGGAAATTTTCTTTTTTTCCAGAGCTGGGTCCCGGCGGGTCTATACAGAACCTGGAGTAAGTTTCCCACCAGTCTCTGTCATGGCTACCTTTGCCCCGGTTTTTGCTTTATGCATTACGCCCTCCTGTTCAGGTATCCCTATTTTTGCGCACACCCTTTGTATAAAATGTGTTAAATGTCTCGACCGCTCAAGGGGTGATGCGAAACTGTACCTTTTGCTCTCAACTCAGTGTTAAAGTTTTACAAGACAATGATAAAACCGCAGCGGTCGCCTTACGGGAGGTCAGGCAGCAGATGACCGCTTATACTACTATTGTGGCTCATAAGTCACTTCAATGCGATAACGTCCCGCTTTGGGATAAGTTACTAATTGAGCACCCTCCCATTAAACGTCCCTCTAGAGTAACTGTTCGTCAGCCGGCAGGGACTGGACAGGATTCTATACTTTCTCCAGCCCCAGGCTCATCTAAGCGACAGGGAGAACCCACGCCCCCGGTGGCAGCCTCCTCGTCACGGGCGAGATCTAGGTCCAGGTCCCCTCTTCGTCAGCAGCCGCCGAGCCTCTCTTCTTCACCAACGAGTAAGAAGAGTAAGACAGAGGGGTCAACAAGTGGTGTTAGCGAGAAATCTTCTAAATCCAAAAGCAGTTCGCGGTCGCACCGTAGCCACAAATCTTCTCGAAAGGACTCACATGATCGGAAGGCCTCCCGGCGTTCACCGGAGTCTAGTGCCTCTCGTCATACCTCTACCCCCGACAGAGCTAGTGTTCAATCTCATGGGGATAGTTTAGTGCCAGTACCAAAAGACAGTTTACCACTTAGTATTCTAACCCTAGATTTGGAGAGTTCAGTGAACAGTGATCGTCCAATAGCAGAGTCAAGTGGGAGCTCCATAATTGAGGGTATTTCGGACTCCCAAGGGAGTGCAGGCCAAGGCCTGGGTGTTTGGCAGTATTCTCGACCAGGGACGGAACACCCACTTCTGGCTCAAACTATACAAACAGTGGCTGATGTCCACAGGGATGCGGCGATCCCATCATCTATTCCTGACTTGTCTTGGCAACAAGATGGGACTCCAGCTTCGGCGGAATCCTCTCATGGGGAGCCGGATGACAAAGACGAGGTATCTATTATCTCAGACATGGAAGTGCAAGAGTCGGGTTCAGTTTTAGACGCCACACAGGATCGTAATGATTCACCTTTGAGTTCATCATCGAATAAATTTGTCACGGCTGAGGAAATAGATGGGATGCTGGTTAATGCTCTAACTAAAAAATTTGGCCAACAGCCGGAGACTCCTACAGTGGACCTGGGAGCTCCCATGACAAGTTCTAATGTCCGGCCTCTGATGACTTCTATTGCTTTGACTCAGATCCCTCACCCTCCCTCTATATCACCATCGGTGGTCACTAGGCCTGCTACGGCGGCACTGACTACTTCTAATGTAAGGGTTATAACGGATATCAATCCACCCCCTTTAGATAAAGCACCAATAAGAAAGGTAGCTATGCCCTTACTGTACGGTCCAGACGAGTCATGGGTACACTTGATCCCCACTAAACCAGAGGTCGCTCAACCTACCTTGTCAGGGGAACTTCCAGTGCCACGAGAGTGGGTAATCCAGGGCAATAAATCTAAAAAATTACGGGCCTTGGATACTTTGGGGAATGTACTAGATGTTAATGTTAAGGCCATTCCTAACTATTATCACCAGGACTATTTTGTTTATACTGCTAAACCTGCCCTGCCCCCTGCCTCAGCTTCGAAACTGTTTTCTGACTGGTCTAAGCATGATGGTTTTAATGACATAAAGACACTGTCAGCGCTCACTCTAGAACTAGATTTGCAAACTGTCACAGACTCAGCCGCTAATCCAGTTTTGAAGGTGGGGCAGTTGGGTCCGGGACCTTGGGTGGAATGGGAGACGGAGGCTCAGAACTTTGCGACCACCTTCACCTCAAAATCTTCCCACCAAATCCCTCAGGATAGTCATTCTTGGTTCTCTATGCCAGTGTGTTCTGCCGGCGGAGTCCCTTCAGCTTTGTTTGCTTTCTTAGCTGCCCCCAAAATCAATCTATGTGAACTCAAAGACCCTTTCACTACCCCTACTCCAACTCACCTAGACCGAGAATTTAGGCTACGGGGGAAAGCGTTTAGACTTTTCTCCCAGTACATTGTGACGCAACAGGTAGCGAAATCGACGCTCCGGTCCACTCAGGCAATCGCAGACGCGGATGCCAGAAGATCGGTTGAACTGTCTCGGCGACTACTCCTTCAGTCGTCAATTCAGTCATTGGGTGACATACGCACAGCCTTGCTTGAGGCGGTGCGAGCACGACAAGATCTCAGGATGTCCTTGGTACGGAAGCTTCCTGATCGTATTGCGAATCAGGTGGTCATGTCACCAGTGCTCACTCCCTCTTTAATGTCCCCTGAGGTATGGGGGGACAGTTTTTAATATGGCTCAGGCCTTTAAACATACTCCCGCCCCTTCTAAGAAACCTGCCTTTTCTTTTCCCAAACCCAAGCCTGTCGCAAAAGCACAGCCGGGGGGATCTAAGCCCTTTCATCTACCTAAGTCCTCCTCCCCTCAAGGTCAGTACAGGTATAAACAGGGTAAGTTTACAGGTCAGAAAGGACGAGGCTATAATAAACCAGGTCAGGGCCCGTCTTCTGCCAACGCCAGCCAGCCAGCGAAGCGTCCACCACCACCACCTCCACCATCATAAAAAAACTAAAGTCTCTCTCACTCCTGGGGCCGGTCTCAAGGCGGGTGGATCCAAGGGTAGTACAGCCGGCAAACCCTTGTCTGCTAACTGGGTCGTTTCGAATGTGTCACCAAGCATTGCCGTTAAACACTTGGGCAAGGATGGTGGCACGCAAAGGCATCACTTGGCAGTGGCTCCGGCGACCTCGCTTACGTCAGCCGACAACGGCGAATCTAGTTTCTTTAGAGGTGGAGTCACTGGTCAAGGAAATGATTGCCAAGAATGTCATCATCCCGGTCCCTCAAAATTACCCAGTCTTCACATCCAAGCTATTTTTGGTTCCCAAAAGGGACAGTGTTCAGATGAGACCCGTCGTAGACCTGTCGTATCTGAACCTTCACATTCACAACGAGTCATTCAGGATGTTAACAGTGCACCAAATCAGGCTAACACTTCCGCCGGGAGGTTGGATGTGTTCCTTAGACCTGACACACGCTTATTGGCACGTCTCGGTAAACAAAAGATTTCAAAGATTTCTGGCCTTACGGATCAGGGATCAAACTTATGTTTTTCAGAGGATGCAATTCGGTTTGAACCTGGCACCTCGCTTATTCACGAAATTAGTCCGGCAAGCACTGATGCTATTGTTAAAACAAGGGATCAGGGTTTTGTGGTACCTAGACGACTGGCTAGTGGTGGCAGAGACAGAGCAAGTATGGATAAATCATGTCAACATAACATTAAAACATGTCAAAACTCTAGGGTTCAAGGTAAATCTGGTAAAGTCAAACCTTGTTCCCTCACAAGTAGTTCAGTGGATAGGGCTGCTTTGGGACACAGCTGCTCTCACTCTGAGTCAGAGTGTGGACAATCGAAACAGATTTCGCAGGAAACTGTTCCTGTTTCATCACAGTCTGACTACGACTCGAAAAATCTGGGAGTCTCTGGTCGGCTCTCTCAACTGGATTCAACTAACTGTAATGTTGGGCCGGTTGAAAGTAAAGCGTTTAATATTGGAGGGCAACAAATATTTTCCACTATTGCCGGCGGAAAAATTATGGCCCATACCAAAATTAATCCACAACTTACTAGCGGTCTGGGCGAAGAAGAAAATGTTGCACCCAGTAATGTCATGGACCTCTCCTCCGCCGACGGTATGGGTAGACACGGATGCGTCAGGTACGATAGGTTGGGGTTTTCAGTCAAACCAAGGGCACCAGGGTCAGGGGCTTTGGTCCCATTTAGAAATCTCCCACATCAATGTCAAAGAATTACTAGTCCCCTTTTATTTCCTTCAGGCTCACGGCTCTACTTTACGGGGCAAGTCGGTGGCCTTCAGAATGGACAATCTGAATGCGGTTCACTGTATTCAGAAACAAGGGTCAACGAGATCTCGGAAGTTGCTAAACGTGTCGGAAGAGATTTTTATTCTAGCCAACAGGCTGGACATTCATCTTCACGCATCTTATCTCCCAGGCGTAGCAAACGTCTGGGCAGACGCTCTGTCTCGGAGACAGAGCACGACAGTAGAATGGGAGCTCAAGCAAACCATTTTCAACTAAATGATTGCGGAGCTTTACCATCCACAAGTGGATCTGTTTGCGTCCGAGGAGACTCACAAACTCCCAATGTACCTCACCCGCCAGCAGGGGGGCCAGACGTCCTGGTGACAGACTGGAACAGGTGGAGTTCCATCTATCTGTTTCCGCCGCCAGACGCGTCACTAATGTGCCACGTAGTAAACAAACTACGAGATTATCGGGGCTTAGTCTCGCTAATCGCGCCCCTGTGGCCGGCGCAGTTGTGGTACCAGCATTTGAAGACGTGGTGCCCGCACCCGGTGTCGCTCCCGGTCGGGTTTTTCCACTTAGACACGATTGGCAACCTAGCGACCTCGCTGACTTTTGCATTATGGACATTCAGGAGGCCAAGTGGCTAGCACCATATGGTAGAGATGTGACCAATAAATTATTGAATCAATATACTCAGTCTACAAAACGACAGTATCAATCACATTGGCAAGCCTTTACTTCTTGGATCCTTAGAACAGAACAAACGGTGCCCTCGGTGGCGTTAGTTTTTAATTATTTAAATTATCTGTTTGAGCAGAAACGTTTATCTGTGGTAACGTTAAAAAATCACTTAACAGCGATTAGAATACCATTTTGGGACCTTACCGGTCTCTCCATACCAGTTGCGGAGGAAACAGGTTTTATGAGGGCATGTTTTAAACTCCGCCCACCTCCCCGTCAGCTCATGCCTACTTGGTCTCTGGACAAAGCATTGTCATTACTTCACTCCCGTCTGTACCAAAATACTGCAGATTTTACATTACTCTTAAAAACGGCTGTATTCCTTTTGGCTTTGGCCACCGGGAACAGTGTCTGAGCTGGCGGCGATGAGCAACACACCTAATTGCCTCAGGTTTGGTAGGCTTAATGAATGTATTCACATTGCACCTTCCCCAGGGTTTGTAGCCAAGAATGAGCACAGTGCACACATGTTTTCTGAGTTCACTGTGCCGGCGTTGAAAAGGGGAAAGGTGCACCATAATTTATGTCCAGTGCAGGCTCTAACCAAATATTTGAGAGTAGCTCCTCTAAACCCCCAAGGTGCTTTATGGGTAGCAAGTACGGGTAAGCGCTTGCTGAAACGTAGAATGGCTTCTCTTTTGGTTGAGGTCATTAAAGAGAGTAATCCCGGCGTTGTGGGTAGGGCCCACGATTTATGCAAATGGGCAGCCTCTTTGCGTTTCCTGAAGAATTTTTCTGTGGACGATATTACGTCCACACATTTGTGGGCCTCTAATCATACGTTTTTGACTCGATACCTGTCAGTAGCTCCAGACAAACCTTCCTTGCCATGTATAGCTTTAAGGCAGAGGGTCTAGGTGGCCCTTAAGTCACTTTGTTTACTTTCAAGAAAAGGGGGGGGGGGGGGTGCAGTCAGTGTAACATAGGACACCCTAGACCCCGCCGGAGTATAAGAGCTGTGATACGAGTATGGATAATGTAATATGAAAATTTCTCTGTTCTATTCAGTGCGGGAAATTGTGCTAGTACAATGTTAGTACAAACAACAGTGTTGTTATAATAGTTTTGGCTGTGAAAGCAATTTAGTTTTAAGCATTGGATATATTTTGCAAGATATTTCCACGATGGATGATAGAGGAATGACTATAGATCAGGCAGGGGAAGTGGTGGTGGACAGGAGTGAATGGAGAATGCTTGTGAATACTTGAGTGAACACGTGGTCATTTGGAATAAGGGGTCGGGCGCAAGTTGGACTAGATAATAGTCCATCAGGCGCCTGGCCCGGGGAGACGATTAATATGAAGGGTGCGCCTGGAAGTGTGGTGGGAGGGCTTGTGGCTTTGGCTCCGCTGCATGTCTGCCTGTCGATATCGGAACCTCTCCGGGTGGTCAGGGGCCGGGGGAGTGCTGAAGCGACCTTGGTAACCCTGGTCTCTGGGTCTTCTCCTGGGTGACCTGGATGTGTGAGAGTTTGTGTTTTTTATCTGTGTTTATTTTTTGTTTTATGTTGTTTTTGTGTTTTCCCTGTTCTTGCTCTGTCTTGAGTCGGCTACCCCCAAAATGGGGATTGGGCCTGAGCTTATAGATAGAATAGATAGATTTCCACGAGTATTATGGGGTTATATGTGCACATGTAAACTTATAAGTTTTTATTTTTCACCACTTACGTTGAGTGGGGTGCCTCTTTAACTTACAGATCTGTTCGCAGAGTCTCAAGAGTTAACCTTTTTTATCAAGCAGGCTTCTTTGAAGCACGCCCCTGCTTGACCCCCTTTTGTATATATGTGCTGCGCCATTAAATATATTTTTCAAAGTAAGAATACTATGTGGTTGTTTGATTATCTGCTTTTCTAGAGTTATGATATTATTACGAATGTCCCCCTCCAGTCTTAGAAATCAGGCATGTTCGTCAATGATGGAGGGGCCACTAATAAATTATAGGTTTGACTCCTGTAAGGAGATAAAGAAAACCTAATATTTAGTAGTGGCCCCGTAATCATTGACGACTGGGGCCCTCCCGACCATCCCCTTCCCATTCGTTGATGTATTAAGGATTTTGGTTTACTTAATATGTCAGTGAAGGAAGAATGACGCCTGAGTCAGCGTCTGGTCAAAGATCCACACAAGTACATCCACGATATTATGGAAAGCTTATTGAATAGTTATTCTTATTTTCATTTTGTTTTTATTTTTTACGAAGTTTTTTCGTAGTGAGAACCCAATTCATAATGACTGAAGCCATGAGTGAGGTCGCGTGCGCTCATGATGAAGGCTCCTCAAATTTTAAATGCTCTGCGCAGTAGATTCAAACTACGGCGGATGAGTGTTTGAAGAGGGTGCCTTATGTAATAGGCATGTTCGTCAATGATTACGGGGCCACTACTAAATATTTTTTTGTAAAAAGACCTCCGTCTACGTATTGTGAAAAACCTGTTATCCTCCGGCAAATTGTGGGGTTGAGTGAGTGAAGGGGGGGACAGTGAATGAAGGAGGATGCATGTTTTTCATAATACGTGTTGCTAGCCCCAAACGCGCGAGCAACTGTGGCTTTCAACCATCCGACACATCCCCTTTTATTTATGTGCATCACACATGTTACATACAAATAAAGTTTATGTTTTGTTTTACCCTACTGTGGAAAGACTACGGATACACCACTCCTGCCCGGGCCTCACACAGTGGCATGACCCAGTCCTGTCGAACTGAGCTCATGACGCTGGTGGCATTGCCCCGGAGGATAGCCATCCCTAGTCTTTGCTTGAGCCAGAGGGTTTCCCGGGGTTCTCCTGAAACTTCTCTGATTTTACAGCCTATTTCATTCACCATCTTAAAGGTGGTAGGGCCGAAGACTCCTGAAGTTTCGAATGCCAGGGGCTCGAACTGATGATTTCTGGCGATGGCTTGATATTTTCTCGCTTTTTATTTTCTGCTATCCGGGCGGCTTCACCTGCTTCGTCGGCGTTTCTGGCGATGTTGGTTGTGGAGAAAGTGTCAACACATGTGGCATCCCACACGAGGCACCGGCCATTCTTGTAAGGGAAAGTGGTCATCCCATCTGGCCGTTTGCCGTCTTCTCTGTGAAGTCCATGTGGTTCGAGGATTGATGCACGGTTAGCACTCTGCAGGGCTCGTTTTATGACATCATTTAGTGCAGAGTGTCTTGGCAGGCGGCCTGCGTTGTAATTACATGACAAGGCATGGTGACCTTGAGCATCCATCCACCCACCACACTTGCAAGTGTGTGGGTGACAATATAGGTTTGACTCCTGTAAGGAGATTAGGAAAACCTAATATTTAGTAGTGGCCCCGTAATCATTGACGAACATGCCTACTACATAAGGCATCCTCTTCAAACACTAATCCGCCGTAGTTTGAATCTACCGCGCAGAGCATTTAAAAACTGAGGAGCCTTCATCATGAGCGCACGCGACCTCACTCATGGCTTCAGTCATTATGAATTGGGTTCTCACTACGAAAAAACTTCGTAAAAAATAAAAACAAAAAGAAAATAAGAATAACTATCCAATAAGCTTTCCATCATATCGTGGATGTACTTGTGTGGATTTCTGACCAGACGCTGATTCAGGCGTCATTCCTCCTTCACTGACATATCAAGTAAACCAAAATCCTTAATACATCAACGAATGGGAAGGGGACGGTCGGGAGGGCCCCAGTCGTCAATGATTACGGGGCCACTACTAAATATTAGGTTTTCCTAATCTCCTTACAGGAGTCAAACCTATAATTTATTAGTGGCCCCTCCATCATTGACGAACATGCCTGATATCTAAGACTGGAGGGGGACATTCGTAATCATATCATAACTCTAGAAAAGCAGATAATAAAAACAACCACATAGTATTCTTACTTTTGAAAAAATGTATTTAATACGGCGTAGGCCGGAAATATACAAGAAAAAGGGGGTTCAGGCAGGTGCGTGCTTCAAAGAAGCCTGCCTGACAAAAATAGGTAACCCTGAAGATTCTGAACACAGATCTGTAGTTACAAAAGGCACCCCACTCAACGAGTGGTGACAAATAATAAGTTATAAGTTTATATGTGCACATCATAAACCCCAAAATACATGTGGAGATCAATTGCTAATGAACTCCATTGAACTAATGTTACATTGCTTTCGCAGCTAAAACTACTATAACAACACCGTTGTTTTGTACTAAACTTTGTACTAGCACAAATTCTCTCAGAGAAATTTTCATATCACATTTCAACCTTAAATTGTATCACAGTTCTCATACTCCGGCGGGGTCTAGGGTGTCCTATGTCAACTGACTGCACCCCCCCCCCCCCTTTCCTTGAAAATAAACATAAGTGACTGCAGGGCCACCTAGACCCTCTGCCTTAAAGCTATACATGGTAAGGAAGGTTTGTCTAGAGCAACTGACAAGTATCTAGAGAGAAACGTATGATTAGACGCCCACAACTGTGTGGACGCAATATCTTCAACTGAAAAGTTTTTCAGGAAACGTAAAGAGGCCGCCCACTTGCGTAAATCGTGGGCCCTACCCACAACGCCGGGATTACTCTCTTTAATGACTTCTACTAGAAGAGAGGCTAATCGCCGTTTAAGTAAGCGTTTACCCGTACTCGCTACCCATAAAGCACCTTGGGGGTTATGAGGAGCTATTCTTAAATATTTGGTTAGAGCTTGCACTGGACATAAATTATGATGCACCTTTCCCCTTTTTAACGCCGGCACCGTGAATTCAGAAAACACGTGTGCACTATGCTCATTCTTGGCTACAAACGCCGGGGAGGGTGCAATGGAAATTGAATCATTAAGTCTACCAAACCTAAGACAATTAGGTGTGTTGCTCATCGCCGCCAGCTCAGACACTCTGTTTCCGGTGGCCAAAGCCAAAAGGAAAACTGCCTTCTTTAAGATTAAAGCAAAGTCTGCAGTATTTTGATACAGACGAGAATGAAGTAAAGACAAAGCTTTGTCCAGAGACCAAGTAGGCATGAGCTGACGGGGAGGTGGGCGGAGTTTAAAACACGCTCTCATAAATCCTGTTTCCTCCGCCACCGGTATGGATAGACCTGTAAGGTCGAAAAAGGGCACTCTAATCGCAGTTAAGTGATTCTTCAGAGTAACCACAGATAAACGTTTCTGCTCAAACAGATAGTTCAAGTAATTAAAAACCAATGCCACTGAGGGTACAGTTTGTTCCGTTCTAACAATCCAAGAAGTAAAAGCTTTCCAATGAGATTGATATTGTCGCTTAGTAGACTGAGTATATTGATTGAGCAATTTATTGGTCACATCCCTGCCGTATGGTGCTAGCCACTTGGCCTCCTGAATGTCCATAATGCAAAAGTCAGCGAGGTCTCTAGGTTGCCAATCGTGTCTAAGTGGAAGTACCTGACCGGGAGCGATACCGGGTCCGGGCACCACATTATTAACTGCTGGCACCACACCTGCGCCGGCCACAGGGGCGCGATTAGCGAGACTAAGCCTCGATAAACTCGTAGTTTGTTCACTACGTGGCACATTAGTGACGCATCTGGCGGTGGAAACAGATAGATGGAGCTCCATCTGTTCCAGTCTGTCACTAGGGCGTCTGGCCCCCCTGCCGGCGTTATCGTCCGGCGGGTGAGGTATAGAGGGAGCTTGTGAGTCTCCTCGGACGCAAAAAGATCCACTTGTGGATGGGAGAGCTCCGCAATCATTAGGTCGAAAATGGGTTGCTTGAGCTCCCATTCTACTGTCGTGCTCTGTCTCCGGGACAGAGCGTCTGCCCAGACGTTCGCTACGCCTGGGAGATAAGATGCGTGAAGATAAATATCTAGACTGGTGGCTAGAACAAAAATCTCTTCCGCCACGAGTAGCAACTTCCTTGACCTCGTTGACCCTTGTTTCTGAATACAGTGAACTGCATTCAGATTGTCCATTCTGAAGGCCACTGACTTGCCCCGTAACGCCGGGCCGTGAGCCTGAAGGAAATACAATGGGACTAGTAACTCTTTGACATTTATGTGAGCGATTTCTAAGTGGGACCAAAGTCCCTGACCCTGGTGCCCCTGATTTGACTGAAATCCCCACCCTATGGTGCCTGACGCATCCGTGTCTACCCATACCGTTGGAGGAGGAGAGGTCCATGACATGATTGAGTGCAATGTTTCCCTCTTCGCCCAGACCGCTAGTAAGGTGTGGATTAATTTTGGTATGGGCCATAATTTTCCCGCCGGTAAGAGTGGGAAATATTTGTTGCCCTCCAATATTAATCGTTTTACTTTCAACCGGCCCAACTTGACAGTTAGCTGAATCCAGTTGAGAGAGCCGACCAGAGACTCCCAGACTCTTCGTGTCGTAGTCAGACTGTGAAGAAACCTGAACAGTTTCCTGCGAAACCTGTTGCGATTGTCCACACTCTGACTCAGAGTGAGAGCGGCGGTGTCCCAGACCAGCCCTATCCACTGAATTACTCTTGAGGGAACAAGGTTTGACTTTACCAGATTTACCTTGAAGCCTAGAGTTTTGACATGATTTAAAATGATATTGACATGTTTTATGCATAATTGTTGTGTCTCTGCCACCACCAGCCAGTCGTCTAGATACCACAACACTCTGATTCCCTGTTTTAACAATGGCATCAGGGCTTGCCTGACTAGTTTTGTGAATAATCGAGGTGCTAGGTTCAAACCGAACGGCATCCTCTGAAAAACAAAATTTTGGTGCCTGATCCTCAAGGCCAGAAACCTTTGAAATCTTTTGTTGACCGACACGTGCCAATAGGCGTCTGTCAGGTCTAGGGAACACATCCAGCCACCCGGCGGAAGTGTTAGCCTGATTTGATGAACTGTTAACATTCTGAAAGACTCGTTGTAAATGTGAAGATTCAGATACGACAGGTCTACGACCGGCCTCATCTGAACACTGTCCCGTTTGGGAACCAAAAACAGTTTTGACGTGAATACAGGGTAATCTGGGGGTACCGGGATGATGACATTCTTGGCAATCATCTCCTGGACCAGCAGCTCCACCTCTAATGAAACACAATTTGCCGTTGTCGGCTGACGTAAGCGAGGTCGCCGGAGCCACTGCCAAGTGATGCCTTTGCGTGCCACCATCCGTGCCCAGGTTTTTAACGGCCATGCTTGGTGACACGTTCGGAACGACCCAGTTAGCCGACAAGGGTTCGCCGGCTGTACTTCCCTCGGTTCCTCCGGCTCTAAGGTAGGCACTGGGAGTGAGAAAGACTTTAGTTTTTTGATGGTGGTTTTGGTGGTGTTGGCCGCTTCGCCGGCTGGCTGGTGTGGGCCGAAGACTGGCCCTGACCCGGCTTATACTGGCCGCGTCCCCTCTGTCCTGAAAACCCTCTCTGTCTATGCCTGAACTGACCCAGGGGGGATTGGGAGGACTTAGGCGGAAGAAACGGCTTAGAACCCCCTGGCTGAGCTTTAGTAGGAGGCTTAGGTTTGGGGAAGTTAAATGCGGGTTTCTTAGCCTGTGCGGGACTGTGCTTCACGGCCTGTGCCATGTTAAACACTGTTCGCCATACATCAGGGGACATTAAAGAAGGTGTAAGTACTGGGGACATAACCACCTGGTTAGCAATGCGATCAGGCAGCTTGCGAACTAATGACATTCTAAGATCCTGTCGTGCTCGCACCGCCTCAAGTAAGGCTGTGCGTATGTCACCTAAGGATTGAATTGACGACTGAAGAATCAGACGCCGGGATAATTCAACTGATCTTCGAGCATCCGCGTCTGCGATTGCCTGAGTAGACCTGAGTAAAGACTTAGCCACCTGTTGAGAAACTATGTACTGTGAAAACAGGCGGAAAGCTTTTCCCCTAAGCCTAAATTCTCTGTCTAGGTGAGAAGGGGTAGGGGTAATGAATGGTTCCTTTAGTTCACAAAGATTAATCTTAGGGGCAGCTAAAAAGGAAAATAAAGCTGACGGAACTCCGCCGGCAGAACCTACCGGCATTGAGAACCATGAATGTGTATCCTGAGGGATCTGGTGGGAAGATTTAGAAGTGAAAGTGGTTGCAAAGTTCTGAGCCTCTACCTCCCAATCCACCCAAGGTCCTGGTCCTAACTGTCCCACCTTCAACACTGGATTAGCTGTCTCGTCTGTGACGGTCTGTAAATCTAGTTCAGGAGTAATAGCCAACAGAGCCTTAATATCATTAAACCCATCCAGCTTAGACCAGTCTGAAAAAAGTTTTGAAGCTGAGGCAGGGGGTAAAGCAGGCTTAGATGCATAAACAAAATAATCCTGATAATAATAACTAGGTATAGCCTTGATATTTACATCCAAAACATTACCCAAGGCATCCAATGCCCTTAATTTCTTAGACTTATTTCCCTGGATAAACCACTCACGTGGTACCGGGAGTTCCCCTGACAAGGTAGGCTGGGCAAGCTCTGGCTTAGAGGGGTTCAAAGGGACCCATGACTCATCTGGCCCATAAAGCAGGGGCATAGCTACCTTTCTAAGAGGCGCTTTGTCTAGAGGGGGTGGATTAACATCCGTAATGACCCTGACATTTGACGTAGTGAATGCCGCCGTAGCTGGCTTAGAGCTCCCTGCCGGTGACAGAGTAGGAGGGTTAGGAATCTTAGATAAATCGATTGACGTTATCAGAGGCCGTACCGCAGAACCTGTCAAGGGAGCCCCCAAGTCCATTGTGGGGTTTTCTCGTTGTTGATTAAAGAATTTTGATAGAGCATGAGTAAGTAACCCATCAATTTCTTGTGCTGTAACAAACTGGTTAGGTGCAGAACTTTCAGGTGAATTAGTATTATCATGGGCGGCGTCCAGGCCTGAGCCTGACCCTTGTCCTTCCCTATCTGAAATTAATGACACTTCATCTTGTCCCTCCCGATCCTCCTGAGAAGACCCCGCCGAGGCAGGGGCACCTTGTTTCCAAGATAAATCAGGGATAGAGGATGGGGTCGCCGCGTCCCTGTGGACATCGGCTACTGTGTGACTCGTATGAGTCGGACGTGGATGGACAGACCCTGGTTGAGCAAAACGCCAAACACCGAGGCTCTGGCCTACGCTCTCTTGAGAGTCTGAAACATTCTCAATTATTGAATATCCTGAACTCTCCATTTCTAGGGTTAAAATATCAATAGGTAAATCTTGTTTAGGGACAGGCGCTTCACTATACTCTGAGGCTGTAACAGAAACATTGTCAGGTGTAGAGGTACGATGAGATGCACTAGACTTAGAAGAATGTCGAGAGGACTTCTTATGGGAATCCTTTTTGGAGGATTTGTGGCTACGGTGTGACCGCGAACTGGACCTAGGTTTGGAAGAATTACCACCATGGTCCCTGGGGGAAGCTTCAGTCTTGCACTTCTTACTAGCCGGGGAAGAGGCCCGACTTGAAGACCGTTGTCTGAGGGGAGACCTTGACCTCGATCTCGCCTGCGACGAGGAGGTGGCTGCCGGGGGAGTAGGCTCTCTCGGGCGTTTAAACGTCTCCACAGACGATACAGAATCCTGGCTAGTCTCTGTCGGCTTAAAACCCCTTACTCTAGAGGTACGTTTAGGGGGAGGGTGCTCTGACAGCAACTTATCCCAAAGTGGGACGTTGTCACATTGAAGTGACTTATGTGCGACAATGGTAGTGTAGGCCGACATTTGTTGTCTGACCTCTCTCAACGCTACCGCCGCGGTCTTGTCATTGTCACACAGGACTTTATTGGTTAATTGGGAGCAAAAAGAACAATTACGTGTAACCCAGAGACCCCTTGAACGGTCTAGACATCTAACACACCTTATGCAAAGGGTATGTGCAAAAATTGGGATACCCGCGCAAGTAGGGGTAATGCACAGGGCAAAAACTGGGGTGACATTAGCCATGACAGAGACTGGTGAGAGGAACTACCGCCGGGTCTGAATTGGTCCGCCGGAGCTCAGCTCTGGAAAAATAAAGAAAATTTCCAGGAATTAATGCTCATAAGGTTAACCCAAGTGTTCGCATACAAGTGTTAATAACCCGCCGGGTAACGGGATGCAAAGACACAGCTAACACATCTCGCCACGCGGCTGGGTATAAAGAGGCTAAACAAGTCTTCTTAGCTAAGAACATGAAGAATACCCTCTGATATAATGGTCCAGTATGGCACTAATAGTCTGTAGGAGGTGGTGACTGTCTCAAGATTCAATTTTGTAACAAAGCCCCCCCTCATAAAGACGCCGGCCCTTGAAATATTTTAGTAGAATAGCCCAGGGCAGGAATATACGAGATCTGATTTTTTAACGAATTGTCCCAAACGATCGTCGTAAAAATAGAAGGCGGCGATACTGAAAGTATCAACCAATTAAGGTTAATCGAAATTGAATTTGTTTATAAATTCCTTAGTTCCTATACTTAGGGACACCCGCCGGGTGTGGAAATCGATTAGGTTAAACCTCACTGATCCTTCAAATGCCGTAAGAGTAAAGGCGGCGATACACAGAGTATCACTCACATGGATTGGTTAACTATAAGAGACCTAAGTCGTTTTATCCCACCCTGCTAAGGTGCACCCGCCGGGTGAGAAGTCTAAAAGTTAACCCCACAAGTTCCTGACCCCACTACTTTGTAAAAGATCGCCGGGGAGGAACGCCTAAACAACAGCTAGGTTTTCCCCGTGGTTTGTCGTAAACCAGGTAGAAAAACCTATAAAAAACGAGTGTTCTCACGAACATCGTTTCTTTATATATAACTAAATATATGTAAGGATGGGTACAGCCATCCCGCCGGGAAATATAAAGGAGGCCTGAAACCAGGCACCCACAGATACGCAGTCCTGGAGAGCCACAGACACCTCCCCTCGCCGGGGAACCAGCCAGTGTTAACAACCACGTGTGGCCTAACACTGCTCATCGGTCAGGTTTTTTCACGGTGAAACCGAGAAAAACCCGCCGGAAGGCAAACCCCACCCTGAACAGACACCATCTGAACAAAACGACACGAGGAGAGACACGCACGACTAACCAAGGTCACAACATAATCCGTGGAATTAGCCAATACACAACTAAACCAGGAAACAAATATAGTCCGAGGAATTAGCCAATACACAACTAAAACCCGGATACACATGACACAGTAGGGCATATTTATAAAATAAATAATAACACTAGACATGTGGCAAAGCTACGAGCGGCTGGCTAGGCCTAGGTAGACGGCATGAAAATAGTTGAAATATAAACACACACTGGAATATCACAACAGGAACCACCGCCAACACACCACCGAAGCGATAACTTCCCAACCCCGGGAAGCCTGACACGGACCCAGAAAAAACTTCACTAAGTGAAGAAAAATACGCTGGGAACGTCAGCAAACACAGCTTACCTCATCAGAAGGATAGAAGGCAGCAATAATTAACGCGTAATGAAAGCCGCCTGCATCACCAACTAAACCAAACTGTGAAAAGTTCACGTGTCCACAACAGGACCACGAGGGTACATCCGAAATAGATGCCCCATACATACGACCCAAAATACATTGCACTGCGGGCAACCAGCCCAGGACACTCCTGCTACGCCTATCCTAACCTTACTCGATACATCCCAGAGTAAACAAATGAGAAAAAACTCACTAGGGACGCCACGAATGCGGAACCAGCGGAGCCTGAAAGGAACGTCCGGGCAGGCTGAGCGCAGAGCAAAGAAGGAGGAATGACGCCTGAATCAGCGTCTGGTCAGAAATCCACACAAGTACATCCACGATATGATGGAAAGCTTATTGGATAGTTATTCTTATTTTCTTTTTGTTTTTATTTTTTACGAAGTTTTTTCGTAGTGAGAACCCAATTCATAATGACTGAAGCCATGAGTGAGGTCGCGTGCGCTCATGATGAAGGCTCCTCAGTTTTTAAATGCTCTGCGCGGTAGATTCAAACTACGGCGGATTAGTGTTTGAAGAGGATGCCTTATGTAATAGGCATGTTCGTCAATGATGGAGGGGCCACTAATAAATACTGCCGCACCCACTCTGAGCGCGATGGCAACCCGGAGCGCTTCAGCATCCAAGTGAGTTCCAAGAGGTGGGATGGGGATGGCGTGTAACCACAAGCCACTCTCCGAACGGGCTGCTGCCTGGAGGCGTGCTTTTGCAACCTGGTCTGCATTGGTTAGGAGATTTTCTTGAGTTTTCTTCGCCGAGATGGTATCCCACGCTTTCTGCTTGCTCCTGGAGGTACCCTGAGGCTCCTCCTCTACTCCTGTACTTCCCTTCCAGGTGTTAATCGCTGCTGTTACGTCCCCATTAAGTGTCATTCCGGGTTGAGAAGAAAGGATGGACAATACAAGGTCGTTGGTCGCGATGAGGGAAGAGATAAAGGCTGGGGAGGCAATATCCGAGGCTCTCCGTATGCCCAAGCCCCCGAGGCGGACAGGAAGGGTGGCTTGTGTCCAGGCCCGTTCTTTAAATTCCACGTTGGTGATGCTGGTCACTGCTTCTCGGATTATGCTGTCTAATTCTTGGAGGCCACCATTGTTCGTGTAAGTCATCGATGTGCGCAGGAGGTATTGGAGTTTTGGGATGGAGAAACAGTTCTTGAGCAGGGCCAGAGCTGAGTGGGCATCGATGTGTATCAGGCGACTCACGAGACGTTGAAGCTCCTCCTTTTTAACTTGAAGTGCTGGTGGGATTGCTGCCAGAGTTAGTGGGGAACCTAATAGGGTTTGCTGGTGCTCCTGAAGGATCTTTACATCTGGCAATATGTTTCGAAACAGGGCCTGAGTCTCTTCTCCTTGTTCACGTGTGTGGTTGAGGAGGACAAGTTCACATTTGGTGTCATTTATCACTAGCCCGGCCTGGCCGAGGTCAGTTACGATGTTATTTAGGTCGGTTAGAACGTTCTCTACTGACCCACCCAAGGTTGCATCGTCCAGGTACCATACATTCAGTTCTGACCTTACTTTGTTAGCTGCTGCATCCACCCCTATTGAGAAAACAGCAGGACCACCTGGATCTCCCTGCTGTAACCCGGTCGCTGATGGGATTACCGTCTCGCCAAAAATCAGGATTGAAGGTTTGGAATAAGCCTGCCAAAGTAGGGGTACAGAGTGGGGATGTGTTCTTGAGCTGCACGGAGGAAGACATCCCTGCGAATGCTGTTGAATGCGTTCCGCATGTCAATCTTTAGAAGCACTCTGTTTCTTGGGCTTGGCTGAGGTAGGTGCGGGTTGCGTGTACAGCAGCTTCACACCCCCCTGGAGTTCCGAAACCTAGTTGAACTGGTCTTAAGTGTTGACCTAGGCCATTCGAGAGTGGTTTCAAACCCACCTTTGTGGCAAGGCGGCGGAAGGTGTTCCCTACTGCTATTGGGCGCACACCGCCATCTTTTTTTGCCAGTGCACAGAGTGATGCCCCAAAAAATAGGGGTGTGGCACAGTCGGGTACTTCCCCTCTTAAAACCATGTTGATGAATTTGGTGAGGGTTTCCAAGAGTGCCTCCCCAGCAGCTCCTGATCCCTGACCCAAGAGGCCTTTGAGGTGGGCGGGTCGGATACCATCTGGGCCCGCGGCTGAGCCTGCTGGGAATGAAGTCACTGCGGCCACCTGCTCCTTCGTGACAACTAAAGGTTGGCGCATCTGGTCATTTGGGGCAGGGTGGAGGTTTAGGTCCCTAGTTGTAGGTGGGTGCTTTTCTTGTAGGGCTTCAACAACTTCGGTGCCTTGACCAGCAAAACCTTCTGAAGAGGACAACAGTCTGACGGCCCCTTTGATGTCACTATCCGCCAGCTTCGCCGCGACCCTCTTACGTAGCTGTTCAGCCTCTTCCTCTTCCTTGTCCTGGTGCTTCTGGGCCCTGTTTGGTTGCTGTTCGGGGGGTTCCACCAGTTTGTTTCCATCCATATACTGTGCTACTTGACATTTCACTCTGGTGGCTAGTGAAACCTGAAGATGGTCTTGTATGTTGGTTCTGGGTGGTTTTTGGAGGGCCCCATAGGAGAAACCCAGGAGCTGTGCCCATGCAAGGGGTGTCTTGAGCTGTAGGGCCTGCTTTATGATGGTTGTAAGGGCCTCCGCCACTTGGATTCTGGCTCCTTTAGGTACCCGGGCAAGGACCTGGATCCGCGCTTTCCATTTGGTCACAAGTTGGGTCAAGTTGGCGACCGGTGTTGCCGGTGTTACCCCGGTTGGCTCTGCAGTGGGCCCTGGGCATGCGAGACATTTCCAGTTTGGTTGTTCTCCTGATGTTTTCTTTGTCAGCTTAGCACAAGATAAATGAATAGATCTAAGACAGCCGTAACATTTTCGCGAATTCTTTCTTGCATTGGTTATTCCGCACTTAAAACACTTAGTATCTGCTAGGCCATAGTCTTCCAAGATTATCCGATCCTCTGCCTCTACCAAGCCGTCCTCCTGATCTTCCCGTGGTGCTTCCATTTCTACCATGTCTCCCTTGTTTCAGAAACCCCGGGAAATCTCTCCTGGCACATATCTAGATTATTGCTGTTGTTATTAATGTATAATTGGCTGGATGCATAAAATATAGGTTTGACTCCTGTAAGGAGATAAAGAAAACCTAATATTTAGTAGTGGCCCCGTAATCATTGACGAACATGCCTATTACATAAGGCATCCTCTTCAAACACTCATCCGCCGTAGTTTGAATCTACCGCGCAGAGCATTTAAAATCTGAGGAGCCTTCATCATGAGCGCACGCGACCTCACTCATGGCTTCAGTCATTATGAATTGGGTTCTCACTACGAAAAAACTTCGTAAAAAATAAAAACAAAAAGAAAATAAGAATAACTATCCAATAAGGTTTCCATCATATCGTGGATGTACTTGTGTGGATCTTTGACCAGACGCTGATTCAGGCGTCATTCTTCCTTCACTGACATATCAAGTAAACCAAAATCCTTAATACATCAACGAATGGGAAGGGGATGGTCGGGAGGGCCCCAGTCGTCAATGATTACGGGGCCACTACTAAATATTAGGTTTTCTTTATCTCCTTACAGGAGTCAAACCTATAATTTATTAGTGGCCCCTCCATCATTGACGAACATGCCTGATTTCTAAGACTGGAGGGGGACATTCGTAATCATATCATAACTCTAGAAAAGCAGATAACAAACAGCACCACATAGTATTCTTACTTTGAAAATATATTTAAATACGGCGCAGCCCATATATATACAAGAAAGGGGTTCAGGCAGGTGCGTGCTTCAAAGAAGCCTGCTTGACAAAAAAGGGTAACTCTGAAGATTCTGTGAACAGATCTGTAGTTACAAAGGCACCCCACTCAACGAGTGGTGACAAAAATAACAAGTTATAATTTTACATGTGCACATAATAAACCCCAAAATAATCGTGGAGATAATTTGCAAAAGATCTCCACTGTTTAATATTAAATTGCTTTCACAGCTAAAACTTACTATAACAACCCCGTTGTTTTGTACTAACATTGTACTAGCACAATTTCTCGCAGAGAAATTTTCATATCACATTAACCATAAATTGTATCACAGCTCTTACACTCCGGCGGGGTCTAGGGTGTCCTATGTTAACTGACTGCACCCCCCCCCCCCCCCTTTTTCTTGAAAGTAAACAAAAGTGACTGAAGGGCCACCTAGACCCTCTGCCTTAAAGCTATACATGGTAAGGAAGGTTTGTCTAGAGCAACTGACTAGTATCTAGTCAAAAACGTATGATTAGACGCCCACAACTGTGTGGACGAAATATCTTCTAATGAAAAATTCTTCAGGAAACGTAAAGAGGCTGCCCATTTGCGTAAATTGTGGGCCCTACCCACAACGCCGGGATTACTCTCTTTAATGACTTCGACCAGAAGAGAAGCTAATCTCCGTTTCAGTAAGCGTTTACCCGTACTCGCTACCCATAAAGCACCTTGGGGGTTGAGAGGAGCCACTCTCAAATATTTGGTTAGAGCTTGCACTGGACATAGATTATGATGCACCTTTCCCCTTTTTAACGCCGGCACCGTGAACTCAGAAAACACGTGTGCACTGTGCTCATTCTTGGCTACAAATCCCGGGGAAGGTGCAATGTGAATACAATCATTAAGTCTACCAAACCTAAGGTAATTAGGTGTGTTGCTCATCGCCGCCAGCTCAGACACTCTGTTCCCGGTGGCCAAAGTCAAAAGGAATACAGCCTTTTTTTAAAGTAATGCAAAATCTGCAGTACTGTATTTTGGTACAGACGAGAGTGAAGTAAAGACAATGCCTTGTCCAGAGACCAAGTAGGCATGAGCTGACGGGGAGGTGGGCGGAGTTTAAAACATGCCCTCATAGAACCTGTTTCCTCCGCCACCGGTATGGAGAGACCTGTAAGGTCTAAAAAGGGCACTCTAATTGCAGTTAAGTGATTTTTTAACGTTACCACAGATAAATGTTTCTGCTCAAACAGATAATTTAAATAATTAAAAACTAATGCTACTGAGGGCACAGTCTGTTCTGTTCTAATGATCCAAGAAGTAAAGGCTTGCCAATGTGAGTGATACTGTCGTTTCGTAGACTGAGTATATTGATTTAATAATTTATTGGTCACATCTCTACCGTATGGTGCTAGCCACTTGGCCTCCTGAATGTCCATAATGCAAAAGTCAGCGAGGTCGCTAGGTTGCCAATCGTGTCTAAGTGGAAATACCCGACCGGGAGCGACACCGGGTGCGGGCACCACGTCTTTAATTGCTGGTACCACAACTGCGCCGGCCACAGGGGCGCGACTAGTGAGACGAAGCCTCGATAATCTCGTAGTTTGTTCACTACGTGGCACATTAGTGACGTGTCTGGCGGCGGAAACAGATAGATGGAGCTCCATCTGTTCCAGTCTGTCACTAGGGCGTCTGGCCCCCCTGCCGGCGTTTTCGTCCGGCGGGTGAGGTATAGAGGGAGTTTGTGAGTCTCCTCGGACGCAAACAGATCCACTTGTGGATGGGAGAGCTCTGCAATCATTTGGTTGAAAATGGGTTGCTTGAGCTCCCATTCTACTGTCGTGCTCTGTCTCCGGGACAGAGCGTCTGCCCAGACGTTTGCTACGCCTGGGAGATAAGATGCGTGAAGATAAATGTCTAGTCTGTTGGCTAGAGTAAAAATCTCTTCCGACACGTTTAGCAACTTCCTTGACCTCGTTGACCCCTGTTTCTGAATACAGTGAACCGCGTTCAGATTGTCCATTCTGAAGGCCACCGACTTGCCCCGTAAAGCAGGGCCGTGAGCCTGAAGGAAATACAAGGGGACTAGTAATTCTTTGACATTGATGTGGGAGATTTCTAAGTGGGACCAAAGCCCCTGACCCTGGTGCCCCTGATTTGACTGAAATCCCCAACCTATTGTGCCTGACGCATCCGTTTCTACCCATACCGTTGGCGGAGGAGAGGTCCATGACATTATTGAGTGCAACGTTTCCCTCTTCACCCAGACCGCTAGTAAGGTGTGGATTAATTTCGGGATGGGCCATAATTTTCCCGCCGGTAATAGTGGGAAATATTTGTTGCCTTCCAATATTAAACGTTTTACTTTCAACCGGCCCAACATAACAGTTAGTTGAATCCAGTTGAGAGAGCCGACCAGAGACTCCCAGACCCTCCGCGTCGTAGTCAGACTGTGAAGAAACATGAACAGTTTCCTGCGAAACCTGTTGCGATTGTCCACACTCTGACTCAGAGTGAGAGCAGCCGTGTCCCAGACCAGCCCTATCCACTGAATTACTCGTGAGGGAACAAGGTTTGACTTTACCAGATTTACCTTGAACCCTAGAGTTTTGACATGATTTAAAATTCTGTTGACATGTTTGATGCATAATTGTTCTGTCTCTGCCACCACCAGCCAGTCGTCTAGGTACCACAAAACTCTGATTCCTTGCTTTAACAACGGCATCAGGGCTTGCCGGACTAATTTCGTGAATAATCGAGGTGCCAGGTTCAAACCGAATGGCATCCTCTGAAAAACAAAATTTTGGTGCCTGATCCGTAAGGCCAGAAACCTTTGAAATCTTTTGTTGACCGATACGTGCCAATAGGCGTCTGTCAGGTCTAGGGAACACATCCAACCTCCCGGTGGAAGTGTTAGCCTGATTTGGTGTACTGTTAACATTCGGAATGACTCGTTGTGAATGTGAAGGTTCAGATAAGACAGGTCTACGACCGGTCGCATCTGAACACTGTCCCTTTTGGGAACCAAAAATAGCTTGGACGTGAATACAGGGTAATTTTGGGGGACCGGGATGATGACATTCTTGGCAATCATTTCCTGGACCAGTGACTCCACCTCTAAAGAAACAAAATTTGCCGTTGTCGGCTGACGTAAGCGAGGTCGCCGGAGCCACTGCCAAGTGATGCCTTTGCGTGCCACCATTCGTGCCCAAGTGTTTAACGGCCATGCTTGGTGACACGTTCGGAACGAACCAGTTAGCAGACAAGGGTTCGCCGGCTGTACTACCCTCGGATCCGCCGGCCTTAAGATTGGCACCGGGAGTGAGAGAGACTTTAGTTTTTTTATGGTGGAGTTGGTGGTGCTGGACGCTTCGCCGGCTGGCTGGCGTTGGCCGAAGACGGGCCCTGACCTGGCTTATTATGGCCGCGTCCTCTCTGACCTGAAAACCTACTCTGTCTATGCCTGTACTGACCTTGAGGGGAGGGGGAGGACTTAGGTGGAAGAAAGGGCTTAGATCCCCCCGGCTGAGCCTTAACGGCTGGCCTGGGTTTGGGGAAGTTAAAGGCAGGTTTCTTAGAAGGGGTGGGACTGTGTTTAAAAGCCTGCGCCATATTAAACACCGTTCGCCACACGTCAGGGGACATTAAAGAGGGAGTGAGCACTGGTGACATGACCACCTGATTCGCAATGCGATCAGGCAGTTTGCGGACTAAAGACATTCTGAGGTCTTGTCTCGCTCGTACCGCCTCAAGCAAGGCGGTGCGGATGTCACCCAGAGATTGGATTGACGACTGAAGAAGCAGTCGCCGGGACAATTCAACCGATCGTCTGGCATCCGCGTCTGCGATTGCCTGAGTGGACCGGAGCAAAGACTTTGCTACCTGTTGAGACACTATGTATTGAGAGAACAGGCGAAAAGCTTTCCCCCTTAGCCTAAATTCTCGGTCTAGGTGAGTTGGGGTAGGGGTAGTGAAAGGGTCTTTTAGCTCACAAAGATTAATTTTAGGGGCAGCTAAGAAAGCAAACAAAGCTGAAGGGACTCCGCCGGCAGAACACACTGGCATGGAGAACCAAGAATGAGTATCTTGAGGGATCTGGTGGGAAGATTTGGAAGTAAATGTGGTCGCAAAGTTTTGAGCCTCTGTCTCCCATTCCACCCAAGGTCCTGGACCCAACTGCCCCACCTTCAAGACTGGATTAGCTGCTGCGTCTGTGACGGTTTGCAAATCAAGTTCTGGAGTGAGAGCTGACAGAGTCTTAATGTCATTAAACCCATCCAGCTTAGACCAGTCTGAAAACAATTTTGAAGCTGAGGCAGGGGGTAAAGCCGGCTTAGTAGCATAAACAAAATAGTCCTGGTGATAATAACTAGGTATAACCTTTATATTAACGTCTAGTACATTTCCCAAAGTATCCAAGGCCCTTAATTTCTTAGATTTATTGCCCTGGATGACCCACTCACGCGGTACTGGGAGTTCCCCTGACAAGGTAGGTTGGGCGAGCTCTGGTTTAGTGGGGGTCAAAAGGACCCATGACTCGTCTGGTCCGTAAAGCAAGGGCATAGCTACCTTTCTGAGAGGCGCCTTGTCTAGAGGGGGTGGATTGACATCCGTTATAACCCTTACATTCGAAGTGGTCAATGCCGCCGTAGCAGGCCTAGTAACCACTGATGGTGACAGAGTGGGAGGGTGAGGGATCTGAGTTAAAGCAATTGAAGTCATCAGAGGCCGTACCGTAGAACTTGTCGTGGGAGCTCCCAAGTCCACTGTGGGAGTTTCCTGTTGTTGGCCAAAAAATTTAGATAAAGCATTACTAAGTAGCCCATCAATTTCCTGTGCAGTGACAAATTGACTTGATGATGTACTCACTGGTGAATCATTAATATCCTGCGCGGCGTCTAAGCCTGAACCTGACTCTTACCCTTCCATATCCGAAATCATTGAAACCTCGTCTTTATCATCCTGTTCTTCCTGAGAAGATCCCGCCGAAGCTGGGGTACCTTGTTGCCAAGATAAGTCAGGAATAGAGGATGGGATCGCCGCGTCCCCGTGGACGTCAGCCACTGTGTGAATAGTTTGAGCCGGAAGTGGGTGGTCAGACCCCGGCTGAGAAAATCGCCAAACACCGAGGCCTTGGCCTACACTCCCTTGGGAGTCTGAAACACTCTCAATCACTGATCCCCCTGAACTCTCCAATTCCAGGGTTAAAATGTTAATGGGTAAATCATCTTTAGGTACAGGCACTATACTGGACCCTTGAGACCGAACACAAACTCTGTCTGGGGTAGAGGTACGATGAGAAGCACTAGAAACTGGCGAATGTCGGGAGGCCTTTCTATTATGGGAATCCTTTTTTGAAGATTTATGGCTGCGGTGTGACCGTGAACTACTCTTCGATTTGGAGAATTTATCGCCGTGACCACTGGTGGAACTTTCCGTCTTACTCTTCTTACTCGATGGTGAAGAGGCAAGACTAGGTGGCTGGTGTCTGAGAGGTGACCTAGACCGAGATCTCCCCCGAGACGGGGAGGCTGCCGCCGGGGGTGTAGGCTCTCTTGGACGTTTCGTAGTAGCAGCAGAAGACACAGAACCCTGACCAGTCTCCGCCGGCTGACGGCTAGTTACTCGAGAGGAACGTTTAGGGGGAGGGTGTTCGAAAAGAAGCCTATCCCAAAGAGGGACGTTTGTCACATTGAAGTGACTTATGAGCCACAATCGTAGTATACGCTGACATCTGTTGCCTAACCTCTCGTAAGGCGACTGCTGCGGTCTTATCATTGTCGCGGAGGACCTTGACAATTAATTGGGAGCAAAAGGAACAGTTGCGCATCACCCACAGACCCCTTGAACGGTCTAGACATTTAACACACTTGATGCAAAGAGTGTGCGCAAAAATAGGGATACCGGCACAGGTAGGGGTAATGCATAAAGCAAAAACTGGGGCCAAGGTAGCCATGACAGAGACTGGTGGGGAAAACTACTGCAGGGTCTGTATTGGTCCGCCGGAGCCCAGCTCTGGAAAAAAAGAAAATTTCCAGGAATTAATGCTCATAAGCTTAACCCAACATGTTCGCACACAAGTGTTAATAACCCGCCGGGTAACGAGACGTAATGACACAACGATCACAGCTCGCTACGCGGCGGGGTTCTATAAAGATTTCAGAATATCTAAACATATCTTTAACCCGGGAACTGCGGGGAGACTCTTAAGAGTTCCCCCGGCGGACTGCGGGGAGACTCTTATGAGTGAGTGAAAAAAAAAATCAACTTTTGACATAGATTTTTTTTTTTTTTTTTTTTTTTTTTTTTGGCCCCTGGGCCATGCAAAATCTCAGTCCTCTACCTCCCCTCCTTCCCCACTTTCCTCCTCTCCTTCAGTTATCACCTATTTTCCCTGTTATTCCCTTATTCTGAGGTATATTTTCGTGCTAACATTAGCGAGTTGCAAGCAGGGTGTTGTCATCACTGATGGCAAGCGAGTGCAAGAGAGAGAGAGAGTATCGATCGACTGTGTCTCAGTGGCCTTGGGGGAAATTGGCGGGAAAGCAGATTGCCTCACCCATACATTATACAACTCGCGGCCTGTATCTCCGATTTTGACCATCCAAACGCTGTTTTCACTCGTTTTATTGTTGTTTCAGGTTAATACCTTTATAATCAACCCATAATAGGCGCATATGAGTAATGCTATTAATGGCACAATGAATATTTTAGTGACGGAAACACCTCAAATACGTCAGCACAGGGGGACGTTTCCAATTACCCCCATGCGCACTTCAGAGGTTAAGAAAGTGAAGAATACCCTCTGACATAATATAAAGGACCAGAATGGCGTTTATAGTCTTTCCGGTGGTGACTGTTTCAAGATTCAATTTTGGAAAACAACCCCCCACAAAGACGCCGGCACCTGAATTATTTAGCAGAATAACACAGGGCAGGCTGATACGAGATCTGATTTCTAACGAATTGTCACAAAAGATCGCCGTAAGTTTGAAGGCGGCGATACATTAACGTATCTCTCAATTAAGTGGTTAATGAAATTGAATTGTAAATTCCTTATTTCCTCCTCCCAGGAGCACCCGCCGGGTGTGAAAAAAGATGTTAACCCTAATTGAACCTTCGATCGCCGTAAGTGTGAAGGCGGCGATGCATATAGTATCACTAAAATGGATCGGTTAACTAACTGAATGACCCAGTCGTTCATCCCACCCTACCAAGGTGCACCCGCCGGGTGAGATGTCAAAACGTTAACCCCATAAGTTCCTGTCCCCACTTCTTTGTAAAAGATTTCCGGGGAGGAAAGCCCTTAACCACAGCTAGGTTTTTCCTGTGGTTTGTAAAACCGGGTAGAAAAACTTCATAACATATGTCCGCATGAACAATGTTAGATGGGTACAGCCAATCCGCCGGGAATCAAAGGGAGCCTGAAAACAGGCACCAACACAGAGACGCAGTCCTGGAGAGCCACAGACACCTCATCGCCGGGGACACAAGCCTGTGTTGAAACCACGCGTGGCCCAACACGGCTCTCGGCCGGGTTTTTTCATGGTGAACCGAGAAAAACCCGCCGGAAAGTAACCCACCCCGTTCAGAAACCATCTGAACGCACATAGGACTCGAGAGAAAGCCAAGCACGACTAGCCTAGGGTCCACACAATAATCCGTGGAATTAGCCAATACACAACTAAACCAGGAAACATCATAGTCCGTGGAATTAGCCAATACACAACTAAACCCGGATACACATGACACAGTAGGACATATTTATAAAATAAACAATAACACTTGTACATGTGGCAAAGCTACGAGCGGCTGGCTAGGCCTAAGTAGACGGCATAAGAAATGTTGAAATCTAAACAAAAAACACTGGAAATATAACAACAGGAACCACCGCCAACACACCACTGTAGCAAATACTTCCGGCAAAGGGAAGACTGACTCGGGACCCAGAAAAAACTTCACTAAGTGAAGAAAAATACGCTGGGAACGTCAGTAAGCAACGCTTACCTCATCAGAAAGATAAAAGGCAGCATAACTAACGCGTAATGAAAGCCGCCTGCATCACAAGCTAACTCAACTGTGAAAAGTTCACAAGTCCACAACAGGACCACGAGGGTACATCCGAAATAGATGCCCCAAAGACACGACCCAAAATACACTGCACTGCGGGCAACCAGCCCAGGACACTCCTGCTACGCATATCCTAACCTTACTCGATACATCCCGGAGTAAACAAATGAGAAAAAACTCACTAGGGACGCAGCAAATGCGGAACCAGCGGAGCGTGGGGAGACACGTCCGGGCAGGCTGAGCGCAGAGCAGAGAAGGAAGAATGACGCCTGAATCAGCGTCTGGTCAAAGATCCACACAAGTACATCCACGATATGATGGAAAGCTTATTGGATAGTTATTCTTATTTTCTTTTTGTTTTTATTTTTTACGAAGTTTTTTCGTAGTGAGAACCCAATTCATAATGACTGAAGCCATGAGTGAGGTCGCGTGCGCTCATGATGAAGGCTCCTCAGATTTTAAATGCTCTGCACGGTAGATTCAAACTACGGCGGATTAGTGTTTGAAGAGGATGCCTTATGTAATAGGCATGTTCGTCAATGATTACGGGGCCACTACTAAATATTAGGTTTTCTTTATCTCCTTACAGGAGTCAAACCTATAATATGTGCGATTAGTTTGCTTGGGAAACAGATTAACTTGCTCATGTAGTAATGTACACCCTATGTGGTGGATTGTGTTCTTTTATTTAATAATTTTCATTTTAGTAAGCGTTGTTTCCACATAGCGATTTTGATAATTTAATTTGACTTTATATTGTCCTTGTCCCAATTTTGGTTTGTTTAGTTTGCAAGTTTTACATTTTAATTAATAATTAATTTATATATAGGGTAAGGTTATAAGGGTTAATATTAGCCAGGAATTAACTCACCAATAGTTCCACGTGGCAATGAGGCAAGGGAGAACGTTTTACCCAATATGGCGGTGGACAATGGGGAACGAGACTTCGGTCCCGAGACACGAGTCAAGTTAAAGAAAGAATAAATGATTACATGGGAATGGACATGATTATTATGCTTATCTGTCAGTCAGTCATGGCGTCGATGAGAGCGTCGTGATGGTGTAGCTGTATGTATTGTTGACAGTGTATTGTGATTAGAGGCTCAAAAGCACGATCAACTGAGGGCGGAAAATTAGATGTTAACTGGTTGGTGTTCGTGAAGGCTCTGCTGTTCCTCGAAGGCACACCTTGCTGCCTTGGCAAAACGCCAGGAGCCCAAATTATCGTACCGCATCTAGGTTGCTCTATACGATAAATTATATTAATATATACGATAAATTCATATATACTACATACGACCATGGCAATATTGCTTAATAGCATATTGTGCCTTTTATAACTTAACTTATTTACAATCTTATAATATACAATCTGCTCGTCCTACGTCGTGCTGTAGGAGCGATCATGACGTCACAGAGACATACGAGATCACAAAAGAGTCATAGCCTATCGTATTTACGATAGTTAGGTTAGCCTATGGGGCGACTGACACTGTTGTTGTTTTGTTCCCCAAGCTGCCTGGCCGAACAGCACCAAGGCCCCGAGCTAGGCCAAGGCCATAATCGAGCGCCCCCAAAAAACCCTTCCTGCCGACCACAATAAAGCCTGGGTGACCGAAGCCATTCCATGGCGGGGAGCTGAGGAGGGTGCGGAAACGCCCGGGAAACCAAAGCCCCACCCAGGGCCCTGTACCCCTCAGCAGTTATGAAGAGAAAGTTGAGGGGCAAAGGAAAAATGTGACACTTTGGCTTCCAATCTTGGTAGATTGGGAGGTCAATCCACAGAAGAGACGCCGTCACTTGAGATCTAGAAAATATATAAGTAAAAGGAACAGTCTGAGTAAGCTATGGGTATGGCAGAGATCGCTCAGTTCTCACTCTGATACACCAGCCCATCACCACATGACTAGAACCCAATCCTCTCAGCATCAGCTAGGAAAGGGCCTAGAAAGCTGCCTTTGGCGGGGGGATAGCTCCCCTATTTCAACCCCTTTCGGGTTTGGGCACCCGTCCGACTGACACTGTTACCAGAACCACGTATCCTCGAGTCAAGTAGGCCCGGGGAAACGAAAAGGAACTGACAAAAGTGTGAACCAGGCGACGAATTACAAGACTACCAACTATGGACATGTTGAAAAACAAGTCAGAAGGGCTTATAGGTCAAGTGGAGACCAAAGCAGCATGTTTGAAAGAGAATAAAGGCTGTATGCCCTATGCTCTTACAAAAGCAGAATCTGGAGAAACTTCATGCTCAAGTCTTTTAAAACTTCGACACGTAGTCATACGAAAAACAAATACAACAAAAAACACGAAAAAGGGGAAAAGAAACACAATGCATCACGCGGGAAGCATACATCCCCCCCATGTTACGTTAAGGGTTATTAAAGTGAACACAAACCCGAAAAGCGAGGGTAGAATAGCTCACTCAACGACCGCTATGCGGCGCCGAGGACCAACCACCCCCGAAGTAAACAATATAATTCAACACGCCTCCAGCACTAAGCGCACACCAAAAACACGCTATAAATACGAAAATAGTGCTGCCTACATCACTGAAACGTCCTTCTAAAACCTCAACAGCCTGAAAAGGCTCACACTCACTTAGTTGAAGCGAAGGGACAGGCAAAAACAGGCACTCGCGGAACACAGAAAAAGGCGTGTGTCATCGACGATGTGCGCAAAGAGACTGATACTGTTACATGTACTGGTGCAGGCTCATAGAAAATAGAGCATGGCTAAGAGGAGAGCAGCTAGATTAAATGGGTACGGTAACTATAACTTCTTTCTCTCCTTCGCTTTCTCTTCCTTCTTTAGTCGTCTCGGAGTGTGTACAACGTGCCTAGTAGTGAATTGAGGTGCAACTCTAGAGATTATTAGTATTGTACTTCGCGTGAGTACCGATAAATCGGCCCGCTGTGGTAGCGGCTGAGATCTTAAGCCCTACGTTGGAAACGTAGAGACTGCTACTAAATCTCTAGGTCTAGCGAAAAACTTAGGTCTAGCGGAAAAGTAGCAAAATTGACACCACTCTTGCTAATTTCTTACGATCCCATAACTTGGTATGTGGGTGTTTTATTGGCCAGTTGGATGATATATTGCAGATGTAGTTATAACTACATCTGCAATATAACATAAAATACTCATATAATGATTCGGTTTGAGCTAAAGGGTGGGTAATATAGGTGGATAGGGGAACAATTCGGGGTCCTGGAACCAAACTAATTAATCCCATAAAGCCGTCCTTTCGCCCAACGTAATTTCGGTCTGCGTACGGTATTTTCGGAACGGAACCTGTTTGCTAACCGAGGGTGTACTGTACTCCCTCCATCTTTCGACTCTCATTGCTTCTCGGCTAGCATTCTCCCATTCTTATCTGTCACATCCTTACTGTTTCCCTTGCTACCTTCCCTAACTTTCTTGACTTCTTTCCAGAATAGTTTCTTACACTGCCTCCATTTTACACTCAGATTACTTCAAAATTCCTCATCTACTCTTCTCTTACTTTCCTTCACTACTCTCTTCACCACTCTCTTTCTCTCCACGTACCTCTCTCGTTTCTGACTCTCCAAATCTTCATTCCCTCTTCTACCCAACCACTCTCTATACGCTGTATTCTTGTCTTCCACAACTATTTTTACCTCTTCTGTCCACCATGCTGTACCCTTCACTCCCCTCCCTCTTCTCCTTACTCCACACACGCTGCACAGATCTCTTCCTTAAACACCTTGCTCATCTCCTCCACTTCCTCCATATCTTCCAGGTCGAACCCACCTAGTCGTTTTTCTACTGCTCTCCTGTACTCTTCCCTGATTTCCTCCTCCTTTAGCCCCTCCACCCTCCTCACCATTCCACCTTCCTCCAGCTCTCCTCACCCACTTCTTTTGTATCCTAATTTTAGCTACTACTACATAATGATCAGACAGACCCCCTCCAATACACCCTAGCATCCAGCACAGATTTCTTCATTCATTCATCCACACATATACTGTATAATCAATCAGTGCTTTTCGTTCCACCACTGTCTTATCCTTATCCTTGATCTTCCACACCACTTTCCATGTGTACCTGTGTATCATTCATTATCATTAACATTATTGTAGAGCAATAATTGAGAGATTTCCGAACAGGGATGGTGTGGTGCGGGAGGGGGCCCAGGTGGACATTGCGGGAACCCTGGCATTGCTGACTGGTGTAGGGATCCCAACGGGCAACCTTGGTCGTCCACTATCACAGAGTCTCACACACCTGGGTCTGAGCTCCCGTCTGGCGGCACATCGCAGGGCCGCAAGGCAACTCCTAGCCGTGGCCAGAGCTTCGGGAGTCGCAACTGATCATGGTAAGTAATATGTCTCACTTCATGCACACACACTATCGTGTAATACGATAGATAAGTCAAAATATATGCTAGCGTACGTCTCTGTGACGTGTCTAGTTAGGAGGTAGTTATTTAACGGTACGAGAGCGAGGTGGAAGGACAGAGAGGGAGAGGTAGACCGAACGAGAGGTGGAAGGATGGAGTGAGGAAGTATATGGATGAAGGCGGTGCTGGTTGGGAGGAGGGATGTCGACTGACTGGGGACAGAAGTGCATGGGGGCAGTTCGTTCGTGGCCACCCCTCCGGAGATCACGGCGTCAGGCAATAGATAGATAGAATATTTAACGGTCCAGTTATTCCACGGTTAAGGCGTAGGAAGTTAGATCTTGAATAATAAGATTGCAAGAAGTTGTAAGTAAGTTAAGATTATAAAAGGCCTTAATTAAAGTAAGAATCCTGCCAGCCAATCAACGCGCTGCATTTAACTATCTCTTTAGACCAGCTGAGTTTGACATTCCTGACGTTTCCCCCAACTCTGCCACACCCTCCCGTGCAGCCAATCAGGAGCCTCCGTTGTCGGAGCAATAAAAAACTGAGCCAGCCGCGCACACATCTTCATCTTTCAAATCGCTCTCGCTCCCTCCACAGGCCGTTTCTTCGAGTTGCAATAGGTCTATGACATCAGTGCAAGCCCTATACTCCCGTAAGCCACTACAAGATCTTTGCAACCATCTCCCTGGGACATATTACTAAGAGATAAGACCAGAGGAGAGGGTAAGAAATGTTCAAACCGCGCAGCTGGAGAAAGCACTGCCCGGGCGGCTGGCTCAACCAATCACAGCGCGGCAATTCGTGAGGCGGGGCTATAAAGAGGGGGGTGGGGCTGCAGACGTCACTCCTGTCATGGGTCCCACTGGGTTCACTTGCCAGCAACTCACACTCTATCCCTCACCTGGGCAACAATGGGAACTTGGCTACACCTGCTGGACCCAGCTCGCCTATCCCATCCCATTAAAGTCCACCTCTGGCCCAACACAGCTTTCATCTACTAACCAAATACACCACAAGTATCCTGGTGCTTGTCACCACATTGCTGGCTTACACACCTATAGCCAAGCAATTCAAAAGGGATGACAGATAGTAGATGGAACTGAAGATTTCCAGAAGAACTATTGGCCGGCCTTGAGGTGGCGAAGATTGTTCCAGAGATACCCAAGACTTTTTACAGGACCCTTATGGGCCCGAAATACCATTATTAAAAAGAGAGAAATGTTTGACAAACCCAGTGGTTCCAACCATTAGAATTGATGTGTTCTTATAGAATAAAATAAAAAGAAATAGATTAGACTCATGAATTAAATAAAAGGATGAAGTGTTGAGAGAATATAGCTGTCATTTATAGAAAAGGCTCCATGCCACTTAGCTACCAATAGTATAGGATCTTCTAGGTTAGTAGATAAATGTAAACTATAAAGATAAGGGGAAGATGAACTAAGAGATTAAAAGTTAGAAGCAACTATAGGAATGACGTGGGGTGGGTGCCCAACCCCAAAAGGGGTTGAAATAGAGGAGCTATCCCCCCGCCAAAGGCAGCTTTCTAGGGCCTTTCCTAGCTGATGCTGAGAGGATTGGGATCTAGTCATTTGGTGATGGGCTGGTCTATCAGAGTGAGAGCTGAGTGATCTCTGCCATACCCATAGCTTACTCTGACTGTTCCTTTTACTTATATATTTTCTAGATCTCAAGTGACGGCGTCTCTTCCGTGGATTGACCTCCCAATCTACCAAGATTGGAAGCCAAAGCGTGACATTTTTTCCTTTTCCCCTCAACTTTCTCTTCATAATTGCTGAGGGGCACAGGGCCCTGGGTGGGGCTTTGATTTCCTGGGCGTTTCCGCGCCCTCCTCAGCTCCCCGCCATGGAGTGGCTTCGGTCACCCAGGCTTTTTTGTGGTAGGCAGGGAGGGTTCTGTGGGGGCACTCGGTTGTGGCCTTGGCCTTGCTCGGGGCCTTGGGGCTGTTCGGCCAGGCAGCCTGGGGAACAGCAACAACAACAAACATGATGTGGGGATAAATAATAGTTGCAGATAGATTAGATCTAGCTTGAGAAATAGTTAGGACAGACACTAGTCCATATGATGAAATATACTTTTTGTTATAAAGGAAACATTGTTATTCGTAGCATTTAAGAATAATAATTCGCCGGTATGATAATGAACTTTGTGATCATGATATAATTAAGTAACAAGTCGAGGCGACTATTGTTAGGAAATATTGTAATCCTGAGATAAGTAGTTAGTGAGTTGATAAATATAGTATCGATCAGATTAAACATTAACACTTATGCTGCGGGCATATTTGGGCTATTTAGGGCATATTCAGGCACTCCTGAATGATTAATCAAGCATCTGCATTAAATTAACTGTATTCTGCCGAAAACTAGGCGAAAATAGCTTCAAAATGAGACCAGAACGAGCTTCGTAGTTGGCGGTGTTCACCCGCAGCGTTGCCAGGGTTCACCCGCAGCGTTGCCATAGACATGCGGGAAAACCGCTAATTATTAGCTCTCGCTCGCTCGGCAACACTGTTGTGAGACACCCGCGCGAGACACAGTCTCCCTCAGTGAGCGGCTCGCTGCTTTGAGGGTCGGAGGTGGGTCCCTCACACTCCCGCCCACTGACACTCGATTTCTACGGCTTTTACAGGCTTTTAAAGCCTGGAAATTACTGTAAATTGCCAGGACATTCCGGAACGTCACCCGCAGAGAATGGGTTAAGGATAATAATGTAATCATGACATATAGAGAATTAAGTGTTGAATATTGATAATATAGGTGTTTATGAAATATTGATTATATCGGACCATGTAATGAGATATATTATTTGAGTAAGTGGTGTCAGTGTTATTGAGTTTATTTATTTGTCAGATAGGAAGGCAGAGTGGAGATATTCCAAAAACAAAGGGTTATATTGATGTAGGTGCCTACGGGTATGGATTTATTTGTGTTAAAGATAAGAATATATATAATGTAAGAGTGTTAAAGATAGGGAAATAGAGGTCAAATTCATTAAAGCTTTGGTCTTTGGATTAGACATATTGAGGCCCGGTAAAGTTGATATATTATTTTGGAGACTAGTAATGTGCCTTTGGATCGAAGTCGGAGTGATTCAATACCTGAATAGCGGGTATCCAAATAGGTGGTAACGGGAACTTGCGAGTTCCAACGTACAATCTATTGTGGGTCGACGATAATATTCAATCTGAGTGTTGAACTCATTTTGGCCCGAACAGAGAATCAATTGCTAGGGGAACATAAAACTACAGTATGTACTCCAATTTTGCGAGAAATTGGTCGACATTGCAGGCCGAAAAAGTGGAATTCGCAAAATTGGATTAACTAACCTTATGGGGAGAGAAGGTGCATGTTTGTTTGTAAGTAGCAAATGGAAGGAATGTGTAAGAGAGTATGGGTCTGTGGGTTCAAGGATTGTGTGGGTGAGAATGAAAGTAGGAATACAAATGTGGGTGATTGTATGTGTGTATGCCCCGACAGAGGATATACTTGAAAGAAAGAAAGAGGAGTTCTGGATGAATGTGGAGGCGTGCCTGGAGAAGTTTGACAAGAACGAAAGAATATTTCTGATTGGGGATATGAATGGTAAGGTGGGTGATAGGAAAGTTGAGGGAGTGGTGGGAGGGTGGGGGGTACCATCAGAGGTGAATGGGAATGGTAGTGCACTTGTGGACGTATGTGTGGGGAGGAGGCTGTGGATAGCCAACACCTTCTTCCGACACAGAATGATCCACAGGTACACGTGGAAACGGATGTTGACGATGAAGGATAAGACAGTGGTGGAACGAAAGTCATTGATTGATTATGTATGTGTGGATGAACGAATGAAGAAATCTGTGATGGATGCTAGGGTGTATAGGGGTATTGGAGGGGGTCTGTCTGATCATTATGTAGTGGTAGCTAAGGTTAGGATACAAAAGAAGTGGGTGAGGAGAGCTGGAGGGAGGCGAGAGGAGGGTGGAATGGTGAGGAGGGTGGAGAGGTTGCAGGAGGAGGAAGTCAGGGAGGAGTACAGGAGAGCAGTGGAAAGACGACTAGGTGGGTTCGACCTGGAAGTTATGGAGGAAGTGGAGGAGATGAGCAAGGTGTTTAAGGATGAGATCTGTGCAGCATGTGAGGAGGTGTGTGGAGTGAGGAGAAGAGGGAGGGGAGTGAAAGGTACAGCATGGTGGACAGAAGGTAAGAATAGCCGTGGAAGAAAAGAAAGCATATAGAGAGTGGTTGGGTAGTAGAGGGAATGAAGATTCCGAGAGACAGAAGCGAGCGAGGTACGTGGAGAATAAGAGGGTGGTGAAGAGAGTAGTGAAGGAAAGTAAGAGAAGAGTAGATGAGGAATTTGGAAGGAATCTGAGTGTAAAATGGAGGGAGAGTAAGAAACTGTTCTGGAAAGAAGTCAAGAAAGTTAGGGAAGGTAGCAAGGGAAACAGTAAGGGTGTGAAAGATAAGAATGGGAGAATGCTAGCCGAGAAGCAAGAGAGAGTCAAAAGATGGAGGAAGTACTTCAGTGAGTTGCTAAATGTAAGGAATGAAGAGCCAGCAAACATAGCTGGATATGGTATGGGTGGGAGAAGAAGAGAAGTAGTGGAGGAGGAGGTGGGAATCAGGAGGTCAGAAGTGTGGGAATCCATGAAAAGAGTGAAGTTGGGGAAAGCACCAGGAACAGATGGAGTGTGTGGGGAAATGTTGAGGTATGGTGGTGAGATAGTGATAGAATGGGTATGGAAAATGTGCAAACTAGCATGGGAGAAGGGGAGTGCACCCGATGACTGGAAGACTGGCATAATAGTCCCCCTATATAAGGGCAAAGGGGAAAGAGGAGTGTGTGGTAACCACCGAGGAATATGTCTTCTAAGCGTAGTAGGGAAGGTATACAGTAGGGTAGTGATTGAGAGAGTGAGAGTGAGAACGGAGAAATGGATAGGCGACGAGCAGGGAGGTTTTAGGAAGGGAAGAGGATGTGTAGATCAGATTTTTACCCTGAATTGTGTTGTGGAGCAGTATCTGGAGAAGAAACAAAAGGTGTATTTATTAGTGGCCCCTCCATCATTGACGAACATGCCTATTACATAAGGCATCCTCTTCAAACACTAATCCGCCGTAGTTTTGAATCTACCGCGCAGAGCATTTAAAAACTGAGGAGCCTTCATCATGAGCGCACGCGACCTCACTCATGGCTTCAGTCATTATGAATTGGGTTCTCACTACGAAAAAACTTCGTAAAAAATAAAAAACAAAAAGAAAATAAGAATAACTATCTAATAAGCTTTCCATCATATCGTGGATGTACTTGTGTGGATCTCTGACCAGACGCTGAATCAGGCGTCATTCCTCCTTCTCTGCTCTGCGCTCAGCCTGCCCGGACGTGTCTCCCCACGCTCCGCTGGTTCCGCATTCGTTGCGTCCCTAGTGAGTTTTTTCTCATTTGTTTACTCCAGGATGTATCGAGTAAGGTTAGGATATGCGTAGCAGGAGTGTCCTGGGCTGGTTGCCCGCAGTGCAGTGTATTTTGGGTCGTGTGTTTGGGGCATCTATTTCGGATGTACCCTCGTGGTCCCATTGTGGACATGTGAACTTTTTCACAGTTGAGTTAGTTTGTGATGCAGGCGGCTTTCATTACGCGTTAATTATTGCTGCCTTTTATCTTTCTGATGAGGTAAGCTTTGCTTACTGACGTTCCCAGCGTATTTTTCTTCACTTAGTGAAGTTTTTTCTGGGTCCCGAGTCAGTCTTCCCTTTGCCGGAAGTATTTGCTACAGTGGTGTGTTGGCGGTGGTTCCTGTTGTGATATTTCCAGTGTTTTGTGTATATTTCAACATTTCTTATGCCGTCTACTTAGGCCTAGCCAGCCGCTCGTAGCTTTGCCACATGTACAAGTGTTATTGTTTATTATTTATAAATATGCCCTACTGTGTCATGTGTATCCGGGTTTTAGTTGTCCCGGATATGTTTGTTTTCTGGTTTAGTTGTGTATTGGCTAATTCCACGGATTATTGTGTGACCTTAGGTTAGTCGTGCGTGGCTTTCCTCGTGTCAGTTGTACGTTCAGATGGTGTCTGATCGGGGTGGGTTTCCTTCCGGCGGGTTTTTTCTCGGTTTCACCATGAAAAAAACCCGGCCGAGAGCCGTGTTGGGCCACACGTGGTTTTAACACTGGCTTGTGTCCCCGGCGATGGGGTGTCTGTGGCTCTCCAGGACTGCGTCTCTGTGGGTGCCTGGTTTCAGGCCTCCTTTGATTCCCGGCGGGATGGCTGTACCCATCTATAAAACGTTGTTCATGCGAACATACGTTATGTAGTTTTTCTACCCGGTTTTACAAACCACATGAAAAACCTAGCTGTTGTTTAAGGCTTTCCTCCCCGGCGATCTTTTACAAAGAAGTGGGGACAGGAACTTATGGGGTTAACGTTTGGACATCTCACCCGGCGGGTGTACCTTGGTAGGGTGGGATGAACGACTAAGTCATTCAGTTAGTTAACCAATCCATTTTTAAGTGATACTATATGTATCGCCGCCTTTACACTTACGGCGATTGAAGGTTCAATTAGGGTTAACATCGTTTTTTCACACCCGGCGGGTGCTCCTAGGTGGAGGAACTAAGGAATTTACAAATTCAATTTCGATTTAACCACTTAATTTAGTGATACAATTAGGTATCGCCGCCTTCAAACTTACGGCGATCTTTTTGTGACAATTCGTTAGAAATCAGATCTCGTATCAGCCTGCCCTGTGTTATTCTACTAAAATATTTCAAGGGCCGGCGTCTTTATGGGGGGTTGTTTTGTTCCAAAATTGAATCTTGAGACAGTCACCACCAGAAAGACTATAATCGCCATGCTGGACCGTTATATTATGTCAGAGGGTATTCTTCACTTTCTTTAAAAGATTTGTTTAGATATTCTGAACCCCGCCGCGTAGCGAGCTGTGATCGTTGTGTCATTACATCTCGTTATCCGGTGGGTTATTAACACTTGTGTGCGAACATGTTGGGTTAACCTTATGAGCATTAATTCCTGGAAATTTTCTTTTTTCCAGAGCTGGGCTCCGGCGGACCAATACAGACCCGGCGGTAGTTTTCCCCCACCAGTCTCTGTCATGGCTACCGTGGCCCCAGTCTTTGCTTTATGCACTACCCCTGCTTGTGCTGGTATCCCTATTTTTGCGCATACTCTTTGCATAAAGTGTGTTAAATGTCTAGACCGTTCAAGGGGTCTCTGGGTAATGCGTAATTGTTCTTTTTGCTCCCAATTAGCTGTAAAGGTCCTTTGCGACAATGATAAGACCGCGGCAGTAGCGTTAAGAGAAGTTAGGCAACAGATGTCAGCCTACACTACCATTGTTGCGCATAAATCACTTCAATGTGACAACGTCCCTCTTTGGGATAGATTGCTCTTTGAACACCCTCCCCCTAAACGTTCCTCTAGAGTCACGAGTCATAAGCCGGCGGAGACTGGTCAGGGTTCTGTATCTTCTGCTGCTACACCAAAACGTCCAAGAGAGCCTTCACCCCCGGCGTCCGCCTCCTCGTCTCGGGCAAGATCTCGGTCTAGGTCACCTCTCAGACGCCAGTCATCTAGTCGTGCCTCTTCACCGGCGAGTAAGAAGAGTAGGACGGAAAGTTCCACCAGTGGTCACGGCGATGAATCCTCCAGATCAAAGAGTAGTTCACGGTCACACCGTAGCCATAAATCCTCCAAAAAGGATTCCTATAAACGAAAGTCCTCTCTACATTCACCAGCTTCTAGTGCCTCTCATCGTACCTCTACCCCAGACAGAGTTTGTGTTAAGGCCCAAGGGTCCAGTGCGGCGCCTGTCCCTAAAGAGGATTTACCCATTAATATTTTAACCCTGGAATTGGAAAGTTCAGGGGGTTCAGTAATTGAGAATGTTTCAGACTCCCAAGATAGTGTAGGCCAGGGCCTCGGTGTTTGGCGGTTTGCTCAACCAGGGTCTGACCACCCACGTCCGACTCAAACGAGTCACACAGTAGCTGATGTCCACAGGGACGCGGCGATCCCATCCTCTATTCCTGACTTATCTTGGCAACAAGGTACCCCAGCTTCGGCGGGATCTTCTCAGGAGGATCAGGAGGAGAAAGACGAAGTTTCAATAATTTCGGAGATGGAAGGGCAAGAGTCAGGCTCAGGCTTAGACGCCGCGCAGGATATTAATGATTCACCTGTAAGTTCATCAAACCAATTTGTTACGGCGCAAGAAATTAATGGGCTACTTACTCATGCTTTATCTAAATGTTTTGGCCAACAACAGGAAAACCCCACAATGGACTTGGGGGCTCCCACGACAAGTTCTACGGTACGGCCTCTGATGACTTCGATTGATTTATCTAAGATCCCTAACCCTCCCACTCTTTTAACATCAGGGGTTACTAGGCCTGTTACGGCGGCATTGACAACTTCAAATGTCAGGGTCATAACGGATGTCAATCCACCCCCTCTAGACAAGGCGCCTCTCAGAAAGGTAGCTATGCCCTTGCTTTATGGGCCAGACGAGTCATGGGTCCTTTTGACCCCCACTAAACCAGAGCTCGCCCAACCTACCTTGTCAGGGGAACTCCGAGTACCGCGTGAGTGGGTCATCCAGGGCAATAAGTCAAAGAAATTAAGGGCCTTGGATATTTTGGGTAATGTACTAGACGTAAACATCAAGGCTATACCTAGTTATTATCACCAAGACTATTTTGTGTATGCTACTAAGCCAGCTTTACCCCCTGCCTCAGCTTCAAAACTATTTTCAGACTGGTCTAAGCTGGATGGGTTTAATGATATTAAGACTCTGTCAGCTCTCATTCCTGAACTAGATTTACAGACCGTCACAGACGACGCAGCTAATCCAGTTTTGAAGGTGGGGCAGTTGGGTCCAGGACCTTGGGTAGATTGGGAGATAGAGGCTCAAAACTTTGCAACCACATTTACTTCTAAATCTTCCCACCAGATCCCTCAAGATACTCATTCGTGGTTCTCCATGCCGGTGGGTTCTGCCGGCGGAGTCCCGTCAGCTTTGTTTTCTTTTCTAGCTGCCCCTAAGATTAATCTTTGTGAGCTAAAAGACCCGTTCACTACCCCTACCCCTACTCACCTAGACAGAGAATTTAGGCTACGGGGGAAAGCTTTTCGCCTGTTCTCGCAGTACATAGTGTCTCAACAGGTGGCTAAGTCTTTACTACGGTCCACTCAGGCAATCGCAGATGCGGATGCCAGAAGATCGGTTGAGTTATCCCGGCGACTGATCCTCCAGTCGTCAATCCAATCCTTGGGTGACATACGCACCGCCTTGCTTGAGGCGGTACGAGCACGACAAGATCTCAGGATGTCTTTAGTTCGCAAGCTACCTGATCGCATTGCGAATCAGGTGGTTATGTTACCAGTGCTTACTCCCTCTTTAATGACCCCTGAAGTGTGGCGAACGGTGTTCAATATGGCACAGGCCTTTAAGCACAGTCCCACCCCTTCTAAGAAACCTGCATTTAACTTCCCCAAACCCAGGCCAACCGCTAAAGCTCAGCCAGGGGGATCTAAACCCTTTCTTCCGCCTAAGTCCTCCCACTCCCCCCAAGGTCAGTACAGGCATAGACAGAGTAGGTTTTCAGGTCAGAGAGGACGCGGCCAGAATAAGCCAGGTCAGGGCCAGTCTCCGGCCAACACCAGCCAGCCGGCAAAGCGTCCAGCACCACCAATCCCACCATCAAAAAACTAAAGTCTCTCTCACTCCCGGTGCCAACCTTAAGGCCGGAGGACCCGAGGGTAGTACAGCCGGCGAACCCTTGTCTGCTAACTGGGTCGTTCCGAACGTGTCACCAAGCATGGCCATTAAACACTTGGGCACGGATGGTGGCACGCAAAGGCATCACTTGGCAGTGGCTCCGGCGACCTCGCTTACGTCAGCCGACAACGGCGAATTTTGTTTCTTTAGAGGTGGAGTCACTGGTCCAGGAAATGATTGCCAAGAATGTCATCATCCCGGTCCCCCCAAATTACCCTGTATTCACGTCCAAACTATTTTTGGTTCCCAAAAGGGACAGTGTTCAGATGAGGCCGGTCGTCGACCTGTCTTATCTGAACCTTCACATTCACAACGAATCTTTCAGAATGTTAACAGTACACCAAATCAGGCTAACACTTCCGCCGGGAGGTTGGATGTGTTCACTAGACCTGACAGACGCCTATTGGCACGTATCGGTCAACAAAAGATTTCAAAGGTTTTTGGCCTTACGGATCAGGCACCAAAATTTTGTTTTTCAGAGGATGCCGTTCGGCTTGAACCTAGCACCTCGATTATTCACAAAATTAGTCCGGCAAGCCCTGATGCCATTGTTAAAACAGGGGATCAGAGTGTTGTGGTATCTAGACGACTGGCTGGTGGTGGCAGAGACACAACAATTATGCATAAAACATGTCAATATCATTTTAAATCATGTCAAAACTCTAGGCTTCAAGGTAAATCTGGTAAAGTCAAACCTTGTTCCCTCACGAGTAATTCAGTGGATAGGGCTGGTCTGGGACACGGCCGCTCTCACTCTGAGTCAGAGTGTGGACAATCGCAACAGGTTTCGCAGGAAACTGTTCAGGTTTTTTCACAGTCTGACTACGACGCGGAGGGTCTGGGAGTCTCTGGTCGGCTCTCTCAACTGGATTCAACTAACTGTCAAGTTGGGCCGGTTGAAAGTAAAACGATTAATATTGGAAGGCAACAAATATTTCCCGCTCTTACCGGCGGGAAAATTATGGCCCATCCCGAAATTAATCCACACCTTGCTAGCGGTCTGGGCAAAGAGGGAAACGTTGCACTCAATAATGTCATGGACCTCTCCTCCACCAACGGTATGGGTAGACACGGATGCGTCAGGCACAATAGGGTGGGGATTTCAGTCAAATCAGGGGCACCAGGGTCAGGGGCTTAGGTCCCACTTAGAAATCTCTCACATCAATGTCAAAGAATTACTAGTCCCCTTGTATTTCCTTCAGGCTCACGGGCCGGCGTTACGGGGCAAGTCGGTGGCCTTCAGAATGGACAATCTGAATGCAGTTCACTGTATTCAGAAACAAGGGTCAACGAGGTCAAGGAGGTTGCTAAACGTGTCGGAAGAGATTTTTACCCTAGTCAACAGACTAGATATTTACCTTCACGCATCTTATCTCCCAGGCGTAGCGAACGTCTGGGCAGACGCTCTGTCCCGGAGACAGAGCACGACAGTAGAATGGGAGCTCAAGCAACCCATTTTCAACCTAATGATTGCAGAGCTCTCCCATCCACAAGTGGATCTATTTGCGTCCGAGGAGACTCACAAACTCCCTCTATACCTCACCCGCCGGGCGAAAATGCCGGCAGGGGGGCCAGACGCCCTAGTGACAGACTGGAACAGATGGAGCTCCATCTATCTGTTTCCGCCGCCAGATGCGTCACTAATGTGCCACATAGTGAACAAACTACGAGATTATCGAGGCTTAGTCTCGCTAATCGCGCCCCTGTGGCCGGCGCAGTTGTGGTACCAGCAATTGAAAACGTGGTGCCCGGACCCGGTATCGCTCCCGGTCGGGTATTTCCACTTAGACACGATTGGCAACCTAGCGACCTCGCTGACTTTTGCATTATGGACATTCAGGAGGCCAAGTGGCTAGCACCATACGGTAGAGATGTGACCAATAAATTACTCAATCAATATACTCAGTCTACGAAACGACAGTATCAATCACATTGGCAAGCCTTTACTTCTTGGATCATTAGAACAGAACAAACTGTACCCTCAGTGGCATTAGTTTTTAATTATTTGAATTATCTGTTTGAGCAGAAACGTTTATCTGTGGTAACATTAAAAAATCACTTAACTGCGATTAGAGTGCCCTTTTTCGACCTTACAGGTCTCTCCATACCGGTAGCGGAGGAAACAGGTTTTATGAGAGCATGTTTTAAACTCCGCCCACCTCCCCGTCAGCTCATGCCTACTTGGTCTCTGGACAAAGCTTTGTCTTTACTTCACTCTCGTCTGTACCAAAATACTGCAGACTTTGCATTACTCTTAAAAAAGGCGGTTTTCCTTTTGGCTTTGGCCACCGGAAACAGAGTGTCTGAGCTGGCGGCGATGAGCAACACACCTAATTGCCTTATGTTTGGTAGACTTAATGAATGTATTTACATTGCACCTTCCCCAGGTTTTGTAGCCAAGAATGAGCATAGTGCACACGTGTTTTCTGAGTTCACGGTGCCGGCGTTAAAAAGGGGAAAGGTGCATCATAATCTATGTCCAGTGCAAGCTCTAACCAAATATTTGAGAGTAGCTCCTCTAAACCCCCAAGGTGCTTTATGGGTAGCAAGTACGGGTAAACGCTTACTTAAACGGCGATTAGCCTCTCTTCTGGTCGAAGTCATTAAAGAGAGTAATCCCGGCGTTGTGGGTCGGGCCCACGATTTACGCAAATGGGCAGCCTCTTTACGTTTCCTGAATTTTTTTTCAGTAGAAGATATCGCGTCCACTCAGTTGTGGGCGTCTAATCATACGTTTCTGTCTAGATACTTGTCAGTTGCTCTAGACAAACCTTCCTTACCATGTATAGCTTTAAGGCAGAGGGTCTAGGTGGCCCTGCAGTCACTTTTGTTTACTTTCACGGGAAGGGGAGGGGGGGGGGGGGGTGCAGTCAGTTGACATAGGACACCCTAGACCCCGCCGGAGTATGAGAGCTGTGATACAATTTAAGGTTAAATGTGATATGAAAATTTCTCAGCGAGAAATTGTGCTAGTACAATGTTAAGTACAGAAACAACGGGGTTGTTATAGTAGTTTTAGCTGCGAAAGCAATTTAATATTAGAACAGTGGAGATCCTTTGCAATTTATCTCCACGTTTATTTTGGGGTTTATTATGTGCACATATAAACTTATAACTTGTTATTTTTGTCACCACTCGTTGAGTGGGGTGCCTTTGTAACTACAGATCTGTGTTCAGAATCTTCAGGGTTACCCATTTTTTGTCAGGCAGGCTTCTTTGAAGCACGCACCTGCCTGAACCCCTTTTTCTTGTATATTTTCGGCCTACACCGTGTTTAAATATATTTTTCAAAAGTAAGAATACTATGTGGTTGTTTTTATTATCTGCTTTTCTAGAGTTATGATATGATTACGAATGTCCCCCTCCAGTCTTAGAAATCAGGCATGTTCGTCAATGATGGAGGGGCCACTAATAAATTATAGGTTTGACTCCTGTAAGGAGATAAAGAAAACCTAATATTTAGTAGTGGCCCCGTAATCATTGACGACTGGGGCCCTCCCGACCGTCCCCTTCCCATTCGTTGATGTATTGAGGATTTTGGTTTACTTGATATGTCAGTGAAGGAGGAATGACGCCTGAATCAGCGTCTGGTCAGAGATCCACACAAGTGCATCCACGATATGATGGAAAGCTTATTAGATAGTTATTCTTATTTTCTTTTTGTTTTTATTTTTTACGAAGTTTTTTCGTAGTGAGAACCCAATTCATAATGACTGAAGCCATGAGTGAGGTCGCGTGCGCTCATGATGAAGGCTCCTCAGTTTTTAAATGCTCTGCGCGGTAGATTCAAAACTACGGCGGATTAGTGTTTGAAGAGGATGCCTTATGTAATAGGCATGTTCGTCAATGATTACGGGGCCACTACTAAATATTAGGTTTTCTTTATCTCCTTACAGGAGTCAAATCTATAATGTTGCCTTTATGGACTGGGAGAAGGCCTATGACAGTGGATAGAGAAGGTTTGTGGAAAGTACTTAGAATATACGGAGTAGAGGGCAAGTTGCTGAAAGCAGTGAAGAGAATGTATGAGGGTGCAAAGGCGGCAGTACGTGTGGAGAGTGAGCAGAGCGAGTTCTTTGACCGGAATGTTGGTTTGAAACAGGGGTGTGTGATGTCCCCGTGGTTGTTTACTGTATATATGGATGGAGCCATGAAAGAAATACTATCAAGAGCAGTGGATGTTGGTGTATCGCTGAAAAGGGAGGGAATTGAGTGGAAGCTACCTATACTGCTGTTTGCGGATGATACAGTTCTGATGAGTGATTATGAATGGGAGTTGCAGGGTCTGGTAAATGAGTTTGGAACAGTGTGCGAAAAACGGAATTTGAAGGTAAATGCGGGAAGAGCAAGGTTATGGTCTTCGAAAGGGGTGAAGTCACAGAGTGTGAGGTGAAGCTGAACGGTCAGGCTATGGAGATCGTCAACTCTTTTAAGTATCTGGGCAGTGTGTTGAGTAAAGATGGGACTATGGATGAAGAAGTGCGGGAGAGGGTACAACAGGGGAAGAGGGTTGTAGGAACGCTAAAAGCAGTAACAAGAAATAGGGTGGTCAGTATGGAAGTGAAGAAGTCCTTGCATGACAGTGTGGTTATCCCGACACTAACTTACGGAAGCGAAGCATGGACGTTGGTTGAGAGACTCAGACCAAGAGTGAGAGCAGTGGAAATGAATTACTTAAGGAGTGCGTGCGGATTTACATGGAGGGATAGACAGACTAATGAGGACGTAAGAAGGAGGTGTGGTGTGGAGGTAGATGTGCTGGAAAGTGTGAAAAGGAACAACTTGAGATGGTTCGGCCATATGGAACGTATGGAAAGCGAGAGAATGACTAAGAGGGTGTACGAGAGCGAGGTGGAGGGACAGAGAGGGAGAGGTAGACCGAATGAGAGGTGGAAGGATGGAGTGAGGAAGTACATGAACGAAGGCGGTGCTGGTTGGAGGGAGGGGCGTCGACTGACTGGGGACAGAGGTGCATGGGGGCGGTTCGTTCGTGGCCACCCCTTCGGGGATCACAGCGTCAGGCAATAGATAGATAGATAGATAGATGGGGAAAAATGAATATGGTCGACATTTCATCATCAGTGACGACCCAATTTTTCGTTATTTCCGTCATTTATTTGCTTTGTTTGTACACACATACATGTAATTATACATCCCACAATAAATAAAAATACAGAAAAACATAAGACATTATCATTATCCTTGAGAAAATCAAATTAAATGAGCAATTGAGCATTTACCTAGACTCGAAAGATGGCTGGGCTTGCGGGGATGGAGGGAGGGTGTCCGCGGCTTGGGTGGCCCGGCCACCCCTCTCCCCCGAAAACTAGTGCGGAGAGCCCCACTTTCTTACGGCGCCAACCGCAAAAGTGGAGTTACCTCGCAAAATTAGGTTTTCATCAAAAATTGGTTAGTGGGATCTCGGTCGCAAAATTGGTGTTTCGCAAAATCAGAACACGCAAAATTGGAGTAAGTACTGTATTAGGGAGTTTGTTAAATAAAGGATACGAACTTCTGAACAACTGTCGAATTATTCCCACCTTACCCAGTGGGCAAAACTTGCGCAGATCAAGGGAAAATCACATGATTTGTACATGTGGTTATCCCATCTTGATGTCATCTGAGAACGGAGAAATGGATAGGCGACGAGCAGGGAGGTTTTAGGAAGGGAAGAGGATGTGTAGATCAGATTTTTACCCTGAATTGTGTTGTGGAGAAATATCTGGAGGAGAAACAAAAGGTGTATGTTGCCTCTATGGACTTGGAGAAGGCCTATGACAGAGTGGATAGAGAAGGTTTGTGGAAAGTACTTAGAATATACGGAGTAGAGGGCAAGTTGCTGAAAGCAGTGAAGAGCATGTATGAGGGTGCAAAGGCGGCAGTACGTGTGGAGAGTGAGCAGAGCGAGTTCTTTGACCTGAATGTTGGTTTGAAGCAGGGGTGTGTGATGTCCCGTGGTTGTTTACTGTATATATGGATGGAGTCATGAAAGAAATACTATCAAGAGCAGTGGTTGTTGGTGTATCGCTGAAAAGGGAGGGAATTGAGTGGAAGCTACCTATACTGCTGTTTGCGGATGATACAGTTCTGATGAGTGATAATGAATGGGAGTTGCAGGCTCTGGTAAATGAGTTTGGAACAGTGTGCGAAAAACAGAATTTGAAGGTAAATGCGGGGAAGAGCAAGGTTATGGTCTTCGAAAGGGGTGAAGTCACAGAGTGTGAGGTGAAGCTGAACGGTCAGGCTATGGAGATCGTCAACCCTTTTAAGTATCTGGGCAGTGTGTTGAGTAAAGATGGGACTATGGATGAAGAAGTGCGGGAGAGGGTACAACAGGGGAAGAGGGTTGTAGGAACGCTAAAAGCAGTAACAAGAAATAGGGTGGTCAGTATGGAAGTGAAGAAGTCCTTGCATGACAGTGTGGTTATCCCGACACTAACTTACGGAAGCGAAGCATGGACGTTGGTTGAGAGACTCAGACCAAGAGTGAGAGCAGTGGAAATGAATTACTTAAGGAGTGCGTGCGGATTTACATGGAGGGATAGACAGACTAATGAGGACGTAAGAAGGAGGTGTGGTGTGGAGGTAGATGTGCTGGAAAGTGTGAAAAGGAACAACTTGAGATGGTTCGGCCATATGGAACGTATGGAAAGCGAGAGAATGACTAAGAGGGTGTACGAGAGCGAGGTGGAGGGACAGAGAGGGAGAGGTAGACCGAATGAGAGGTGGAAGGATGGAGTGAGGAAGTACATGAACGAAGGCGGTGCTGGTTGGAGGGAGGGGCGTCGACTGACTGGGGACAGAGGTGCATGGGGGCGGTTCGTTCGTGGCCACCCCTTCGGGGATCACAGCGTCAGGCAATAGATAGATAGATAGATAGATGGGGAAAAATGAATATGGTCGACATTTCATCAGTGACGACCCAATTTTTCGTTATTTCCGTCATTTATTTGCTTTGTTTGTACACACATACATGTAATTATACATCCCACAATAAATAAAAATACAGAAAAACATAAGACATTATCATTATCCTTGAGAAAATCAAATTAAATGAGCAATTGAGCATTTACCTAGACTCGAAAGATGGCTGGGCTTGCGGGGATGGAGGGAGGGTGTCCGCGGCTTGGGTGGCCCGGCCACCCCTCTCCCCCGAAAACTAGTGCGGAGAGCCCCACTTTCTTACGGCGCCAACCGCAAAAGTGGAGTTACCTCGCAAAATTAGGTTTTCATCAAAAATTGGTTAGTGGGATCTCGGTCGCAAAATTGGTGTTTCGCAAAATCAGAACACGCAAAATTGGAGTAAGTACTGTATTAGGGAGTTTGTTAAATAAAGGATACGAACTTCTGAACAACTGTCGAATTATTCCCACCTTACCCAGTGGGCAAAACTTGCGCAGATCAAGGGAAAATCACATGATTTGTACATGTGGTTATCCCATCTTGATGTCATCTGAGAACGGAGAAATGGATAGGCGACGAGCAGGGAGGTTTTAGGAAGGGAAGAGGATGTGTAGATCAGATTTTTACCCTGAATTGTGTTGTGGAGAAATATCTGGAGGAGAAACAAAAGGTGTATGTTGCCTCTATGGACTTGGAGAAGGCCTATGACAGAGTGGATAGAGAAGGTTTGTGGAAAGTACTTAGAATATACGGAGTAGAGGGCAAGTTGCTGAAAGCAGTGAAGAGCATGTATGAGGGTGCAAAGGCGGCAGTACGTGTGGAGAGTGAGCAGAGCGAGTTCTTTGACCTGAATGTTGGTTTGAAGCAGGGAGGTGTGATGTCCCGTGGTTGTTTACTGTATATATGGATGGAGTCATGAAAGAAATACTATCAAGAGCAGTGGTTGTTGGTGTATCGCTGAAAAGGGAGGGAATTGAGTGGAAGCTACCTATACTGCTGTTTGCGGATGATACAGTTCTGATGAGTGATAATGAATGGGAGTTGCAGGCTCTGGTAAATGAGTTTGGAACAGTGTGCGAAAAACAGAATTTGAAGGTAAATGCGGGGAAGAGCAAGGTTATGGTCTTCGAAAGGGGTGAAGTCACAGAGTGTGAGGTGAAGCTGAACGGTCAGGCTATGGAGATCGTCAACCCTTTTAAGTATCTGGGCAGTGTGTTGAGTAAAGATGGGACTATGGATGAAGAAGTGCGGGAGAGGGTACAACAGGGGAAGAGGGTTGTAGGAACGCTAAAAGCAGTAACAAGAAATAAGGTGGTCAGTATGGAAGTGAAGAAGTCCTTGCATGGCAGTGTGGTAATCCCGACACTGACTTACGGAAGCGAAGCATGGACGTTGGTTGAGAGACTCAGACCAAGAGTGAGAGCAGTGGAAATGAATTACTTAAGGAGTGCGTGTGGAGTTACATGGAGGGATAGACAGACTAATGAGGAAGTAAGAAGGAGGTGTGGTGTGGAGGTAGATGTGCTGGAAAATGTGAAAAGGAACAACTTGAGATGGTTCGGCCATATGGAACATATGGAAAGCGAGAGAATGACTAAAAGGGTGTACGAGAGCGAGGTGGAGGGACACATTCAACCTATCCCAAAGAAGGGTGACCGCTCTCAACCCTCCAACTATCGTCCAATTACTCTCATTTCTTTTCTTTCTAAAGTTTTTGAAACTATTCTTGCTTCCAAATTTCTTAAGCATTTCTCTTCTCATAATCTGCTCTCAGATCGCCAGTATGGCTTCCTTAAGGGTCGCTCTACTGGTGATCTTCTTTCATATCTTACTAACTCTTGGTCATCCTCCTTTCGGGACTTCGGTGAGACTTTTTCTATTGCACTAGACATATCGAAAGCCTTCGATAGAGTCGGGCATAAATCTTTAATTTCTAAACTACCCTCCTTCGGTTTCTATCCCTCCATCTGTGCCTTTGTCTCTAATTTCCTTTCCGGCCGTTCCATAGCCGCGGTTGTGGACGGCCATTGTTCACTTCCTCACCCTATAAACTCCGGTGTCCTATCTCCTATTCTCTTTCTAATTTTTATAAATGATCTCCTTAACTGTACCTTAATTCCCATCCATTCATACGCAGACGACTCAACCTTACACTACTCCATTACTTTTTCAGAACGCCCCAGCCAGCAATCCCTCAACGACAAACGTAATGAAGCCATAGAACTCTTAGATTCTGATCTAAATACTATTTCCAATTGGGGCAGAGAAAACCTTGTTAACTTTATTGCTTCCCAAACCCAATTTCTCCATCTATCTACCCGTCAGGATCTCCCAGCGGACTATCCTTTATTCTTCAACAATACAAAAATCAACCCTTCATCTTCTCTCAATAAATTCTTGGTGTCTCTTTTTCTTCTGCTCTCATTTGGAAGGACCATATTACCAGTCTTGCTAAGGCAGCCTCCCAGAAGCTGGGTGTGCTCAACCGCCTTAGGGGGTTCTTTTCCCCTGCACAGCTTCTTGCTCTGTACAGGGGAATAGTGCGCCCTTGTATTGAGTATTGTTCACATGTGTGGGGAGGTTCCTCTCACACCACTCTCCTAGACAAGGTTGAAAGGAAGGCCTTTCGTATCATTAACTCCCGTCCACTCACCAACTCTCTGCAATCTCTCTCTCTCCGCCGCAATGTTGCATCTCTCTCGCTATTCTATCGCTACTATAATAATCAGTGTTCCTCAGAGCTATCCCAGTGCATACCACCTCCTTTACGTAGGGCACGTGGTACCCGTCTTGCAACTCAATCCCACCCCTACCCTGTGTAACTCTCCAACCCAAGAGTGAAACGTTACTCTCAAACTTTCTTCTACTCAACAGCTGAGCTCTGGAACTCTCTCCCAGAATCAGTCTTTCCCGCTTCCTATGACTTAAATTGCTTCAAACTCTGTGTGTCCAGTCATTTTGGCTCGAACGTCCCTTGATTTTGGCCCTGTCACTCTTTCAACTATGGGGGAGGCACTCGCTATAGGCAGTTATGCCTTTTGCCTCCCTCAATCACATAGAAAAAAAAAAAAAAAAAAGAGAGGGAGAGGTAGACCGAATGAGAGGTGGAAGGATGGAGTGAGGAAGTACATGAACGAAGGCGGTGCTGGTTGGGGGGAGGGGCGTCGACTGACTGGGGACAGAGGTGCATGGGGCAGTTCGTTCATGGCCACCCCTTCGGGGATCACGGCGTCAGGCAATAGATAGATAGATAGATAGATAGATATACTGTATATAATTCTATATAACAGTAATCATTCGAAAATAATCGATTACTCAAAAAGTAATAGATTACCAATTTTTTCAGTCAGTAATCGAAGTACTGTAATCAATTATCAGTAATCTATTACGCCCACCACTATCTAAGAGCTCCCTCGGACATCCTCACTGTTTCCAAACGTCTTCATTATGGAGTATAATCGATATTTACCCCCTGCTGGCAAAGGGCAAAATAGATGATGAATTCAATACGTCATGGGGGGGTGAGGAGGGGAAAGCGGAAAATAAAACCGAAACTACCACTAATTTTCCCATGCTTTTGCTTTTTAGTTTTAAGTACTGCTAGTTGTCATCATTATAGGTTTGACTCCTATAAGGAGATAAAGAAAACCTAATATTTAGTAGTGGCCCCGTAATCATTGACGAACATGCCTATTACATAAGGCACCCTCTTCAAAAACTCATCCGCCGTAGTTTGAATCTACCGCGCAGAGCATTTAAAATTTGAGGAGCCTTCATCATGAGCGCACGCGACCTCACTCATGGCTTCAGTCATTATGAATTGGGTTCTCACTACGAAAAAACTTCGTAAAAAATAAAAACAAAAACAAAATAAGAATAACTATTCAATAAGCTTTCCATAATATCGTGGATGTACTTGTGTGGATCTTTGACCAGACGCTGACTCAGGCGTCATTCTTCCTTCACTGACATATCAAGTAAACCAAAATCCTTAATACAGTAAAAGTCCGTTAATCCGACGACCGATGATTCGAATCTTCCAATAGTCCGATTTTTTCAATTTGAGGCCAAATCCGAATTCACCCGATGGTCCGAATTTCAAGAAGTCCCAAAGTCCCCTTTTTGAGGCATTAGTCCACTCAAATGACACATAATGGAGCACACACATATCATATGTTCATGAATTCACTTTAAACGTTTACCATTGTCATTGTAGCCTATTACCTACTTCAAAACATTCAGATTAATGGTCAAAGGAAGCTACTGATATAAACGTAAACACCTTCTTCTTCTTCTTCCACATCGTCTGCAAGAGAGTTTGTTTTGCTCTTGAACGCATCCTTGGGACGCTCCGATGCGCTACTGGCTTGCACCGCATTTTCTGCAAGCGCATTCAGTCTTGAGCTTGAAAACGCACCTTTGGATGTATTAGTCTTGAGCTTGAAAACGCAGCTTTGGACGTTCCGATACGCTACTATTTATAGTTCAGTGATCGGAGCGTCCCAAGGGTGCTTTCAAGACAACAAGACAAGGGTGCTTTCAATACAATATAATATAACAGAGCACGTCACAAAAGGAAAACCACAAAATGAAAATTACAAGAACCTCTCAGGGAAGTGCCGTTGTTAAGGCATTACTTCCCGAACCACATCTGATCTTCAAGAGCAAGACAAACTCGCTAGTAGACGGAAGAAGAAGAAGACGTTTATATCAGCAGATTCCTTTGACCATTAATCTGAATGTTTTGAAGTAGGTAATAGGCTACAATGACAATGGTAAACTTTTGAAGTGATTTCATGAACATATGATATGTGTGTGTGCACCATTGTGTCATTTGGGTGGCCTAATGTCTCAATGTTTTCGTCATACACAGGTTCATAGGGGTAAAGTCCGATAATCCGAAAAATCCACTAATCCGAACGAGGGCCGGTCCGCTGCCCTTCGGATTAACGGAAGTTTACTGTACATCAACGAATGGGAAGGGGATGGTCGGGAGGGCCCCAGTCGTCAATGATTACGGGGCCACTACTAAATATTAGGTTTTCTTTATCTCCTTACAGGAGTCAAACCTATAATTTATTAGTGGCCCCTCCATCATTGACGAACATGCCTGATTTCTAAGACTGGAGGGGGAACATTCGTAATCATATCATAACTCTAGAAAAGCAGATAATCAAACAACCACATAGTATTCTTACTTTGAAAAATATATTTAATGGCGCAGCACATATATACAAAAGGGGGTCAAGCAGGGGCGTGCTTCAAAGGAGCCTGCTTGATACAAAAGGTTAACTCTTGAGACTCTGCGAACAGATCTGTAAGTTAAAAAGGCACCCCACTCAACATAAGTGGTGAAAAATAAAATCTTATAAGTTTACATGTGCACATATAACCCCATAATGCTCGTGGAAATATCTTGCAAAATATATCCAATGCTTAAACTAAATTGCTTTCACAGCTAAACTACTATAACAACACTGTTGTTTGTACTATCATTGTACTAGCACAATTTCCTGCACTGAATAGTACAGAGAAATTTTCATATCAACAATACCCATAACTAGTATCACAGCTCTTATACTCTGGCGGGGTCTAGGGTGTCCTATGTTACCTTGACTGCACCCCCCCCCCCTTTTCCTTGAAATTAAAACAAAAGGTGACTTAAGGGCCACCTAGACCCTCTGCCTTAAAGCTATACATGGCAAGGAAGGTTTGTCTAGAGCTACTGACAGGTATCGAGTCAAAAACGTATGATTAGAGGCCCACAAATGCGTGGACTTAATATCTTCCACAGAAAAATTCTTAAGGAAACGCAAAGAGGCTGCCCATTTGCGTAAATCGTGGGCCCTACCCACCACGCCGGGATTACTCTCCTTAATGACTTCGACCAAATGAGAAGCCAATCTACGTTTGAGCAAGCGCTTACCCGTACTTGCTACCCATAAAGCACCCTGGGGGTTTAGAGGAGCTACCCTCAAATATTTGGTTAGAGCCTGCACTGGACATAAATTATGGTGCACCTTTCCCCTTTTCAACGCCGGCACAGTGAACTCAGAAAACACGTGTGCACTGTGCTCATTCTTGGCTACAAACCCTGGGGAAGGTGCAATGTGAATACATTCATTAAGCCTACCAAACCTGAGGCAATTAGGTGTGTTGCTCATCGCCGCCAGCTCAGACACTCTGTTCCCGGTGGCCAAAGCCAAAAGGAATACAGCCTTTTTTAAGAGTAATGTAAAATCTGCAGTATTTTGGTACAGGCGGGAGTGAAGTAATGACAATGCTTTGTCCAGAGACCAAGTAGGCATGAGCTGACGGGGAGGTGGGCGGAGTTTAAAACATGCCCTCATTAAACCTGTTTCCTCCGCAACTGGTATGGAGAGACCGGTAAGGTCCCAAAATGGTATTCTAATCGCTGTTAAGTGATTTTTTAACGTTACCACAGATAAACGTTTCTGTTCAAATAGATAATTTAAATAATGAAAAACTAACACCACCGAGGGCACAGTTTGTTCTGTTCTAAGGATCCAAGAAGTAAAGGCTTGCCAATGTGATTGATACTGTCGTTTTGTAGACTGAGTATATTGATTCAATAATTTATTGGTCACATCTCTACCATATGGTGCTAGCCACTTGGCCTCCTGAATGTCCATAATGCAAAAGTCAGCGAGGTCGCTAGGTTGCCAATCGTGTCTAAGTGGAAAAACCCGACCGGGAGCGACACCGGGTGCGGGCACCACGTTTTCAATTGCTGGTACCACAACTGCGCCGGCCACAGGGGCGCGATTATCGAGACTAAGCCCCGATAATCTCGTAGTTTGTTTACTACATGGCACATTAGAGACGCGTCTGGCGGCGGAAACAGATAGATGGAACTCCACCTGTTCCAGTCTGTCACCAGGGCGTCTGGCCCCTCTGCCGGCGTTATCGTTCGGCGGGTGAGGTACAGTGGGAGTTTGTGAGTCTCCTCGGACGCGAACAGATCCACTTGTGGATGGTAAAGCTCTGCAATCATTTGGTTGAAAATGGGTTGCTTGAGCGCCCATTCTACTGTTGTGCTCTGTCTCCGAGACAGAGCGTCTGCCCAGACGTTTGCTACGCCTGGGAGATAAGATGCGTGAAGATGAATGTCCAGCCTGTTGGCTAGAATAAAAATCTCTTCTGACACGTTTAGCAACGTACGAGACCTCATTGACTCTTGTTTCTGAATACAGTGAACTGCATTCAGATCGTCCATTCTGAAGGCCACCGACTTGCCCCGTAAAGTAGAGCCGTGAGCCTGAAGGAAATATAAGGGGACTAGTAATTCTTTGACATTGATGTGGGAGATTTCTAAATGGGACCAAAGCCCTTGACCCTGGTGCCCTTGGTTTGACTGAAAACCCCAACCTATCGTTCCTGACGCATCCGTGTTTACCCATACCGTCGGCGGAGGAGAGGTCCATGACATTATTGAGTGCAACATTTCCCTCTTCGCCCAGACCGCTAGTAAGGTGTGGATTAATTTTGGTATGGGCCATAATTTTTCCGCCGGTAATAGTGGAAAATATTTTTTGCCCTCCAATATTAAACGCTTTACTTTCAACCGGCCCAACATTACAGTTAGTTGAATCCAGTTGAGAGAGCCGACCAGAGACTCCCAGATTCTCCGTGTCGTAGTCAGACTGTGAAGAAACATGAACAGTTTCCTGCGAAATCTGTTCCGATTGTCCACACTCTGACTCAGAGTGAGAGCAGCTGTGTCCCAAACCAGCCCTATCCACTGAACTACTCGTGAGGGAACAAGGTTTGACTTTACCAGATTTACCTTGAATCCTAGAGATTTGACATGTTTTAATGTTATGTTGACATGATTTATGCATACTTGCTCCGTCTCTGCCACCACTAGCCAGTCGTCTAGGTACCACAAAATCCTGATCCCTTGTTTTAACAATGGCATCAGTGCTTGCCGGACTAATTTTGTGAATAAGCGAGGTGCCAGGTTCAAACCGAATGGCATCCTTTGAAAAACATAAGTTTGATCCCTGATCCGTAAGGCCAGAAATCTTTGAAATCTTTTGTTTACCGAGACGTGCCAATAAGCGTCTGTCAGGTCTAAGGAACACATCCAACCTCCCGGCGGAAGTGTTAGCCTGATTTGGTGCACTGTTAACATCCTGAATGACTCGTTGTGAATATGAAGGTTCAGATACGACAGGTCTACGACGGGTCTCATCTGAACACTGTCCCTTTTGGGAATCAAAAATAGCTTGGATGTGAAGACTGGGTAATTTTGAGGGACCGGGATGATGACATTCTTGGCAATCATTTCCTTGACCAGTGACTCCACCTCTAAAGAAACTAGATTCGCCGTTGTCGGCTGACGTAAGCGAGGTCGCCGGAGCCACTGCCAAGTGATGCCTTTGCGTGCCACCATCCTTGCCCAAGTGTTTAACGGCTATGCTTGGTGACACGTTCGGAACGACCCAGTTAGCAGACAAGGGTTCGCCGGCTGTACTACCCTCGGATCCACTCGCCTTGAGACCGGCCCCGGGAATGAGAGAGACATTAGTTTTTTTATGGTGGTGGAGGTGGTGGTGGTGGACGCTTCGCCGGCTGGCTGGCGTTGGCAGAAGACGTGCCCTGACCTGGTTTATTATAGCCTCGTCCTTTCTGACCTGTAAACTTACCCTGTTTATACCTGTACTGACCTTGAGGGGAGGAGTACTTCGGTAGATGAAAGGGCTTAGATCCCCCCGGCTGTGCTTTTGCGACTGGCTTGGGTTTGGGGAAGTTAAAGGCAGGTTTCTTAAAAGGGGCGGGACTATGTTTAAAGGTCTGAGCCATATTAAAAACTGTTCTCCACACCTCAGGGGACATTAAAGAGGGAGTGAGCACTGGTGACATGACCACCTGATTCGCAATACGATCAGGAAGCTTCCGTACCTAGGACATCCTGAGATCTTGTCGAGCTCGTACCGCCTCAAGCAAGGCTGTGCGTATGTCACCCAATGACTGAATTGACGACTGAAGGAGCAGTCGCCGAGACAGTTCCACCGATCTTCTGGCATCCGCGTCTGCGATTGCCTGAGTGGACCGGAGCATCGATTTAGCGACCTGTTGCGTCACAATGTACTGTGAGAAAAGTCTAAATGCTTTCCCCCGTAGCCTAAATTCTCGGTCTAGGTGATTTGGGGTAGGGGTAGTGAAAGGGTCCTTGAGTTCACATAAATTGATTTTGGGGGCAGCTAAGAAATCAAACAAAGCCGAAGGGACTCCGCCGGCAGAACACACTGGCATAGAGAACCAAGAATGACTATCCTGAGGGATCTGGTGGGAAGATTTTGAGGTGAAGGTGGTCGCAAAGTTCTGAGCCTCCGTCTCCCATTCCACCCAAGGTCCCGGACCCAACTGCCCCACCTTCAACACTGGATTAGCGGCTGAGTCTGTGACAGTTCGCAAATCGAGTTCTGGTGTGAGAGCTGACAGTGTCTTTATTTATTAGTGGCCCCTCCATCATTGACGAACATGCCTATTACATAAGGCATCCTCTTCAAACACTAATCCGCCGTAGTTTGAATCTACCGCGCAGAGCATTTAAAAACTGAGGAGCCTTCATCATGAGTGCACGCGACCTCACTCATGGCTTCAGTCATTATGAATTGGGTTCTCACTACGAAAAAACTTCGTAAAAAATAAAAAGAAAAAGAAAATAAGAATAACTATCCAATAAGCTTTCCATCATATCGTGGATGTACTTGTGTGGATTTCTGACCAGACGCTGATTCAGGCGTCATTCCTCCTTCTCTGCTCTGCGCTCAGCCTGCCCGGACGTACCTTCCACGCTCCGCTGGTTCCGCATTCGTTGCGTCCCTAGTGAGTTTTTTCTCATTTGTTTACTCTAGGATATATCGAGTAAGGTTAGGATAGGCGTAGCAGGAGTGTCCTGGGCTGGTTGCCCGCAGTGCAGTGTATTTTGGGTCGTGTGTATGGGGCATCTATTTCGGATGTACCCTCGTGGTCCTGTTGTGGACACGTGAACTTTTCACAGTTGTGTTAGTTTGTGATGCAGGCGGCTTTCATTACGCGTTAATTATTGCTGCCTTTTATCCTTCTGATGAGGTAAGCTGTGTTTTTCTGACGTTCCCAGCGTATTTTTCTTCACTTAGTGAAGTTTTTTCTGGGTCCTTGTCAGGCTTCCCGGGGTGGGAAGTTGTCGCTACGGTGGTGTGTTGGCGGTGGTTCCTGTTGTGATATTCCAGTGTGTGTTTATATTTCAACTATTTTCATGCCGTCTACCTAGGCCTAGCCAGCCGCTCGTAGCTTTGCCACATGTCTAGTGTTATTATTTATTATTATAAATATGCCCTACTGTGTCATGTGTATCCGGGTTTTAGTTGTGTATTGGCTAATTCCTCGGACTATAATTGTTTCCTGGTTTAGTTGTGTATTGGCTAATTCCACGGATTATGTTGTGACCTTGGTTAGTCGTGCGTGACTCTCCTCGTGTCGTATTGTTCAGATGGTGTCTGTTCAGGGTGGGGCTTGCCTTCCGGGTTTTTTCTCGGTTTCACCATGAAAATCCTGACCGATGAGCCGTGTTGGGCCACACGTGGTTTTTAACTCTGGCTGGTTCCCCGGCGTGGGGAGGTGTCTGTGGCTCTCCAGGACTGCGTCTCTGTGGGTGCCTGGTTTCAGGCCTCCTTTAATTCCCGGCGGGATGGCTGTACCCATCCTTATATATATATATATATAAAAAACGACGTTCTTGCGAACATTCGTTTTTATAGGTTTTTTCTACCTGGTTTACGACAACCACATGGAAAACCTAGCTGTTGTTTAGGCGTTCCTCCCCGGCGATCTTTTACAAAGAAGTGGGGTCAGGAACTTGTGGGGTTAACTTTTAGACTTCTCACCCGGCGGGTGCACCTGAGCAGGGTGGGATAAACGACTTAGGTCTCATATAGTTAACCAATCCATTTTAGTGATACTCTGTGTATCGCTGCCTTTACTCTTACGGCAATTGAAGGTTCAATGAGGTTTAACCAAATCGATTCCCACCCCGGCAGGTGCTCCTAAGTGGAGGAACTAAGGAATTTATAACAAATTCAATTTCGATTAACCTTAATTTGGTGATACATTCAGTATCGCCGCCTTCTATTTTTACGACGATCTTTTGGGACAATTCGTTAAAATATCAGATCTCGTATATTCCTGCCCTGGGCTATTCTACTAAAATATTTCAAGGGCCGGCGTCTTTATGAGGGGGGCTTTGTTACAAAATTGAATCTTGAGACAGTCACCACCTCCTACAGACTATAAGTGCCATGCTGGACCATTATATCAGAGGGTATTCTTCATGTTCTTTAGCTAAAAAGATTTGTTTAGCCTCTTTACACCCCGCCGCGTAGCGAGATGTGTTAGCTGTGTCTTTGCATCCCGTTACCCGGCGGGTTATTAACACTTGTATGCGAACACTTGGGTTAACCTTATGAGCATTAATTCCTGGAAATTTTTCTTTATTTTTCCAGAGCTGAGCTCCGGCGGACCAATACAGACCCGGCGGTAGTTTCCTCACACCAGTCTCTGTCATGGCTACTGTGGCCCCAGTTTTTGCCCTGTGCATTACCCCTACTTGCGCGGGTATCCCGATTTTTGCGCATACCCTTTGCATAAGGTGTGTTAGATGTCTAGACCGTTCAAGGGGTCTCTGGGTTACACTTAATTGTTCCTTTTGCTCCCAATTAGCCAATAAAGTCCTGTGTGACAATGACAAGACCGCGGCGGTAGCGTTGAGAGAGGTCAGACAACAGATGTCGGCCTACACTACCATTGTCGCACATAAGTCACTTCAATGTGACAACGTCCCACTTTGGGATAAGTTGCTGTCAGAGCACCCTCCCCCTAAACGTACCTCTAGAGTAACGGGTTTTAAGCCGACAGAGACTAGCCAGGGTTCTGTATCGTCTGTGGATACGTCTAAACGCCCGAGAGAGCCTACTCCCCCGGCAGCCACCTCCTCGTCGCGGGCGAGATCGAGGTCAAGGTCACCTCTCAGACAGCAGTCTTCAAGTCGTGCCTCTTCCCCGGCGAGTAAGAAGAGTAAGACGGAAGCTTCCACCAGTGGTCATGGTGGTGATTCTTCCAAATCTAAGTCTAGTTCGCGGTCACACCATAGCCACAAATCCTCCAAAAAGGATTCCCATAGGAAGTCCTCTCGACATTCTCCTAAGTCTAGTGCATCTCGTCGTACCTCTACACCTGAAAATGTTTCTGTTACAGCCTCAGAGTATAGTGAAGCGCCTGTCCCTAAACAAGATTTACCTATTGATATTTTAACCCTAGAAATGGAAAGTTCAGGAAATTCAATAATTGAGAATGTTTCAGACTCTCAAGAGAGCGTAGGCCAGAGCCTCGGTGTTTGGCGGTTTGCTCAAGCAGGGTCTGACCATCCACGTCCGACTCATACGAGTCACACAGTAGCCGATGTCCACAGGGACGCGGCGACCCCATCCTCTATCCCTGACTTATCTTGGAAACAAGGTACCCCTGCCTCGGCGGGGTCTTCTCAGGAGGATCGGGAGGAACAAGATGAAGTGTCAATAATTTCAGATAGGGAAGGACAAGGGTCAGGCTCAGGCCTGGACGCCACCCATGATAATACTGATTCACCTGTAAGTTCTGCATCTAACCAGTTTGTTACAGCACAAGAAATTGATGGGTTACTTACTCATGCTCTATCTAAATTCTTTAGTCAACAACGAGAAAACCCCACAATGGACTTGGGGGCTCCCTTGACAAGTTCTGCGGTACGGCCTCTGATAACGTCAATCGATTTATCTAAGATTCCTAACTCTCCTACTCTGTCACCGGCAGGGAGCTCTAAGCCAGCTACGACGGCATTCACTACGTCAAATGTCAGGGTCATCACGGATGTTAATCCACCCCCTCTAGACAAAGCGCCTCTTAGAAAGGTAGCTATGCCCCTGCTTTATGGGCCAGACGAGTCATGGGTTCTTTTGAACCCCTCTAAGCCAGAGCTTGCCCAGCCTACCTTGTCAGGGGAACTCCCGGTACCACGTGAGTGGTTTATCCAGGGAAATAAGTCAAAGAAATTAAGGGCATTGGATGCCTTGGGTAATGTTTTGGACGTAAATATCAAGGCTATACCTAGTTATTATCATCAGGATTATTTTGTTTATGCATCTAAGCCTGCTTTACCCCCTGCCTCAGCTTCAAAACTTTTTTCAGACTGGTCTAAGCTGGATGGGTTTAATGATATTAAGGCTCTGTCGGCTCTTACTCCTGAACTAGATTTACAGACCGTCACAGACGAGACAGCTAATCCAGTGTTGAAGGTGGGACAGTTGGGACCAGGACCTTGGGTGGATTGGGAGGTAGAGGCTCAAAACTTTGCAACCACTTTCACTTCTAAATCTTCCCACCAGATCCCTCAGGATACACATTCATGGTTCTCCATGCCGGTGGGTTCTGCCGGCGGAGTTCCGTCAGCTTTATTTTCTTTTCTAGCTGCCCCTAAGATTAATCTTTGTGAACTAAAGGACCCATTCACTACCCCTACCCCTACTCACCTAGACAGAGAATTTAGGCTAAGGGGAAAAGCTTTCCGCCTGTTTTCACAGTACATAGTTTCTCAGCAGGTGGCTAAGTCTTTACTCCGGTCCACTCAGGCAATCGCAGACGCGGATGCTCGAAGATCAGTTGAGTTATCCCGGCGTCTGATTCTTCAGTCGTCGATTCAATCCTTAGGTGACATACGCACAGCCTTACTTGAGGCGGTGCGAGCACGACAGGATCTTAGGATGTCATTAGTTCGCAAGCTGCCTGATCGCATTGCTAACCAGGTGGTAATGTCCCCAGTACTTACTCCTTCTTTAATGTCCCCTGATGTATGGCGAACAGTGTTTAACATGGCACAGGCCGTGAAGCACAGTCCCGCACAGGCTAAGAAACCTGCATTTAACTTCCCCAAACCTAGGCCTCCTACTAAAGCTCAGCCAGGGGGTTCTAAGCCTTTTCTTCCACCTAAGTCCTCCCAATCCCCCCTGGGTCAGTACAGGCATAGACAGAGAGGGTTTTCAGGACAGAGAGGACGCGGCCAGTATAAGCCGGGGCAGGGCCAGCCTTCGGCCCACACCAGCCAGCCGGCGAAGCGTCCAACACCACCAACCCCACCATAAAAAAACTAAAGTCTCTCTCACTCCCAGTGCCTATCTTAAGGGCCGGAGGAACCGAGGGAAGTACAGCCGGCGAACCCTTGTCTGCTAACTGGGTCGTTCCGAACGTGTCACCAAGCATGGCCGTTAAAAACCTGGGCACGGATGGTGGCACGCAAAGGCATCACTTGGCAGTGGCTCCGGCGACCTCGCTTACGTCAGCCGACAACGGCAAATTGTGTTTCATTAGAGGTGGAGTCGCTGGTCCAGGAGATGATTGCCAAGAATGTCATCATCCCGGTCCCTCCAGATTACCCTGTATTCACGTCAAAACTGTTTTTGGTTCCCAAACGGGACAGTGTTCAGATGAGGCCGGTCGTAGACCTGTCTTATCTGAATCTTCACATTTACAACGAGTCTTTCAGAATGTTAACAGTTCATCAAATCAGGCTAACACTTCCGCCGGGAGGCTGGATGTGTTCCCTAGACCTGACAGACGCCTATTGGCACTTGTCGGTCAACAAAAGATTTCAAAGGTTTCTGGCCTTGAGGATCAGGCACCAAAATTTTGTTTTTCAGAGGATGCCGTTCGGTTTGAACCTAGCACCTCGAGTATTCACGAAACTAGTCCGGCAAGCCCTGATGCCGTTGTTAAAACAGGGAATCAGAGTGTTGTGGTATCTAGACGACTGGCTGGTGGTGGCAGAGACACAACAATTATGCATAAAACATGTCAATATCATTTTAAATCATGTCAAAACTCTAGGCTTCAAGGTAAATCTGGTAAAGTCAAACCTTGTTCCCTCAAGAGTAATTCAGTGGATAGGGCTGGTCTGGGACACCGCCGCTCTCACTCTGAGTCAGAGTGTGGACAATCGCAACAGGTTTCGCAGGAAACTGTTCAGGTTTCTTCACAGTCTGACTACGACACGAAGAGTCTGGGAGTCTCTGGTCGGCTCTCTCAACTGGATTCAGCTAACTGTCAAGTTGGGCCGGTTGAAAGTAAAACGATTAATATTGGAAGGCAACAAATATTTCCCACTCTTACCGGCGGGAAAATTATGGCCCATACCAAAATTAATCCACACCTTACTAGCGGTCTGGGCGAAGAGGGAAACATTGCACTCAATCATGTCATGGACCTCTCCTCCTCCAACGGTATGGGTAGACACGGATGCGTCGGGCACCATAGGGTGGGGATTTCAGTCAAATCAGGGGCACCAGGGTCAGGGGCTTTGGTCCCACTTAGAAATCTCTCACATAAATGTCAAAGAGTTACTAGTCCCCTTGTATTTCCTTCAGGCTCACGGCCCGGCGTTACGGGGCAAGTCGGTGGCCTTCAGAATGGACAATCTGAATGCAGTTCACTGTATTCAGAAACAAGGGTCAACGAGGTCAAGGAAGTTGCTACTCGTGTCGGAAGAGATTTTTGTTCTAGCCAGCAGTCTAGATATTTATCTTCACGCATCTTATCTCCCAGGCGTAGCGAACGTCTGGGCAGACGCTCTGTCCCGGAGACAGAGCACGACAGTAGAATGGGAGCTCAAGCAACCCATTTTCGACCTAATGATTGCGGAGCTCTCCCATCCACAAGTGGATCTTTTTGCGTCCGACGAGACTCACAAGCTCCCTCTATACCTCACCCGCCGGGCGATAACGCCGGCAGGGGGGCCAGACGCCCTAGTGACAGACTGGAACAGATGGAGCTCCATCTATCTGTTTCCGCCGCCAGATGCGTCACTAATGTGCCACGTAGTGAACAAACTACGAGTTTATCGAGGCTTAGTCTCGCTAATCGCGCCCCTGTGGCCGGCGCAGGTGTGGTACCAGCAATTAATAATGTGGTGCCCGGACCCGGTATTGCTCCCGGTCGGGTACTTCCACTTAGACACGATTGGCAACCTAGCGACCTCGCTGACTTTTGCATTATGGACATTCAGGAGGCCAAGTGGCTAGCACCATACGGTAGGGATGTGACCAATAAATTGCTCAATCAATATACTCAGTCTACTAAGCGACAATATCAATCACATTGGAAAGCTTTTACTTCTTGGATTGTTAGAACGGAACAAACTGTACCCTCAGTGGCATTGGTTTTTAATTACTTGAACTATCTGTTTGAGCAGAAACGTTTATCTGTGGTAACTTTGAAGAATCACTTAACTGCGATTAGAGTGCCCTTTTTCGACCTTACAGGTCTATCCATACCGGTGGCGGAGGAAACAGGATTTATGAGAGCGTGTTTTAAACTCCGCCCACCTCCCCGTCAGCTCATGCCTACTTGGTCTCTGGACAAAGCTTTGTCTTTACTTCATTCTCGTCTGTATCAAAATACTGCAGACTTTGCTTTAATCTTAAAAAAGGCAGTTTTCCTTTTGGCTTTGGCCACCGGAAACAGAGTGTCTGAGCTGGCGGCGATGAGCAACACACCTAATTGTCTTAGGTTTGGTAGACTTAATGATTCAATTTCCATTGCACCCTCCCCGGCGTTTGTAGCCAAGAATGAGCATAGTGCACACGTGTTTTCTGAGTTCACGGTGCCGGCGTTAAAAAGGGGAAAGGTGCATCATAATTTATGTCCAGTGCAAGCTCTAACCAAATATTTGAGAATAGCTCCTCAAAACCCCCAAGGTGCTTTATGGGTAGCGAGTACGGGTAAACGCTTACTTAAACGGCGATTAGCCTCTCTTCTGGTAGAAGTCATTAAAGAGAGTAATCCCGGCGTTGTGGGTAGGGCCCACGATTTACGCAAGTGGGCGGCCTCTTTACGTTTCCTGAAAAACTTTTCAGTTGAAGATATTGCGTCCACACAGTTGTGGGCGTCTAATCATACGTTTCTCTCTAGATACTTGTCAGTTGCTCTAGACAAACCTTCCTTACCATGTATAGCTTTAAGGCAGAGGGTCTAGGTGGCCCTGCAGTCACTTATGTTTACTTTCACGGAAGGGGGGGGGGTGCAGTCAGTTGACATAGGACACCCTAGACCCCGCCGGAGTATGAGAGCTGTGATACAATTTAAGGTTGAAATGTGATATGAAAATTTCTCTGCGAGAAATTGTGCTAGTACAAGGTTTAGTACAAAACAACGGTGTTGTTATAGTAGTTTTAGCTGCGAAAGCAATGTAATATTAGTTCAATGGAGTTCATTTGCAATTGATCTCCACATGTATTTTGGGGTTTATGATGTGCACATATAAACTTATAACTTATTATTTTTGTCACCACTCGTTGAGTGGGGTGCCTTTTGTAACTACAGATCTGTGTTCAGAATCTTCAGGGTTACCCATTTTTGTCGGGCAGGCTTCTTTGAAGCACGCACCTGCCTGAACCCCTTTTTCTTGTATATTTCCGGCCTACGCCGTATTAAATACATTTTTCAAAAGTAAGAATACTATGTGGTTGTTTTTATTATCTGCTTTTCTAGAGTTATGATATGATTACGAATGTCCCCCTCCAGTCTTAGATATCAGGCATGTTCGTCAATGATGGAGGGGCCACTAATAAATTATAGGTTTGACTCCTGTAAGGAGATAAAGAAAACCTAATATTTAGTAGTGGCCCCGTAATCATTGACGACTGGGGCCCTCCCGACCGTCCCCTTCCCATTCGTTGATGTATTAAGGATTTTGGTTTACTTGATATGTCAGTGAAGGAGGAATGACGCCTGAATCAGCGTCTGGTCAGAAATCCACACAAGTACATCCATGATATGATGGAAAGCTTATTGGATAGTTATTCTTATTTTCTTTTTTTTTTATTTTTTACGAAGTTTTTTCGTAGTGAGAACCCAATTCATAATGACTGAAGCCATGAGTGAGGTCGCGTGCGCTCATGATGAAGGCTCCTCAGTTTTTAAATGCTCTGCGCGGTAGATTCAAACTACGGCGGATTAGTGTTTGAAGAGGATGCCTTATGTAATAGGCATGTTCGTCAATGATTACGGGGCCACTACTAAATATTAGGTTTTCTTTATCTCCTTACAGGAGTCAAACCTATAATGTCATTAAAACCATCCTGTTTGGACCAGTCAGAAAACAGTTTCGAAGCTGAGGCAGGGGGTAGGGCAGGTTTAGCAGTATAAACAAAATAGTCCTGGTGATAATAATTAGGAATGGCCTTAACATTAACATCTAGTACATTCCCCAAAGTATTCAAGGCCCGTAATTTTTTAGATTTATTGCCTTGTATTACCCACTCTCGTGGCACTGGAAGTTCCCCTGACAAGGTAGGTTGAGCGACCTCTGGTTTAGTGGGGATCAAGTGTACCCATGACTCATCCGGACCGTACAGTAAGGGCATAGCTACCTTTTTCATAGGTGCTTTATCTAAAGGGGGCGGATTGACATCCGTTATGAGTGGAACGCACTGCCCCAGTATGTAGTCGATTCCGAATCAATAAGGGAGTTTGAAAGTAATCTTGATAAAGCATGGGGAAGACAAGATTTGAAGTTTGATTATAAAACAAAAATACAGAATAGTAAAAATGTTGCGTCTGCTACCGCCGCCGCCAACACCGTGAACGACCGCAGCAGTACAAGTACTGGTACTGAGCTGGATACACAGGCATAGTTTGCCTTTTTCCAGAGGATCTACTGTAAGAAACTGTAAGAAATAACCCTTACATTAGAAGTAGTCAGTGCCGCCGTAGCAGGCCTAGTGACCACCGATGGTGATATAGAGGGAGGGTGAGGGATCTGAGTCAAGGCAATAGAAGTCATCAGAGGCCGGACATTAGATCTTGTCATAGGAGCTCCCAGGTCCACTGTAGGAGTCCCCGGCTGTTGGCCAAAAAATTTAGTGAGAGCATTAACCAGCAGCCCATCTATTTCCTCTGCTGTGACAAATTTATTCGATGATGAACTCAAAGGTGAATCATTACGATCCTGTGCGGCGTCTAAAACTGAACCCGACTTTTGCACTTCCATGTCTGAGATGATAGATACCTCGTCTTTGTCATCCGGCTCACCATGAGAGGATTCCGCCGAAGCCGGAGTCCCATCTTGTTGCCAAGACAAGTCAGGAATAGATGATGGGATCGCCGCATCCCGGTGGACCTCAGCCACTGTTTGAGTAGTTTGAGCCAGAGGTTGAGAATACCGCCAAACACCCAGGCCTTGGCCTGCACTCCCTTGGGAGTCCAAAATACCCTCAATCATGGAGCTCCCACTTGACTCTGCCATTGGACGATCCCTGTCCACTGAACTCTCCAATTCTAGGGTTAAAATACAAAGTGGTAAACTGTCTTTTGGTACTGGCACTAAACTATCTCCATGAGATTGAACACTAGCTCTGTCGGGGGTAGAGGTATGACGAGAGGCACTAGACTCCGGTGAACGCCGGGAGGCCTTCCGATCATGTGAGTCCTTTCGAGAAGATTTGTGGCTACGGTGCGACCGCGAACTGCTCTTGGATTTAGAAGATTTCTCGTTATATCCACTTGTTGACCCCTCTGTCTTACTCTTCTTGCTCGTTGGTGAAGAAGAGAGACTCGGCAGCTGCTGTCTAAGCGGGGACCTGGACCTAGATCTCGCCCGTGACGAGGAGGCTGCCACCGGGGGCGTCGGTTCTCGCTGTCGCTTAGATGTGCCTGGGGCTGGAGCAAGTATTATAGGTTTGACTCCTGTAAGGAGATTAGGAAAACCTAATATTTAGTAGTGGCCCCGTAATCATTGACGAACATGCCTATTACATAAGGCATCCTCTTCAAACACTAATCCGCCGTAGTTTGAATCTACCGCGCAGAGCATTTAAAAACTGAGGAGCCTTCATCATGAGCGCACGCGACCTCACTCATGGCTTCAGTCATTATGAATTGGGTTCTCACTACGAAAAAACTTCGTAAAAAATAAAAACAAAAAGAAAATAAGAATAACTATCCAATAAGCTTTCCATCATATCGTGGATGTACTTGTGTGGATTTCTGACCAGACGCTGATCCAGGCGTCATTCCTCCTTCACTGACATATCAAGTAAACCAAAATCCTTAATACATCAACGAATGGGAAGGGGACGGTCGGGAGGGCCCCAGTCGTCAATGATTACGGGGCCACTACTAAATATTAGGTTTTCCTAATCTCCTTACAGGAGTCAAACCTATAATTTATTAGTGGCCCCTCCATCATTGACGAACATGCCTGATATCTAAGACTGGAGGGGGACATTCGTAATCATATCATAACTCTAGAAAAGCAGATAATAAAAACAACCACATAGTATTCTTACTTTTGAAAAATGTATTTAATACGGCGTAGGCCGGAAATATACAAGAAAAAGGGGGTTCAGGCAGGTGCGTGCTTCAAAGAAGCCTGCCTGACAAAAATAGGTAACCCTGAAGATTCTGAACACAGATCTGTAGTTACAAAAGGCACCCCACTCAACGAGTGGTGACAAATAATAAGTTATAAGTTTATATGTGCACATCATAAACCCCAAAATACATGTGGAGATCAATTGCTAATGAACTCCATTGAACTAATGTTACATTGCTTTCGCAGCTAAAACTACTATAACAACACTGTTGTTTTGTACTAAACTTTGTACTAGCACAAATTCTCTCAGAGAAATTTTCATATCACATTTCCACCTTAAATTGTATCACAGTTCTCATACTCCGGCGGGGTCTAGGGTGTCCTATGTCAACTGACTGCACCCCCCCCCCCCCCTTTCCTTGAAAATAAACATAAGTGACTGCAGGGCCACCTAGACCCTCTGCCTTAAAGCTATACATGGTAAGGAAGGTTTGTCTAGAGCAACTGACAAGTATCTAGAGAGAAACGTATGATTAGACGCCCACAACTGTGTGGACGCAATATCTTCAACTGAAAAGTTTTTCAGGAAACGTAAAGAGGCCGCCCACTTGCGTAAATCGTGGGCCCTACCCACAACGCCGGGATTACTCTCTTTAATGACTTCTACCAGAAGAGAGGCTAATCGCCGTTTAAGTAAGCGTTTACCCGTACTCGCTACCCATAAAGCACCTTGGGGGTTATGAGGAGCTATTCTTAAATATTTGGTTAGAGCTTGCACTGGACACAAATTATGATGCACCTTTCCCCTTTTTAACGCCGGCACCGTGAATTCAGAAAACACGTGTGCACTATGCTCATTCTTGGCTACAAACGCCGGGGAGGGTGCAATGGAAATGGAATCATTAAGTCTACCAAACCTAAGACAATTAGGTGTGTTGCTCATCGCCGCCAGCTCAGACACTCTGTTTCCGGTGGCCAAAGCCAAAAGGAAAACTGCCTTCTTTAAGATTAAAGCAAAGTCTGCAGTATTTTGATACAGACGAGAATGAAGTAAAGACAAAGCTTTGTCCAGAGACCAAGTAGGCATGAGCTGACGGGGAGGTGGGCGGAGTTTAAAACACGCTCTCATAAATCCTGTTTCCTCCGCCACCGGTATGGATAGACCTGTAAGGTCGAAAAAGGGCACTCTAATCGCAGTTAAGTGATTCTTCAGAGTAACCACAGATAAACGTTTCTGCTCAAACAGATAGTTCAAGTAATTAAAAACCAATGCCACTGAGGGTACAGTTTGTTCCGTTCTAACAATCCAAGAAGTAAAAGCTTTCCAATGAGATTGATATTGTCGCTTAGTAGACTGAGTATATTGATTGAGCAATTTATTGGTCACATCTCTACCGTATGGTGCTAGTCACTTGGCCTCCTGAATGTCCATAATGCAAAAGTCAGCGAGGTCTCTAGGTTGCCAATCGTGTCTAAGTGGAAGTACCTGACCGGGAGCGATACCGGGTCCGGGCACCACATTATTAACTGCTGGCACCACACCTGCGCCGGCCACAGGGGCGCGATTAGCGAGACTAAGCCTCGATAAACTCGTAGTTTGTTCACTACGTGGCACATTAGTGACGCATCTGGCGGTGGAAACAGATAGATGGAGCTCCATCTGTTCCAGTCTGTCACTAGGGCGTCTGGCCCCCCTGCCGGCGTTATCGTCCGGCGGGTGAGGTATAGAGGGAGCTTGTGAGTCTCCTCGGACGCAAAAAGATCCACTTGTGGATGGGAGAGCTCCGCAATCATTAGGTCGAAAATGGGTTGCTTGAGCTCCCATTCTACTGTCGTGCTCTGTCTCCGGGACAGAGCGTCTGCCCAGACGTTCGCTACGCCTGGGAGATAAGATGCGTGAAGATAAATATCTAGACTGGTGGCTAGGACAAAAATCTCTTCCGACACGAGTAGCAACTTCCTTGACCTCGTTGACCCTTGTTTCTGAATACAGTGAACTGCATTCAGATTGTCCATTCTGAAGGCCACTGACTTGCCCCGTAACGCCGAGCCGTGAGCCTGAAGGAAATACAATGGGACTAGTAACTCTTTGACATTTATGTGAGCGATTTCTAAGTGGGACCAAAGTCCCTGACCCTGGTGCCCCTGATTTGACTGAAATCCCCACCCTATGGTGCCTGACGCATCCGTGTCTACCCATACCGTTGGAGGAGGAGAGGTCCATGACATGATTGAGTGCAATGTTTCCCTCTTCGCCCAGACCGCTAGTAAGGTGTGGATTAATTTTGGTATGGGCCATAATTTTCCCGCCGGTAAGAGTGGGAAATATTTGTTGCCCTCCAATATTAATCGTTTTACTTTCAACCGGCCCAACTTGACAGTTAGCTGAATCCAGTTGAGAGAGCCGACCAGAGACTCCCAGACTCTTCGTGTCGTAGTCAGACTGTGAAGAAACCTGAACAGTTTCCTGCGAAACCTGTTGCGATTGTCCACACTCTGACTCAGAGTGAGAGCGGCGGTGTCCCAGACCAGCCCTATCCACTGAATTACTCTTGAGGGAACAAGGTTTGACTTTACCAGATTTACCTTGAAGCCTAGAGTTTTGACATGATTTAAAATGATATTGACATGTTTTATGCATAATTGTTGTGTCTCTGCCACCACCAGCCAGTCGTCTAGATACCACAACACTCTGATTCCCTGTTTTAACAATGGCATCAGGGCTTGCCTGACTAATTTTGTGAATAATCGAGGTGCTAGGTTCAAACCGAACGGCATCCTTTGAAAAACAAAATTTTGGTGCCTGATCCTCAAGGCCAGAAACCTTTGAAATCTTTTGTTGACCGACACGTGCCAATAGGCGTCTGTCAGGTCTAGGGAACACATCCAGCCACCCGGCGGAAGTGTTAGCCTGATTTGATGAACTGTTAACATTCTGAAAGACTCGTTGTAAATGTGAAGATTCAGATACGACAGGTCTACGACCGGCCTCATCTGAACACTGTCCCGTTTGGGAACCAAAAACAGTTTTGACGTGAATACAGGGTAATCTGGGGGTACCGGGATGATGACATTCTTGGCAATCATCTCCTGGACCAGCAGCTCCACCTCTAATGAAACACAATTTGCCGTTGTCGGCTGACGTAAACGAGGTCGCCGGAGCCACTGCCAAGTGATGCCTTTGCGTGCCACCATCCGTGCCCATGTTTTTAACGGCCATGCTTGGTGACACGTTCGGAACGACCCAGTTAGCAGACAAGGGTTCGCCGGCTGTACTTCCCTCGGTTCCTCCGGCTCTAAGGTAGGCACTGGGAGTGAGAAAGACTTTAGTTTTTTGATGGTGGTTTTGGTGGTGTTGGCCGCTTCGCCGGCTGGCTGGTGTGGGCCGAAGACTGGCCCTGACCCGGCTTATACTGGCCGCGTCCCCTCTGTCCTGAAAACCCTCTCTGTCTATGCCTGAACTGACCCAGGGGGGATTGGGAGGACTTAGGCGGAAGAAACGGCTTAGAACCCCCTGGCTGAGCTTTAGTAGGAGGCTTAGGTTTGGGGAAGTTAAATGCGGGTTTCTTAGCCTGTGCGGGACTGTGCTTCACGGCCTGTGCCATGTTAAACACTGTTCGCCATACATCAGGGGACATTAAAGAAGGTGTAAGTACTGGGGACATAACCACCTGGTTAGCAATGCGATCAGGCAGCTTGCGAACTAATGACATTCTAAGATCCTGTCGTGCTCGCACCGCCTCAAGTAAGGCTGTGCGTATGTCACCTAAGGATTGAATTGACGACTGAAGAATCAGACGCCGGGATAATTCAACTGATCTTCGAGCATCCGCGTCTGCGATTGCCTGAGTAGACCTGAGTAAAGACTTAGCCACCTGTTGAGAAACTATGTACTGTGAAAACAGGCGGAAAGCTTTTCCCCTAAGCCTAAATTCTCTGTCTAGGTGAGAAGGGGTAGGGGTAATGAATGGTTCCTTTAGTTCACAAAGATTAATCTTAGGGGCAGCTAAAAAGGAAAATAAAGCTGACGGAACTCCGCCGGCAGAACCTACCGGCATTGAGAACCATGAATGTGTATCCTGAGGGATCTGGTGGGAAGATTTAGAAGTGAAAGTGGTTGCAAAGTTCTGAGCCTCTACCTCCCAATCCACCCAAGGTCCTGGTCCTAACTGTCCCACCTTCAACACTGGATTAGCTGTCTCGTCTGTGACGGTCTGTAAATCTAGTTCAGGAGTAATAGCCAACAGAGCCTTAATATCATTAAACCCATCCAGCTTAGACCAGTCTGAAAAAAGTTTTGAAGCTGAGGCAGGGGGTAAAGCAGGCTTAGATGCATAAACAAAATAATCCTGATAATAATAACTAGGTATAGCCTTGATATTTACATCCAAAACCTTACCCAAGGCATCCAATGCCCTTAATTTCTTAGACTTATTTCCCTGGATAAACCACTCACTTGGTACCGGGAGTTCCCCTGACAAGGTAGGCTGGGCAAGCTCTGGCTTAGAGGGGTTCAAAGGGACCCATGACTCGTCTGGCCCATAAAGCAGGGGCATAGCTACCTTTCTAAGAGGCGCTTTGTCTAGAGGGGGTGGATTAACATCCGTAATGACCCTGACATTTGACGTAGTGAATGCCGCCGTAGCTGGCTTAGAGCTCCCTGCCGGTGACAAAGTAGGAGGGTTAGGAATCTTAGATAAATCGATTGACGTTATCAGAGGCCGTACCGCAGAACCTGTCAAGGGAGCCCCCAAGTCCATTGTGGGGTTTTCTCGTTGTTGATTAAAGAATTTTGATAGAGCATGAGTAAGTAACCCATCAATTTCTTGTGCTGTAACAAACTGGTTAGGTGCAGAACTTTCAGGTGAATTAGTATTATCATGGGCGGCGTCCAGGCCTGAGCCTGACCCTTGTCCTTCCCTATCTGAAATTAATGACACTTCATCTTGTCCCTCCCGATCCTCCTGAGAAGACCCCGCCGAGGCAGGGGCACCTTGTTTCCAAGATAAATCAGGGATAGAGGATGGGGCCGCCGCGTCCCTGTGGACATCGGCTACTGTGTGACTCGTATGAGTCGGACGTGGATGGACAGACCCTGGCTGAGCAAAACGCCAAACACCTAGGCTCTGGCCTACACTCTCTTGAGAGTCTGAAACATTCTCAATTATTGAATATCCTGAACTCTCCATTTCTAGGGTTAAAATATCAATAGGTAAATCTTGTTTAGGGACAGGCGCTTCACTATACTCTGAGGCTGTAACAGAAACATTGTCAGGTGTAGAGGTACGATGAGATGCACTAGACTTAGAAGAATGTCGAGAGGACTTCTTATGGGAATCCTTTTTGGAGGATTTATGGCTACGGTGTGACCGCGAACTGGACCTAGGTTTGGACGGATCACCACCATGGTCCCTGGGGGAAGCTTCAGTCTTGCACTTCTTACTAGCCGGGAAGAGGCCCGACTTGAAGACCGTTGTCTGAGGGGAGACCTTGACCTCGATCTCGCCTGCGACGAGGAGGTGGCTGCCGGGGGAGTAGGCTCTCTCGGGCGTTTAAACGTCTCCTCAGACGATACAGAATCCTGGCTAGTCTCTGTCGGCTTAAAACCCCTTACTCTAGAGGTACGTTTAGGGGGAGGGTGCTCTGACAGCAACTTATCCCAAAGTGGGACGTTGTCACATTGAAGTGACTTATGTGCGACAATGGTAGTGTAGGCCGACATTTGTTGTCTGACCTCTCTCAACGCTACCGCCGCGGTCTTGTCATTGTCACACAGGACTTTATTGGTTAATTGGGAGCAAAAAGAACAATTACTTGTAACCCAGAGACCCCTTGAACGGTCTAGACATCTAACACACCTTATGCAAAGGGTATGTGCAAAAATGGGGATACCCGCGCAAGTAGGGGTAATGCACAGGGCAAAAACTGGGGTGACATTAGCCATGACAGAGACTGGTGAGAGGAACTACCGCCGGGTCTGTATTGGTCCGCCGGAGCTCAGCTCTGGAAAAATAAAGAAAATTTCCAGGAATTAATGCTCATAAGGTTAACCCAAGTGTTCGCATACAAGTGTTAATAACCCGCCGGGTAACGGGATGCAAAGACACAGCTAACACATCTCGCCACGCGGCTGGGTATAAAGAGGCTAAACAAGTCTTCTTAGCTAAGAACATGAAGAATACCCTCTGATATAATGGTCCAGTATGGCACTTATAGTCTGTAGGAGGTGGTGACTGTCTCAAGATTCAATTTTGTAACAAAGCCCCCCCTCATAAAGACGCCGGCCCTTGAAATATTTTAGTAGAATAGCCCAGGGCAGGAAAATACGAGATCTGATTTTTTAACGAATTGTCCCAAACGATCGTCGTAAAAATAGAAGGCGGCGATACTGAAAGTATCTCCCAATTAAGGTTAATCGAAATTGAATTTGTTTATAAATTCCTTAGTTCCTATACTTAGGGACACCCGCCGGGTGTGGAAATCGATTTGGTTAAACCTCACTGATCCTTCAAATGCCGTAAGAGTAAAGGCGGCGATACACAGAGTATCACTCACATGGATTGGTTAACTATAAGAGACCTAAGTCGTTTTATCCCACCCTGCTAAGGTGCACCCGCCGGGTGAGAAGTCTAAAAGTTAACCCCACAAGTTCCTGACCCCACTACTTTGTAAAAGATCGCCGGGGAGGAACGCCTAAACAACAGCTAGGTTTTCCCCGTGGTTTGTCGTAAACCAGGTAGAAAAACCTATAAAAAACAAGTGTTCTCACGAACATCGTTTCTTTATATATAACTAAATATATGTAAGGATGGGTACAGCCATCCCGCCGGGAAATAAAGGAGGCCTGAAACCAGGCACCCACAGATACGCAGTCCTGGAGAGCCACAGACACCTCCCCCGCCGGGGAACCAGCCAGTGTTAACAACCACGTGTGGCCTAACACTGCTCATCGGTCAGGTTTTTTCACGGTGAAACCGAGAAAAACCCGCCGGAAGGCAAACCCCACCCTGAACAGACACCATCTGAACAATACGACACGAGGAGAGACACGCACGACTAACCAAGGTCACAACATAATCCGTGGAATTAGCCAATACACAACTAAACCAGGAAACAAATATAGTCCGAGGAATTAGCCAATACACAACTAAAACCCGGATACACATGACACAGTAGGGCATATTTAAAAAATAAATAATAACACTAGACATGTGGCAAAGCTACGAGCCGCTGGCTAGGCCTAGGTAGACGGCAAGAAATAGTTGAAATATAAACACACACTGGAATATCACAACAGGAACCACCGCCAACACACCACCGAAGCGATAACTTCCCAACCCCGGGAAGCCACGGACCCAGAAAAACTTCACTAAGTGAAAAATACGCTGGGAACGTCAGCAAACATACAGCTTACCTCATCAGAAGGATAAAAGGCAGCAATAATTAACGCGTAATGAAAGCCGCCTGCATCACCAACTAAACCAAACTGTGAAAAGTTCACGTGTCCACAACAGGACCACGAGGGTACATCCGAAATAGATGCCCCATACATACGACCCAAAATACATTGCACTGCGGGCAACCAGCCCAGGACACTCCTGCTACGCCTATCCTAACCTTACTCGATACATCCCAGAGTAAACAAATGAGAAAAAACTCACTAGGGACGCCACGAATGCGGAACCAGCGGAGCCTGAAAGGAACGTCCGGGCAGGCTGAGCGCAGAGCAAAGAAGGAGGAATGACGCCTGGATCAGCGTCTGGTCAGAAATCCACACAAGTACATCCACGATATGATGGAAAGCTTATTGGATAGTTATTCTTATTTTCTTTTTGTTTTTATTTTTTACGAAGTTTTTTCGTAGTGAGAACCCAATTCATAATGACTGAAGCCATGAGTGAGGTCGCGTGCGCTCATGATGAAGGCTCCTCAGTTTTTAAATGCTCTGCGCGGTAGATTCAAACTACGGCGGATTAGTTTTGAAGGATGCTTTATGTAATAGGCATGTGTAAAGTTATGATGGAGGGGCCACTAATAAATAGAACCCTGTCCAGTCTCCGCCGGTTTACGAACAGTTACTCTAGAGGGACGTTTAATGGGAGGGTGCTCAATTAGTAACTTATCCCAAAGCGGGACGTTATCGCATTGAAGTGACTTATGAGCCACAGTAGTAGTATAAGTGGTCATTTGCTGCCTGACCTCCCTTAGGCGACCGCTGCTGTCTTATCATTGTTTTGTAAAACTTTAACGCTTAGTTGAGAGCAAAAGGTACAGTTTCGCATCACCCACAGACCCCTTGAGCGGTTTAGACATTTAACACATTTTATACAAAGGGTGTGCGCAAAAATAGGGATACCTGAACAGGAGGGCGTAATGCATAAAGCAAAAACCGGGGCAAAGGTAGGCATGACAGAGACTGGTGGGAAAATGCTCATAAGGTTAACCCAACATGTTCGCACACAAGTGTTAATAACCCGCCGGGTAACGAGACGTAATACTCAACGATCACAGCTCGCTACGCGGTGGGGTTCCTATGTAAAGATATCAGAATGTCTGAACTTGTCCAAGAGATTTAAGAATACCCTCTGACACAATATAAAAAACCAGCATGGCGTTAATAATTGAATTAGTCTTTCCGGTGGTGTCTGATTCAAGATTCAATTTTGGAAAAACAACCCCCCAAAAAGACGCCGGCCCCTGAATTATCTCGCAGATCAAAAACTGGGATGGCTGACAAAAATACGAGATCTGACTTCTAATGAATTGTCTTTAGATCGCCGTACGTTGAAGGCGGCGATACACAAATGTATCCCTCAATTGTCTTGGTCAACTAAACCGAATTGTAAATTCGTTATTCCACCCTGCCAAGGAGCACCCGCCGGGTGTGAAAGTAAGTTATTAAAAATGTTAACCCCAATTGAGCCCTCAATCGCCGTATGTTGAAGGTGGCGATACATAAAGCATCCCTTAATTGTCCGGTTAACTAAACTGAATTACCAATTCGTTCATCCCACTCTTCCAAGGTGCACCCGCCGGGTGTGCAAGATGTTAAAAGTTAACCCCAATCTTTCCTATCCCCACTTCTTTGTAAAAGATCGCCGGGGAGGAAAACCAAACAACAACAGCTAGGTTTTTTTCCTGGTTTTGCAAAACTGGGGAAAAACAACTTCACATGTGTTGATATAGGTTAAGTGCACACACAACATATATACAGAGTGTACACATGCCTTAATCATATTGCAACATACACACATGTACTTTCAGGGCAATACTATCATTGTTTCATATCCCATGATAATATACCGTACTCTGTAGTATCGGCAGCGTTGCACCAAATATATCCGGCACCGCTGCACATGTTTTCATCAGTAACATCCGGTCGGCACTCAGCATAGTAGTGCCACCCAAGCTCCCTGTATCTCTGGCTAATAAGAACCTATAAACTTATCTCTGGACTTTTATTCTACATCCTTGTGCAACAAAGGATTATCAAGGTTGTTGTAGCTTCACATGACAACCATACATGGCGCAGTGTGTAGGATACAGCTAGGAGATGCGAGCCAAGACCGGATTCTCAGCCAGCCATCTTGCAAGACCTTACCTCTCCAGCCCTGGATATATTATTGTGCAGTGCTTTATAGTGCAGTGAAGTACTTAAGAGTGTGGTGCAGTGCCTTTATTATATGTCCCATGTCATTTGTGCCCATTCCCAACTTGCTGTGAGGGTTATAGCCGCCGAAACATTGCTGGACAAGAGCGAGGAGTAGCATACCCTCCCCCTCTAACATCTCCAGCAACACTGAAGCTCTCACCCCTCACTGGGCCCTCAGTGCCTTCCAGCTGTGACGGTACATGCGCGCACACGGACACACGCACATCGCTGCCAAGTCAACACGGTGGTGCCACGCCTATCGCACGCACGCACTCACTCACTCACTCACTCACTCACCACAGATAATTTCTCGCACTATTAAATAAACTTCCAGTTGTACTGCACATTTTCATCGTTCCTGCAAGACTACAGTGTGTCAGCTATCAACCAATTATGGAGGGAGATGAGCAGATTCATGGGGAGCCCAGAGACACCCCACACGACCTTACTGGGGAGGGAGATAATGGTGGAGCTACTGGTGGAGATAGTGGTGGAGATAATGATGGAGATAATGATGGAGATACTGTTGGAGTTGCTGGTAAGGGGTACCAGTCAGTTCATTCCACTCCAACCTCTCCTCCTCTCACCACCCCTCATTTTACTCCACCTCCCCAACCTCCCCCCACTTTACCTCCCCTACACTATAGGGGGATGCCACCCCTGTCACCACACCCTGCAAGTCTACAACCTACTACAAGTGCAGACCTCCTTCAGCTCATACAGTATATGGAGCAATGCAGACAACGGGAGGACTATACCAGAAGACAGGAGGAGGACCGCAGAAGACAGGAGGAGGACCGCAGACAACAGGAGGAGGACTACAAGAGACAGGAGGAGGAAACAAGACGACGCACGGAGGAGGACTACAGGAGACAGATGGACGATGCCAAGTTCTCCGCCCTTGTCCAGGCTCTGTCCCACATTACCCCACCTGCCGCCGCACCTACACCTACCTCAACGGGGACAACACCCAATTCCACAACATCCTCCACCCCTACAGCTCCACCTCCACCACAGAAGGCTATCACCCAGAACCCGCCGCCCCTTCACGCTGATGCCACCTTCCAGGTTTTCAGAGAATGGAGGCGTCGGTGGGACGATTACTCTATTATGCTAGACTTATCTAAATTACCGAGGGAGAAACAACTGATCCAGATGCGGATGTGCTTAACCCTGGAGACACAGCAGCTTTTGGAGCACACCTTAAGCATACCCCCTGACACCGACAAGACCGTTGACGCAGTCCTCGATGCACTTCAGGAGCACATCAAGAATTCTCGCAATGAAGCTCTCCGTCGCAGGGACCTGTTCAGTTGCAAGCAAAAACAGGGCGAGTCATTCAACAACTTCTACGTCCGCCTCTGCCACATCGCCGAAGAAATTGACATCTGCCCAGGGAACTCTTCAGCCTGCAAGGAGACCCAACTCAAGATGGTCATTCTGATGGGCATACATGACGAAGAACTTGTACAGAAGCTGCTTTCCCTCGACGCCACCCCTTCATTACAGGACATTGTCAACACTTGCCGTTCCTACGAGGCCACTCGAAGCGCTACGTCAGCCATACGTGCCCCACCGTCCCAGGTTAACGCCGTGTCAGCGTACAAGCAGAACAAGCAAGTTAAGCAACGCGACAAGTTCTCCACATCGCAACAGTCCTTGGCGTCGGCTGCCGCCTGCCAGCGTTGTGCTCGCCGGCACGACAAGAACAAGTGCCCGGCTGAAGACTACACCTGCACTAACTGCGGCCGTCGTGGTCATAAGCCTAGGACTCCTGCTTGCCCTGCAGCCACCGCCCAGTGTCGTCGCTGCAACCATATGGGCCACTACGACAAATACTGCAGATCTTCCAAGACGCCCGCCACACAGGACAACGCCGCTTCCTCCCACAACAAGTCTACAGCAAAGAAGACCACAAGTTGCCGACGTGTGGGATCACCTGTTCAGGCACCCACACTGACATCCGTGAGTCTCACCTACAGCGGCACCACCAGAAAACTCCACATGCTTCCTGACACAGGTGCAGACATCACAGTGATCGGCCGACGACACCTCGACATACTTCGGATTCCTCTCAGCAGCCTACGACCTCCGCCTCCGACAACAACGCTCAACGCGGATGGCTCTGCAATGGCTCCTGCTTTGGGGACGTTTCATGCACAACTCACCATCAGCAAACGCTCCTGTTCGGCCACAATCCAGACGCCGCTTCTGTCCAAACGCCACTGTCAAGCATTGGCCATCATCTCAGCAGAATTCCCCAAGCCAATTCTACAGGTTAAACATATCTACAGGTGTAAGGAGCTACCCTTCACAGCCACCACATCACCTGCATAAGCCAAGGAGTTCTTTCTTCGAGAGTTCAAGGACGTTTTGGTCTCCAAGGAGGATCTCCAGACAGCTCCACTCAAGCCTATGAAGGGTCCCCCAATGCGGATCCACCTCAAGGACGATGCCGTGCCTTTTGCCATCTACATCCCGCGGCAGATCCCCTTTGCTTTCAGGGACAAAGTTAAGCAGGAGCTGGACTCGCTAGTGGCACAAGGTATCGTTAAACCGGCCGGTGATGAACCTTCAGAGTGGTGCCACCCCCTCGTCGTCGTCGCCAAGCCCAATGCCGAAGTTCGCCTCACCGTAGACCTCACCAAGCTCAACTGCCAAGTTTCCCGCCCAGCCCACCCCTCACCGATGCCTTTCGAAGCGATCCGCGGTGTGGCCCCGCAGGCGAAATTCTTCACGACGGCAGACGCCCTGAGTGGATATTGGCAAATGGAACTTGCGGAGGAGGACCAGCATCTCACAACTTTCATCACTCCTTATGGCCGTTTCCAACACTGTAGAGGTCCAATGGGTTTCGCTGCGACAGGTGACGCCTTCTGCCTTCGCGGTGATAGGGCCCTCCAAGGGGTGCAAAATTGTGCCAAGGTTGTCGACGACGTGCTGCTCTACGACGAGGACTTCAACACACATCTTCAGCGTATCCATGAAGTTCTCATACGGTGCCGCGACAGTGGGATCACACTCAACAAGGACAAGTTCGTGGTCGCCGCACCCAGTGTGAACTTCTGTGGGTACACGCTCTCAGGTGAGGGCATCTCGGCTGACCCTGGCAAAGTCGGAGCGATCAAGGACTTCCCGACACCAGCCAACATCACCGACCTTCGCTCCTTCATGGGTTTGGTGAACCAGCTGGCGGAGTTCACCCCCGACATCGCCACTGCCGCTCAGCCCCTGCGTCCCCTGATGAGCCCGAAGAGGTCGTTTATGTGGACCGCTGACCATGATGAGGCTTTCCGCCGGGTCAAGGCTGCCCTGCTCAGTCCACCCGTCCTGGCCCCATTCGACCCTTCCCTACCAGTGATTCTACAAACTGATGCATCCCGCCTCAACGGTATTGGATACGCCCTCCTACAGGATCATGGCAACAACCGTCTCCGCTTAGTTCAGTGTGGCTCGAGGTTCCTAAGCGACCCCGAGTCCCGCTATGCCACCATTGAGCTGGAGATGCTAGCCGTGGTCTGGGCCATGTCCAAGTGCAAGTTCTACCTCATCGGACTGCAACACTTCACCCTCATGACGGACCATCGCCCCCTCATCCCCATCTTCAACAACTACACCCTTGATGCGGTTGAAAATCCCCGCCTCCAACGTCTGAAGGAGAAAGTCGCACCTTACCTCTTCACAGCCGTCTGGCGCGCTGGCAGGTTGCTCTGCATCCCTGATGCGTTGTCACGGGCCCCTGTCAGCCACCCGACGCCAGAGGATAAGTTAGCATGTGCCGACGCCACGGTTCACCTCAGGTCCCTCGTGACTGTCAACGCCGCCGCCACCGACGTCAACTCTCCTTCACAGGACGCAGACAGGATTCTCCAGGAACTCCGAGACGCAGCCAGAGCGGATACTGTACTCACCTAATTGTACTCACCTAATTGTAGTATACAGGATTTGAGCCTAAGCTCGTGTTGTCCTGTCTCTCTCTCTACATTTATCCAATTTTGCTTTAAAAGTTTGGATATTTCTTGCTCCCACCACCTCCCCATCCAACTTATTCCAACACTCAATGCTTCTATACGGGAAGCTGAACTTTCTTACATCAGACTTACATATAACTTTCCTCAACTTACAATCATGACCCCTGGTTCTTCCCTCGTCCCTCACCACAAAATCTCCCTTGTCGATCTTCTCAAAACCTTTCACACACTTAAACATCATGATCATGTCACCTCTCTCTCTCCTCTCCCTCAGCGTTGGCAGCTTTAGCCTCTCCAATCTCTCCTCATAAGGTAGGTCTCTAAGGCTAGCTATCATCTTAGTGGCAACTCTCTGAACTCTTTCCAGTTTTTTATTATGTTTTATAAGGTGTGGAGACCACACCACTGCTGCATACTCCAGTCTTGGTCGTATTATTGTCCCTATTATTTTTGCTAACATCTCTTCATCTAAATAATTCAGAGCTATTCTCATGTTAGTCAACACTGCATAGGTTTCACCAGTTATTTTATTTATATGCTGTTCAGGTGACAAGCTGTCTGCCACAACTACCCCTAGGTCTTTTGCTTTCACAGCTTTACTAATTATTTCATCTCCTATTTTATATCCCCAAGAAGGTCTATATTTACTTTTTCCCATCTCAAGAACCTGACACTTACTCGTGTTGAATTCCATTTTCCAAGTTTGACTCCACTCATATAACTTATCTAGATCTCTCTGTAATTCTTCACAACTACTCCTACTTGTAATATGCTTCATTAATTTTGCATCATCAGCAAACATAGATATATATGAGCCTATTCCCATTTGAAAGTCGTTGATGAAAACCAAAAACATGATTGGGGCCAACACCGATCCTTGAGGCACTCCGCTTTTTACCCTTTTCCACGAGGAGAACTTTCCTTTTATTACTGTTCGCATTTCCCTCCCAATTAAATAGTTTTCCATCCACTTTAATAATACTCCCTCAACCCGCCCCACAGTCCTGAGCTTCCACAACAATCTCTTATGAGGCACCTTATCAAATGCCTTCTTGAAATCTAAGTAGATACAATCTACCCACCCCTCCCATCCTCTGACATTGTACAATGTCAATTACCCTATCATAGTAACTCAACAAATTTGTGGTACACGAATGACCTTTTCTGAACCCGAACTGCTTCCTTGAAATTATTTCCCTCTCCTCCAACATACCCACCCATCTTTTTCTAATAATCTTTTCACAAAGCTTGCATATAACACTCGTTAAGGATACCGGTCGATAATTTAGCGGGTCTTCTTTATTTCCACTTTTATATTAATTAAAATGTAAAACTTGCAAACTAAACAAACCAAAATTGGGACAAGGACAATATAAAGTCAAATTAAATTATCAAAATCGCTATGTGGAAACAACGTTTACTAAAATGAAAATTATTAAATAAAAGAACACAATCCACCACATAGGGTGTACATTACTACATGAGCAAGTTAATCTGTTTCCCAAGCAAACTAATCGCACATATAACAACGCACTATCGTCACGTTAAAGGAAGTAGTCAAGTTTGGGAAGTCCGGGACGTTCTGGCAAATTTTACTAAACTCTGCATGAATAAAGAAACTATATGTTAAATGTCAAAATATTATTTAAAATCAAATTTGCAACATGACAAGACATTAAAATAGTACAAAATACAGATATTGATAAGATATCTATACTATTACAAAATAATATATAAAATACAGTACAGCACTCACTAACGATAGTGCTATCGGGTAGGTACCTGTAAGCATAGCATGCCTCAAGTGACCCCTATCGTATAAATACGATAGACTATGACTCTTTTGTGATCTTGGATGTCTCTGTGACGTCACGATCTCTCCTACAGCACGATGTAGGACGAGTAGATCGTATATTATAAGATTGTAAATAAGTTAAGTTATAAAAGGCCTAATATGCTATTAAGCAATATTGCCATGGTCTTATGTAGTATATATGAATTTATCGTATATATTAATATAATTTATCGTATAGAGCAACCTAAATGCGGTACGATAATTTGGGCTCCTGGCGGTTTGCCAAGGCAGCAAGGTGTGCTTTTGAGGTACGTCAGAGCCTTCACGAACACCAACCAGTTAACATCTAATTTTCCGCCCTCAGTTGATCGTGCTTTTGTGCCTCTAATCACAATACACATACAGCAATACACACAGCTACACCATCACGACGCTCTCATCGACATCATGACTGACTGATAGATAAGCATAATATTCATGTCCATTCCCATGTAATCATTTATTCTTTCTTTAACTTGACTCGTGTCTCGGGACCGAAGTCTCGTTCCCCATTGTCCACCACCATATTGGGTAAAACGATCTCCCTTGCCTCATTGCCACGTGGAACTATTGGTGAGTTAATTCCTGGCTAATATTAACCCTTATAACCTTACCCTATAATTATATACATTTATTATGTGAGACCTTTGGATATAAATTAGCTTGTTTCAGATTGAATTCAATTTAGATATAGAGTATTCATTTAGATTGATTTTATTTGATTCATTATAGCTTAGTAATATTTAACTTCCATTGATAGTTTACCACATTGGTGCCCAGACCCGGGAATTAGCTACCAGTAAGGGATTTTAAGGCAATGAACAAGGGGACATATAACAGGATGCAGGAACAACTCTATGATAAACTGGCAAGGCTAGCCAAGCGATGGTTAGAGCCGGAATGCAGGGTCACATCGTTGTGCCTGCCTAAGTCCTGCATCCCACCCATCATCTTTCCCCAATAATTTTCTTTTCCGTTTCAGACTTCCTGTGACATATGACCTGACCTAACATTTTTTCTTGTTCAATATGATCCATTAGTAGGTATTGCTATTTAGTGTACTATTTTTTCTCCATAACATAGAAGTCCGCCGGTTGGCGTCTCTTAAGTAGCCTATTATTTGGCCGTTGTTTTTGTAACGTGATATTTAGATACATAGCCTATAGGCTCGCAAGCAAAATGGATAAAAACGGTAAAGAGACACCGTCTAGTGGGGTGCTAAACAAAGCCCCTAAAAATCAAAGGGCGGGACTTCGGGGAGTAATAAATAGGCTAATAGTGGACGTCAACACTTTCATCACTACTGCTGAACTAGAGGAATTGGAGGCTAGATTAGAAAACGTCCAGGTTACCCACGGTCGTATTACGGCTCTGAGTGAGGTGATTGTGGCTGCCATGACAGAGGAGGAAGAGATTGTTACAGAGTGTGATAATCGCGCCCTCTATGACGAACCTGTCTTTAGAGCGAAGTACCTATTACAGCGTGCAATCGCGAGTAAGAAGGGAGGCGATAATGAGGCCCATAGAAGGGCTGACCCAAAACATACTGTACACCTCCCAAAGCTCAATCTTCCTACATTTGGGGGCAAGTTGACCGAGTGGTTAGCTTTCTGGGACGTATTTCGATCTACGGTCCATGAATCCTCTTTGGATAATGTCCGCAAGTTTCACTATCTGAAGGGACAAATGGAAGGAGAGGCCTTACATTTAATAGAGGGTTTTGCAGTAGTAGGTGGTAGTTATCTTGAAGCGGTACACTTATTAGAGTCCACATACGGGGATAGAGAGCAGTTGAAGATGGCCCATGTCGTTGCCTTGTTGGGGCTCGCAGAACCACAGTATAAGGTTGATGAGTTGACAAACTTCAGGGCAAATATGGAGTGCCATACTCGATCGCTAGATACCCTAGGGCTTACCACGCAGGAAATGATAGTCATTATCTTGCGTCAGAAGCTTCCTATGGCAATACTTGATAAGGTAAGATCATTTGAGCTGGGGGAATTCAAAACTCAGTTCAGTAAGGAGATCAATAATCTACAGTTGAACAAAGGGAGAATGTATGAGTCGGGAGGGAGTGAGAATGTGGAGAAGAGGGGAACAGTAAGCATGACAGTGGGGACTAAAGTAAAGAAAGGGTGTGTATCAGAAACCTGCTCAGATTCTATGTAAGCTATGTAACAACAAACATAAATGGAGTTTCTGCGTAAAATACCCGACAAATGAGACAAAACTAGCACAGGCGAGAAGATTGAAGCTATGTGTAGGTTGTCTAAGTGGGGAACATGGTAAGCAGGGACAATGTACTGCTACATACTTAAGGCCCTGTCGCCACTGCAAAGGACATCACTTTGATAAGTTGTGTCCTACAGCAGATAAAGTCAAAGACGTCAAAAATGAGGGTACAGTAAACTTCCGTTAATCCGAAGGGCAGCGGACCGGCCCTCGTTCGGATTAGTGGATTTTTCGGATTATCGGACGTTACCCCCCCCCCACCCCCGATTTTTTTTTTTAAGACCCAAACCAAGACACAAACACAGGATAATAATGATAATAATGATAATAATGACTAATCATGACTTTAACTCACCTTATATGAAGAGAAGAGATGTGTAGCATTGAAGATAAGCCCCCAGCACCAGCCCCAACCCAGCCACTAGCCCCCTAGCCCATATTAGTAACTTATAATCACTGCTCTGTACTGTAAGTGTACTTTAATGTAAAATTAACTTAAAAAGACTTATTTTTTTTTTTGTATTTTGCTGGTTTTATATTTTTTTGGGGTCCTTAAATCTACTACACTTCACTGATTATTACTCCACAGCCATATCCTCCAAGCCTTCAATATCTGAAGGGGGAGCTTAGGGCTAGGGCTACCTCAGGAGTGGTTAGGCTGGCAGGAGCTACCACAGGGGTGGCTGGGGCTACCACAGGGGCGGCTGGGGCTACCTCAGGAGTGGCTAGGCTGGCAGGAGCTACCACAGGGGCGGCTGGGGCTACCTCAGGAGTGGCTAGGCTGGCAGGAGCTACCACAGGGGCGGCTGGGGCTACCTCAGGAGTGGCCTTCACAGGGGATGCTAGGTCCTCCCAGCCTTCAAAATCAGCAAGAGGCATAGGTGTGTGGTAAGAGGTTCAGGTGAGCTGGTACGCGAGTCGTCTGTGAGAGGCATTGTTTGCAGGTCTAGGGTTATCTGGTTCATCTGATCGGCGGCCATGGTGGTGCATGTTTTTCATCAGGTCCCTGATGTCTGCCTGCTTGCCTGCCCTCCCCCTTTTCTCATAGAACTCATTACGGAGGATGTGGAAATCGATTGTTTCACTTGCATTATATTGGCTAGACTGTTCCACAAATTTGACCATACCATCGAAATAGGTAGCAGCTTCCTTCCAGGTTACTTTGCCATCGTTATCTGCCTCTTCCTCTTCCTCAGACGAGTGCTCCTCAACATATTCTGGCTCCACAACACTCCGGATAATTTCTGTATCTGTCACCTCTTCCTCGCCCTGCAGGTCACCATCCACATCAACCCACTCCTCAATATCCTCTTCAGTCATCCTCTTGGGGTCGTTGACCGGCACGGTATCCATCAGGCCTCGGATTTCGTTGATTGCCTCCCTGCGACGCCCAAGAAAGCCTTCGAAATCGTGCTCATCTTCTTCAACCTCTTCAGGGTCATCGACCTGGGCATACAGCTTGTTCCAACATTTCTTGAGGGTTACCTCTGAAACATCCTTCCAGGCTAGGGCAGCATCATATATGGCATCCTTGATGGAAAAACTTGACTGGAAAGTTTTTACTGATGCATCAGAGTTAATCAGCTTGCGGGCAAATGAGGACTTGTAGCTCTGCTTAAACTTTTGGCACACACCCTGGTCCATTGGTTGTATCAGACTAGTCACATTAGGGGGCAAGTAGGTGACAAAGATGTTTCCAGACACTAGTTCGTGGGCAGGGGGATGTGCTCTGCAGTTATCCAGGAAAAGGACAGCCTTGGTGTCCTCAGAAAGGCCAATCGACTTGAAGTAGGCCTTGACTTCGGGAACAAAGTGTTTAAAGAACCAATCATGGAATACTTGGGCAGTCATCCATGCATTGCTCTGTGCATCATAGATCACTGGCAACTTCCCTCGCATGTTCTTGAAAGCACGGGGATTCTTAGGCCTTGCCGATAACAAACAAACGATTGCGACATTACCGGAAGCATTCCCACTCAGCAGGATTGTGAGACGTTCTTTATTCATTTTGAATCCGGGTGCAGCCTTCTCTCCTCTACCAGCTAATGTCCTTGTTGGCAAACAGCGCCAATATAGCCCTGTCTCGTCGGCGTTGAAGATTTGGTCTGGGGTCAGCTGGTGATCATGAACAATGGTAGCAAAAAATGTGTGCAAACCGATCGGCGGCCTCTTTGTCGGCAGAATTCTTTTCTCCGGCGACATCTAGGACCCTAATCCCATGCCTAATTTTAAAGTTTCTCAACCAGCCGTCGGAGAATTTAATATCGTCTTCCATATTCATATCGCCCAGGAATTGCTTGGCCTTTTCAATTATCATAAGCCCTGAGATAGGCTTGCCCTCAGCCCGCTTGGCCGTAAACCACTTATGCACTGCCTCGTCAAGTTTTTCATGTTTTGGTTTTTTCATTGTCTTTCTCACATCACCCGTGTAACTTGACTTTCCAAAGGCAACAAACTTTGATAAGTTAGCCTTTGCCTTCACTATGTTTGAAACTGTGGAGGCACCGATATTAAAAGTTTCCATAACTTTACGCCGATCACTGCCTTTCTCTACCATCGCTATCACTCGCAATTTATCAGCTATGGACAGAGTTACGTGCTTCCTCTTATGTTTGTTCTTGTCATTCCTCCCTCGTGCACCTGAACTTGCTGTGGGACCCATCACTAAGTCACTAAGTCACTATATCACAGGATAAACACGGGATAAACAACGTTTCAGGTAGACCGACAACGGCAGACTGTTTAGTCCGGCCTGGCCCGCTAGAGGGCCGATATTTGGAAATATCGCGCGCCCGGGAAATTCAAAAATTCGGAATATTGGGTGAATTCGGATTTGGCCTCAAATTGAAAAATTCGGACTATTGGGTGAATTCGGATTTGGCCTCAAATTGAAAAATTCGGACTATTGGGAGATTCGAATTATCGGTCGTCGGATTAACGGAAGTTTACTGTACTACAACTGTGACACTAGGTAGCACGCAAGACACCACTATATTGCCCACAATACAGATTCCCATGGAAGGTAATGACAGTAACAAAGTTTGTCGGGTACTTCTAGATCAAGGGTCTCAACGTTCCTTTATAAAGAGGTCCGTACTAGTGGGACTGAAGCACCGAATCGTAGGGGCTGAGACTCTTCGATTACAGGGCTTCACAGGGGTTACTGATAAACAAGACTACGAGATAGCGGAGATTTCATATTTCTATCGTAAAAACCGGTACTTAATGACTTGTATCGTAGTAGACACCCTACCAGAATATGTATCTGTGGGTGTGAAGAAGGTGGAACACGCATTACGTAGCAAAGGGGTTAACTTGTCAGATCCCATGGGAAATCAGAGTGAGGTGCATGTTCTACTTGGTGTGGATCATTATTATGAAGTAGTATACCCTGGATTTAAAAAGATGTGTGGTGTAATTTTAATCCCCACTAAATTTGGATACTGCATGAGCGGAAAGGTGCATACTACACAGTCAAAGGTCCTGGTCGACACGGTCTCGATATATAGAGTCAATGTAACCGCGGCAGAGGAGTTGGGAAGGGAGGATTCCCAACCTAGTGACCCTAAGATGTCTGCCGAGTTCGACCTGGAACGACTGTGGAGATTGGATCACATAGGCATTAATCCTATGGAGACTGATTATGACTCGGAAGTTGCGCTACAAAGGTTTGACGAGTCTGTGTGCTACTGTGCCTCAGACAAGCAATATAAAGTTAGTTTACCTTGGAAGAACAGTGAGATAAGCCTACCTACCAACTATGGTTTGGCATTAGGTCGCTTGCGCGCATTGCAGCGGAAATTGTCTAACGAACCGAGCACGCGCCAGGCGTATGACGATGTATTTCGGAGTTATGAGGATAGGGGTTTTATTGAGAGAGTCGATGTCAAGGAACCGTGTAAGAAGGGTAGGGTTCACTATCTGGCCCATCATGGGGTAAAGAAAGACAGCGTCACCACACCAATACGGGTGGTGTATGACTGTTCTGCCCACCAAGGTCAACAACCCAGTCTGAATGACTGCCTGTTGACAGGTCCGTCCATGGTGTCGGATCTGTCCCAACATCTATTGCGGTTTAGGCTGGGGAAGTACGCCTATACCAGTGACATCGAGAAAGCATTCTTGATGGTCAAGCTAAAGGAGGAAGATAGAGATGTTACCCGCTTTCTTTGGTTCAGCGACATTAGCGACTCTGAAAGTCCCATCATAATATACCGTTTTCGGGTTGTACTCTTTGGGGCCACTTGCTCGCAGTTTTTGTTAAATGCCACAATCAGAAAACATCTAGCTGACACTCATGAGGACACAAGTAAACTATCTCGCGGATTATACATTGACAATTTGCAGGGTACTAGCGATAGTCAAGATGATTTGTTGTATGCATACTGGCAAGCACGCAGATTGTTTGCGGATGCACATCTATTTCTCCGCGAGTGGGTTACTAATAGTGAAGATCTTCAGAGTTTAATACAGGTGGATGGTACGGCATCTCTTAACCAGGAAAAGTCCAGAAATTTGGGGATGATCTGGCAACCTAAACATGACATACTAACTTTTCAAACAAGGTCTTTTGCTCAGCAGACAGGAGCGCACACAAAAAGAAGTCTGTTGAGCAAAGTTGCGCAATTTTTTGATCCTTTGGGTCTAGCATTACCTGTTACCATAAGAGCTAGGATTCTAATGCAGGAAGTTTGGAGACGTAAAATAGGATGGGATGACAGTTTGCCCGAGGACCTGAATGACCAAGGGACATTGTTGTTGAATGAATATGCCATCCTATGTACTAAACCTATACCTCGTAAAGTGGCGGCGTTCGGTGACGTTACGTTACACACGTTTTGCGATGCTAGCGCCACGGCATACGGGGTAGCCATATATGTTGTTACTTCATTTGGGGCACATTTAGTTACAGCCCGGGCCAAAGTAGCCCCGGTTAAAAAGGTAACTATCCCTAAAATGGAATTGACTGCCATGCTGCTATTAGCACGTCTGGTGCAACATGTACGCGCAGCATACGAGAGCGAATTAAATATTGAAATCGTTCACGTATGGTGCGATAGTCAGGTCGCACTCAACTGGATACATAGCAAGAAGTCTCTGCCAGTTTATGTGCAGAATAGGGTAGATGAGATTAGAGCCCTTTTGCCAGACGTTGCTTATCATTATGTAAATACAAAGGAAAACCCTAGTGATCTCATAACTAGGGGTATAACGGCTAGCCAGTTAATGAAGTCCGAATTGTGGTGGCATGGTCCAAAGTGGCTGCTCCATGAAAGTGAATGGACGATATGGCATGCTGTTGGTGAGGGACTTCTGCCACTGGAAACAGTGGCAGTTACAGCCCAACCAAATGAGCCACCGGGTCCTATCATGAAGTGGGCAAGATTCGGTGACTATAATAAACTAGTCAGAGTTGTAGCTTGGGTGTTGCGATATGTATCCAATCTTAAGCTTAAAGTAACGGGCCAACTCTGCAACAGGGGTCACAACATTGATGCTCGTGAATTTAAAGCAGCTGAAGTAACTTTGATCAAATGGGTTCAAGTAGAAACCTTTTCCAATGAATTAGAATCCTTGAAAGGCTCGAATAAGACATTAATGCCTAATATAGTGCGTCAACTAAGGTTGCACCTAGACAATGGCCTCATCAGGTGTGAGGGTCGCCTGAAGTGGTCGGGTGTACCAGACGGCACAAACCGACCTATACTTATGCCAACAAGACATCACGTTACTGATCTATTGATCATACGTGCACATAGGGAAGTAAAACACTACGGGGTATGTCATATTATATCACATTTACGTCTCATATGGTGGATACCCAGAGTTCGACAAGTAGCTCGACGCGTAGTGAGAAAGTGTGTAATATGCCAGAGACTAAAGGGTAAACCATATGCAACTGGACCAGCTCCACCCCTACCTGAATGCCGTGTAAAGCATGTAGAACCTTTCCAAGCGGTAGGATTAGATTACACAGGGGCATTGAAGACGAGGGAGAGTGAGAAGGTTTATATATTATTGTTTACCTGTGCGACATCTCGAGCAGTACACCTAGAACTATGTGATAATATGTCTAGCGAAGAATTTATGCTGGCGTTCAGACGGTTTTGTGCCCGTCGTTCATTCCCTCAACTCATTCTTAGCGACAATGCTCCCACTTATGTCCAAGCATCAAAATATCTAAAGGATATGAGTAGTGATCCTACTATCATCACTTTTTTGGGAGAGAAGAAGTGCGAATGGAGGTTCATTCCAGTTAAGGCACCTTGGTTTGGTGGAATGTGGGAACGGTGTGTCGGCATAGTAAAGTCAGGACTAAGAGCGGTTGTAGGACGTGCTCTATTAAAGAAGAGTGAGTTGACGACAGTCCTCACAGAGATAGAGGCAGTCGTGAATGATCGCCCGCTTACATATGTGTACACCGACCTGCAAGAACCACTACCATTAACGCCAGCTCACTTGCTATATGGAAAACCATTGACTGCGTTTCCATCTGATTTTCAGTCCATAGTAGAGTTAGAGGATCCCTCGTTGTACTCTGCGGTAGCGGTGTCTAAGAGATACCAGTATATATCCAGGATAATCGAGGATTTTAGGAAACGGTGGATTAGTGAATATCTGCTAGCATTGAGGGAAAGGAGTGTTACTCCCTCTGGTAGACCAACGGCCCCTACAGTTGGTGACGTTGTTTTAATTAAAGAAGATAGTCCTCGTTTATACTGGAAATTAGGCCGCGTATTGGAGGTATACAAGGGGGCAGACTCTGTAGAGTGGGTGGCGCTTTTAAAGACAGCCACTGGAACTACTGTTCGTCCTATCGCACGTTTGTACGCTTTGGAGCTAGATTCCGCATTGCAATCTGAGGCTCCACCTGTTATTGCTGGGTCCGAGGATTCTCGAAGGAACGACTCACCTCATACTGATGGTGATCATTCTCGGACCGGGACGCGTCCCAGACGCGCTGCTGCTGGCGCTGTCGACTTGTGGCGTCAGAAGATAGCCTCTGGGCAACTTTAGGTTTAAGGTGGGGTTCAGGTCTTTTTTGTGGGGGAGTGTATCGTATAAATACGATAGACTATGACTCTTTTGTGATCTTGGATGTCTCTGTGACGTCACGATCTCTCCTACAGCACGATGTAGGACGAGTAGATCGTATATTATAAGATTGTAAATAAGTTAAGTTATAAAAGGCCTAATATGCTATTAAGCAATATTGCCATGGTCTTATGTAGTATATATGAATTTATCGTATATATTAATATAATTTATCGTATAGAGCAACCTAAATGCGGTACGATAATTTGGGCTCCTGGCGGTTTGCCAAGGCAGCAAGGTGTGCTTTTGAGGTACGTCAGAGCCTTCACGAACACCAACCAGTTAACATCTAATTTTCCGCCCTCAGTTGATCGTGCTTTTGTGCCTCTAATCACAATACACATACAGCAATACACACAGCTACACCATCACGACGCTCTCATCGACATCATGACTGACTGATAGATAAGCATAATATTCATGTCCATTCCCATGTAATCATTTATTCTTTCTTTAACTTGACTCGTGTCTCGGGACCGAAGTCTCGTTCCCCATTGTCCACCACCATATTGGGTAAAACGATCTCCCTTGCCTCATTGCCACGTGGAACTATTGGTGAGTTAATTCCTGGCTAATATTAACCCTTATAACCTTACCCTATAATTATATACATTTATTATGTGAGACCTTTGGATATAAATTAGCTTGTTTCAGATTGAATTCAATTTAGATATAGAGTATTCATTTAGATTGATTTTATTTGATTCATTATAGCTTAGTAATATTTAACTTCCATTGATAGTTTACCACAACCCCTATCAATAACTACCCTACAAATAACCTACATTTATAGCACAAATAAACTAAGGAAATCGCAAAAGTAAGCAATTGATACTATCGACAATGAATACATATAATATAAAGACAAATAATTACAAAATATGAAGTAACAACAGATTTAAACAAAGAGTACTCTTTTAACAAGAACAATAAATTTAAAAAATCATCAATATTAATATTAATAATAATAATAATAGAAAAAGAAAAAGATAAACAATAAATACAGACAAAAAGTAAGCAGAGGTTATACAAGAAACTTCAAGTTAAAAATGCTTGATTAAAATTATTGATGTCAAATTTTAGAATACAGTCACAATAATTGACCCTAAAAAGATTAAATTTATGGAACAATTTACTTGCCTCAAAACCTCTGTCCACTAAGAGTCTGTATAGTAACCTAGCTCTAGCCCAAAAGTCATCTACTTTAGTGCAGATTTTACAAAATCTTATTAATTGGGAATAAAAACAGTTATAAGTTATTTTACTATCGATATTACTACTAGGGAAAGGAAAGTTTATTACGTTAAAATTAAAATCATCAACTTTGTGATATACTTTAAGTATGCACTGTTCATTAACAATCTCTATATTTATATCAAGAAAATTTTCAACTTTATAATTTACGTTACATTGTGTGAGGGGAATAGAATTAGGGTAAATAAGTTTAGCAACTTGATTAAAATTTAACAAATTGCAAACAAGAATATCATCAATATATCTACTATTATTACTTAACAGTTTAGCAAGTGCTAATTTTTCTGGAATTTTATTTTTCTTGCTACTGTCAACTAAGTCTTTTATATATTTAAATTCTAAAGCAAGCAAGAATAAGTCTGCAATTAAAGGGCTAGCATTTCCACCCATAGGAATTCCTAATATTTGTTTGAAAATGTACGGCCCGAATCTAACATAAGTATTGAAAAGGAGGAATTTAAGGGCATCTTTAAGTTTAGTTCTATCAAAATATACAGAACTAGTGGGAGTAGAGCTAAGTGATGCATTATTAAATATGTATAAACATTTATGAAATAATTACCATTCCTAACGAACCTGTCAAAGTGCAAATCTATAATAAAGCAAAGCTCTGAATATACTAAATCTAAAGGCAAATTGGTATACAAAGTTGAAAAGTCGAAGCTATGTACCGAGGTAACTTTCGGCATGGTATTTATTTTATCAATAACTTCTAACGAATTGTCAACACTCCAATAATAGTTAATGCCAGTTCTTTTCATGATGGTATTACAATATCTTTTATGAGTACTTTTAATGTATTTTAAGCAATTTACGACTTGTTCTGATAGAGTTTTAGTGGTAGCAAATTTTGCTCCGGCAATAAAGCGATATTTATAAGGTCTTTTATGAAATTTAGGTAACATGTATAATTTTGCAATGCACTTGTTCTTATCAGAAAGTTTAATATCAAATATTATATTTTTCTTGGTATGTTCATCGATTAAGTTATCAATATTCAGATTATTTTGAATTTCATAAACAGAATTACCGCAAATATTTTTACGTAATATGTTACCCTTAATACCTAATTCTTTTTTCATATTTTCAAGATAAAATTTCTTACATGTGAAGCTATAATTATTGCTGGCTTTATCTACTGTAGTGATTACAAAATGTTTATGTAAATTTATTAAATCAGCTTTAAGCTTATTATAATTATAGTCTATAAAATCTGAAAGATTAAATTCATTTTTAAGCGAGAAAATTTTATTTCTAATTAACTTAATTAATAAATTAGACCATGCTTCTAGTTCTCTTGCATTGCAGCACGCAATTTTTAACAATTTATCTTTTAATTTATTGACTGAAAAAACAATATCTTTTAAAATTATGTCCCATGTTACTTTATTACTCCCTATTCTAAATTTAAACCCTTTACGACATAGCTCCGCTAATTTATCGTTTGCAAAATGTTTAACTAGTTCTACATCACCTGTTAATATGTGACATATCGGACTATAAATGAACTTTGCTAGTGCATCACGTCTGCTAGCTGGCATATCCATGACTCTTTCACACACGCATTTATTATTATTGAAAATATCATTATCTGAAAGATTTCCTAAAACTTTATTATAATTACAAATAATAGACCCAACAGGTCGTTCATATGAATACACTATTAATGGTTTGAAATCTTTACAACCATCTGGTAACATGGACTTAACTTTCTTTGAATTAATAAGACTGTTAACATTAATTTTGTCTAAAATTTTAGAGGAATAATTTAAAGTGGACATGACTTTATCTTTAATACGGTTATCTTTGGATTTCTTAGAATTAGCTCTAATATATCCCATAAAAGCAAAGACTATATTCTTAAATTTATTTGTGAAATTATGTTTATTATTTAGAATATTTTCTATAAAAGGAGCAAAACTTTTCTTTTGTAGGCCTTTCAATGAGTCTTTTAATTTTTTAATTCCGAAATTTCGATATAATGAATATAAATTATTAACAATAATTTTAATATCAGACCTGTTTTTCTTTTTATTAAATGTATTTAGTCTTCTTTTACCGTGTCTACCAGGTCTTCTGTTTAAAACAGGGAAGTTAAAATATGGGTTATTAAAATCGTTTTTTAATAAATCTTTATACAAAATGTTGCCTACATTTTTTATTTGATTGTTAAGTCCAAATGGATAGATGGTCATTAATTTTCCAATCCAATAATTTTCTCTATCTAAAACATTTTAATTACTTTGAACAATTTCTATAATTTTGTATTTACAATCAAATTTAGTACAATCTGTGTTGTTGTTGTTGTTGTTGTTCCCTAAGCTGCCTGGCCGAACAGCCCCGAGTCCCTGAGAAAGGCCATGGCCACGATCGGGCTTTCCCACAGAGCTCTCATTGAGTGTAGATTGTGTTGTTGGCGTAAGTGGTTGTGTGAAATGCAGTCTTCTATGATGTGTTTAATGGTATGGGGTGCTGTGCTACATCCCGGGCAGGCGTCGACAACGGAGTCATCCAGTCTCTTCTGATAGCTCAGGAGAGCTGGATGGTGTCCGCATCTCAGCCTGGCCAGGTGGACTCTGTCCTCGCGAGGAAGGGAGGATTCGGAAGGATGGATTTCGGGAGGTCGTGCATGCAGCTGTGTGTTGTCTGTGAGTGAGTGGATGGATCGGTGAGAGATATGAGTATGGATGTGCTTCTGGAAGTTGGTTCGGGGTGGGCAGGGAGGGAGAGAGGACAATAATTGTGTGTGATACCGTGTGCTGGGTGTTGTTTTGATATTTCTTGGTGTCTGTGGGTGTGTTGCCATGTAGTTTAGTGGGTGGTCTTGGTTCGTGGAGGCTGCTGCCAGGAATTGAGTACCTCTCATGTCCAGATGGTCTTTGACTTTGAGGATTTTGGTTTCTTGATGTAGGTGATCTGTGGGTGCAGTAGCTGTGCAGCCTGTAATGATCTTCAGGGCTTTGTTTTGAATAGTCTGTAAGGTCTTATGATGTGTTTCAGCTAGGTTAGAAGCCCAGGCTGGGCTTGCGTATTCCATCACTGATCTTATGTATTGTTTATATACTGTGGTGGTAGTTTCTTTGTTGTGTCCAAATTTTGTGTGAGCAAGTGACCTGAGGGCGTTAAGTCTGGGTGTCAGTTTCTTTTTAATGTTTGTGGTGTGCTGTTTGAATGTCATATGAGTATCATATGTTACTCCTAGGATTTTGGGTGTGTGTGTATGTGTTAGGGGTGTGTTGTTTATGGTGAGTTGAGGGATGTATTCGTGTTCTCCTGTCCAACTTGTGAGCAGGGTTGCGGTGGATTTGGCTGGGGCTAGATTAAGTCTGTTTGTAGTGCACCAGCCATGTAGTGTGTTGAGATAGGGTTGAAGGAGATCTGTTGCTCTTTTTGGGTCATGGTGTGTGCATGTGAGTGTTATGTCATCTGCATAGGAGGCTAAGTTTATTTGGGGCGTATTGGGTGTAGTTATATCGTGCATGTACAGATTGAAGAGTGCGGGCGATAGGACGGATCCTTGTGGGACTCCGTTTGGAAAGTTTCTGATTTTAGATGACTGACCGGCAAAAGATACGTGTGCACATCTGCCTGCTAGGAAGTTGGCCAGCCACCGTTTTGTGTTGTTGTGCATGTTTGTGTTGTAGATTTTGTTTGTTAGGTTGTGGCGGGGGATGGCATCGAAGGCTTTACTAATGTCGAGTGTGGCTAATAGTGATCTGTGTGGTGGTCTAGCTGAATTGATGCCGTCGAAAGCTCTTTGTGTAAGGTCTGTGAGAAGAGTGTTTGTGGAGTGCAGTGGCCTAAAGCCATGTTGTGTTGGAGCTAGGGGTAGGTCAGGTGTAATTAGTTGTAATACTAGGCGTTCCATGACTTTGGAGGGGGAGCAAAGGAGTGTGATGGGGCGGTGCGAGGAGGGTAGCGTGGGGTCTTTGTTGGGTTTGGGGAAAGTGATGATGATACCATGCTTCCAAATGTCTGGTATTGTGTTGTGTGAATAGCTGTAGTTTGATATGTTAGTGAGTGCTTGTATGCCTTGTGGTCCCAGGTGTCTGAGGTGTATGTTGCTTATGTTGTCTAGGCCACAGGCGGGTGAGTGCTTGAGATTGTTGATGATATGCTTTGTCTGGTGATTGGTGAAGGGTGTATAGTCAGGGTCTGTGGGGAATTGTCTCTTACGTCGGATGACACGTCGGTCGTCTTTGTGAGGTTTTAGGTGGCTGACATGTGAAAAGTGATTGATGAGAGTGTTTGCTTGTTGTTTACATGAAGGAGTAGAGTCTGTTGTTGTGATTGCAGCATGTGATTGTGTTGTGTTGCTGTTGGAAAGTGTGATGCTGTTTAGTGTTTTGTATAGTTTTTTGGGGTTTGTTTTGTGATCAAGTGTTTGTAGGAAGTTATTCCAATTTAGTTTTTGTTGTTCTTGTATTTTATTGTTAGTTTGGGTGTTGAGTGCTTGAATTTGTTGTGTGATGTCTTGTGTGTGGGGTGCTGGGGAGTGTTTCAGTATGTCGCGTTGTCTGATGAGGTTTTGAATTTCTGGTGTGAAGTTGGGGTTGTGTCTTTTTCTGTTACCTCTTGGAATGTGTTTCTTGTCAGCGTTTTGGATAGTTTTATTGAGTATGTGTACAGCATTGTTGATGTTAGTGATGGGTGTACTGTTTAGAGTTGTGAAGTGTTGTTCTGTCTCATTTGTGAATGCTTCCCAGTTAGCTCTTTTATAATTGGTGTATGTGTGTTTGTGGCTAGCTGGGGTGAGTCTGGTTTTGGTGGTGATAATGATCGGGAGGTGGTCAGAGCCTAAGGTTCTGACCACCCTCCAGGATGTTGTGGGGGCGAGTTCTGGGGAGCAAAAGGTGATGTCTGGAGATGATGGGTTATAGAGGGCTTGGTGAGGAATATGGGTATGTTGATGGATGTCGTTAAGGATGATGAGGTTATCGGTTTGGTTTTGTAGTACCAGCCCTCTGTCTGTGTCGGGGTTGTCGACAAACCAGGCCGACGTCTTGGCGTTGAAGTCACCACCCAGGATGATGTGTGGGTGGTGTGGGGTGTTTGTGATGTGTTGTAAGTGTGGTCTGTATTCATTTGGTACTGTAGGGGATGTTTGGGGAGGGATGTATGTGTTTATGATGGTTATGTTGGAGTTGTTGCCAGTGCGTATTTTAATTGACTGTATTTCTGTTGTGTTATCATTTGGGGGGAGGAGTGATTTGGTTTGTACACTGGTTACTATGTATGATATTTCTTTGTGTACCAGGGTGATGAGTCCACCGCCCCCGCCGACAGCCCGGTCTTGTCTGATGGTGGTGAAATTATGAAATGTGGGTGTTTTTTGTGTTGTGCGGAGTTTTGTTTCTTGTAAGATGGCAATGTGTATGTTGTGTTGTTTGATGAAGTGTGAGAGTTCGTGTTTCTTAGTGTTGATGCCATCTATGTTCAGTTGAAGAATGTTAATGTTATGTGCACGATGTATGTTGGGTGCTGCTGCACGAGGATGGGGTGGGGGTGGGGGTGATGGGGGGGGTGGGGGTGAGGGAGGGGCTGGGGGTTGGGATGGGTGAGGTGGGGGTGGGGATTGGGGAGCAGGAGATGGGGGTTGGAATGGATTAGGATGGGGTGTGGTGTGTTGAGTTGAGGATGTGGATGGTATGGGAAGGTTAGGTGGGTTAGGGAGGAGAGGTGGACGGGTTTTAGGGGGGGGAGTGGATGATATGGGAAGGTTAGGTGGGTTGGGGAGGAGAGGTGGACGGGTTTTAGGCGAGGGATTTGACTGGGAGAGGGAGGGGCATGAGGAACAGGTCCAGGTGTTTGTGTAGTGTTTCTTGGAGGCAAGTGTTGTGCAGGTGAAGTGGGTCCAGTTCCCACATGAATTGCAGAGAACTGAACCCTTAGTATGGCGACTCGAAGTGATGGGTTTTGAGCAAGTTGGACATATGTATGTGAACGTGGGTCCTGGGTTGCTCTCAATGTCTCCGGCTAGAAGAAGTCTTCGAGAAATGACAGCCGGAGAGTCATTTCTCGGTGTAGGAAAAACTGTGTGATGTGTGTGTGTGGTGTGAGAGGTGTGGAAATTCCCGGCGCGACCGAAGCCGCTCCAAGGACCCGTGCCCCCAAGGAGGGGGCAGGGGATGGTTGTGACGGTTTGGCTCCCGAAACTGCTCCCCGCGGCCGGCATCCGGTTTTCCTCCACTGGTCGTTGATTTTGTCTTCGGCTGTGGAGGGTCGGCAGCCATCCGCGGTTGGCAGCCTCGGGAGGTGGCCCCACGGCGTAGACGCCGCCACATCAGGACCAATCTGTGTTAAAATGCTTATATAGAAGAATCTTGGAGTCGATGCCGTTCTTAATTCCTGATCTATGCCCGTAGGCTCTTTCTCTTAAACATTGCTCCGTCTTTCCAACATATTGTATACCACATTTCTCACAGGTTATTAAATAGATAACATTCTTTACTTTACATGGAGATGTTACATTAACAGAAGAATTTAGAAACAAAAATTTTGTATTGGTAATGTAACTTTTAAATTTTTTTTGATGTTCAAAATCAAATTCATTCACACAGAGTTTACATTTACAGTTATCAACGAAAAGACGCCGGTTATTTTCATTATTATTTTTCATTTTTAAGTTTTTATAATTTTGCCGGGTGCGAGGGTACAAAGAATAATCTGACACATAGTCCGTGGCCGGTCCTGGTTCGTCAACGAGTACAAGTAAAGGAAGGGACAGTACATGGGGAACACGTCGTACACTAATGTTGCCACTAGTACAGACCGTCCTCACATCTATACTGTCCCTGAACCTATATACAGTGGAATCTCCAATCTCGATCATAATTGGTTCCCACAAATACCGATCGAGATTCGAAATATCGAGATGCGAAGTTAACTTCTTATGGGAAAAAATACAATCGGTTCCAGCCACTTGCCGACTAACCTACATCAAATCTGTCAATTTTCACATTTGCCCCCCACAATCACATGCAATATATATAATATGTTAAAATAGATAAAATTAATAATGAAAGAGTTTTATTTTTACCTTATATTTATTGATAAAGAGGTTTGTGTGGTTGATTGTTGGTTCCGAGGCGAACGCAGTTAGGTTACTGCGTCTCCGCACCCGGCGCACAGTCACCGTCATCAATTCTTGCAATTGCTTCCCTCACCCTGTCACCACTAGTACCGGCATTTTATGAATGCGATAAAAAAAGGTCCAGGTAGACGACTTCACAATACAAGTTTTCAAGCGAATGGCGGATGTGTGACTGGTACACCAAGTGGCCGCTAGATCTACCGACTTCAATAAATTTTCCATGGTATAAAGTTTAATCAAGTTTTCTTTTGTCTTTACTATTATTATATATTAGATTTTCCTCATACAAATAATAATGTATATTAAAACATGGTAAAGTCATTTTTATTACTACGTAAATAAAAGCGGCAGAGACAGGTTAGACTACCGCTTGAGACGATCGATACTAGCGGTACATTAGTATACAGGTGAACAAAACACAATGACTGTGAGGTTCACACATCGATTTGGTCAAGATTAATCTGTTTATATTAGTATATAAGCATCTAGCATCGATATTTAGCTATTAGCTATCGAGATTAACGTTTTTTCATCGAGATTTGTGATTGGGGAGAGCTTGAAGGTGGCATCGAGATGCGAAATATCGAGATGAGATTGATCGAGATATGTGAGCCTACTGTAAATTAAAATGTAAAACTTGCAAACTAAACAAACCAAAATTGGGACAAGGACAATATAAAGTCAAATTAAATTATCAAAATCGCTATGTGGAAACAACGTTTACTAAAATGAAAATTATTAAATAAAAGAACACAATCCACCACATAGGGTGTACATTACTACATGGAGTTATATTTGCTTGTTTCCATTCTAAGGGAAGTTCCCCCTTGTTTAATGAGTATTGAACAATATTAAAAATAGGTCTCACTAGTTGTTCAGAACATTCTCTTAATACCTATCCAGCAATGTTATCTGGGCCCATAGATTTTCTCACGTCCAATTCTTCCAACAATGATTTTAGTTCATCCTTGTTGACTTCTATCGACTCTAGTCCCTGTATCTCATTCAATTCCACCACAGGTTCTACATAGTCATCCTCCTCCACAAACACGGATGTTAATGTATCATTCATAATTTCACACATACCCACTGTGTCTTCATATAATTGACCCTCTACCCTAAGCTTTGTTATTTTGTCCTTTATTTTAGTTTTACCGTTGATATAACTATAGAACAGTTTGGGTTCTTTATTACATTTGTTTACTATATCTTTTTCAAAGTTCTTTTTCTCCTCTCTTATAGTCTTGACATAGTTGTTTCTAGCATTCTTATACTCATCCCATTTTTCCTCAGTGTGTCTCCTTCTCACTTTATTCCATGCAGAGTCCTTTTTGTTCTGGGCAATGTGACATCGCATGTTAAACCACTCTTTCTCCTTAGCCAGCTTTCTATCCTTAAATGTTGGTACATATTTATCTACCCCCTCCCTGTAAATGTCTAGTAACATGGTGTATTTTACCTGAATATTCTGTTCTTGCTCAATAAATGACCAATCTATATTTGCAAAGTATCCTCGTAATGATTCATAATCCGCCTTACTATAATTTAGTCTATATTCCCTATGTTCCTCCTCTCTGCCTTCCAGAAATTCCACTGTCAATTCAAATTCAATCGCAGCATGATCGCTTTTTCCCATGGGACTCAAATATGTTAGGTTCTTTATTTCTTGGGGGTCTTTGGTGAATAATAAGTCAAGTCTTGATGGTTCATCACCTCCTCTAAATCTTGTATTTTCCGTAACGTGTTGTGTTAATAGATACCCCATTGTTAGTTCAAGAAATTTGCTACCCCAAGTATTTTCATTTGAACCCGCATCCAAACATTCCCAATCCACCTCCCCGCAATTAAAGTCCCCTGCAAGAATAAGCCTATTTTTCCTTTTACAAATAATTTCTAACATATGCAAGGTTTCCAAAATTAATTCATTATATTCATCGTTGCTCCAAGATTTAGTCTTAGGAGGTAAATACATTGATACAATGTCCAATTTTGACCTATCATTATCCTCAATTTCAACTGCTACCACTTCAGCAATGCTATCACCAAGTTTTAGTTCTTTAGCAGTAATTTTATTATCTACCATGATCAACACTCCTCCTCCTAGCTTTCCTAACCTGTCTCTTCTCCATGTACTGTATCCTGCACAACTAATTATATTTGTGTCTACCTCCTGGTTAAGCTTAGTTTCAGTCAAACATACTACCCCGGGCCTCTCTCTCTTTACATATTCGTCAAACTCAATCTTTTTGGAAATTAACCCATCAATATTTGTATACATGAACTTAGCATTTCCAGTATTTTCCCTATTTTTCTCGTCCCTGCCCGTTCCTTTCTTTTTTGTACGTACCCCTCCCAATTTATTTCCTAGCTTGTCTCCTCTCCTCTTGTCTCCACCTGGACTGTTTCTCGCTGTGTACATCCGCCTGCGTGAGTGCGTTACTTCGGGTTTCCCCACCAACCGCTACGACCTGCACAACTCTCTACTCCCATTCTGGAAACTCCGAGACTACCTGTCAGCAGATGGTGAACTCGTCCTGTACGGAGCGAGGGTTGTGGTTCCTGAAGCCCTCCGCCGCCGCACCTTGGCTCGCCTGCATGATAGTCACAGAGGCGTGGAGGCCACTAAGCGTAGGGCGCGACAGGCTGTCTTTTGGACTGGCATCAACTCGGACATCGCCAACACAGTTCAAGCTTGTGAGCCGTGTCAGGTCTTACAGCCTAGTCAGCAGCAGGAACCCATGATCAACAACGACAACCCAACTAGGCCTTTCGAGTCTGTTTCAGCCGACTTCTTCGCTGTGGCGGGGAAATCCTTCCTCGTCGTAACAGACCGACTCTCAGGCTGGCCCGTTGTCGTACCCTGCAAAGGAGATACTACCGCTTCAAACACCATCAGGATCTTCTGCCGCTACTTCAGGGAAGTTGGTGTACCCCTCCGCCTACGTACAGATGGAGGCCCACAGTTTACTAGCCGTGAGTTCCGGGACTTCATGGAGCGTTGGGGAGTCAATCACTTGGTCTCTTCCCCACACTACCCACAATCCAACGGTCATGCCGAGTCTGCTGTCAAGTCCGTCAAACACCTCATACTGAAGACGGCTCCCTCAGGCAACATCGACTGTGAGGACTTTGACCGTGGACTGTTGGAGCTCCGCAACACCCCAAACTTCACAGGCCGCTCCCCGGCACAAATCTTGTATGGCCACCCACTACGGTCTTGTGTCCCTGCTCATCCCCAGTCCTTTGCAGCAGAGTGGCAAGCCATGGCCGAGGACTGTGACCGCCGTGCAGCCGCCCACACTGCGCTGGTGCAGAGAAACTATGACCAGCACGCACGTCCCCTTCCCAGGTTGAGAGTCGGCACCACAGTGCGGATCCAAGACCCGACTTCTCACCGCTGGGACAAGGTTGGGGTCGTCATGGGCTGCGGCAGGTCCAGGGATTATGAGGTTCGTCTCCCCAGTGGTAAGATATATTGGCGGAACCGTCGCTTCCTCCGCCCAGTGAATTCCCCTGGTGTTGAACCCCTCCCCCATAACCCTGAGATCCCTGTGTCTTGCACGGACCCAGAAAGAGAGTCCTTCACTTCCCCCATGGCTCCACGTAGGTCTGAAAGGCTCCTAGAAAAAGAGTCAGCTCGACAACGTCTTGCGAGCTTGAAGGGGGAGGGAGGTGTTGATATAGGTTAAGTGCACACACAACATATATACAGAGTGTACACATGACTTAATCATATTGCAACATACACACATGTACTTTCAGGGCAATACTATCATTGTTTCATATCCCATGATAATATACCGTACTCTGTAGTATCGGCAGCGTTGCACCAAATATATCCGGCACCGCTGCACATGTTTTCATCAGTAACATCCGGTCGGCACTCAGCATAGTAGTGCCACCCAAGCTCCCTGTATCTCTGGCTAATAAGAACCTATAAACTTATCTCTGGACTTTTATTCTACATCCTTGTGCAACAAAGGATTATCAAGGTTGTTGTTGCTTCACATGACAACCATACATGGCGCAGTGTGTAGGATACAGCAATACAGATAACAATGTAATAATGTATTACAGGTCTACTATTATTACTTTGATAAAAATTAATAAGTTCTTCCTAAGAAACGATTACAAAATTTTATCTAGCAGGCCTATTTTTCTAAATCATTATGAACTATTCTTCCTAATCCTCGGTTGTCTCAGATGTGTTATATAGTTCCCTTTCCAATTCTGATTAATTCCTTATTCCCTTTATTCATTTATTTAAAATATGTATGAAACAATGTGATTAGCTAAGAGATTTATTTGGATGTTCAATAATTCCCTGAATTATCTCCCAATTTATGTTGCATCTCAGTTTAATTCATATAATAATATAGTATTTTTGTTGAAATCGTAAAATTATCGTACGAAACGTACGATAATGAGAAACACTATCGTACATCGTACCAAGGGTAAAATTCTCGTACATGTACGATAATTATCATACGTATGGCAACACTGCCCCAAGCGTGAATCTCCCTTCTCCATGAAGGAAAAAACAGACTAAAAACCCCCTCATGAATGTAGCAGAAATCTGCAGAATATTGTACAAAACTCAACTAGGAACATAATATGTCAACATAGGAATACACAAATTTGGTTACTACTACATGCCCCGACTCTTAAGTGCTCAGATTCGTCATCACGAATAGATTGGTAATCCATTCTTTCCGGCGACCGGGCTGAGGGGAATTGAACTCCTTCAGACCGGACAGCAGGTTCTAGAACATCACGTTCAAACTTTGACCATTCTAAGTTGGGAATAGATGACTCAATAGGGCCCCCACTTTGTTCTTGAGGGTAACCCCTAAGCTCTTCTGCGAGCACTTGTGACGGCACACATCGGTGAGGAGTGTGACTCCGGGGGATAGTGGCCTCACCGTGGCCTCACCGACGGTGACACATGGCCCACAGGATGGCTGGTTATTCCACTGGGCAAGTCCCTTGGTGGTGTCGCCGCACCCCTACATACCGCCCCCGACTGGACGGATTTGACTTTCGGCACAGCCAGGGACGGCCTTGTAGGTTCTGGTGCCGGCGAAGGCGAGGTCTTTGACTTTGAGCCTTAACCCTTCAAACTCGGATGGTACACGTGTGTACCATTAAGTTTTGCCCCGAGGAACCCGGGTGGTACAACATTGTACCATTGCTTGAAAGCCTGTGAGCTTCGTGTGCGAGGCGTCGGTCCGACGCATGTAAACAACAGCCGGCTGGACCGACGCCCCGCATCTCCGGCCACAAGAAGGAGAGCGTCGCTTGTTCGTGTGTGCCTGTATGTTGTTAAGTATTGTAAAGTAGTGTAAAGTGGCTGTTTTGGCCATAAAGTTATCTCCAATGAAATCATCATCACAAATCAAGCACTTGACTTAGAGAGCTCTACTTAACGCCATTCTACAGGTATATAACACAGCTACGCTTGGGGATGCGCGGGAATGCGGGAAGCAGTCAGCATAACAATGATACGGTAGCCTAGCCTAGACGTTTTTCGGCCAAAACACCCGGATTTCGGGGAATATTTATGTAATGCGTAGCAGGGGTGGGAGGGTTAAGCCGCCTGTCGGGACTGCAACTTGGAAGCACTAGAGTCGGATCGCGTAGCTGCATCCTCCGGCATTCCTGTTCGCTTCCTCTTTGCTGCCTGCTGGATGGACGGTAAAGAGATTGCCCGGCGCAGTGGAGACCACGAACGTGAACGTCGTCTTGACTGCGGTGGGATCGACGAATCGGGCGTAGGCCGCTTTGCCGACCGGCGGGGAGGAATAGATTGTGTGGCTTCGTCTGTAGAATCGTCTGAACTAATGATTGGCTTAGACACTACTTTCGACACTCTTTTCTTAGTTACTGTGCCAGAACAAGAAGAAGTCAATTTAGGAGGGTTAGCAAAAGTGGGCTTAATAAGTAAGTCCCAAAGCGGCTTGTCGTCACATTGTAGAGCTTTATGAGCCACTTCATTGCAATATTCTGCGAAACAAAGTTTGATGGCGGTTAACACTGTACGACGTCCTTCCTCTTTGTGGTTGACCTAAGAAGTGCGCATGGGGGTAATTAGAAACGTCCGCCTGTGCTGACGTATTTGAGCTGTTTCCATCACTAAAATATTAATTTTACCATAACTAGCATTAATACTTATCCATACGCGCCTATTATGGGTTGATTATAAATGTATTAACCTGAAACAACAATAAAACGAGTGAAAACAGCGTTTGGATGGTCAAAATCGGAGATACAGGCCGCGAGTTATATAATGTATGGGTGAGGCAACCTGCTTTCCCGCCAATTTCCCCCAAGGCCACTGAGACACAGTCGATCGATACTCTCTCTCTCTCTCTTGCACTCGCTTGCTAACAGAGATGACAATGCCCTGCTTGCAACTCGCTAATGTTAGCACGAAATTTACCTTGAAGCCTAGAGTTTTGACATGATTTAAAATGATATTGACATGTTTTATGCATAATTGTTGTGTCTCTGCCACCACCAGCCAGTCGTCCAGATACCACAACACTCTGATCTCTTGTTTTAACAATGGCATCAGGGCTTGCCGGACTAGTTTTGTGAATAATCGAGGTGCCAGGTTCAAGCCGAACGGCATCCTCTGAAAAACAAAATTTTGGTGCCTGATCCGTAAGGCCAAAAACCTTTGAAATCTTTTGTTGACCGATACGTGCCAATAGGCGTCTGTCAGGTCTAGTGAACACATCCAACCTCCCGGCGGAAGTGTTAGCCTGATTTGGTGTACTGTTAACATTCTGAAAGATTCGTTGTGAATGTGAAGATTCAGATAAGACAGGTCTACGACCGGCCTCATCTGAACACTGTCCCTTTTGGGAACCAAAAATAGTTTGGACGTGAATACAGGGTAATTTGGGGGGACCGGGATGATGACATTCTTGGCAATCATTTCCTGGGCTAGCGACTCCACCTCTAAAGAAACAAAATTCGCCGTTGTCGACTGACGTAATCGAGGTCGCCGGAGCCACTGCCAAGTGATGCCTTTGCGTGCCACCATCCGTGCCCAAGTGTTTAACGGCCATGCTTGGTGACACGTTCGGAACGACCCAGTTAGCAGACAAGGGTTCGCCGGCTGTACTACCCTCGGTTCCTCCGGCCTTAAGGTAGGCGCCGGGAGTGAGAGAGACTTTAGTTTTTTTATGGTGGGGTTGGTGCTGGCCGCTTCGCCGGCTGGCTGGTGTTGGCCGAAGACTGGCCCTGACCTGGTTTATTTTGGCCGCGTCCTCTCTGACCTGAAAACCTACTCTGTCTATGCCTGTACTGACCCTGGGGGGAGTGGGAGGACTTAGGCGGAAGAAAAGGTTTAGATCCCCCTGGCTGAGCTTTAGTAGGAGGCCTGGGTTTGGGGAAGTTAAATGCAGGTTTCTTAGAAGGGGTGGGACTGTGCTTAACGGCCTGTGCCATATTGAACACCGTTCGCCATACTTCAGGGGTCATTAAAGATGGAGTAAGTACTGGTGACATCACCACCTGGTTAGCAATGCGATCAGGTAGCTTGCGAACTAACGACATCCTAAGATCTTGTCGTGCTCGCACCGCCTCAAGCAAGGCGGTGCGTACGTCACCTAAGGATTGGATTGACGACTGAAGAATCAGTCGCCGGGATAACTCAACCGATCTTCGAGCATCCGCGTCTGCGATTGCCTGAGTGGACCGTAGTAAAGACTTAGCCACCTGCTGAGATACTATGTACTGTGAAAACAGGCGAAAAGCTTTTCCCCGTAGCCTAAATTCTCTGTCTAGGTGAGTAGGGGTAGGTGTAGTGAACGGGTCCTTCAGTTCACAAAGATTAATCTTAGGGGCAGCTAGGAATGCAAACAAAGCTGCCGGGACTCCGCCGGCAGAACCCACCGGCATGGAAAACCATGAATGTGTATCTTGAGGGATCTGGTGGGAAGATTTAGAAGTGAAAGTGGTTGCAAAGTTTTGAGCCTCTACCTCCCAATCCACCCAAGGTCCTGGACCCAACTGTCCCACCTTCAAAACTGGATTAGCTGCGTCGTCTGTGACGGTCTGTAAATCTAGTTCAGGAGTAAGAGCTGACAGAGTCTTAATATCATTAAACCCATCCAGCTTAGACCAGTCTGAAAATAGTTTTAAAGCTGAGGCAGGGGGTAAAGCAGGCTTAGAAGCATACACAAAATAATCCTGGTGATAATAACTAGGTATAGCCTTGATGTTAACGTCCAGAACATTACCCAAGGCATCCATGGCCCTTAATTTCTTTGACTTGTTGCCCTGGATAAACCACTCACGCGGTACCGGGAGTTCCCCTGACAAGGTAGGTTGGGCAAGCTCTGGTTTAGAGGGGTTCAAAAGAACCCATGACTCGTCTGGCCCATAAAGCAGGGGCATAGCTACCTTTCTAAGAGGTGCTTTGTCTAGAGGGGGTGGATTGACATCCGTTATGACCCTGACATTTGAAGTTGTCAATGCCGCCGTAGCAGGCTTAGTGCTTCTTACAGGTGACAGAGTAGGAGGGTTAGGAATCTTAGATAAATCAATTGACGTCATCAGAGGCCGTACCGTAGAACTTGTCGGGGGAGCCCCCAAGTCCATTGTGGGGTTTTCCTGTTGTTGACCAAAAAATTTAGATAAAGCATGAGTAAGCAACCCATCAATTTCTTGTGCTGTAACAAACTGGTTTGATGAAGAACTTACAGGTGAATCATTATTATCCCGTGCGGCGTCCAAGCCTGAGCCTGACCCTTGTCCTTCCATATCCGAAATTATTGAAACTTCGTCTTTTTCCTCCCGATCCTCCTGAGAAGACCCCGCCGAGGCAGGGGTACCTTGTTTCCAAGATAAGTCTGGGATAGAGGATGGGATCGCCGCGTCCCTGTGGACGTCGGCTACTGTGTGACTCGTATGAGTCAGACGTGGGTGGTCAGACCCTGGTTGAGCAAACCGCCAAACACCGAGGCCCTGGCCTACGCTCTCTTGAGAGTCTGAAACATTCTCAATTATTGACCCTCCTGAACTTTCCATTTCCAGGGTTAAAATATTAATTGGCAAATCCTCCTTAGGGACAGGCGCTGCACTGGACTCTGAGGCCGTAACACAAACTCTGTCAGGTGTAGAGGTACGATGATATACACTAGACTTTGGGGAATGTCGAGAGGACTTCCGATGTGAATCCTTTTTGGAGGATTTATGGCTGCGGTGTGACCGCGAACTAGTCTTAGATCTGGAGGAGGAATCTCCGCCGTGACCACTGGTGGAACCTTCCGTCTTACTCTTCTTACTCGCCGGTGAAGAGGCACGACTAGATGACTGGTGTCTGAGAGGTGACCTTGACCTAGATCTCGCCCGCGACGAGGAGGCGGATGCCGGGGGTGTAGGCTCTCTCGGGCGTTTAGGTGTAGTCGCAGACGATACAGAACCCTGACTAGTCTCCGTCGGCTTAATACTCGTGACTCTAGAGGAACGTTTAGGGGGAGGGTGTTCTGACAGCAATCTATCCCAAAGTGGGACGTTGTCACATTGAAGTGACTTATGCGCGACAATGGTAGTGTAGGCCGACATCTGTTGTCGAACCTCTCTCAACGCTACCGCCGCGGTCTTATCATTTTCACAAAGGACTTTAACAGCTAATTGAGAGCAAAAGGAACAATTATGCATAACCCAGAGACCCCTTGAACGGTCTAGACATTTAACACACCTTATGCAAAGGGTGTGTGCAAAAATAGGGATACCAGCACAAGTAGGGGTAATGCACAGGGCAAAAACTGGGGCCACGGTAGCCATGACAGAGACTGGTGGGTGAAAACTACCGCCGGGTCTGTATTGGTCCGCCGGAGCTCAGCTCTGGAAAAAAAGAAAATTTCCAGGAATTAATGCTCATAAGGTTAATCCAACATGTTCGCACACAAGTGTTAATAACCCGCCGGGTAACGAGATGCAAAGACACAACTAACACATCTCGCTACGCGGCGGGGTGTAAAAAGTCTAAACAAATCTTTTGCTAAAGAAAGTGAAGAATACCCTCTGATATAATGGTCCAGCATGGCACTTATAGTCTCTTAGAGGAGGTGACTGTCTCAAGATTCAATTTTGTAACAAAGCAACCCCCCATAAAGACGCCGGCCCTTGAATTATTTTAGTAGAATAGCCCAGGGCAGGATGATACGAGATCTGATGTTTAACGAATTGTCACAAAAGATCGCCGTAAGTTAGAAGGCGGCGATACCTAATTGTATCACTAATTTAAGAGGTTAAATTGAATTTTGGAAATTCCTTATTTCCTCCACCTAGGAGCACCCGCCGGGTGTGAGAATCGATATTTAACCTAATTGAACCTTCAATCGCCGTAAGAGTAAAGGCAGCGATACACAGAGTATCACTAAAATGGATTGGTTAACTAACTGAAAGACATAAGTCGTTCATCCCACCCTACCCAGGTGCACCCGCCGGGTGAGAAGTTTAAAAGTTAACCCCATAAGTTCCTGTCCCCACTTCTTTGTAAAAGATCGCCGGGGAGGAAAGCCTAAACAACAGCTAGGTTTTTCATGTGGTTGTCGTAAAACCAGGTAGAAAAACCCCCAAAACGTATGTCCACAAGAACGCCGTTTTGTATGGATGGGTACAGCCATCCCGCCGGGAATCAAAGGAGGCCTGAAATCAGGCACCCACATAGACGCAGTCCTGGAGAGCCACAGACACCCACCCCGCCGGGGATACAAGCCAGAGTTAACAACCACGTGTGGCCCAACACTGCTCTCGGCCAGGATTTTTTCATGGTGAAACCGAGAAAAAACCCGCCGGAAGGAAACCCACCCTGAACAGACACCATCTGAACAACACAAGACACGAGGAGAGCCACGCACGACTAACCCAAGGTCACACCATAATCCGTGGAATTAGCCAATACACAACTAAACCAGGAAACAATTATAGTCCGAGGAATTAGCCAATACACAACTAAAACCCGGATACACATGACACAGTAGGGCATATTTATAAATAATAAATAATAACACTAGTACATGTGGCAAAGCTACGAGCGGCTGGCTAGGCCTAGGCAGACGGCATAATAACAGTTGAAATATACACACACTGGAAATATCACAACAGGAACCACCGCCAACACACCACCGTAGCAACAACTTCCAACCCAGGGAAGACTGACTCGGGACCCAGAAAAAACTTCACTAAGTGAAGAAAAATACGCTGGGAACGTCAGAAAACAAAGCTTACCTCATCAGAAAGATAAAAGGCAGCAATAATTAACGCGTAGTGAAAGCCGCCTGCATCACAAACTAACTCAACTGTGAAAAAGTTCACATGTCCACAACGTGACCACGAGGGTACATCCGAAATAGATGCCCCATACACTCGACCCAAAATACACTGCACTGCGGGCAACCAGCCCAGGACACTCCTGCTACGCCTATCCTAACCTTACTCGATACATCCTGGAGTAAACAAATGGGACGCAACGAATGCGGAACCAGCGGAGCGTGGGGAGGCACGTCCGGGCGGGCTGAGCGCAGAGCAGAGAAGGAAGAATGACGCCTGAATCAGCGTCTGGTCAGAAATCCACACAAGTACATCCACGATATGATGGAAAGCTTATTGGATAGTTATTCTTATTTTCTTTTTGTTTTTATTTTTTACGAAGTTTTTTCGTAGTGAGAACCCAATTCATAATGACTGAAGCCATGAGTGAGGTCGCGTGCGCTCATGATGAAGGCTCCTCAGTTTTTAAATGCTCTGCGCGGTAGATTCAAAACTACGGCGGATTAGTGTTTGAAGAGGATGCCTTATGTAATAGGCATGTTCGTCAATGATGGAGGGGCCACTAATAAATAAACAAACGGCATTGTTTCAATGGCTTATTAAAGATTTCAGCATATCTTTTACCTGTCCAAAAGAATTAAGCATAACTTCTTAATCCTCATAAAGATGAAGCATATCTTTATTAAAGATGAAGTCTTTCAAGTATCCCTTTACACTTGAAACACTAGTAAGATTCAGGCATCTTTTTATCCTATAAAAAGTCTAAGCCTATCTTTATCTCTAATCCGGCTTCTCCCAGAAGCCCTCATAGATCGCCGTCTTGAAGGCCGTGATACCCTATTGTATCAATCAATTGTTTGGCAAATTATCTCGAATCACAAATCCGTTAATATAACCACCCGAAGGTACAACCGCCGGGTTTTATATGCAATGTCAAACCAATTATACCCGGCCCAGACCTCTTTGTAAAAAGGTCGCCGGGAGGTAAAGACCAAACAGACAGACAGCATTGTTTCAATGGCTTTGAAAAGCAGAGAAAACCAAGTCCAACAGGTGTCAGCCTGATCACCTAGAAAACTGTGTGGAGCCCCCCTCGACGGGAATAACCCAGGAAGCCTGATCCCAGGCTCGACCATAGAAAACGCAGTTTCTGATGAGCCCTCAAGCGACCAAACTCGTCGGGGTAACTTACCTATTTTAGCCATCCTGACTAAAACTCGTTAAACAAAAACGGTGTTCTCGGAGCAACGAGAAAAACGCCGGAAAGGTAACCCACACTAAACTATACATTACAGGTGGGCGTAATGCATAAAGCAATGAATAACACAGGAAGCCTGATCCCAGGCTCGACCACAGAAAACGCAGTTTCTTATGAGCCCTCAAGCGACCAAACTCGTCGGGGTAACTTACCTATTTTAAACCATCCTGACTAAAACTCGGTAAACAAAAACGGTGTTCTCGGAGCAACGAGAAAAAACGCCGGAAAGGTAACCCACACCAAACGAGACATTTTAACACATTTTATATAAAGGGTGTGCGCAAAAATAGGGATACCTGAACAGGAGGGCGAATGCATAAAGCAAAAACCGGGGCAAAGGTAGCCATGACAGAGACTGGTGGGATACTTACTCCAGGTTCTGCATAGACCCGCCGGGACCCAGCTCTGGAAAAAAAGAACATTTCCAAGAATTAATGCTCATAAGGTTAACCCAAACATGTTCGCACACAAGTGTTAAATAACCCACCGGGTAACGAAACGTAATACTCAACGATTACAGCTCGCTACGCGGTGAGGTTTCCTAAGTAAAATATTTCAGAATATCTTAATATGTCCAAAAGATTTATGAATACCCTCTGACATAATATATAAAGACCAGCATGGCGTTTATAACTGATTAAGTCTTTCCGGTGGTGTTTGTTTCAAGATTCAATTTTGGAAAAAAAAAAAACTAAAAAAGACGCCGGCCCCCGAATTATCTCGTAGATCAAAAACTGGGAAGCCTGACAAATATACGAGATCTAACTTCTCCCGAAGTATCTTTTTAGATCGCCGTATGTTGAAGGCGGCGATACAAAACGTATCCCTCAATTGTCTGGTTAACTAACTGAATTGTAAATTCGTTATTCCCATCCCTCCAAGGAGCACCCGCCGGGTGTGAATATTAGTTTAAAAAACGTTAACCCCAATTGTGCCCTAAAGCGCCGTATGTTGAAGGAGGCGATACACAATGCATCCCTCAATTGTCTGGTCAACTAAACAGAATTTTGCAAATTCGGGCATCCCACCCGTCCAGGTTGCACCCGCCGGGTGATATAACGTTTAAAAGTTAACCCCAATTGTTCCTAAGCCCACTTCTTTGTAAAAGATCGCCGGGGAGGAAATACAACAACAGCATAGTTTTATATTGGCTTTGCAAAACCGAAAAAACTACAAACAACACGTGTCCGTATGAACACTGTTAGATGGGTACAGCCAACCCGCCGGGAATCAGAAGGAGCCTGAAACAGGCACCCCAGAGACGCAGTCCTGGGGAGCCACAGACACCCACTCGCCGGGGAAACAAGCCTGTTTTAAACCACGCGTGGCCAAAACTCGGCAACCAGCCGGGGTTATCAAGGTGAAACCGAGAAAAACCCGCCGGAAAAAACCCACCCCGTCCAGATACCATCTAAACGCACCACCGGACCGAGGCGTAGCCAAAACACAACTAACGCCGGGCCCAACATAGTCCGTGGAATTAGCCAATACACAACTAACCCAGGACACATAAATAGTCCGTGGAATTAGCCAATACACAACTAAACCAGGACAAACATGACACAGTAGTACATATTTAGAAAATAAATCAATAACACTTGTATATGTGGTAAAGCTACGAGAGGCTGGCTAGGCCTAGGCAGACGGATAACATTAACAAGTCGGAATATAAACAAAAAGCACTGAATTATATCACAACAGGAACCACCGCCAACACACCACTGTAGCAAATACTTCCGGCAAAGGGAAGAACTGACTTGGGACCCAGAAAAAAATTCACTAAGTGAAGAAAAATACGCTGGGAACGTCAGCAAAAATACGCTACCTCATCAGAAAGATAAAAGGAAGCAAAAACGCGTAATGAAAGCCGCCTGCATCACAAAGCTAGCTAACTGTGAAAAAGTTCACCTGTCCACAACCGGACCACGAGGGTACATCCGAAATAGATGCCCCAAACACACGACCCAAAATACACTGCACTGCGGGCAACCAGCCCAGGACACTCCTGCTACGCATATCCTAACCTTACTCGATACATCCCGGAGTAAACAAATGAGAAAAAACTCACTAGGGATGCAGCAAATGCGGAACCAGCGGAGCGTGGAGAGACACGTCCGGGCCGGCTGATCGCAGAGCAGAGAAGGAAGAATGACGCCTGAATCAGCGTCTGGTCAAAGATCCACACAAGTACATCCACGATATGATGGAAAGCTTATTGGATAGTTATTCTTATTTTTCTTTTTCTTTTTTCTTTTTTACGAAGTTTTTTCGTAGTGAGAACCCAATTCATAATGACTGAAGCCATGAGTGAGGTCGCGTGCACTCATGATGAAGGCTCCTCAGATTTTAAATGCTCTGCGCGGTAGATTCAAACTACGGCGGATTAGTGTTTGAAGAGGATACCTTATGTAATAGGCATGTTCGTCAATGATGGAGGGGCCACTAATAAATAAGAGCTTACAGACTATTCAAAACAAAGCCCTGAAGATCATTACAGGCTGCACAGCTACTGCATCCACAGATCACCTACATCAAGAAACCAAAATCCTCAAAGTCAAAGACCATCTGGACATGTGAGGCTCTCAATTCCTGGCAGCAGCCTCCACGAACCAAGACCACCCACTAAACTACATGGCAACACACCCACAGACACCAAGAAATATCAAAACAACACCCAGCACACGGTATCACACAATTATTGTCCTCTCTCCCTCCCTGCCCACCCCGAACCAACTTCAGAAGCACATCCATACTCATATCTCTCGCCGATCCATCCACTCACTCACAGACAACACGCAGCTGCATGCACGACCTCCCGAAATCCATCCTTCCGAATCCTCCCTTCCTCGCGAGGACAGGATCCACCTGGCCAGGCTGAGATGCGGACACCATCCAGCTCTCCTGAGCTATCAGAAGAGACTGGATGACTCTGTTGTCGACGCCTGCCCGGGATGTAACATAGCACCCCATACCATTAACACTAGATTAGCGGGCTAGCGGTTTATTTATATGTACCGCCCAGCGGGGTGTTTTTAGCCAAAATAGGGCTGTTTACGTGATCATTTTCATGCCTAAATAAGACCCAGAGTGTAAAACAAATATCTATCCCTGAAAGGGCATAAACAGAGCTTTCCAATGACACCATAACGATCCTTTTATGACGGCTAGTTTTCTTGCAACAACCGCGCAACGCGAGTGCAAAAAGCATGTAATTCGGTACTTTCCCCATTAAATTCAGTATGTAGCGAGTGAGAGAGGGAGGGAGGAGGTGGGATTCGTGTCAGTAGGTTCGCCGCGGTGGTCTGGAGCAGTCATACGCTCGCTACTCTCCTGCCACCACTTGTCTCTCTCTCTCAGCAACATTACGTGCTGAAATTGCCACACGACCTATGTCGCGCGCCGCCAGATAGTCCAGATTTATTATACTCGACTTATGTTGCGCGCCGACAGTTAGGGGTTAAACACATAATAGAAAACTGCATTTCACACAACCACTTATGCCAACAACACAATCTACACTCAATGAGAGCTCTGTGGGAAAGCCCGATCGTGGCCATGGCCTTCCTCAGGGACAACTTAGTTGAGCAATGACCCATTAGCAGTGACTAGGAACCCGCTGAGGTAAATGCGGTACTCCCCCCCCCCCCCCCCCCCTGATACAAGAACCCACCCGGTGTTGCCAGACACCGTCTAGATTGACTCCCCGGCGGCAGCTTGGACACCTTTCGGCTAGGGCCCTCGCTCTCCCAAGTGACAGCATAAAGCCGATGTCGCAAGAAAAGGTAAGTCAGTTCTTTCCTAGTTAAGTCTAAGATAAGGTTGGTTCACTTAGTATCTCATTCAATGATCCCTAACAGTTGTTTTTTGCATTGCCTCAAGGAAGAACGATTAACTAAGCCGATGATATGGCTAGTAATTGTATCGTACAAGATAAGCCGGCGAGACGGCTCACAATTCTTCAGCTGAACCTAAACCGGGTAGACGGGTCGTTTTTGGATCTTATTATAATAAAGTCGGTGAGCCGGCTCAACGTTTTTATCTTATTTTAGATATCTTTCATGGTCAAATATGGGATATTACGGATAACGGATATGATTTAGGATGTGTTCAGCTGTAAATAGGGACATAAGTCTTACAAGTAAGGTTCGATTTGTACTTTCATTGTGTGGAACAAATAACAAGGATACTCGTAGACACCAATTTCATTGTATCTACAGGTTGTTTTTCTTGATACAGGTACAGTCCATCCTCCTATAACGCGAGTTTAGGGGCGGCACTGGGCCTCGTGTTGTAGGTATTTCGCGTTGTAGGAATAACACTTTAAATGGAGATAATTCTATATGGGACTGGGCCCCCCAATTTTGCCACTTTTCCGTATTTTTTTAGCTTAATAAATATATAGGCTAGGCTATACAACTTCCATTTCATCGGAATAACATTCACCGCCAAGCATAGTCACAGCTGGGGTTTGTTGTTGTTTCGTGGACAAAATCTAACCAAACGTACTGTCCGACATTAATTTATTATCAACAATTGGATATTCGTTCGTTACTCTACTTCCTAATAATAGGCAAGTAAATTATAAGATCATGTTTGGATAAACAAATATACCGAATTAAATTAGAATGAAGAAACAGTAAGTTGAGTGAGAGGTTTCAGCTTGCCGTCAACCCAGCTGGGCCAGCTCTGAAGCTCTCTTGCCGTCGCGCTGTAGGTGGGGGGGGGGTCGCGCAGTAAGAGGAGGCGCCGGATTTGAAGCACTCGGCAAGGCCATTTCGCGTTATATGTTTTCGGCTCGGGTTATAAGAGGTTTAGGTAATTCGGGACCCCCCCCCTCGTGTTGAAGGAGGATCGCGTTGTAGGAGCTCGTGTTGTAGGAGGATGGACTGTACCTGGAAGTTTCCACGCCTAGTTCTACCAACTGGAAAGGTTCAGGTTCACTACCTCGCACATCCCCAAAACTACGTTTATGGTTACAACTCGGATTGGATAATCCCTGTGAGATCCTTCTCGGCAGACAACCGGGCACTGAAGGCCCAGGGCGGCAATCAGAATTCAAATTCTTTGGTTTCAAATAGACGCTATTCGTCGCCGGTAATGGGAAATGTGATGGGCACAGAAAAAAATGTAGTGCAAGTTTTAAAGAAGAAAGAGAAGGTAGTGAGAGAGACAATAGATAGAGGTAAGTGTGTAGTAATCTTTGGAGATGTGGAAGAGCACCTGGCAGATATGAAGGTAAGAAAGGAAAGGGATGTTGTGAAAGTCAAGGGGATACTGGATTACTTAGACGAGGGTTATGGATGGGTAAAAGAACTGGAGGAGGTGAGAAGGTTAGGAATATATAAGAAGGGCGAGATGAGACCACTAAGAGTGGAACTAAAGTTTAGATCAACAGCAGAAGCAGTAGCCAATGTGAGCTGGAAATTAAATTCGACAGAGCTGAATCATATAAGGGTAAAAAAGGACCTAAGTGTAGAAGAACGAGAACAGTTAAGGGAACTCCAAGCTAAGGCTGATGAAGAGAATGGAAAGTTGTCTGAAGAGCAAAGAAGAAGAAATTTTTTTGGAGAATAAGGGAAGGGCAAGTAAGGAAGTGGTACATCAGGAGCCACCAAGAACCGAAAGTAAGAGGAGTGATAGGGAAAGAGACAGAGAGACAAGTACGAAGTCAAAGCAAGGAGACGGAGCGAGAGATAATGCAGGGAGCAGGGGACCGGAGAGAGAGCCAGGATGTGGTGGAGAGGGTGGAACAGAGGGAGAGAGAGGGGGGAGGAGAATAGAATTAGTGGGGGAGGTGGAACTGGGTCAGGGAAGGGATGGAGGAGGAGGAGGTGAACCTGGTAGGAGGCAGAGAGGGAAGAGAAACAAGGAGGTGGATTCAAATATACTGTGCTACTACACTAATATAGATGGAATAAACAGTAAAAAGGTAGAGTTAGATAATATATTAAGAAAAGATCAACCACAGATAGTCTGTTTGACAGAGACAAAGCTGAACCAGGACTTTGACAGCAACATAGTGTTTAGTGAAGGATATAATATATGGAGAAATGATAGAAAGGGTAAAAGGGGAGGTGGAGTGGCAGTATTAGTTAAGAACCCTATGACAGCAAAGCACGTGGAGTTAAATAATGACAAGGCAGAAATAATGGCAGTTGAACTCAATGATATAGAAGGAAAAAAGCTAGACATAGCAGTAGCTTACATGCCACCAAAGACCAGAGCATGGAGGGAGTTGGAGTTTGAGGAGATGGTAGAGGATATGATTCAGTCGTTGAGAAGATTGCTTTTAAGGAAGAATCGATTGATCTTGGTAGGAGATTTCAACTGTAGTGAGGTTGATTGGGAATCGGGAGATGCAGGGCCAAATCAGAGATCTTGGGGAAGTCGGCTAGTGGAGTTGGTTACGGAAAATGTACTTACACAACATGTGAAGGAAAATACAAGAATGAGGGGTAATAACGAACCTTCTAAACTCGATCTGATTTTTACAAAAGATCCTCACGAAATTAGTGATATAATCTATCTATGTCCTGTAGGTAAAAGTGATCACCTATTACTAAAATGGAAGTTGACCTCGAGTAATGCCAATAGATTAGACAATAGCTACATAAATGACAGATTAAATTATAGTAAAGCTGATTATGTATCCTTGAAAAGATATTTAGAGGGAGTAGATTGGGATCTTATTTTGAAGGAACGGGACGTACAAGGTAAATATAGTAGATTCCTCGAAATTTATAGAGTAGGAACCAATATGTTTGTCCCAAGATATAAAACTGGAAATTTTACTAAGCAGAAAGATTGGTTTAATTTGAAATGCAAAAGAGCTTTGGGTAGGCGTGATGCAGCTTGGGCTAGATTAAGAAGAAGGAACACTGAGAGTAATCGGAATAAATATAAACAGGAGAGGAATAGATATGTTAACATAATTAGGCAAGTTAAAATGAACTATGAGAAGAACATAGTAAATAAATGTGAAAGTGACCCTAGATTATTTTATAAATATATAAACAGTAAGTTGAAGGTAAAGAAACAAATTACTAAATTAAGAGTTGATGCTAGGACGTATGAAAATGTATCGGACATGTGTGAGGTAATGAATAACAAATTGGGGTCAGTTTTTACTAGAGAGGAAGGTTTTGACGAACCACAGGCGGGAGTACTGGAGAGTGGTCTTAGTAAGATTGAAATAACTAGAGATGAGCTGTTATCTGCGATGAGAGGACTTGAAGTAAGGAAAGCTATGGGACCGGATGAAGTGTCTGCCTGGGTTTTAAAGGAGTGTGCAGAGCAATTAGTGGAGCCAGTGAGGGACATAATTCAAGCTTCCTTAGATAAAGGACAGGTTCCTGTTGAATGGAAAAGAGCTAATATCATTCCGATATACAAGAATGGAAACCCTGAGGACCCTCTAAACTATAGACCAGTTTCACTTACTAGTATTGTATGCAAGATTTGTGAAAAGCTAATTAGGAAGAGATGGATGAAAATGTTGGAGAGAAAGAAAATAATAACCCCAAAGCAATTTGGATTCAGAGAAGGGACATCTTGTGTTACCAGTTTGCTATGTTATTACAGTAGGGTGATAGATGTACTCCAAGAAAGAGGCGGATGGGTGGACTGCGTCTACTTAGACCTTTCCAAAGCATTTGATAAGGTACCACATAAGAGATTGTTATCTAAGCTTGAGACGCTAGGATGTGTCAGGGGGAGTTTGCTGAAATGGATGGAGAGCTATTTAACAGATAGGGAAATGAGGACCAACATTAGAGGAACTTACTCATCGTGGCGGAAAGTTGAGAGTGGTGTGCCGCAGGGATCTGTGTTGGCACCTCTCATGTTCCTTATGTACGTGAATGACCTGCCGATAGGCATAAACTCTTACATGTCAATGTTTGCAGATGACGTAAAAATTATGAGACAAATAACAAATAAAAGTAGTTGTGAGGAGCTGCAAGGGGATTTAGATAAAATATACGAATGGAGCACCAAGTGGAAAATGAAATTTAATATAAGTAAATGTCATGTGTTAAATATGGGAAGAAGTGTGAATAGACCAAATTGGGAGTACAGGATGGGAGATAATAAAATTAGCAAGGCCGAAAAAGAAAAAGATTTAGGGTTGATTATACAAGATAATTTGTCGCCAGAGAAACATATTAACAAGCTCTTTAGCGGAATGTATGCAATGGCCGGGAATATGAAAGTTGCTCTGAACTATTTGGATGAGACCATGGTAGCGAAAATTATGAAGAGTATGATTAGACCAAGATTGGAGTATGCAGCAGTGGTGTGGTCCCCGCATCTAAAGAAGCATATTCACAAGTTAGAAAGAATCCAGAGAGCAGTCACTAGATTGGTTCCAAGTCTCAGAGAACTGCCATATGAAGGGAGGCTAGACAAATTAAATCTACCGAGTCTAAAAGAGAGGAGAGAGAGGGGAGACATGATAATGATGTACAAATGTACCCGGGGGCTGGAGAGGCTGGATAGGGAGGATATATTAATTATGGATACAGGAATAACTAGAGGCCACAGCTACAAAGTAAAAAGACCTACCTGCAAGAACGATATCAGGAAGTTTAGCTTCCCCTATAGATGTATTGATAAATGGAATGGGCTGGAGGAGGAGGTGGTAGGGGCAAGGAACATCCATATTTTCAAGAAAAAATTGGATAAAAAGTAGACTGAGAGACGGGACAACACGAGCTTAGCTCAACTCCTGTAAACTACAATTAGGTAAATACAATTAGGTAAATACAGTTATGGTGTTTTTTCCTACCCTACGTCAACTTATGACGGCGGGGTCTAGGGTTAAATCTTTGTCTACCCTCTCGGGGGTTTAATCACCATTTGTGAACACGGTATACCCGACGGACCTATCGCTCTCCTCCGGCCACCAGAGTCTCGTTTGTTTTAGGTGTAACGCTCCGTCCGGCGCATTCGCTCCTGTTTGGCGGAGTAAAACAGTACGTCACGAACTCGGTAAGGCTGACTTTGGTTTCAGGTCAGGGACACAGGTTTAGCACCTTAGTGACCTTGAGCTTCAGTTCCTCCACTTCCCCGGCGGAGGGGAGGAATCGAGGACGGTTATATAGACACGTTTTTGGGGAAATTTACACTCGGTCGAGTAATGGGAAGATTAGGCTACCCACGATACACTCTAGGGACATGGCCCGCCGGAGTTCACTATCTTCCAGTCGGCAAACCACGCAATGATAGGCGATCTAAGTCCCATCGGTTCCGGGGTTTTGAAGGTCGACTCTTAGGTAATGACTACAGTCGATCATCTGGGGCATTACCCAGTTTTTTCCTATACAATGTGTCTCCCCATTTTTTACCTACATATGCCGCATGTCACGGACTACGTGTCAATATGCCGGGAAACATAGTCAGAGCAATTTTCGCTTTGTGGCTAGTTTTCGGGTTCATAAACAGAGTTGATGCAGGACGGCGGACACCCTTGATTACCGCCGGAAGAGCGGTCTGGTTAGGTGCCTCCGGTATGTTTTCCACCTTACCCACTCATATAGTACAAGTGCTAGTCGGGACGACTTAAGCCTCTACTAAAACATTAATACTGCCTAGGGCTTGCCCCCCGGCGATAGATGATTAGCTGGTGCAGTCTATGTGTATTTTCTAGCTGACCAGAGGGCAGGGTGTTATACCATGGGATGGACTAAGTGTAAGCCCAGTAGAATCGGACACTGTCTTCCTCCCCAACACAACGACAGTCACGGGTCGGTTGCTCCAATCTTACTATCGAATCGTTTAGTTAGGATTCCGGTTAGTAAGTTGGTCCCAGAGTAGGGTTTAGCAATGACGGTCTCCCTGGTATAGGAGAAGTCATAGAAATTACTAAGCCCCCCATCTCTAAAATCGCCGGATTTGGCCATAAGAGTCGCCTCAGCTGAGATTTGGTGGTCCGGTTTTTCGTGACCAATCTCATCGTCCATAAAATGCTTTAGGTCCATGTCCCTGGTAAGAGGCCAAGGTCTTTGAAATGTCATCCTGTCGTACGCACCCAGTTGTATAACAATCCTCCCTGGGCCGGGTTCCCTGACTTAGCACGATTACCGTAGAGTAGTGACGTCCCGTCAAGTTGACTCACACTACCAAGATACAAGAGCTAAAGACGTTATAAGACTCAGGCCACGCTTACGTATCCACCACGTAGTGGAAATCGTTCTGTACGGTCAAAAGTGTTGGTTTTACGTGTCTCATAATCCCTAACACTTCGGTACTTGAGGTATTCGGTTTCTCCTGGGATTAAGATCACAAAAGTACAGTGGTAGAATCCCTCGCCGTGGGCGCTTGAACAAGACACATCTACGAGTTTTGATACCTCAAGGTAGCTTGTTGATCGAGATTCACAGCCAGTGATTACCAGAAAGATAAGCGTCCCGGAGGTAGACGCTTGGAGGTAAAGGAGCGAGTACCGCTAGTTTTAGCAGGACACGCAGGACACGGCCTTGCCACTTTTAGAAAGTTCTACGGTTAAACCCGCTCCATTTTTTTTTTTTGGCTGGCGGGATATTTTCCTCTGCCTACGTTAGGTTAGTTCCGAAACATTCAGGGACGGGCGTTTTGGGGGGCTATTCAGCCCCAGGGTCTGAGTTTTGTTCTACTCCGTGGAGATTCACTTTACCAAGGTCTAGGGTTGAGAGGCGGTACAGGTTTTCACGACGCCGTCAGATTATCTGGTCTACCAAGCACCAGTAGAGCAATTCCAATCATTCGGTTGGGATGGCTCAGTGATGCAAATCGTCAAGGAATCGAAAGGGATTCCATGTTGATAGTTAATACCTGCTGTGACCGACCCCTCGGGGCTGGCTCGCCTTCCCCACAATGATTGGTTATGGTTCGCTTTTGTCAAAGTCCATGCTGGGAGCCCGCCGGGTTTCACTATGTCCCAGCTCCCATCCCTATGACAATAGGAATGGCCTTCTGGCAGTTGAACCTCACGTTCCGCATGTTTCCCGGCGTGGCCTAAACAGGGAATTAAAAGTATCTTCTCCATCCAGTCTTACCCGACCCCCACAGTGTCACACCCTACGTTACTACGTCCGGTGGGTGCTGGACCTCTCAGTTGGTTTTTCCTCATCCAGGCGTTCGCCTGCGACGGTGGGATAAACTTATCTCAGGTTTTTTCACCCCAGCTGGTCCCCGACACCCGCCATAATGCGCTGGTCACTAGTTTCGGGTGCTAATCGAGTCTTGGGCGAGACCCGATTTTGGGAATGCGAGATGGTAGCTGGCTCCGCGGTGCCTAACTAAGCCCGACATTACCAATTCCAGGGTAAGAACCTGGTTAAGATCGCGCTTCCCTTTCACAGTCAAGACTAATCTGTGGTGTTGATAAGAAATAAAGGAACCCGATCAAACTGAAACTTCCGGCTCGCTCACATTCCTGTTTTCGGTATTACTATTCACACTAATTCATTCATGAATTTACAGACTCACGCGGCTGCACTTGGGGGTCCCCTCCCCCTGTTTGGGTTTCCTCGTGATGAAGTAACGTATCTCTTGCGACCAGTGTTCAGACTTCTCCCCTCCACTCAGCTGAAGGTTAACCAGTCAAAACGGGTATCTTATCGGCAGGTATCGCACCTGGGGTATCCCAGGTACAACCGACACGTTACCATTGGCCCTCGAGGCGTTCTCCTCTACCTTCACGGCCTGCATGAGCCGTGCGCTTGACAAAGTTTTGGCAGGCTTCCGGCGTTTACAAACATCAAACTAGCCACCGGCGGGGTATACCCGGTGCCGGTTCTTAAGGCAAGTTAATGAGATTACCCCGGCCGTGTCAGCCGGGTCCTCTCACGAGTTTTCTTTCCTCTCTCTCTCGCTTGACCAAATCAATCTAATGGCCCGGTATTGCAACGGGTCTGAAGGTATGGTCCTTTAGTGGTAGGTTACTTTAAAAGAAGGGGGGGGTACTGGAGGACCAAGTCGTTCGATCCCGCCGAACAGGTGGGACGTAGGCAAGCAACAGCCAATCACAGAACGAGAAATTTTTGCAACAACAAATTTTGTTCTGATTTTCCAGGTCTGATTGAACAATCCAGGTAGAGGATGTGTCCTCGTTCGTATGTTCGAAATGAAGTTCTTTACTCCCGACGATCAGGTAGGTCCGGTACTTCCTTAGCCAAGGGCAAGGAACCCGGTATCCGGATTATTCCCTTACTTTTGACTCATACCGCGGAGGTGGGGATATGATTCTACTCTCCTCGGCCCGGGGACTAGGCAAAAGTCAAGGGTTTAGAGTTTTTAACCCCTCAGAGTTTGCAAACTCTTCCATAGCTAGCACTAAGTTGGGGGTTCCCAACCGTTTTTTCTTGACACAATGCCTGTCTATGGCTCTGTTTGAAGCCTAAACTGCCCTGTGTGGCATCATGACAGCGGGGCTAGTTAGTCCATATGCTATCATTTAAGGGAAAAAGGAAGGTGGGGGGGGGGGGAGGGTGTCGGTAAGCCCATAGACCCCTAGAGCCTCTCCGCCGGATAATGTAATGAAGTCACGAGCCGTGATATTAATTAGTCGAGCTGAGCATACAGCTCTCCAATAATTGTTTCTTTTTACGAAAGGATCTCATTGTGAGATATGACCAGTTATACCTAGTCGGTCAAATATATCAAGGGGTACACAACCCCTTTCCGCCAGAGACGGTGAGAAGATCACGAATCACGAGCGGTGATATAACTCATGCTAGTTATACAGTTCATTCAACGTTCGCTTTCAACTTTTATTTTTTAGAAATCCATCATAGTTGCAACTATATAGTATTATCAAAAGGTACAACCATATAAGATTGTACTAATAAGTTTAAAGGCCGAAACATATTCCACGTAATATTGGGTCTAAGTATGGGAGTACAAGAGTTTCCCATTAAAAACATGTAAAGGATATCAAGCATAGATCCAGTCATGTACAAGCAGATCTTCTTTTAAGTAACGCACTGCTTGCCTTCTTTTTCTATTTTTTTAACTATTGTAGGTACACAATGGATACTTAAGTTTGTTATACGGATTCTTTTCCGGTACCTATGGTATTCGGGTTGGTGGTTCGATATTGTCACGAATGTCCCCCTCCAGTCTCGGTATACTTAGCAAATCGTCAATGATGGAGGGGCCACTATTAAATTATAGGTTTGATTCCCGGAGGGAAGTAATGAAAACCTAATATTTAGTAGGGCCCCGTAATCATTGACGATGCAGGGCCCTCCCATCCATCCCCTTCCCATTCGTTGATCTCTAGTTGAGTCTTGATATATCAGTGAAGGAAGTATGGCCGCTAGGGAAGCCTGCGCCTGGGTGCTATGCACAAGAAATCCACGCATGGAAAGCCATAATATAACAGATATTAAGTTAAAAAAAAAAAAAAAATTCTACAAATTTTGTTCTGTAGGGTACCCAATCTATGGACAAATCCATAAGAGAATACGCTTTGCACTTATGAGGGTACTCCCTTTTCCTCCCGCGGCGGTTGATTCAAACGGCTGACGCGGGCGTTGAATGGGGGACTATTATATTAATAGCAAATCGTCAATGATTACGGGGCCCTACTAAATATTAGGTTTTCATTACTTCCCTCCGGGAATCAAACCTACTGTATAATCGTCAATGATGGAAGGGCCACTAATAAATATGCCCCCATGCACCTCTGTCCCCAGTCAGTTGACGCCCCTCCTCCCATACAGCGCCGCCTTCGCTCATATACTTCTTAACTCCATTCTTCCACCTCTCACTCGGTCTATCTCTTCCTCTCTGTCCTTCCACCTCACTCTCTTAGTAATTCTCTCGCTTTCCATACATTCCACATTGCCGAACCTTCTCAGTGTTCCTTTTTACACTTTCCAGCACATCTACATCCACACCACACCTCTCTTGTACTTCCTCATTCGTCTGTCTATCCCTCCATGTAACTCCGCACGCACATGGCCGTAATGACTACTTGGCATCCTGTAGGGTGTCAGCGGCTGTGAGTGGCTCCAACCTCACACATACCCTGTAAAAGAACGCCCCGTCCTCTATAAATTTCATACCTAGCAACCACCGAGGTTAATTTATAACATTAACTTACTAGAAGGGCAAGAAGGTGAGGCTAGTCGGAGAGACACAGAACAAAACAGGGAACAAAAAATAACACGTCTGGTTGGGTCAGTCACAGTCTGAAAGAGGAAGATATGACGCACTTGGTGGTGCTGGGCTACTCTGCATGGGAGGCCTGCCTTTGTGTCGGCGCCGGATTCGAATAACCTTACTCTATTTTACTTTTATTTTATCTTTTTTCATAGTGGTGTCCAATTTGATGACATTCTCTAGGAACTATTTAAGGGGTATCCCGTAGGATGTTTATATTCTGTTATTCGGGTTGCGATATAAGCATTCTCTGGGTTCCTAGAGGACCCAGGGAGCCCTAATAATAGATTATGCTCTCACGTCATTGACGGAGAGAACCACTACTAAATCGTAATTTTGTTTACTTCGCCTATTCATATATCTGAAATAGTACTATCTAGGCTAGGTAAATTATACATCAGAATGCAGCGCTCACAGTTATCTAGAGAATGTTGAAGACTAGAATACTCTACACCAAGTGGTTCTTGCTTGATGGTAAAAATACAAGAATAATTTTAGACTATGTGTCATGTTTTCGTTCAAAAGTTCGGCCGGCACACGACTGCAGCTTGTAAACACTCATGGAAGTAGTGATTATTGATAATTATATATTATAGTGTTAATTGGCCAAATGTTTACACGCATGGGTTCAGACACTATTGGAATGTATTGATCGATGGCTTGCGTGCCTTTAACAGTCAGCCCAATGAAACCTTTCTTGTGTTAGTATAAATTTAATAGTCATGTAATAGCTCCATCCTTTTAACAGGATGCCTGGGTGGCGTGGTGCAATCTCTGAGCATCCTTTTAAAAGGATCCCCGGGATGTATGGGTTAATGCTGAATATTTTCAGGTAATGGAGAGCTACTCTTCGACGAGGCGAGTCGTCTGCACAAACTCTACTTGGAGAGTATAATGGAATCCAAACCTGACTCTACTGGAGCCAAGAACACAACTGCTGCCAAAGGTTAGTCAAGGCAGATATATACGAGTGCTTTTCCTGCAATGTTTTTCTACAACCCTGATCTTGCAGCTCCATAAATATGCTATTATCCCGGACTGCCCTGGAGATCGGCCCAACATTCTTGACATATTTCTTACCTCTAATCCTTCTGCTTACACTGTAAATCTTCTCTCTCCGTTGAGCTCCTCCGAACATAGCCTTATCTCTGTCACCTGTCCTGTCTCTCCAGTACGGCCATCTGAGCCCCCCAGCCGGCAGCGCTTGTGGCATTTTGGCGCTACCCCCCAGGGGGTAAGGGGGCCTTCACCTATGGTGGAGGAAAAAAAGAATATGCCTCTTGCATCCTACTGTGTGTCGTACAAGGTGACTAATAGGGGGATGCTGTTAGACTTGCGGACACACAGCCCATCTGCCAGCCAAATTTACCGAATATGACTAAAACTAAAGAGAAAAACATAGATCCGATGATCCAAAACCGCACAGGATATGGACAAATGCCCCCCACAATCTCATACTTGCTAGTGTGAATGTTGGTAGTTTGAATCTGCGTGCAAATGAAGTGGCTGAGATGTGTGAGAGGAGGCGAGTGGACGTCTGCTGTGCCCAGGAAACACTCTGGAAAGGGCCTGGGGTACAGTGGATTGTTGGAAGAAAGATATAGGATCTACTGGATGGGGGTGGAGACTGATAAAGCAAAAGGAAGAGTGGGTGTTCTGGTGGCTGAAGAGCTGGCGGATTGTGTGCTTCAGATTACGAGTGTAAGTGAAAGGCTGATTGTTTTGAAGTTGAAAGTTGGTGAAAGAATTCTGAATGTGATATCTGCATATGCCCCACAGGCTGGTCTACAGAAATAAATAAAAGAGGACTTCTGGAATGACACCGTCAGTGTCATTTCAGGCCTCTCAGAGAATGAAATAACAATCGTGGGAGGGGACCTGAATGGTCATGTGGGAGCATCTGCAGATGGATACTAGGGGGTACATGGAGGAAATGGTTACGGAAGGAGGAATCTGGAAGGCGAATATATACTGGAGTCCTGCGTTGCACTCAACATGGTTGTGTGTAACACGAAGTTCAAGAAAAGACAGAGCCATCTGATCACATATAACTCTGGGGTCTCCAGTAGCCAGATAGATTACTTCTTGGTCAACAGGAAAGACTGGAAACTGGTTCGGGATGTAAAGGTCATCGCGAGCGAAGAATGTATCCCCCAGCATAAGCTACTTGTGTGCGACATGAGCTTATACAGAGATCCTAAGTACAAGAAGGTATACATTCCCAAAAGGAAAGTGTGGCTGTTGAAGAACAAGGAAGTTAGGGATTGGTTTGATAGTAAACTGGAGGAAATTAATAGAAATAAGGAAGCTATGCCTAACGATGTAAATAGACTTAAAATAGTCAATGGAATTTTCTTAAGCATCTTATCGCTGCCACTGACAAAGTCTGTGGGAAAACAAAGGGTCACCACAGGAGTAAGACCTCCTGGTGGTGGAACGATGAGGTAGAACATGCTGTGAAAGAGAAAAGGAGATGCTTCAAAGCATGGAAGAAGGGAGGCAGCAAGGAGGAATACCAGGCAGCTAAACAAACTGCCAAAAGAGTTATTTATAATGCTAAAAATGGCATTAAGGACCTGGTCCTCGAAAAAGTGTGTAACACTGACAATCCCAATGGGATCTTCAACCTAGCTAGGCGAGTTAAAAATGACAGTAGGGATATTATAGGTGAACACTAACAGTGTGTTAGAAACGATAATGGGAAGATTATGTATGCAGAAAATGAAATCAGAGAAGCATGGAAGGCACACTATGAACGATTGCTAAATGTAGAGTTTGAATGGGATAAGGAACAGCTTAGTATCGAAAAAACAATATCTGGACCCCCTCCTTTGATAACACCATCTGTAGTGAGCGACGCAATCAATAAAATGAAGGACGGTAAAGCTCCAGGGTGCTCTGACATTGTTGCTGAGATGATAAAAGCCTCAGGGGAGACTAGTGTCAACTTAGTCACTGAGTTGATAAACACCATTATTAAAGATGAGATAATCCCAGAGGATTGGCACAAAAGTGTAATAGTAAATATATACAAAGGAAAAGGGGATGCGCTAGACAGAGGTAATTATGGGGGCCTGAAAATGCTTGACCAAATTATGAAGGTCTGTGAGAGAGTCTGAGGGTTTGATCAGGCAAAGCATCTCCATTGATGATATGCAGTTTGGTTTTATGCCAGGACGTGGTACAACCGATGCTATCTTCATAGTCAGGCAGATACAGGAAAGATACTTACTAAAAGGCAGGGATCTTTACTTTGTGTTTGTAGACCTGGAGAAGGCCTCTGACAGGGTGCCTAGAGATGTTGTGCAGTGAGCTATGAGGAAACTTGATTTGGAATAGTGGCTGGTGCGTGTGATAATTAAGAAGTATGAGGATTCGCAAAGTGCGGTGAGGGTGAAGGGTGTACTGAGTGATGAGTTCGCAGTCCGTGTTGGAGTTCATCAGGGTTCAGTGTTAAGCCCCCTCCTCTTTATTATGGTCCTGGAGGCACTGTCTAGAGTTTTTAGAGGCGAACTCCCGTTGGAACTGTTTTATGCAGACAATTTAGTCCTAATAGCTGACAATATGCAAGATGCTGAGGCCAAATTCAGAAGATGGAGAGAGGGCATGGCGAGCAAGGGTTTAAGAGTCAATATTAACAAAACCAAGGTTATGCATTGTAGATTGAGACGAGGCAATGTGGAAAAGAGCGGTGCATACCCATGTGCAGTGTGTGGAAAGGGTGTGGGCGCTAACGCGATTCAATGTAGCATCTGTCGACGCTGGGTGCACCATGGGAGTAAGCGCTGTAGTAGAATAAAGGGACCCCTGCAGAAGGATAAGTCAGAAATAGAGAAATTTGAGTGCGTAGTGTGCAAAGGCGAGCTTGTGTTAAGTGATGATCCTGTGGCTGTGAATTTTGGAAATGAGTCATTGGAGCTGGTGGACAAGTTTTGTTACCTAGGAGATACCATCTCTGCCGGTGGTGGGGCCGAGGCTGCCACTGTCGCTAGAACTAGATGTGGCTGGGGGAAGTTCAGAGAACTGCTGCCAATTCTGACCATGAAAAGAATGCCTCTCCCCCTGAAGGGAAAGGTGTATGCCTCATGTGTTTGAAGTGCAATGACGTATGCCTCAGAAACATGGGCCGTTAAAGTAGAAGATGTCAACAGAATGGAACGTAATGAGATGAGAATGGTGAGATGGATGTGTGGGGCCAGGCTGCAGGATAGAATAACAACTGTTGAGCTGAGGAGATGTTTAGGTATAAAGAGTATTAGCGAGGTGATGCGTACAAGTAGAATGGGATGGTATGGACATGTGGAGAGAATGGATGAACGAAGTTGGGTGAATAAATGCAGGTCTGTGATTGTGGAGGGAGCTGCACCAAGGGGTGGACCGAGGAAGACCTGGGATCGGACTATACGTGTCGATCTCAAATCCAAAAACTTGACCAGTGAAGCAGCCCTTAACACCTTAAGAGCGGCCTATGCGGTTTATTTATATGTACCGCCCAGCGGGGTGTTTTTAGCCAAAATAGGGCTGTTTACGTGATCATTTTCATGCCTAAATAAGACCCAGAACGTAAAACAAGTATCTATCCCTGAAAGGGCATAAACAGAGCTTTCGAATGACACCATAACGACCCTTTTATGATGGCTAGTTTTCTTGCAATAACCGTGCAACGCGAGTGCAAAAAGCATGTAATTAGCCACTTTCCCGATACAATTCCGTATATAGCGAGTGAGAGAGGGAGGAGGGAGGTGAGATTTGTGTCAGTAGGTTCGCCGCGGTGGTCTGGAGCAGTCATACGCTCGCTACTCTCCTGCCACCACTTGTCTCTCTCTCTCAGCAACATTACGTGCTGAAATTGCCACTCGACCTATGTCGAGCGCCGCCACATAGTCCAGCTTTATTTAACTCGACTTAAGTTGCGCGCCGACATTTAGGGGTTAACAGGGTTGCCTGGAACGCCGCCATGAGGACAAGAGACTGAAACTGCACGTATGTATGGAGCACTCAGTCTTAAAGTTTTGTGTATGTATGTATGTAGGCTCATGGCAGTTTTTCTTTGATTTCCCATGAAATTACATTTAATTCCGTGGCAGGAGACCCTCCGAAAGTGCCGAGTGTATTACTGAGGTAATCTTTTCGGACATGGAAGCATCCCATTCTCGTTCAATAAAACTAACTCACAAAAATATTAGTTTACTCGAACCTGTTCTACTGATAGCCGCAATAAGAAGGAAGCATTCAAACAGTACCATCCCCTTCAAACTCAAGGATTCCTTTACTTTATATGACTCTGCCCTGAATCAAGCCAAATCTGTCCTTCGACTCGCCAAAAACTCTTTCATTAACTACAAATGTTCTGAACTGGGAGGTTTGACGACCTCCCTTATAACCAAATAAGGAAAACCTCTTATTTGGTAGCAGTCTCGGAGTATCCAACATAGGGCTTAAGATCTCAGCCGCTACCACAGCGGGCCGATTTATCGGTACTCACGCGAAGTACTAATAATTTCTAGAGTTGCACCTCAATTCACTACTAGGCACGTTGTACACACTCCGAGACGACTAAAGAAGGAAGAGAAAGCGAAGGCGAGAAAGAATTGTTATAGTTACCCATTTAATCTAGCTGCTCTCCTCTAAGCCATGCTCCATGTTCTATGAGCCTGCGCCAGTACATATAACAGTATCTAGGTATCAAGTAATCAGTGTAGATTGGATGGGCAGGGGATCGGCATGAGGGTGGGATACTCTGTCGTTGGATACTCCGAGACTGCTACCAAATAAGAGGTTTTCCTTATTTGGTTATAAGGGAGGTCGTCAAACCTCCCAATTTATTAGTGGCCCCTCCATCATTGACGAACATGCCTATTACATAAGGCATCCTCTTCAAACACTAATCCGCCGTAGTTTTGAATCTACCGCGCAGAGCATTTAAAAACTGAGGCGCCTTCATCATGAGCGCACGCGACCTCACTCATGGCTTCAGTCATTATGAATTGGGTTCTCACTACGAAAAAACTTCATAAAAACAAAAAGAAAATAAGAATAACTATCTAATAAGCTTTCCATCATATCGTGGATGTACTTGTGTGGATCTCTGACCAGACGCTGATTCAGGCGTCATTCCTCCTTCTCTGCTCTGCGCTCAGCCTGCCCGGACGTGCCTCCCCACGCTCCGCTGGTTCCGCATTCGTTGCGTCCCTAGTGAGTTTTTTCTCATTTGTTTACTCCAGGATGTATCGAGTAAGGTTAGGATAGGCGTAGCAGGAGTGTCCTGGGCTGGTTGCCCGCAGTGCAGTGTATTTTGGGTCGTGTGTGGGGCATCTATTTCGGATGTACCCTCGTGGTCCCGTTGTGGACATGTGAACTTTTTCACAGTTGAGTTAGTTTGTGATGCAGGCGGCTTTCACTACGCGTTATTATTGCTGCCTTTTATCTTTCTGATGAGGTAAGCTTTGTTTTCTGACGTTCCCAGCGTATTTTTCTTCACTTAGTGAAGTTTTTTCTGGGTCCCGAGTCAGTCTTCCCTGGGTTGGAAGTTTTTGCTACGGTGGTGTGTTGGCGGTGGTTCCTGTTGTGATATTTCCAGTGTTTGTGTATATTTCAACTTTTATTATGCCGTCTGCCTAGGCCTAGCCAGCCGCTCGTAGCTTTGCCACATGTACTAGTGTTATTATTTATTATTTATAAATATGCCCTACTGTGTCATGTGTATCCGGGTTTTAGTTGTGTATTGGCTAATTCCTCGGACTATAATTGTTTCCTGGTTTAGTTGTGTATTGGCTAATTCCACGGATTATTGTGTGACCTTGGGTTAGTCGTGCGTGGCTCTCCTTGTGTCTCTTGTTTGTTCAGATGGTGTCTGATCAGGGTGGGTTTCCTTCCGGCGGGTTTTTTCTCGGTTTCACCATGAAAAAATCCCGGCCGAGAGCCGTGTTGGGCCACACGTGGTTGTTAACACTGGCTTGTATCCCCGGCGTTGGGGTGTCTGTGGCTCTCCAGGACTGCGTCTCTGTGGGTGCCTGGTTTCAGGCCTCCTTTGATTCCCGGCGGGATGGCTGTACCCATCTATAAAACGTTGTTCATGCGGACATACGTTATGTAGTTTTTCTACCCAGTTTTACAAAAACCACATGAAAAACCTAGCTGTTGTTTTAGGCTTTCCTCCCCGGCGATCTTTTACAAAGAAGTGGGGACAGGAACTTATGGGGTTAACGTTTGGACATCTCACCCGGCGGGTGCACCTGGGTAGGGTGGGATGAATGACTTATGTCTTTCAGTTAGTTAACCAATCCATTTTTAGTGATACTATGTGTATCGCCGCCTTTACACTTACGGCGATTGAAGGTTCAATTAAGTTAAATATCGATTCTCACACCCGGCGGGTGCTCCTAGGTGGAGGAACTAAGGAATTTACAAAATTCGATTTCAATTTAACCACTTAATTTAGTGATACAAATAGGTATCGCCGCCTTCTAACTTACGGCGATCTTTTGTGACAATTCGTTAGACATCAGATCTCGTATCATCCTGCCCTGTGCTATTCTACTAAAATATTTCAAGGGCCGGCATCTTTATGGGGGGTTGCTTTGTTACAAAATTGAATCTTGAGACAGTCACCACCTCCAAGAGACTATAAGCGCCATGCTGGACCGTTATATTATATCAGAGGGTATTCTTCACTTTCTTTAGCAAAAGATTTGTTTAGATTTTTTACACCCCGCCGCGTAGCGAGCTGTGTTCGTTGTGTCATTACATCTCGTTACCCGGCGGGTTATTAACACTTGTGTGCGAACATGTTGGGTTAACCTTATGAGCATTAATTCCTGGAAATTTTCTTTTTTTCCAGAGCTGAGCTCCGGCGGACCAATACAGACCCGGCGGTAGTTTTCCCCCACCAGTCTCTGTCATGGCTACCGTGGCCCCAGTTTTTGCCCTGTGCACTACCCCTACTTGTGCTGGTATCCCTATTTTTGCGCATACCCTTTGCATAAGGTGTGTTAAATGTCTAGACCGTTCAAGGGGTCTCTGGGTTATGCGTAATTGTTCTTTTTGCTCCCAATTAGCTGTAAAGGTCCTTTGTGAGAATGATAAGACCGCGGCGGTAGCGTTGAGAGAAGTCAGGCAACAGATGTCGGCCTACACTACCTTTGTTGCGCATAAATCACTTCAATGTGACAACATCCCACTTTGGGATAGATTGCTCTCAGAACACCCTCCCCCTAAACGTTCCTCTAGAGTCACGAGTATTAAGCCGGCGGAGACTGGTCAGGGTTCTGTATCTTCTGCTGCTACACCTAAACGCCCAAGAGAGCCTACACCCCCGGCATCCGCCTCCTCGTCTCGGGCGAGATCTCGGTCAAGGTCACCTCTCAGACACCAGTCATCTAGTCGTGCCTCTTCACCGGCGAGTAAGAAGAGTAGGACGGAAGGTTCCACCAGTGGTCACGGCGAGGAATCCTCCAGATCTAAGAGTAGTTCGCGGTCACACCGTAGCCATAAATCCTCCAAAAAGGATTCACATAAACGGAAGTCCTCTCGACATTCACCAACTTCTAGTGCATCTCATCGTACCTCTACACCAGACAGAGTTTGTGTTACGGCCTCAGAGTCCAGTGCAGCGCCTGTCCCAAAAGAGGATTTGCCAATTAATATTTTAACCCTGGAAATGGAAAGTTCAGGGGGTTCAGTAATTGAGAATGTTTCAGACTCTCAAGAGAGCGTAGGCCAGGGCCTCGGTGTTTGGCGGTTTGCTCAACCAGGGTCTGACCACCCACGTCCGACTCAAACGAGTCACACAGTAGCCGATGTCCACAGGGACGCGGCGATCCCATCCTCTATCCCAGACTTATCTTGGCAACAAGGTACCCCTGCCTCGGCGGGGTCTTCTCAGGAGGATCAGGAGGAAAAAGATGAAGTTTCAATAATTTCGGAGATGGAAGGACAAGGGTCAGGCTCAGGCTTGGACGCCGCACAGGATACTAATGATTCACCTGTAAGTTCTTCATCAAACCAGTTTGTTACGGCACAAGAAATTAATGGGCTGCTTACTCATGCTTTATCTAAATTTTTTGGTCAACAACAGGAAAACCCCACAATGGACTTGGGGGCTCCCACGACAAGTTCTACGGTACGGCCTCTGATGACTTCAATTGATTTATCTAAGATCCCTAACCCTCCTACTCTGTTACCTTCAGGGATCACTAGGCCTGCTACGGCGGCATTGACAACTTCAAATGTCAGGGTCATAACGGATGTCAATCCACCCCCTCTAGACAAAGCGCCTCTTAGAAAGGTAGCTATGCCCCTACTTTATGGGCCAGACGAGTCATGGGTTCTTTTGAACCCCTCTAAACCAGAGCTTGCCCAACCTACCTTGTCAGGGGAACTCCCGGTACCGCGTGAGTGGGTCATCCAGGGCAATAAGTCAAAGAAATTAAGGGCCATGGATACTTTGGGTAATGTTCTGGACGTAAACATCAAGGCTATACCTAGTTATTATCACCAAGATTATTTTGTGTATGCTTCTAAGCCTGCTTTACCCCCTGCCTCAGCTTCAAAACTATTTTCAGACTGGTCTAAGCTGGATGGGTTTAATGATATTAAGACTCTGTCTGCTCTCACTCCTGAACTAGATTTACAGACCGTCACAGACGACGCAGCTAATCCAGTTTTGAAGGTGGGACAGTTGGGACCAGGACCTTGGGTAGATTGGGAGGTAGAGGCTCAAAACTTTGAAACCACTTTCACTTCTAAATCTTCCCACCAGATCCCTCAAGATACACATTCATGGTTCTCCATGCCGGTGGGTTCTGCCGGCGGAGTCCCGTCAGCTTTGTTTTCATTTCTAGCTGCCCCTAAGATTAATCTTTGTGAGCTGAAGGACCCGTTCACTACCCCTACCCCTACTCACCTAGACAGAGAATTTAGGCTACGGGGAAAAGCTTTTCGCCTGTTCTCACAGTACATAGTATCTCAGCAGGTGGCTAAGTCTTTACTACGGTCCACTCAGGCAATCGCAGATGCGGATGCTCGAAGATCGGTTGAGTTATCCCGGCGACTGATTCTTCAGTCGTCAATCCAATCCTTAGGTGACATACACACCGCCTTGCTTGAGGCGGTACGAGCACGACAAGATCTTAGCATGTCGTTAGTTCGCAAGCTACCTGATCGCATTGCTAATCAGGTGGTGATGTCACCAGTGCTTACTCCCTCTTTAATGTCCCCTGAAGTGTGGCGAACGGTGTTCAATATGGCACAGGCCGTTAAGCACAGTCCCACCCCTTCTAAGAAACCTGCATTTAACTTCCCCAAACCCAGGCCTACTACTAAAGCTCAGCCAGGGGGATCTAAACCTTTTCTTCCGCCTAAGTCCTCCCACTCCCCCCAGGGTCAGTACAGGCATAGACAGAGTAGGTTTTCAGGACAGAGAGGACGCGGCCAGAATAAGCCAGGTCAGAGCCAGTCTTCGGCCCACACCAGCCAGCCGGCAAAGCGTCCAGCACCACCAACCCCACCATCAAAAAACTAAAGTCTCTCTCACTCCCGGTGCCAACCTTAAGGCCGGAGGAACCGAGGGTAGTACAGCCGGCGAACCCTTGTCTGCTAACTGGGTCGTTCCGAACGTGTCACCAAGCATGGCCGTTAAACACTTGGGCACGGATGGTGGCACGCAAAGGCATCACTTGGCAGTGGCTCCGGCGACCTCGCTTACGTCAGCCGACAACGGCGAATTTTGTTTCTTTAGAGGTGGAGTCACTAGCCCAGGAAATGATTGCCAAGAATGTCATCATCCCGGTCCCACCAAATTACCCTGTATTCAAGTCCAAACTATTTTTGGTTCCCAAAAGGGACAGTGTTCAGATGAGGCCGGTCGTAGACCTGTCTTATCTGAATCTTCACATTCACAACGAATCTTTCAGAATGTTAACAGTACACCAAATCAGGCTAACACTTCCGCCGGGAGGTTGGATGTGTTCACTAGACCTGACAGACGCCTATTGGCACGTATCGGTCAACAAAAGATTTCAAAGGTTTTTGGCCTTACGGATCAGGCACCAAAATTTTGTTTTTCAGAGGATGCCGTTCGGCTTGAACCTAGCACCTCGATTATTCACAAAACTAGTCCGGCAAGCCCTGATGCCATTGTTAAAACAGGGGATCAGAGTGTTGTGGTATCTAGACGACTGGCTGGTGGTGGCAGAGACACAACAATTATGCATAAAACATGTCAATATCATTTTAAATCATGTCAAAACTCTAGGCTTCAAGGTAAATCTGGTAAAGTCAAACCTTGTTCCCTCAAGAGTAATTCAGTGGATAGGGCTGGTCTGGGACACCGCCGCTCTCACTCTGAGTCAGAGTGTGGACAATCGCAACAGGTTTCGCAGGAAACTGTTCAGGTTTCTTCACAGTCTGACTACGACGCGAAGGGTCTGGGAGTCTCTGGTCGGCTCTCTCAACTGGATTCAACTAACTGTCAAGTTGGGCCGGTTGAAAGTAAAACGATTAATATTGGAAGGCAACAAATATTTCCCGCTCTTACCGGCGGGAAAATTATGGCCCATCCCGAAATTAATCCACACCTTACTAGCGGTCTGGGCGAAGAGGGAAACATTGCACTCAATAATGTCATGGACCTCTCCTCCACCAACGGTATGGGTAGACACGGATGCGTCAGGCACAATAGGGTGGGGATTTCAGTCAAATCAGGGGCTTTGGTCCCACTTAGAAATCTCTCACATCAATGTCAAAGAATTACTAGTCCCCTTGTATTTTCTTCAGGCTCACGGCCCGGCGTTACGGGGCAAGTCGGTGGCCTTCAGAATGGACAATCTGAATGCAGTCCACTGTATTCAGAAACAAGGGTCAACGAGGTCAAGGAAGTTGCTAAACGTGTCGGAAGAGATTTTTGCTCTAGCCAACAGTCTAGATATTTATCTTCACGCATCTTATCTCCCAGGCGTAGCAAACGTCTGGGCAGACGCTCTGTCCCGGAGACAGAGCACGACAGTAGAATGGGAGCTCAAGCAACCCATTTTCAACCTAATGATTGCAGAGCTCTCCCATCCACAAGTGGATCTTTTTGCGTCCGAGGAGACCCACAAACTCCCTCTATACCTCACCCGCCGGGCGAAAACGCCGGCAGGGGGGCCAGACGCCCTAGTGACAGACTGGAACAGATGGAGCTCCATCTATCTGTTTCCGCCGCCAGATGCGTCACTAATGTGCCACGTAGTGAACAAACTACGAGATTATCGAGGCTTAGTCTCGCTAATCGCGCCACTGTGGCCGGCGCAGTTGTGGTACCAGCAATTGAAAATGTGGTGCCCGGACCCGGTATCGCTCCCGGTCGGGTATTTCCACTTAGACACGATTGGCAACCTAGCGACCTCGCTGACTTTTGCATTATGGACATTCAGGAGGCCAAGTGGCTAGCACCATACGGTAGAGATGTGACAAATAAATTACTCAATCAATATACTCAGTCTACAAAACGACAGTATCAATCACATTGGCAAGCCTTTACTTCTTGGATCGTTAGGACAGAACAAACTGTACCCTCAGTGGCATTAGTTTTTAATTATTTAAATTATCTGTTTGAGCAGAAACGTTTATCTGTGGTAACATTAAAAAATCACTTAACTGCGATTAGAGTGCCCTTTTTAGACCTTACGGGTCTTTCCATACCGGTAGCGGAGGAAACAGGTTTTATGAGAGCATGTTTTAAACTCCGCCCACCTCCCCGTCAGCTCATGCCTACTTGGTCTCTGGACAAAGCTTTGTCTTTGCTTCACTCTCGTCTGTACCAAAATACTGGAGACTTTGCATTACTCTTAAAAAAGGCAGTTTTCCTTTTGGCTTTGGCCACCGGAAACAGAGTGTCTGAGCTGGCGGCGATGAGCAACACACCTAATTGTCTTAGGTTTGGTAGACTTAATGAATGTATTTCCATTGCACCATCCCCAGGTTTTGTAGCCAAGAATGAGCATAGTGCACACGTGTTTTCTGAGTTCACGGTGCCGGCGTTAAAAAGGGGAAAGGTGCATCATAATCTATGTCCAGTACAAGCTCTAACCAAATATTTGAGAGTAGCTCCTCAAAACCCCCAAGGTGCTTTATGGGTAGCAAGTACGGGTAAACGCTTACTTAAACGGCGATTAGCCTCTCTTCTGGTAGAAGTCATTAAAGAAAGTAATCCCGGCGTTGTGGGTCGGGCCCACGATTTACGCAATGCAACTCGCTAATGTTAGCACGAAAATATACCTCAGAATAAGGGAATAACAGGGAAAATAGGTGATAACTGAAGGAGAGGAGGTAGAGGAGTGATATTTTGCATGGCCCAGGGGCAAAAAAAAAGAAAAAAAAGAAAAATCGATGTTTAACCCTCCTGGCCCAGTTGTCATTTTAAAATGACACCACGAATTAAGGGCAGGAGCCCGGGTGTCATTTTAAAATCTGTAAGCTTGAAAGCCTATTCAGCTTGGTCTGAACGCCGTGCGTCCGACGCATGTAAACAAAGCCGATCGTTACGTCACCGCACCTCCGAAAACAAGAAAGAGAAGACTCGTTTGTTATTGTATGTCTGTATGTCGTTGTTTCAGTAGTGAAAAGATCGTCATATTGCTAACATCGCCTGCAAGTGCTCTCCACTGAAATCGTCATCACAACTGAACCAGTTGACATAGAGAGCTCTACTCAATGCCAGTCTACAGATTGGAAACCGCACTACATTTATAGATGCGTGGGAAATTTCTAGCAGTTAAACTAAACAAAAATACGGTAGCCTAGGCCTAGACGTTTTTCGGCCAGATCGCCCGGGTAGCCCACACTGTCATTTTGAGAGCCTGCCCGGGCCAGGAGGGTTAAAGTTGATTTTTTTTTCTCTGACTCTTAAGAGTCTTCCCGCAGTCCGCCGGGGGAACTCTTAAGAGTCTTCCCGCAGTTCCCGGGTTAAAAGTCTCTATCATATCCCCTCTCTTTCTCCTATATGCCAGTGTCCTCAACCTCTGATCATAACCCGCATTCTTCAACATTGGTACTAGCTTGCTAGCTCTTCTCTGCACTTTCTCCACTGCTTCTATATCCTTTACCATATATGGAGCCCACACCTGGTTCGCATATTCCAGGTGCGGCCTAACCAGCGCTGTATAGAGATTCCTGAAGATTTCTTCGTCAAGTGACACAAATGTCCTCCTTATCAGCCCTACAATTCTATTGGCTTTGTTTATCTTTTCCACTAAATGTTCTGAGAAATTTAACTTATTGTCTATCACTACTCCTATAAACCAAGGTTATGCATTGTAGTTTGAGACGAGGCAATGTGGAAAAGAGCGGTGCATACCCATGTGCAGTGTGTGGAAAGGGAGTGGGCGTTAACTCAATTCAATGTAGCATCTGTCGATGTTGGGTACACCATGGGAGTAAGCGCTGTAGTAGAATAAAGGGGCCCCTGCCGAAGGATAAGTCAGAAATAGAGAAATTTGAGTGCGTAGTGTGCAAAGGCGAGCTTGTGTTAAGTGATGATCCTGTGGCTGTGAATTTTGGAAATGAGTCTTTGGAGCTGGTGAACAAGTTTTGTTACCTAGGAGATACCATCTCTGCCGGTGGTGGGGCCGAGGCTGCCACTGTTGCTAGAATTAGGTGTGGCTGGGGGAAGTTCAGAGAATTGATGCCAATCCTGACCATGAAAAGAATGCCTCTCCCCCTGAAGGGAAAGGTGTATGCCTCATGTGTTAGAAGTGCAATGACGTATGCCTCAGAAACATGGGCCGTTAAAGTAGAGGATGTCAACAGAATGGAGCGTAATGAGATGAGAATGGTGAGATGGATGTGTGGGGCCAGGCTACAGGATAGAATAACAAATGTTGAGCTGAGGAGACGTTTAGGTATAAAGAGTATTAGCGAGGTGATGCGTACAAGTAGACTGGGATGGTATGGACATGAGGAGAGAATGGATGAACAAAATTGGGTGAAAAAATGCAGGTCTGTGATTGTGGAGGGAGCTGCACCAAGGGGTGGACCGAGGAAGACCTGGGATCAGACTATACGCGCCGATCTCAAATCCAAGAACTTGACAAGTGAAGCAGCCCTTAACAGGGTTGCCTGGAATGCCGCCATTAGGACAAGAGACTGAAACTGCACTTATGTGTGGAACACTCAGTCTTAAAATTTTATGTATGTATATCCTTTTCTGCATTCACTTTCTCCATCGCTTCATACATACTGTATCCTACCTTGTCTATCTTGCTGGTCCCAATCCGCATGTACTTGCATTTTTTTTGGATGAAAAGGCATTAACCAATGCTCAGACCATCTCTTCATGCCCTCCACATCTCCTTGAAGCAAACCCACATCTTCCTTACTCCTCACTCTTCTATACAGCTTAGTGTCATCCGCATACAGGTATACTTCACTTCCATTAGTTATATCTTCAGGTAAGTCGTTAATAAATATAACGAGCAGTAGTGGTCCCAACACAGATCCCTGAGGTACCCCACTTGTAATTTCCCTCCACCCCGAGCCTATTCCAATCACCAGTACCCTCTGTCTCCGATCTTTCAGTAAGGCTTCTATCCATTTCACACATTTCTCCCCTATATTATAGCTTCTAACTTTCTCTATTAACCTTTTATGTGGGACCTTATCGAAGGCCTTCATAAAATCGCAATATACCACGTCTATTACATCACCATCCTCTAGAATTTGCATCCAATCATCTACCACCTTAATTAGCTGTAGTACCGTCGACCTCCCCGGCAAGAATCCGAACTGTCTCCCACTGATAAGTTGGTTGGATTTCATATGCTCCATTATTCCTTCTCTAATTACCGTTTCCATTAGTTTACACACAACACTTGTCAAACTGACTGGTCTATAATTTCCTGGGTCATTTCTCTTTCCCTTCTTAAATATAGCTGTTATGTTCGCCTCTCTCCAGTCCATCGGGATTTGTCCTGTATTAAACGATACCTCAAATAAAAAATGTAATGGCTCTACTAACATCTCACCTCCTTCCTTTATGATTCTCGGGTGTATCCCATCCGGTCCCGGGGACTTACTTCTGTTCATTTTTTCTATAGCCCTTCTTATTCTAGCATGGGAAAACTCTATTAGTTCTAGTGCCGGTGCCTGTTTGATGGGAATAGTAGGCACTGCATCATCCGACTCCACTGTTAGTACCCCCCAAAGTATTTCCCTAGCACCTCTGCTTTCTGCTTATCAGTCTCTGCTCTACTCCCATCATCCAACCCCCCTACCAGCTCTGGGATCCCTACTCTTCTTGTTAACTTTTCCTGAATGTACTTCCAGAATATTTTTGGATAATCCTTCACGTTTCTTGCAATCTCTCTCTCCCTCTCCTTTACCCCCCTCCTTGTCTCCCACCTTATTTTATTGTTTATTTGTCTGCATTCCAGATCCACTTCTTTAGCTTCTATACTAGACCCCCTGTTCTTTTTTAACAATTTCAGTCTTTCCCACAATCGTTTCTTTCTTCTAATCAATGTCCAAATCTTTCTTTTCATTGGCAATTCTGGGTTCGTTCTTTTCCTCAATTTTGTTTTATCCTTATATTCCCTTATTGGTACACTTTTGGATACAGCACCAGTTTGACTCTAATTTTCCTCCACATTCCTTCAGTGTCTTCACCGTTCAAGTATTCCCCCCAGTCAATGTCCAAACACCGTCTCAGCAGCTCATAATCTGCTCTATCATACATGTATATTTGTTTTTATTGCTTCTATTATCCCTCTCTGTTTTAATATTGCAACTAAAGCTTACATAGGCATGGTCACTACAACCTATAGGGCTGTCCACATTGACATGTTCCACTATATCCTCCTCATTACTAAAAATCAAATCAAGTACACTCCCCTGCGTCCCATCTCTATATCTTGTCATCTCTGTAATATGTTGCGTTAAAAAACAATCTCTCACTTTCTCTATAAACTTGTTTTCCAGGCTACACTGTCCCGCTGGAGTAGTACAATTTGCCCAGTTGATCCTTGGCAAATTGAAATCTCCAATCAAAATCTTATATTTGTTCTCTCTATTATCTATTTCCTCCATTGCTTTCAGTAGGTTACCATCCTCTTCCCTACTATTATTTGGGCTTCTATATATAGAGGCAATTAGAATTGATCCTCTTGCACATTTTACTTCAATACACATATACTCACAATACTGATGTCTCATATCCACCTCATTAACCTTGAGCTCTTTTCTTACATAAATAAACAGTCATCTTCCGACCTCTGCTCTAATAGCATTCCTCTCATATAACTCAAAACCCTCCAAACTATACTCCACCAGTTCCCTTTCAATTCTAGCATTTTTTGGTCTTACTTCCTGTAAGGCTATGACATCAGGTTTTCCTCTTCATCCTGCAACCTACATATCAGTTCTCTTTTCTTGTCCTGGGTAAACACATCCACATTACTAAACATAATCCTTAATCCATCTACCATTCCTTCAGCAACTACACCATCCCGCTCCTCCTGTCCGTACCCTACTCCCCCCTTAGCACTACTGGGTCTGCCACTTTGTCTCCTGTCTCTCCCTGTGACACCTCCACCCTGTTTTCCTCCTCCGTCACAACTCCTATCACATTCTCTTCCCTCCCTGATCTCCCCCTCCCTTCTATTCATATAAACCACTTCTTCAATTTCCCGTCCCTCACTCTCCACTAAAAATTTCTCTTATCCTCCTCACCCAACTTTCCATTATTTTCATCAGCCTTTTCTTGTAATTCCTTTATATTTGTTCTTTGTTCTATGCTCAAATCCTTCTTTAGTCTTATATGTTTCAGTTCTTCATTTGTGTTTAGCCTCCAACTAAAATTTGTCACCGTCTCTGCCACTGCCCTGGTTTTAAACTGTACCCTTATAGGTCTCATCTCTCCCCTTTTATATCTACCTATCCTACTGACTTCCTCCACCTGCCCTTCCCATCCATATCCGTCCACATCCACACCTTTCATGACCTCCTTCACTTTCTCCATATCCCTCACTTTTCTCACTCCATTATCATTCATATGAGCCTCTATATCTCCATGCATGACTACACCCCTATCCCTGTCCAAGGCCTCCCTCACGACACTCTCCTTGTTCTTCATGACCCCTACAACTGCACTCTCAAAACTTTTTTGGTCATATTCATTTCTTCCTTTTGCTCTTTCATAATATCCTCCAAATCCTTAAATTTCTGTTTACCTACCACCGTCCATGCAGTTGACTCCTTTACTTTCTTGAATCGTCCTTCGTATTCCTGCAGCTGCTCCTTCAATGCCATATTCTCTGCTCCCAGTTCATCTACCCTTTTCAATACCATCTCTAGGCTATCATTAACTTCCGAAATAGGCCTGCATTCACTTCCTTCGCTAGGCCTATTCCCTTCCCCACCTGACACACCACACAGTACACACAGTACCTTAACCCTCCAGCCCCGGCTACGCATTACAAAAATATTCCCCGAAACCCGGGTGTTTTGGCCGAAAAACGTCTAGGCTAGGCTACCGTATATTTGTTATTCTTACTGCTTCCCACATTCCTGCGCATCCCCAAGCGTAGCTGTGTTATTTACCTGTAGAATGGCGTTAGTAGAGCTCTCTAAGTCAACTGGTTGACTGGTTGACCAGCCCATGGTGATGGGCTGGTCTATCAATGGTGATGGGCTGGTCTATCATGGTGATGGGCTGGTCTATCAGAGTGAGACCTGAGCGATCTCTGCCATACCCATAGCTTACTCTGACTGTTCCTTTTACTTATATATTTTCTAGATCTCAAGTGACGGCGTCTCTTCCGTGGATTGACCTCCCAATCTACCAAGATTGGAAGCTAAAGCGTCACATTATTCCTTTGCCCCTCAACTTTCTCTTCATAATTGCTGAGGGGCACAGGGCCCTGGGTGGGGCTTTGGTTTCCCGGGCGTTTACGCACCCTCTCAGCTCCCCGCCATGGAGTGGCTTCGGTCACCCAGGCTTTATTGTGGTCGGCAGGGAGGGTTCTGTGGGGGCGCTCGTTTATGGCCTTGGCCTTACTCGGGGCCTTGGGGCTGTTCGGCCAGGCAGCTTGCGGAACAACAACAACAACAACAACTGGTTGAGTTGTGATGATGATTTCATTGGAGATAACTTTATGGCAAAAACAGCCACTTTACACTACTTTTCGATACTTAACAACAACATACAGGCACACACGAACAAGCGACGCTCTCCTTCTTGTGGCCGGAGATGCGGGGCGTCGGTCCAGCCGGCTGTTGTTTACATGCGTCGGACCGATGCCTCGCACACGAAGCTCACAGGCTTTCAACCACTGGGCGTTCAAGAGCCCTTCCGGGTACCTGTTATATGCTTTTTTATAGGCGTTCAAGAGCCCTTCCGTGGTGTAGGGGTTAACTTTCTCACCAATATCCCCCTTCCATTTCTCCGTATCACTCTTCCACTTTTCCAAATCCTTCACAACATTAACAACCTCTTCTAACTTATTATCTGTGCTCTTAAACCCACGAAAACGTTGTAGCCTTTCTTCCGCCTCTGTCAATCCCGAAATTCCCTCCGCCATGTTTGTTTACAATCTCAACAACTCACAACACTACCGCTGTCCCGTCAATCCACTCTTATTACACTATATATCACCCCTCCACCACACCAATATATCCTCCAAACACTTCACGAATCCTTCCTCTCCTTGCTAGCCCCGTATGAAATCATTGTCTTTCGTTCCACCACTGTCTTATCCTTATCCTTCTTCCTCCACACCACTTTCCATGTTTACCTGTGTATCATTCTGTGTCGGAAGAAGGTGTTGGCTATCCACAGCCTCCTCCCCACACATACGTCCACAAGTGCACTACCATTCCCATTCACCTCTGAAGGTACACCCCATCCTCCCACCACTTTCTTATCACCCATCTTCCCATTCATATCCCCAATCAGAAATATTCGTTCGCTCTTGCCAAACTTATCCAGGCACGCCTCCACATTCACCCAGAACTCCTCTTTCTCTCTTACAGGTTTATCCTCTGTCGGGCCATAGACACACACAATCACCCACGTTTGTACTAGCACAATTTCTCGCTGAGAAATTTTCATATCACATTTTAACCTTAAATTGTATCACAGCTCTCATACTCCGGCGGGTCTAGGGTGTCCTATGTCAACTGACTGCAACCCCCCCCCCCCCCCTCCCCTTCCCGTGAAAGTAAACAAAAGTGACTGCAGGGCCACCTAGACCCTCTGCCTTAAAGCTATACATGGTAAGGAAGGTTTGTCTAGAGCAACTGACAAGTATCTAGACAGAAACGTATGATTAGACGCCCACAACTGAGTGGACGCGATATCTTCTACTGAAAAAATTTTCAGGAAACGTAAAGAGGCTGCCCATTTGCGTAAATCATGGGCCCGACCCACAACGCCGGGATTACTCTCTTTAATGACTTCGACCAGAAGAGAGGCTAATCGCCGTTTAAGTAAGCGTTTACCCGTACTTGCTACCCATAAAGCACCTTGGGGGTTTAGAGGAGCTACTCTCAAATATTTGGTTAGAGCTTGCACTGGACATAGATTATGATGCACCTTTCCCCTTTTTAACGCCGGCACCGTGAACTCAGAAAACACGTGTGCACTATGGTCATTCTTGGCTACAAAACCTGGGGAAGGTGCAATGTAAATACATTCATTAAGTCTACCAAACCTAAGGCAATTAGGTGTGTTGCTCATCGCCGCCAGCTCAGACACTCTGTTTCCGGTGGCCAAAGCCAAAAGGAAAACCGCCTTTTTTAAGAGTAATGCAAAGTCTGCAGTATTTTGGTACAGACGAGAGTGAAGTAAAGACAAAGCCTTGTCCAGAGACCAAGTAGGCATGAGCTGACGGGGAGGTGGGCGGAGTTTAAAACATGCTCTCATAAAACCTGTTTCCTCCGCTACCGGTATGGAGAGACCTGTAAGGTCGAAAAAGGGCACTCTAATCGCAGTTAAGTGATTTTTTAATGTTACCACAGATAAACGTTTCTGCTCAAACAGATAATTCAAATAATTAAAAACTAATGCCACTGAGGGTACAGTTTGTTCTGTTCTAATGATCCAAGACGTAAAGGCTTGCCAATGTAATTGATACTGTCGTTTCGTAGACTGAGTATATTGATTGAGTAATTTATTGGTCACATCTCTACCGTATGGTGCTAGCCACTTGGCCTCCTGAATGTCCATAATGCAAAAGTCAGCGAGGTCGCTAGGTTGCCAATCGTGTCTAAGTGGAAATACCCGACCGGGAGCGATACCGGGTCCGGGCACCACGTTTTCAATTGCTGGTACCACAACTGCGCCGGCCACAGGGGCGCGATTAGCGAGACTAAGCCTCGATAATCTCGTAGTTTGTTCACTACGTGGCACATTAGTGACGCATCTGGCGGCGGAAACAGATAGATGGAGCTCCATCTGTTCCAGTCTGTCACTAGGGCGTCTGGCCCCCCTGCCGGCATTTTCGCCCGGCGGGTGAGGTATAGAGGGAGTTTGTGAGTCTCCTCGGATGCAAATAGATCCACTTGTGGATGGGAGAGCTCTGCAATCATTAGGTTGAAAATGGGTTGCTTGAGCTCCCATTCTACTGTCGTGCTCTGTCTCCGGGACAGAGCGTCTGCCCAGACGTTCGCTACGCCTGGGAGATAAGATGCGTGAAGGTAAATATCTAGACTGTTGGCTAGGGTAAAAATCTCTTCCGACACGTTTAGCAACCTCCTTGACCTCGTTGACCCTTGTTTCTGAATACAGTGAACTGCATTCAGATTGTCCATTCTGAAGGCCACCGACTTGCCCCGTAACGCCGGGCCGTGAGCCTGAAGGAAATACAAGGGGACTAGTAATTCTTTGACATTGATGTGAGAGATTTCTAAGTGGGACCAAAGCCCCTGACCCTGGTGCCCCTGATTTGACTGAAATCCCCACCCTATTGTGCCTGACGCATCCGTGTCTACCCATACCGTTGGTGGAGGAGAGGTCCATGACATTATTGAGTGCAACGTTTCCCTCTTTCCCCAGACCGCTAGCAAGGTGTGGATTAATTTCGGGATGGGCCATAATTTTCCCGCCGGTAAGAGCGGGAAATATTTGTTGCCTTCCAATATTAATCGTTTTACTTTCAACCGGCCCAACTTGACAGTTAGTTGAATCCAGTTGAGAGAGCCGACCAGAGACTCCCAGACCCTCCGCGTCGTAGTCAGACTGTGAAGAAACCTGAACAGTTTCCTGCGAAACCTGTTGCGATTGTCCACACTCTGACTCAGAGTGAGAGCGGCGGTGTCCCAGACCAGCCCTATCCACTGAATTACTCGTGAGGGAATAAGGTTTGACTTTACCAGATTTACCTTGAAGCCTAGAGTTTTGACATGATTTAAAATGATGTTGACATGTTTTATGCATAATTGTTGTGTCTCTGCCACCACCAGCCAGTCGTCTAGATACCACAACACTCTGATCCCCTGTTTTAACAATGGCATCAGGGCTTGCCGGACTAATTTTGTGAATAGTCGAGGTGCTAGGTTCAAGCCGAACGGCATCCTCTGAAAAACAAAATTTTGGTGCCTGATCCGTAAGGCCAAAAACCTTTGAAATCTTTTGTTGACCGATACGTGCCAATAGGCGTCTGTCAGGTCTAGTGAACACATCCAACCTCCCGGCGGAAGTGTTAGCCTGATTTGGTGTACTGTTAACATTCTGAAAGATTCGTTGTGAATGTGAAGGTTCAGATAAGACAGGTCGACGACCGGCCTCATCTGAACACTGTCCCTTTTGGGAACCAAAAATAGTTTGGACGTGAATACAGGGTAATTTGGGGGGACCGGGATGATGACATTCTTGGCAATCATTTCCTGGACCAGTGACTCCACCTCTAAAGAAACAAAATTCGCCGTTGTCGGCTGACGTAAGCGAGGTCGCCGGAGCCACTGCCAAGTGATGCCTTTGCGTGCCACCATCCGTGCCCAAGTGTTTAATGGCCATGCTTGGTGACACGTTCGGAACGACCCAGTTAGCAGACAAGGGTTCGCCGGCTGTACTACCCTCGGGTCCTCCGGCCTTAAGGTTGGCACCGGGAGTGAGAGAGACTTTAGTTTTTTGATGGTGGGGTTGGTGGTGCTGGACGCTTTGCCGGCTGGCTGGTGTTGGCCGAAGACTGGCCCTGACCTGGCTTATTCTGGCCGCGTCCTCTCTGACCTGAAAACCTACTCTGTCTATGCCTGTACTGACCTTGGGGGGAGTGGGAGGACTTAGGCGGAAGAAAGGGTTTAGATCCCCCTGGCTGAGCTTTAGCGGTTGGCCTGGGTTTGGGGAAGTTAAATGCAGGTTTCTTAGAAGGGGTGGGACTGTGCTTAAAGGCCTGTGCCATATTGAACACCGTTCGCCACACTTCAGGGGTCATTAAAGAGGGAGTAAGCACTGGTGACATAACCACCTGATTCGCAATGCGATCAGGTAGCTTGCGAACTAAAGACATCCTGAGATCTTGTCGTGCTCGTACCGCCTCAAGCAAGGCGGTGCGTATGTCACCCAAGGATTGGATTGACGACTGGAGGATCAGTCGCCGGGATAACTCAACCGATCTTCTGGCATCCGCATCTGCGATTGCCTGAGTGGACCGTAGTAAAGACTTAGCCACCTGTTGAGACACTATGTACTGCGAGAACAGGCGAAAAGCTTTCCCCCGTAGCCTAAATTCTCTGTCTAGGTGGGTAGGGGTAGTGAACGGGTCTTTTAGCTCACAAAGATTAATCTTAGGGGCAGCTAGAAAAGAAAACAAAGCTGACGGGACTCCGCCGGCAGAACCCACCGGCATGGAGAACCACGAATGAGTATCTTGAGGGATCTGGTGGGAAGATTTAGAAGTAAATGTGGTTGCAAAGTTTTGAGCCTCTATCTCCCAATCTACCCAAGGTCCTGGACCCAACTGCCCCACCTTCAAAACTGGATTAGCTGCGTCGCCTGTGACGGTCTGTAAATCTAGTTCAGGAGTGAGAGCTGACAGAGTCTTAATATCATTAAACCCATCCAGCTTAGACCAGTCTGAAAATAGTTTTGAAGCTGAGGCAGGGGGTAAAGCTGGCTTAGTAGCATACACAAAATAGTCTTGGTGATAATAACTAGGTATAGCCTTGATGTTTACGTCTAGTACATTACCCAAAATATCCAAGGCCCTTAATTTCTTTGACTTATTGCCCTGGATGACCCACTCACGCGGTACTGGGAGTTCCCCTGACAAGGTAGGTTGGGCGAGCTCTGGTTTAGTGGGGGTCAAAAGGACCCATGACTCGTCTGGCCCATAAAGCAAGGGCATAGCTACCTTTCTGAGAGGCGCCTTGTCTAGAGGGGGTGGATTGACATCCGTTATGACCCTGACATTTAAAGTTGTCAATGCTGCCGTAGCAGGCCTAGTAACCCCTGATGTTAACAGAGTGGGAGGGTTAGGGATCTTAGATAAATCAATCGAAGTCATCAGAGGCCGTACCGTAGAACTTGTCGTGGGAGCCCCCAAGTCCATTGTGGGGTTTTCCTGTTGTTGACCAAAAAATTTAGATAAAGCATGAGTAAGTAGCCCATTAATTTCTTGCGCCGTAACAAATTGGTTTGATGATGAACTTACAGGTGAATCATTAATATCCTGTCTAAGCCTGAGCCTGACTCTTGCCCTTCCATCTCCGAAATTATTGAAACTTCGTCTTTCTCCTCCTGATCCTCCTGAGAAGATCCCGCCGAAGCTGGGGTACCTTGTTGCCAAGATAAGTCAGGAATAGAGGATGGGATCGCCGCGTCCCTGTGGACATCAGCTACTGTGTGACTCGTTTGAGTCGGACGTGGGTGGTCAGACCCTGGTTGAGCAAACCGCCAAACACCGAGGCCCTGGCCTACACTCTCTTGGGAGTCTGAAACATTCTCAATTACTGAACCCCCTGAACTTTCCAATTCCAGGGTTAAAATATTAATGGGTAAATCCTCTTTAGGGACAGGCGCCGCACTGGACCCTTGGGCCTTAACACAAACTCTGTCTGGGGTAGAGGTACGATGAGAGGCACTAGAAGCTGGTGAATGTAGAGAGGACTTTCGTTTATGGGAATCCTTTTTGGAGGATTTATGGCTACGGTGTGACCGTAAACTACTCTTTGATCTGGAGGGTTCATCGCCGTGACCACTGGTGGAACTTTCCGTCCTACTCTTCTTACTCGCCGGTGAAGAGGCACGACTATATGACTGGCGTCTGAGAGGTGACCTAGACCGAGATCTCGCCCGAGACGAGGAGGCGGACGCCGGGGGTGTAGGCTCTCTTGGACGTTTTGGTGTAGCAGCAGAAGATACAGAACCCTGACCAGTCTCCGCCGGCTTATGACTCGTGACTCTAGAGGAACGTTTAGGGGGAGGGTGTTCAAAGAGCAATCTATCCCAAAGAGGGACGTTGTCACATTGAAGTGATTTATGCGCAACAATGGTAGTGTAGGCTGACATCTGTTGCCTAACTTCTCTTAACGCTACTGCCGCGGTCTTATCATTGTCGCAAAGGACCTTTACAGCTAATTGGGAGCAAAAAGAACAATTACGCATTACCCAGAGACCCCTTGAACGGTCTAGACATTTAACACACTTTATGCAAAGAGTATGCGCAAAAATAGGGATACCAGCACAAGCAGGGGTAGTGCATAAAGCAAAGACTGGGGCCACGGTAGCCATGACAGAGACTGGTGGGGAAAACTACCGCCGGGTCTGTATTGGTCCGCCGGAGCCCAGCTCTGGAAAAAAAGAAAATTTCCAGGAATTAATGCTCATAAGGTTAACCCAACATGTTCGCACACAAGTGTTAATAACCCACCGGATAACGAGATGTAATGACACAACGATCACAGCTCGCTACGCGGCGGGGTTCAGAATATCTAAACATCTTTTAAAGAAAGTGAAGAATACCCTCTGACATAATATAACGGTCCAGCATGGCGATTATAGTCTTTCTGGTGGTGACTGTCTCAAGATTCAATTTTGGAACAAAAACAACCCCCCATAAAGACGCCGGCCCTTGAAATATTTTAGTAGAATAACAGGGCAGGCTGATACGAGATCTGATTTCTAACGAATTGTCACAAAAAGATCGCCGTAAGTTTGAAGGCGGCGATACCTAATTGTATCACTAAATTAAGTGGTTAAATCGAAATTGAATTTGTAAATTCCTTAGTTCCTCCACCTAGGAGCACCCGCCGGGTGTGAAAAAACGATGTTAACCCTAATTGAACCTTCAATCGCCGTAAGTGTAAAGGCGGCGATACATATAGTATCACTTAAAAATGGATTGGTTAACTAACTGAATGACTTAGTCGTTCATCCCACCCTACCAAGGTACACCCGCCGGGTGAGATGTCCAAACGTTAACCCCATAAGTTCCTGTCCCCACTTCTTTGTAAAAGATCGCCGGGGAGGAAAGCCTTAAACAACAGCTAGGTTTTTCATGTGGTTTGTAAAACCGGGTAGAAAAACTTCATAACGTATGTTCGCATGAACAACGTTTTATAGATGGGTACAGCCATCCCGCCGGGAATCAAAGGAGGCCTGAAACCAGGCACCCACAGAGACGCAGTCCTGGAGAGCCACAGACACCCCATCGCCGGGGACACAAGCCAGTGTTAAAACCACGTGTGGCCCAACACGGCTCTCGGCCGGGTTTTTTTCATGGTGAAACCGAGAAAAAACCCGCCGGAAGGAAACCCACCCCGATCAGACACCATCTGAACGTACAACTGACACGAGGAAAGCCACGCACGACTAACCTAAGGCCACACAATAATCCGTGGAATTAGCCAATACACAACTAAACCAGGAAACAAACATAGTCCGAGGAATTAGCCAATACACAACTAAAACCCGGATACACATGACACAGTAGGGCATATTTATAAATAATAAACAATAACACTTGTACATGTGGCAAAGCTACGAGCGGCTGGCTAGGCCTAAGTAGACGGCATAAGAAATGTTGAAATATACACAAAACACTGGAAATATCACAACAGGAACCACCGCCAACACACCACTGTAGCAAATACTTCCGGCAAAGGGAAGACTGACTCGGGACCCAGAAAAAACTTCACTAAGTGAAGAAAAATACGCTGGGAACGTCAGTAAGCAAAGCTTACCTCATCAGAAAGATAAAAGGCAGCAATAATTAACGCGTAATGAAAGCCGCCTGCATCACAAACTAACTCAACTGTGAAAAAGTTCACATGTCCACAACGGGACCACGAGGGTACATCCGAAATAGATGCCCCAAACACACGACCCAAAATACACTGCACTGCGGGCAACCAGCCCAGGACACTCCTGCTACTAACCTTACTCGATACATCCTGGAGTAAACAAATGAGAAAAAACTCACTAGGGACGCAACGAATGCGGAACCAGCGGAGCGTGGGGAGACACGTCCGGGCAGGCTGAGCGCAGAGCAGAGAAGGAGGAATGACGCCTGAATCAGCGTCTGGTCAGAGATCCACACAAGTACATCCACGATATGATGGAAAGCTTATTAGATAGTTATTCTTATTTTCTTTTTGTTTTTATTTTTTACGAAGTTTTTTCGTAGTGAGAACCCAATTCATAATGACTGAAGCCATGAGTGAGGTCGCGTGCGCTCATGATGAAGGCTCCTCAGTTTTTAAATGCTCTGCGCGGTAGATTCAAAACTACGGCGGATTAGTGTTTGAAGAGGATGCCTTATGTAATAGGCATGTTCGTCAATGATGGAGGGGCCACTAATAAATAAAACATTTTTAAATTTTATGGAACATCAGTAGCATTTGGATACAGTCAGAGTTTATCTGTTTATTGCCAGACGCCTTGATCCCCGAAGAGGTAGCCATGAATGAATCGCCTCCATGCACCTCTGTCAGCCAACGCCCCTCCTCCCCCTCAATACCATTCTCAATCATATACCTCTCAACTCCATCCTTCCATCTCACTCTCGTACACTCTCTTAGTCATTCTCTCGCTCCCCGTAAATTCCACAAACCACCTCAAGGTGTTCCTTTTCACACTCCATTACATCCACATCACAATGCTCTTGTACTTCCTGATTTGTCTGTCTATCTCTCTGTGTAACTCCACCCGCACTTCTCAAGTATCTCATTTCCACCCCTCTCATTCTTGATTTATGTCTCTCCAACAGCATACATGCTTCATTCCCGTACGTCAATGTTGGGATTACCACACTATCATTTATGATTTCTTTACTTCCATGCTCACCACCCTATTCCTTGTCACTGCTTTCAGCATTCCTACAACCCTCTTCCTCTGTTGTACCCTCTCCTGCACTTCATCCTTCATATTCCCATTGGTACTACACACTGCCCAAAAACTTAATTGAGCTGGCATTCTCCCCAACCTGACGATTCAACCTCACCTCACTCTGTGACTGCACCCCTTTCAATGACTATAACCTTACTTTTCTCCACATTTACCTTCAGGTTTAATGTGCTTTGCCAATCAATCAATATAATTTGAGTAATTACTTAACCCTCAAACAACGGTGACCGTCATATGATGGGAGAGAGAATATTGGCCACCCCTGCGGTGCCCATCATATGACGGGTGACATTTTGAGGACGCTATGAGCTATGAAATTAAAATGTAAAACTTGCAAACTACACAAACCAAAATTGGGACAAGGACAATATAAAGTCAAATTAAATTATCAAAATCGCTATGTGGAAACAACGCTTACTAAAATGAAATCTATGAAATAGAAGAACACAATCCACCACATAGGGTGTACACTACTACATGAGCAAGTTAATCTGTTTCCCAAGCAAACTAAAAAAGAGAGACCGCGCGTTGGGGGGACGATAGCTGGCCTCGAACCGCTCGCCACCACCTTGGGGCCGTCACTGACACGTACTATGCCTTATGCCCACCTCCCTACCTCGCACAACAAGGAAAACAACGGGAAAAATACCTCCTTTTATGGTATTTTCACCTCCGGTTACACGATCGTTGCAAGATAACCCGTGGTTGTACAAGGATGATTCAGGTGTCATTGGAAAGCTCTATTATTGGCCTTTCACGGATATAAAATTGTATTACGCTCTTGCTCTTGCTTATGCATGAAAAAGAGCATGAATTGAAGCTCATTTTCGGTAAATATATCCGCCCAGCAATACGGTCATGTAAACAAGCATGCCCGCTTTTTGAGAGTTAAGCATATCTACAAACTTTCAGTGACATTTCATGATTATATTGTTACGATCCAGGTTCTCAAAGACACAGGGCTCTTCAACATTGGACTAGATAATGGCAAAATGCAACAACGGTAACACTAGATCCAACCCCTACCTTAAACACTGGAGAAAAAAAAACCACCATTACCGCCCTGAGTCGTGCCTGGACAATGAGGTATCCTATGACTCGGTAACTGGTGCACACACACTAGGCTGACGCTCGATGAAACAGCCTATTCTCAAACAGTAAAAGATTACTCGATTAGGTTACACAAAGAAAAGATAGTTAACGTGATTAATTAACGTTACGGTAGATACTCAAATAACTGGCTCCTGTATTAAAGAAAGTGCAATGCTAGTCCTGCAACATCAACTGGAAACTTCTGAAATAAGTCTGATGCTGGGAAGATGTTCGTAAAGAATCTTGAACAATTATAATGCAGAATACGGGTCACAATAAATACTAGGACATATAGTAATAATAGGCAGGCGAATAATAAAGACTGCGCAAAGGTAGTAATGCTCGACAACTAAAGAAATGCTTCGTGACACAACACAACAGCCTACTAGGGTTGTGCAACTCAACAACAACCTCGGCTCAAAAGTGCAGTGAATAATAATGTTGCATACATATAATAGTGGGGGCTTATCTCTAACCAGTGTCTGCTCAGTTAATAAAGTCTAGCTGGGGTATCAAGGCAGGGCAACAATGGGTGAGCATGCGGCTCGTGGCCTAACGTTGTCCGAAGGTGGTATAATGAAGATTACGTTATATGACGGGGATGCTCTCTTGATAAATCTAGGTCTCTAGTACCTAGTTCTATCCTGGCGATCCCTCAGAAGTCAACACAAAGAGGCAGCACTATGTTGTGAGGGATAGGCTATGGCCCTCTCACACCACAGCGCTGTGCTCGCAAAGTAAACCCACCCGAAGACAACTTAGGCTCCCACAGTACCTGTCGATGTCGTGCAGGGCTTAGCTAACACTGCACACATCGGAGACAACGACACAGTAACCCTACCCCTAGTCTAGCTTTAGATAACCAAGCAGAATCACTCAACACCTTGCCAGGGAGACATATACCGGTCTACAACCTTCCCGAGAGAGGACACATACGGAAAAGTCCGTCTCTCTAACCCTCAATAAAGCATAATACCTCCTTAATCTAATACATGGAAATATCTGAGAGCTTCGCGTACAATACGACTGGCCGACGGTGAACGTCTATGCTGAAACCAGAAGGGATGTTGAGTTTAATAAAGATTAGAGAATGAGAAAGGAGAAGTCGAGAGAGAGAAATAGTATGCAAAGTGGCGAGTATGGGGGACAGAATTGCAAAGGATGTAGGCGATACGCGTGTCAGGCAAGCTCTGAGCTGGTAAAGAACACGAGGCCGCGATGGGAAGGGACTAGTTGACCACCCGGCCGCCAACGCCGTCAGCGCCCAAGCGAGCCGCGTCATAGCTCACCCCGCTGCCAGGTGTACTCCCTCACCCTCTCTCGCTCGCCTCCCACACAAGCAACATTTATATTATAGCGAATATAAAATATAAGGCGCGGTCACAGACCAAAACAAAGACCATTTCTAGACTGTCTGTGGCAACACGACACTAATTACATAAAGCAGATCATTCTAGGACAACTGTAGCCCATCCCCCCATCCTGGCGAGCGCTAGCGAGCTGCAATGCCCCACGCAACCATTCTGCTAACGCCGGGAGGCGTCACACCCCCCCCCAAGATATGGGACACTCAACCATGAGCCCATATCTGAACAGGCAGAATGTCGCTAGAATCTGCCACTCCTAACCACTCTGCCACTCATGTAATGCAAGCTCAGTCTCCTAAAAAAAAAAAAAATACAACATTTATATATAAAAAAAAATCTTATCACCCTTCCCAAATATAATACATTAATTCATAACATTGTGCTCCCAGAGCGAGCTTTAAGAAGCACAGCCTACTGAGGGAAAATCATCTGCCCTCAGTACTCAGCTACAATATTATCTTAAAATTAATTATCAAAAAAGAAAGAGTTTTTATTTAATTTTTCATATTTTATTTTAATGTTGTTTTTGGTGGCTACTATAGATGTAGCCTAATTTTCTGCTAATCAAAGCCAACAACTCCTGCCCTGCGACCCTACGCTGATGCTACACACGCGAGCCAACAAGCACCAGCGCAAAATACACCGCGAGCCAAGACAGGAGGCTATACCAACATACTGTGGTAGCCTACCCCGGATCCTCCACCCGCGACAAACAGTCTGCAATCACATTCTCACAACCGGCAATATGGCGAATGTCTAAGTTGTACTCTTGCAACATGAGCGACCATCTGGTCAGCCTCATATTCCGGTTGTGGAATTGATTGAGGAATTTAAGCGGGTGGTGGTCGGTATACACTACCACGACTGGCCCATAGGCAGGAACATAGACCTCAAAGTGTCTGAGCGCTAACACGATTGCCAGCAGTTCCTTTTCAACAACCGAATATTTTTTCTGTGCTGAATTAAATTTCTTTGAAAAGAAACTGACTGGATGCTCAAGACCTTCCTCGTCTGTCTGCAAAAGTACGGCACCAGCCCCTACTCCGCTGGCATCAGTCGCCAACTGAAATGGTCGTTCAAAGTCCGGGGCCCTGAGGATAGGGTGAGTGCATAAAAGGTGTTTAACTACTCGAAACGCCTGCTCACACTCAGGTGCCCAGCGGAACTTTTTATCTTTAGCTAGTAGATCTGTCAAAGGAGCTAACACAGTAGAATAACCTCTTATAAAGCGGCGGTAATACCCAATCATGCCCAAAAATCTCATGATCTGCCGCTTGGTGATCGGCCTGGGGAACAAGTCGATAGCCTGTATCTTCTGTTGGGGCGGGCTCACCTGCCCTAACCCAACCACAAATCCCAGATACTGCACCGTGGCTTGCACAAAGTCACACTTGCCCAGATTAACCACCAAGCCTGCTTTACTAAGTTGACTAAATAAGGCTTCTATGTGCTCTCAGTGACTTTGGAAATCGTTGTCATAAATGATCACGTCATCAAGGTAGACAGTACAGTTTGGGATGTCTGCTACGATGTCGTTCATTAAGCTCTGGAAAGTGGCCGGTGCATTTTTCAGACCATATGGCATCACGTTGCAACTGTAAGTACTGCCATCCACCACAAACCCGCACACCTCTTTAGCCCGCTCAGACAGTGGTACTTGCCAGTAGCCTTTGACGAGGTCTACCTTGGTCAAGTACCTTGCTTTCCCGATCTTATCCACACTGTCATCCACCCGGGGAAGAGGATATGCGTTGGTGGGGGTCAACCCGTTCAACCGCCTAAAGTCAATGCAGAACCGAACTTTTCCATCAGGTTTGGGCTGCAGAGTGACAGGAGAAGTCCACCGTACTGCCCCCTTCTCGATCAAGCCTCTCGCCAGCATATACTCCAGCTCATCCCTGAGCGCTGGGAGTTTAATGGGTGGCACCCGATAAGGTATCGACTTGAAGGGGGGGTGCTCTCCCACATCGACGTCATGCACCGCTTTTTTTTTTTTTTTTTTTTTTTTTTTTTTCTATGTGATTGAGGGAGGCAAAAGGCATAACTGCCTATAGCGAGTGCCTCCCCCATAGTTGAAAGAGTGACAGGGCCAAAATCAAGGGACGTTCGAGCCAAAATGCCTGGACACCCGGAGTTTGAAGCAATTTAAGTCATAGGAAGAGGGAAAGACTGATTCTGGGAGAGAGTTCCAGAGCTCAGCTGTTGAGTAGAAGAAAGTTTGAGAGTAACGTTTCACTCTTGGGTTGGAGAGTTGCACAGAGTAGGGGTGGGATTGAGTTGCAAGACGGGTACCACGTGCCCTACGTAAAGGAGGTGGTATGCACTGGGATAGCTCTGAGGAACACTGATTATTATAGTAGCGATAGAATAGCGAGAGAGATGCAACATTGCGGCGGAGAGAGAGAGATTGCAGAGAGTTGGTGAGTGGACGGAAGTTAATGATACGAAAGGCCTTCCTTTCAACTTTGTCTAGGAGAGCAGTGTGAGAGGAACCTCCCCACACATGTGAACAATACTCAATACAAGGGCGCACTATGCCCCTGTACAGAGCAAGAAGCTGTGCAGGGGAAAAGAACCCCCTAAGGCGGTTGAGCACACCCAGCTTCTGGGATGCTGCCTTAGCAAGACTGGTAATATGGTCCTTCCAAATGAGAGCAGAAGAAAAAGAGACACCAAGAATATTGAGAGAAGATGAAGGGTTGATTTTTGTATTGTTGAAGAATAAGGGATAGTCCGCTGGGAGATCCTGACGGGTAGATAGATGGAGAAATTGGGTTTTGGAAGCATTAAAGTTAACAAGGTTTTCTCTGCCCCAATTGGAAATAGTATTTAGATCAGAATTTAAGAGTTCTATGGCTTCATTACGTTTGTCGTTGAGGGATTGCTGGCTGGGGCGTTCTGAAAAAGTAATGGAGTAGTGCAAGGTTGAGTCGTCTGCGTATGAATGGATGGGAATTAATGTACAGTTAAGGAGATCATTTATAAAAATTAGAAAGAGAATAGGAGATAGGACAGAGCCCTGAGGAACACCGGAGTTTATAGAGTGAGGAAGTGAACAATGGCCGTCCACAACCGCGGCTATGGAACGGCCGGAAAGGAAATTAGAGACAAAGGCACAGATGGAGGGATAGAAACCGAAGGAGGGTAGTTTAGAAATTAAAGATTTATGCCAGACTCTATCGAAGGCTTTCGATATGTCTAGTGCAATAGAAAAAGTCTCACCGAAGTCCCGAAAGGAGGATGACCAAGAGTTAGTAAGATATGAAAGAAGATCACCAGTAGAGCGACCCTTAAGGAAGCCATACTGGCGATCTGAGAGCAGATTATGAGAAGAGAAATGCTTAAGAAATTTGGAAGCAAGAATAGTTTCAAAAACTTTAGAAAGACAAGAGATAAGAGCAATTGGACGATAGTTGGAGGGTTGAGAGCGGTCACCCTTCTTTGGGACAGGTTGAATGTGAGCAAACTTCCAGCATGAAGGGAAGACGTTAGAGGATAGACAGAGACGAAAGAGTTTGCCTAGGCAGGGAGTCAGCACGGAAGCACAGTTTTTGAGAACAACAGGAGGAACACCGTCCGGACCGTACGCCTTATTAGTGTTAAGCCCAGAGAGGGTAGAAAGTACATCTTTAGAAGAGATTAGGATATTAGGCATAAGTAAGAGAGAGGAGGGCGGAGAGGGAGGAATAGCACCGGAATCATCCAAGGTGGAGTTTCTAGCAAAAGTTTGAGCGAAGAGTTTAGCTTTGTTAGCTTGAGTAGTGAGGCCTGGGTGCTCGTCAAATACAGTGGGGTATGAATCGAACAGGCGCTGCACTGCCACCTGCTGTTCCTCCGGCAGGTGCGCCAGAGCATCATGCGCACATTGGCTCGAATTCCCCGCCCACTGATCAGCCGAGACATGACAATCCCAGTTATCATCCACCTGATCATTGCTGCCCCCCTCTCCTTCTCCACCATGACCGCAGCAGGTCAACACAAGGACAGCTAGTGACTCAGGTGGGCGCCTCACATACTCCTTCAACAAATTAATGTGGCATAGTTGGTTACGCTTCTTCCGGTCTGGAGTGGCAACGAGGTAATCTAGATCGGAGATCTTTGACACCACCCGATAAGGCCCAGCGTACTTGGCAGCCAGAGGATGACCTGCCAAAGGCAACAGGACCAACACCTCTTGACCTACCTGAAACTCCCGGAGTTTCGCCTTAGTATCGTACCTGTCCTTCATACGGGCCTGCGAACTCACCAAATTACGCCCGGCCAGCTCCAGACTTCTAAGCATTCTCTCTCTGCTCTCGAGGACGTATCTCAACATAGAACATGGCTTAGCGGTACCCTCCCAAATCTCCTTCACCATGTGGAGAGGGCCCCTCACCTGATGCCCGAAAACAAGCTCATTCGGACTGAAACCGAGACTCTCTCTAGGTACTTCTCTTGCCGCGAACAAAACATACGGCAGACCAAGGTCCCAATCCTTTCCGTTCTCTGCGCAATAACATCGAAGCATGCTTTTCAGCGTGGCGTGCCACCTCTCCAACACCCCTTGACTCTCCGGGTGATACGCAGAAGAGACGACAGTGCTGATGCCATGCTGAATCATAGTTTGTTTGAACAGATTAGAGGTAAAATTAGAACCTTGGTCCGATTGCACCTCTTGCGGGTAACCATACCGCGAGCAATACAAGAGCAGGTTCCGGACAACAGTTTTCGCCGTGCCATTTCTCATTGGATATGCATCAGGATAACGAGTGGCCACATCCATGATAGTTAATAGAAATTTATTACCGGCACTAGTAGGGTTTAGGGGTCCGACCATATCAATGATGACCTTACTGAAGGGCGGTCCACTGACAGGAATGGGGTGCAACGGGGCTCTCGGAATTGTTTGGTTAGGTTTTCCAACCCTCTGGCACGTATGACACCTTGCTATCCAGGTTACCATCTGCCCCTTCAACCCCGGCCACCAAAACAATTTTTCTAAAGCCGCCACCGTTTTTCTCACCCCTAGATGTCCTGCCAGTGGTATGTCATGCGCCAACCTCAGTAGGCTATCCCTGCACTCCCGTGGCACCACCAACTGGTCCACTACTCCGGACCCCTCTTGCCAACTACGTTTAGGGTCTTGAAAACGCCTATAGAGGATGCCTTCTAAATAAAAAAAATCTCCTGGCTGTGCATCACCATCCTCGTCGAGCTCTACAGCTCCATTAGCACACGTTTGGAGCTCAGGGTCCTCTAGTTGCAACCGACGTATATCTGAGGGTGCCAAGCGATCTAACTGCTCCCGGAGCAATGCATGACCTTCCCCGATACTGGGCTGCTCCCTCTGTCTCTCTCGATGTACATAACGTTGTTGTCGTGGAGACTCGTCATGCCCAGCCTCGTCACTCTCGATGACAGGCCCAGGGGCTACTCCAGAATTAAGTAATGGTGCTAATACTGAATCACCCAGGAGAGCCGCCGAGTCAAAACTCTTAAAACCAACTCCAGCTTTAGCCTCCTCCTGTTGATCGTTCCTCCGCTGGTCTGAAGACGGAGGACTAGGCTGTGACACTTTAACTGCCCGAGCTCGGGTGACAACACACGCCATGGGTTGTGTCTGGCACCGCTCGACCCACTCTTGCTCTTCCCTACTCACGTCGGCCGGCCTCTCGGCAACGACTAAGGGTAGAACCTCAGAAGTGGGCATTGCAAAGTCGTTGCCGAGAAGAAGGTCGACGCCCTCCACTGGCAGTTTCTCCACAATCCCGACATCCAATTCACGTGCCACCCCATCCACCTCCAACTCCAACCGCACCAGCGGGTATGACCGAGTTGCATTAATACCCTGCACCACCACCACCCGAGCCGCGTTTATAGGGTAGCCAGTCAAGTTTTTCATCAGAGTCTGGGAAGCACCTGTATCACGCAAGACCTCTACTCCATGCTTGCGCCCCGCCCACATCACGCAACCCCGCCCTCTATGGTTGCAAAAAACATCCTGAGCGGGGTTCGAGCCTCCCAGGTGCTTCTGCATTGGCTGTGCCTCAGCCTCTGACGAACTGCCCCGGGCAAACTCAGATGACTTCGGAGACACACCAATGTTGCAGGCCAAAGACACAGCTGCTGTAGGTGGTTTGCTAGGACAGACTCTTGCAAAGTGCCCCTTTTTATGACAATGATAACACTCCAACTCCCCTTTGGGCTTCCCTTGGTACTGGGAAGGGCCCGGCCCCTTCTTAAATGGGACGGTGCTAGTCTTGTGGTCAGTCTTGGTATCATGGCTCTTGTACTTGTTTGCATAAGGTATATCACTAACTCGGGGGGGGGGGGCGTCACGCCCCTTGTTACCTGCCTCACTACGCTGGGCAGACCCGCACCCACGAATTAGTGATAGCCGGAGGTCAGCCATCTCAGCTGCCTCCTGTAGAGTTTTTGGTTGCTTTTCTTTAAGGTTTAACGTCAGGTCGCCGCCCGTGCATTTGAAAAACTGCTCTAAAAGCACCAACTGTTTAATGTCGTCAAACGTAGTAGCTTTCTCCGACCTCAGCCAATTCCCAAAAGCATCGGACAGCTCCCGGGCATGCTCCAAAAAGGTGCTCTCCCGACCCTTGGTAACACCCCGGAACTTCAACCTGTACGTCTCTGGTTGTAGTTCGTATGCTCTCAGGACAGCCTCCTTGAGTTCCTCATAGATAATACAAGACTCTATAGGCAACGCATCGTAGGCTTTAAGACCCTTGCCTATTAATCTAGAGGATACAAGTGCTGCCCATTTATTCTCTGGCCACTGGTGTTCCTGGCACTTCTTCTCAAAGCGTGTGAAAAATTCTGTTACACCACTCTCATCAAACACCGGAACCAGTTTCAATAAGTGCGAGAGAGGCTGCTCATGAACACGGTTACCAGCCCCAAGTCGCTGTCCCGTTGCCTCTACTCGCGACTTCTCTACGTCCATGTCGGCACAGTACCTAGTCGACTCTAAATCAGCTCGGATTTTTGCTAGCTCTATGTGCTGAGACTCTGCTGACTGATAGTTTTTCTCTCTTCTATCTTGGCTAATTCTATTTGCTGCTGGATCTTAGCTAATTCGAGCTGAAGCAATAATTCTGGAGTTAACCCTTGAGGAGGTGAAGGTGCTACAATGTTTGAAATTACCGGTGGTCCCCCCAGGGGCAACCCACCCTGCCAGTCACCACCCATCTGCGGAAGCGTACCCGGGGTCGGCAAACTACTGGGATGGCTGGGAGTTGAGTGTAGGGGAAGCATGGCCGAAGTGCTCTGAGCACTCAACCCATCTCGCTCACCAGTCACCCTGCCCAGTACACACGTTATCAAGTTATCCTTGGTCATGCTGCTAGTAACCGCATGACCGATAGCTGTGGCCAGGCATTGAAGACCGTACCGATCCATACCCTCCAACCGCTCGGCAGTAACAGGCCATTGCAAAAATATCCTAGCATCCTCCTCACAGTTCACCCGATTAACCCTTTCATCATGCTGCTGTTCCTCAGTTTCGACATTACGTACTGTGTCTCCATTCTCCTCTGACCCGGTATAAGACATGATGCTCACAAAAATTTCTCACCACAATATTCAGAAAAGAAGTACCCCAAACTCTTATGTAACACTATTCACTTGCCAAAAATGTCTGAAGACTTTCAAGTGCTATACTACTTTGCCAAACAAAAATTAACGTGCCCACTATATTCCTCAATAAAACAAATGACCACAACAATCCTGCAATTATCTCTTAGTTCACAAGATCCTGAGCTAGGTCGCCATTTGTTACGATCCAGGTTCTCAAAGACACAGGGCTCTTCAACATTGGACTAGATAATGGCAAAATGCAACAACGGTAACACTAGATCCAACCCCTGCCTTAAACACTGGAAAAAAAAAACACCATTACCGCCCTGAGTCGTGCCTGGACAACGAGGTATCCTATGACTCGGTAACTGGTGCACACACACTAGGCTGACGCTCGATGAAACAGCCTATTCTCAAACAGTAAAAGATTACTCGATTAGGTTACACAAAGAAAAGATAGTTAACGTGATTAATTAACGTTACGGTAGATACTCAAATAACTGGCTCTCCTGTATTAAAGAAAGTGCAATGCTAGTCCTGCAACATCAACTGGAAACTTCTGAAATAAGTCTGATGCTGGGAAGATGTTCGTAAAGAATCTTGAACAATTATAATGCAGAATACGGGTCACAATAAATACTAGGACATATAGTAATAATAGGCAGGCGAATAATAAAGACTGCGCAAAGGTAGTAATGCTCGACAACTAAAGAAATGCTTCGTGACACAACGCAACAGCCTACTAGGGTTGTGCAACTCAACAACAACCTCGGCTCAAAAGTGCAGTGAATAATAATGTTGCATACATATAATAGTGGGGGCTTATCTCTAACCAGTGTCTGCTCAGTTAATAAAGTCTAGCTGGGGTATCAAGGCAGGGCAACAATGGGTGAGCATGCGGCTCGTAGCCTAACGTTGTCCGAAGGTGGTATAATGAAGATTACGTTATATGACGGGGATGCTCTCTTGATAAATCTAGGTCTCTAGTACCTAGTTCTATCCTGGCGATCCCTCAGAAGTCAACACAAAGAGGCAGCACTATGTTGTGAGGGATAGGCTATGGCCCTCTCACACCACAGCGCTGTGCTCGCAAAGTAAACCCACCCGAAGACAACTTAGGCTCCCACAGTACCTGTCAATGTCGTGCAGGGCTTAGCTAACACTGCACACATCGGAGACAACGACACAGTAACCCTACCCCTAGTCTAGCTTTAGATAACCAAGCAGAATCACTCAACACCTTGCCAGGGAGACATATACCGGTCTACAACCTTCCCGAGAGAGGACACATACGGAAAAGTCCGTCTCTCTAACCCTCAATAAAGCATAATACCTCCGTAATCTAATACATGGAAATATCTGAGAGCTTCGCGTACAATACGACTGGCCGACGGTGAACGCCTATGCTGAAACCAGAAGGGATGTTGAGTTTAATAAAGATTAGAGAATGAGAAAGGAGAAGTCGAGAGAGAGAAATAGTATGCAAAGTGGCGAGTATGGGGGACAGAATTGCAAAGGATGTAGGCGATACGCGTGTCAGGCAAGCTCTGAGCTGGTAAAGAACATGAGGCCGCGATGGGAAGGGACTAGTTGACCACCCGGCCGCCAACGCCGTCAGCGCCCAAGCGAGCCGCGTCATAGCTCACCCCGCTGCCAGGTGTACTCCCTCACCCTCTCTCGCTCGCCTCCCACACAAGCAACATTTATATTATAGCGAATATAAAATATAAGGCGCGGTCACAGACCAAAACAAAGACCATTTCTAGACTGTCTGTGGCAACACGACACTAATTACATAAAGCAGATCATTCTAGGACAACTGTAGCCCATCCCCCCATCCTGGCGAGCGCTAGCGAGCTGCAATGCCCCACGCAACCATTCTGCTAACGCCGGGAGGCGTCACAATTTGTTAGTAGTCTTGGAAAATCCAACGTCAAGGCTATTAACCTAATTGCAATGACGACTTGTCTATTTTGACTGCTATGTCGTCATTCCAACCGCGGTTAAAAAGAAAACGTCTAGAGTCTACTCCTTATCTTGCTCTAGGAGACGTTGTACATTAACCAAAACTACCACCGAAGGTGAAAAAGTATAGAAGAGAAGAAAAAGGGGTTTACCTTAGTTACCGCTCAAGGCCCATCCCGTGTTCCGTCATGCGCCGATCCCTGTCGAACGTGCGCATGAGCGACCCTCTCTTGTTATCATTTTTTCACGCGTCGCCATTGTTGAGTCCGCTTTTGTTGTGCTCCTTCAATTCACCCTGTTTTAGGTTCGTTTCGGCTTTTCTGGCCTTCTTTTTGTTAGACAGATGTTACGTGATCTAGGACACACGTAAATGGGCTCCTCAGTGTGTTTAATGGAGACGCGTGTGGAAATAGCTACCGAAGGTACGGGGGCGCCTGGCGTTCCTCGTATGTGTTTTTCATTCCTTTCTCTTTTCATATTCTTTTTTCCTGTTAGTCTGGGCATAGTTTAGCTTATTTTAGCCTAGCTTGTTTCTCATTCAGGAATTGCTATGCCCTATGAGTTTTCATATTTTCATAGCCTAGGTGTACAGTTGGTTCACAATCTGAGATTTCGTGGTGGCGGTGCTGTTTGTAGGGTTTGTGTCGGCCGCATTTTTAGCGTTATTCCCGAGTCCCCCCTTACGAGCCTTCACTGTGTCTCCAGGGCCTGGGCGCTTGGTGGTTCGTGATATCCAGGGGTACCCTACGGGGGCCTCTCCCTCACACCACAGGGTTTTTCGCCCCTGACACATTCTCTCCTCACGGCTAGGCCACCCTTTTTCTCGCCAGTTTCATTTACTGGTTTTTGTGTTCCCTTACTGTTTTCACCTCCATCCTTTCATTCCCTTTTGCCCAATCCTGGGGTACCCTACGGGGGCCCCTGTTTGTGCCGAACCACCCTTCCTGCCACTTCTCCTCATGGGCTTTGCTCTATCTCTGTGGGTGGGGTGGTTCCTGGGGGATGTGCCTCCTCTCCCCTGGTGTGTCTTCCTTGCCTCTCCCTTGACCGGTTGAGTCAGGATATTCAAGGAAGACACTGCTCAGCTTGATGGCCATCGTCGCTTGGAGTCATAAGGAGTTGACGCTTTTTTCTGGGCCTGTGTTGGTATTACCTAGACGCTCCTCTCGCTTTTTCGGCGCCGGACCATCTCGGCCGGTCCCGCAAATTTGCGGAGTGCTCGATTCGGTCCACAGACGATTCGGCTCCCCGCAAATTTGCGGAGATCGCTGGGGGGTCTCGCGGTGAGGCGGGAGGGTTGTGTCGGTACGGTTATGCCTCCATTGGCCCGCAAATTTGCGGTTATAGTTGGCTTTCCCGGTGACCCTTTTTTGTGTCATCTTGTTGCCTGGTACTATATTGGTGTATGCACTTGCCTGGTGTTATGGACCCTGCATGTGAGGTGTTGAGTGGTGGTTAACACTTTCTCCATCTTTGCAGGTTTCTGCTTGTGCTCTTCCGCCTCACCCGCCCTCCTCACCTCCATCGGTGCTCCCGGTTTAGAGTGAGTACGACTTCCAGTTTGTGTGTGTGTTCCTGTTTACCCATGCTCATTCCCTGGTTTTTATTGGACATTATCTTCACTTACTCCGTCAACGTGCTGCTTATGGTGTGTGTTCTTCCATTGCAGGTGGGATGCCTTGCTTTCGCCAGGGCTGTGGCTCCCCGTGCTTGGACTGCCACAGGTCCTGCTTGCGGCATTCGCAATGTGTGTCCTCTACGGCCTACCTCCCGGCTTTGTGTGGGCCGTGTATGGACCTGGTGGATGTGGTGGACCATCACCCTGGTTCCTCTGACGCGGCGGTGGCCTCTGCATCCCTTCAGTCTGTGTGGGCGGTGGTCTCCCACCACATCAGGACTGTGGGCCACCGTTCCCCGGCCTTTGTTGACGACCGGATCCGCGTCGCCCTGGGCATCCCTGACCCGTCTGGGGGCCGTTTACCTGGCCCTCTCCCTGCTCGGGCCCTCCTCCCTGGGTCCCGTGGTCGGTCGTCGCATCGTCGGGTGGATCCCCAGCTCCGTCCACGCTCTCGCTCTCCTCGTCGCTCGTCCTCTACTGCCCCTCCTCGTCCGCCTGCTCACCTTGACTCCGCCGTTCGCCCTCGTCATGGTTCTCGCCCTGAGGCCGGGTTTAGCGTCTCTGCCCCTGTACGCCCTCCCCTGGCCTCTCCGGATAGGGGCTCTACTACCTTCCGCCCGCTTCCCCTGCACAAAAGACGTCCTCTTCATTTGTCCTCTACTCGCGCGGATGTTCATGCTGTAGCTGGCCCTCTGCTCCCTCCTTCTACTCTGTCCAGGAGGGTCCGCCAGGATGTAGTTGCTTCTCCTCCTACTTCTCCTGCTTCGGTGCCTCTTCTTCCTTCTCGGTCTCGTCCCAAGGTGGAGGTTCCTCCCTCCTCCGCCTCGGTGTCGGGCCGCCCTGTTCTCTCAGCCCCGGGGATCCTTGCTCTGTTTCCCCCCGCGGCTCCTTCTGACCTCCTTTCACCCGGCCAGCCTTCCCCCTCCCGTCATCCTGCTCCTCTTCCTTCTTCTATTCCTGATCTTCGCTTGCCGGCTCCCCGTGAGGGTACCCCGCCGCTTGACTCGGTGGAGTATAGCGAGGTTTCGGGGTCCCCTTTCTCGGGGGCTGACGTGTCGCTGGAAGAGGGGGATGGTGATGTTTCCCCCTCGGGCGTTAGTGATCGGGACCGAGACCCTCAGGACCGTCACGGCCGTCGTCGCTCGCCTTCTTTGGGCCGCGACGCTGCTGTTTCGTGTCATGGGTCTCGCTCTCGCTCACGCTCGCCCCTGCGGGCCGAACTATCTTCGAGGGGGTCGCCTCTCTCGGATCGATTTTCGGCTATGCAGGGGTGGGTTGTGTCTCACTTCGACGCGCGCTTGGAGGCGATGCAAGAATCCCTCTTATCGCGCTTCTTGGCGGTGACACAACCTCAGCGCCTCACCCAACCTGCCCCTGCTTTGGTCCCCCTCCCCTCTGCGGTGGACCACATTCCTTCTCGCCCTGCTTCTCCGCCGCCTGCCCGGTCGTCGGCTAGTACTGCTCCTGCCCTGGCTCAGGTGGTTGCCCCTACTGTCTCCCATGCGGGGGTCCTCCGTCTGCTAGGGCAGGGTCCGCGCTTGCCCCCCATCCAAAAGGCCAAGGTCCCGTCGCGGACTATGCCGCTCCTCTATGGCTCCTTGGCTGTTTGGAAGGGGGTGCAGGCCTCCCACCCGGAGCGTGCTACCGACTTCCCGTCAGGTGAGAGGGCCCTACCTTTGGACTGGTCGGTCCAAATCAATGATAAAATGCAGTTCAGGGCGATCAGGGTGGATGGTCAGGTGGCCGACGTGGAGGTGCGGGCGTACCCGACAAGGACTGACCTTCAGTACTTCTCGGTGAAGCCCAAGCCCCCGTCTGCTCCTCGGACTAAGCTCTGGTCAGACTTCAACCGCCAGGACATCCTTCAGGATGTTCAGTCCCTGGCTGTGTTAACGGGACTGTCCTCCTATGGGACGGGTTTGTGCGACGACGGTAAGCCTGGCTTGGCCGTCGTGCTCGATAACCCTCTCCCATTGGAGGCCTGGTTTGCTGAGGCCTTAGACTTTGCCAACCGTTCCGTCGACAGATCTATTTCAGTCCCTCCCCCAGAGTCGTCACTGCTTTTGCCTCCTCTGGTATCTGTCGGCGGATTGGATGGCAAGTTCTGGTCCTGGATTAGCGCTCCCAAACTTGAAATTTGTGCTATTGCTAACCCGTTCTTCTCCTACCCAGATAAGTCCTCTGTCGACAGGGATTTTACCTTGCGGCAGAGGGTGGCGAACTTATTGTCTTGTCTTCTAGGTTCCCTCCAGACATCTGTTCACCACCTGCGACTTATCGAGGCGACTGCACCTGGCGATCTTCGCGAGGGCTTGGACCACGTTCGGCGGATCCACCTTCAGCTCGCGGTGTCTTTGGTTCCCGAGCTGAAGGCGGTTTTGTGCGAGGCAACTCGACAACGCCAGACGGTAAGGTCCTCGTTCTGCCGGAAGGCCCCTTTGGATATTCGTCAGGGTCTATTATACTCTGAGCTATATACATCGGGGCTTTTTGCGCAGGATGCTTGGGAACGCTACGCTTCTCTGTCGGCGGACCCTGCTTACGACACGCAAAGACGCGCTGTGTCGCGACCGGGGTCTTCGCAGTCCCGTCCTTCTGCCGGTCCCCTTCGGGGTGCTGCCGCCACTGCTGCCGCCAAGAAAGGGCGCAGGAAAGGGAAGTTGCCGGCCAGAGCGTCGGTTCCGCCTCGCACTTCTGCTCCTGCTCCCTTTCATCCCCGCCGAGAAGGGGCTGGCCAGCCTTCCACTTCCGGCCGCACTTCGACGGGGTCTGACACACGACGGACAGGGGATGGGGTGACCCGCCCTTTTCGGCGAGGTGGGGGGGGTAGGGGTAGTCAACGTGGCTCTTATGACCGCAGGGACCGTACCGGGGGACCCTCCACGTCAAAAAATGTGTAGGTTCTCCAGGTCGGTCTCCTCCTTGTTCTCCTTCTCGCCTCGCAGAAAGGGTCGGTCACCTCATCTCGGGGGCTCCCACAGGTTATTTTCGCCCTTGCGCCCTTCGGTGGCCACGAGGGACGTGGGGGCGGAAGATTGCACGGAGGGGTCTAACCTGGAGATGGAAGTCCAGACCCCCACTCAGCTCTTGTCAACGAAGCCGGCCTGTCTCTTCGGAGGTGGCCGACGTGATTACATCCATGCACGAGCAGGGAATCGTCAAGGAGGTGAAAGCCGGTCTACCGGTTTTCCTCTCCCGTGTTTTTCTGGTACCAAAGAAGGACTGCGACGCGATGCGACCGGTGGTGGATCTGTCGGCCCTCAACGGGCACATCGTGAACACACGGTTTCGGATGCTGACGGTGCACCAGGTACGACTGGCCCTGCGACCTCTGTCGTGGGTAGTGTCGCTGGACCTCAAGGATGCGTATTGGCACGTTCCGATCCATCCTCGTTTCCAGCGATTCTTGGCCGTTCAGACTTCCGATCGTGTGTTCATGTTCGACAGACTTCCCTTCGGTCTCAACATCGCGCCGCGGATCTTCTCGAAACTGGTAAAGCAGGCTCTGGATCCTCTCCTCAGGGGCGGCCTCCAGATCCTGTTTTACTTGGACGACTGGTTGATAGTTTCAGACACCCTAGAACAGTGCGTCCACGACACCCTCACAGTAGTTCAACACATCACACAGTTAGGGTTCAAAATCAATATTCCCAAGTCGCGCCTGACCCCGTCGCGTGTCGTGACGTGGGTAGGTCTCGAATGGGATCTGACCAACGCTACAGTGACCCAGAGTCAGCCAAACGCGGTGAAACTTCGCAGGAAGGTCTTCGCCGTGTTGCACTCGGTCTCCCTCACGAGGAGGATCTGGGACTCGTTAGTGGGTTCGCTGAATTGGGCCGCTCTGACCATTCCCTTAGGGAGGCTCAGGCTGCGCCGCCTGATACTCATGGGCAACAAGGTGTTTCCGTTGGCCCCTATGGATCGGCTCATGCCGATCCCGCGTACCATTCACAGACACTTAGGACACTGGGTTGCTCGGGGCACGCTCTCTGCGGCTGTGCCCTGGACCGCCCCCCCGCCGACGATCTGGGTAGATACAGATGCGTCGAGCGAGGTAGGGTGGGGTTACCAATCCAACCTGGGACATCAACATCACGGCAGATGGGTGGGCCACACACACCTACACATCAATGCCCTCGAACTGTTGGTTCCCTTGTTCTTCCTGAGGGACCACGCGCTGGCCCTTCGGGGACAGTCGGTGGCCTTCAGGATGGACAATCAGACAGCTGTCCACTGTATCCACAAGCAGGGGTCCTCCAGGTCTTTGACTCTGTTGGGGATCTCAGAGAAGTTGTTCTTCCTCGCGAACCGACACAACATCTCCCTGCACGCCTCCTACCTGCCCGGGACTGCCAACCTGTGGGCGGACGCCCTGTCGCGAGGACGGGGCGTTCTTGTAGAATGGGCAATGACACAGACTGTATTCGACGACCTCGCAGCTTCCTGGGGTGTTCCGGAGGTCGACTTGTTCGCATCGAAGGAGACGCGCAAGTTGCCTCAGTACCTGTCCCTCCGGACTCGCACTCCGGAGGGGGGTCCGGACGCTTTCATGGAAGACTGGAACAGGTGGCAGTCGATATACATATTTCCGCCACCAGACGCACTGTTGATGTGCAAAGTCCTCGCGCGACTGCGGCTGTACCGCGGCAGAGTCTGGCTAATAGCGCCTCTGTGGCCAGCCCAGGCTTGGTACTCCCAGTTGAAGCGGTGGTGCCCGAGTCCGGTCCCTCTCCCTCTCTCAAACTTCCACTTGAGCCAGGTTGGCGACCTGCGGACCTCGTTGGCCTTCGCATCGTGGATGTTCGTGAGGCGCGGTGGCTCCCAGTCCACGGACGGGACCTGACTGACTTCCTGAAGCGTTCATGGACGTCTTCGACTTGGGGGACTTACGAGTCCCACTGGAGGTCTTTTACTAGGTGGATACAGGACACTCACCAGACTGTTAGCTCTCCTTCCCTCGTCCTACACTACTTGTTTCACCTCTTCCGTACACGTCGCTCTCAAGTCAACACTATACGTAACCACTTGTCTGCCATCCGGGAGGTCTTTGAGTCCGTCACTGGGCTGGTCGTTCCACCGACGGAGCTGGATTCCTTCATGAAGGCTGCCTTCAGGGAGCGACCGCCTCCGCGCCAGATCCCTCCTCAGTGGGATCTGGGGCGTGCTCTGGACCTTCTGGCTTCTCACACATATACACGGGACACTACACCGGTTCAGTTGCTCGAGCGTACACTCTTCCTTGTCGCTCTGGCCACTGGGGATAGGGTGTCTGAACTAGCTGCCATGTCGCGGTCCCAGGAATGCATGCGATTCTCCCCGTCCTTGAATGTCGTCACGTTAGCCCCCTCCCCTCATTTTGTTGCCAAGAATGAGAGAGACCCACGTTTTCAAGCCTTTTACCATCCAGGCTTTAAAGCGTGGGCATACTCACCATGTGTTGTGCCCGGTGCAGGCCTTGCACTCCTATGTTGAGTCTGTGGCTCCGACTTCGGGTACTGCTGTGTGGGTGTCTCCTCGGACTGGTAGGAGGCTCTCGAAGGTACAGATAGGACGCCACATTTGTCGGGTCATTCGTGCCAGTAACCCTGCTTGTCGGGGTTCTGCGCACGATGTGCGTTCCTTTGCTGCCTCCTTACGGTTCCTGCAAACTCGTTCGTTGCCTGACGTCGCCTCGGCGGGTTTGTGGTCTTCTGTCCATACCTTCGTCTCCTCCTACCTCTCCATGTCCATTGTTAGACCCCCTCGGCCTGTGATAGCTCTCGGGAGTCGTGTTTCCTAGGGCTCTCGCGAAGTTGCCTGGTCTTCCCCCCTCGTCACTTTTTCTTTTCCTTTGTTTTCTTTCGAAAAGGGGGGGAGGGAAGTACGGGTTTGCAACACTGGATTACAAGTTTGGGGTTATGTTATATGTATACAGTACATAAGTGTTTTTGCCTCATTGATAATTGTGTTTTGTTTTTGTGATCAGTGTTTTTGTTCATTTGGAAGAAAAGGGATTTTGTGTACAGTACTTTTTGGTTTAAGACAAGTCTATGGTTTTGCATTACTATGAATGACGGGCACGTGTTAAAACTGCTCTTTTTAGCTACTCCTCAGTTTTTCACTCTTTTATTAAACTCTCTTGTTTAAATTGTGTTTCTTTGTCATTCATACTTTTGTCTTATGCATTGGTTTTTTTGGTAGGTTGGGCTTGGATGTCCTCCTCCTATTTGTTATGCAGCCTTGACGTTGGATTTGCCAAGACTACTAACAAATTGGGAGGTTTGACGTACCTCCCAACCTACCAAATAGGAAAACCTACTATTTGGTAGTAGTCTTGGAAAATCCAACGTACATAATACCCTCCCTCACGCCGGACCCCTGCCCATCCGCGTTCTTCTGCTGACGTGAGATGTGATAACAAGAGAGGGTCGCTCATGCGCACGTTCGACAGGGATCGGCGCATGACGGAACACGGGATGGGCCTTGAGCGGTAACTAAGGTAAACCCCTTTTTCTTCTCTTCTATACTTTTTTCACCTTCGGTGGTAGTTTTGGTTAATGTACAACGTCTCCTAGAGCAAGATAAGGAGTAGACTCTAGACGTTTTCTTTTTAACCGCGGTTGGAATGACGACATAGCAGTCAAAATAGACAAGTCGTCATTGCAATTAGGTTAATAGCCTTGACGTTGGATTTTCCAAGACTACTACCAAATAGTAGGTTTTCCTATTTGGTAGGTTGGGAGGTACGTCAAACCTCCCAATATGTAGCGATGTATAAATTTGTATTATGCAATATGTTTCCTTTGCCTTGTTTAATATATGTTCTGACACTGATATAGTCAAAATCAGATCTACCAATCACAATCCCTGTAAGTCTGGGAGGTTTGACAACCTCCCTAAGTACCAAATAAGGAAAACCTCTTATTTATTAGTGGCCCCTCCATCATTGACGAACATGCCTATTACATAAGGCACCCTCTTCAAACACTCATCCGCCGTAGTTTGAATCTACCGCGCAGAGCATTTAAAATTTTAGGAGCCTTCATCATGAGCGCACGCGACCTCACTCATGGCTTCAGTCATTATGAATTGGGTTCTCACTACGAAAAAACTTCGTAAAAAATAAAAACAAAAAGAAAATAAGAATAACTATTCAATAAGCTTTCCATAATATCGTGGATGTACTTGTGTGGATCTTTGACCAGACGCTGACTCAGGCGTCATTCTTCCTTCTCTGCTCTGCGATCAGCCTGCCCGGACGTGTCTCCCCACGCTCCGCTGGTTCCGCATTTGCTGCGTCCCTAGTGAGTTTTTTCTCATTTGTTTACTCCGGGATGTATCAAGTAAGGTTAGGATATGCGTAGCAGGAGTGTCCTGGGCTGGTTGCCCGCAGTGCAGTGTATTTTGGGTCGTGTGTTTGGGGCATCTATTTCGGACGTACCCTCGTGGTCCTGTTGTGGACATGTGAACTTTTTCACAGTTAGTTAGCTTGTGATGCAGGCGGCTTTCATTACGCGTTATTATTACTGCCTTTTATCTTTCTGATGAGGTAGTGTTGCTTTGCTGACGTTCCCAGCGTATTTTTCTTCACTTAGTGAAAACAATTCTGGGTCCCGAGTCAGTCTTCCCTTTGCCGGAAGTTTTTTTCTACAGTGGTGTGTTGGCGGTGGTTCCGGTTGTGATATAATTCAGTGCTTTTTGTTTATATTCCGACATGTTGTCTTTTCCGTCTGCCTAGGCCTAGCCAGCCTCTTATAGCTTTGCCACATGTACAAGTGTTATTGATTTATATTATAAATATGTACTACTGTGTCATGTGTGTCCTGGTTTAGTTGTGTATTGGCTAATTCCGTGGACTATTTTTGTTTCCTGGATTAGTTGTGTATTGGCTAATTCCACGGACTATTTGTGGGCCCGGGGTTAGTTGTGATTTGGCTAACTCTTCGGTCCTGTGTGTCGTTCAGATGGTATCTGGACGAGGTGGGTTGTTTCCCGGCGGGTTTTTCTCGGTTTCACCATGAAAAACCCGGCTGGGTGCCGAGTTTTGGCCACACGTGGTTTAAAAAAACAGGCTTGTTTCCCCGGCGAGTAGGTGTCTGAGGCTCCCCAGGACTGCGTCTCTGTGGTGGTGCCTGTTTCAGGCTCCCTATGATTCCCGGCGGAATGGCTGTACCCATCTAACAGTGTTCATGCGGACACGTGTTGTGAAGGTGTTTTCCCCGGTTTTGCAAAACCAGGAAAAAACCTAGCTGTTGTTGTTTGGTTTTCCTCCCCGGCGATCTTTTACAAAGAAGTGGGGACAGGAACGATTGGGGTTAACTTTTAACATCTTGCACACCCGGCGGGTGCACCTTGGAAGGGTGGGATGAACGAATTGGTAATTCAGTTTAGTTAACCGGACAATTAAGGGATGCTTTTTGTATCGCCACCTTCAACATACGGCGATTGAGGGCTCAATTGGGGTTAACATTTTTAATAATAACTTACTTTCACACCCGGCGGGTGCTCCTTGGTAGCGTGGAATAACGAATTTACAATTCGGTTTAGTTGACCAAGACAATTGAGGGATACATTTGTGTATCGCCGCCTTCAACGTACGGCGATCTTAAGACAATTCATTAGAAGTCAGATCTCGTATTTTTGTCAGCCTTCCCAGTTTTTTATCTGCGAGATAATTCAGGGGCCGGCGTCTTTTTGGGGGGTTGTTTTGCCAAAATTGAATCTTGAATCAGACACCACCGGAAAGACTAATTCAATTATAAACGCCATGCTGTTTTTTTTATATTGTGTCAGAGGGTATTCTTAAATCTCTTGGACAAGTTCAGACATTCTGATATCTTTACATAGGAACCCCACCGCGTAGCGAGCTGTGATCGTAGAGTATTACGTCTCGTTACCCGGCGGGTTATTAACACTTGTGTGCGAACATGTTGGGTTAACCTTATGAGCATTAATTCCTGGATTTTTTTTTTTTTTTCAGAGCTGGGCCCCGGCGAGTCTATAGAGAACCTGGAGTAGTTTCCCACCAGTCTCTGTCATGGCTACCTTTGCCCCGGTTTTTGCTTTTTGCATTACGCCCTCCTGTTCAGGTATCCCTATTTTTGCGCACACCCTTTGTATAAAATGTGTTAAATTTCTAGACCGCTCAAGGGGTCTGTGGGTGATGCGAAACTGTACCTTTTGCTCTCAACTCAGCGTTAAAGTTTTACAAGACAATGATAAGACCGCAGCGGTCGCCTTAAGGTAGGTCAGGCAGCAAATGACTACTTATACTACTACTGTAGCTCATAAGTCACTTCAATGCGATAACGTCCCGCTTTGGGATAAGTTACTAATTGAGCACCCTCCCATTAAACGTCCCTCTAGAGTAACTGTTCGTAAACCGGCGGAGACTGGACAGGGTTCTATACTTGCCCCAGCCCCAGGCACATCTAAGCGACAGCGAGAACCGACGCCCCCGGTGGCAGCCTCCTCGTCACGGGCGAGATCTAGGTCCAGGTCCCTGCTTAGACAGCAGCCGCCGAGTCGCTCTTCTTCACCAACGAGCAAGAAGAGTAAGACAGAGGGGTCAACAAGTGGATATAGCGAGAAATCTTCTAAATCCAAGAGCAGTTCGCGGTCGCACCGTAGCCACAAATCTTCTCGAAAGGACTCACATGATCGAAAGGCCTCCCGGCGTTCACCGGAGTCTAGTGCCTCGCGTCATACCTCTACCCCCGACAGAGGTAGTGTTCAATCTCATGGAGATAGTTTAGTACCAGTACCAAAAGACAGTTTACCACTTAGTATTTTAACCCTAGAATTGGAAAGTTCAGTGGACAGTGATCGTCCAATGGCAGAGTCAAGTGGGAGCTCCATGATTGAGGGTATTTCGGACTCCCAAGGGAGTGCAGGCCAAGGCCTGGGTGTTTGGCGGTATTCTCAACCTCTGGCTCAAACTATACAAACAGTGGCTGAAGTCCACCGGGACGCGGCGATCCCATCATCTATTCCTGACTTGTCTTGGCAACAAGATGGGACTCCGGCTTCGGCGGAATCCTCTCATGGTGAGCCGGATGACAAAGACGAGGTATCTATCATCTCAGATATGGAAGTGCAAGAGTCGGGTTCAGTTTTAGACGCTGCACAGGATCGTAATGATTCACCTTTGAGTTCATCATCGAATAAATTTGTCACAGCAGAGGAAATAGATGGGCTGCTGGTTAATGCTCTCACTAAATTTTTTGGCCAACAGCCGGAGACTCCTACAGTGGACCTGGGAGCTCCTATGACAAGTTCTAATGTCCAGCCTCTGATGACTTCTATTGCCTTGACTCAGATCCCTCACCCTCCCTCTATATCACCATCGGTGGTCACTAGGCCTGCTACGGCGGCACTGACTACTTCTAATGTCAGGGTTATAACGGATGTTAATCCGCCCCCTTTAGATAAAACACCTATGAAAAATGTAGCTATGCCCTTACTGTACGGTCCGGATGAGTCATGGGTTCACTTGATCCCCACTAAACCAGAGGTCGCTCAACCTACCTTGTCAGGGGAACTTCCAGTGCCACGAGAGTGGGTAATACAAGGCAATAAATCTAAAAAATTACGGTCCTTGGATACTTTGGGGAATGTACTAGATGTTAATGTTAAGGCCATTCCTAACTATTATCACCAGGACTATTTTGTTTATACTGCTAAACCTGCCCTGCCCCCTGCCTCAGCTTCGAGACTGTTTTCTGACTGGTCCAAACAGGATGGTTTTAATGACATAAAGACACTGTCAGCTCTCACACCAGAACTCTATTTGCGAACTGTCACAGACTCAGCCGCTAATCCAGTGTTGAAGGTGGGGCAGTTGGGTCCGCGACCTTGGGTGGAATGGGAGACGGAGGCTCAGAACTTTGCGACCACCTTCACCTCAAAATCTTCCCACCAGATCCCTCAGGATAGTCATTCTTGGTTCTCTTTGCCAGTGTGTTCTGCCGGCGGAGTCCCTTCGACTTTGTTTGATTTCTTAGCTGCCCCCAAAATCAATTTATGTGAACTCAAGGACCCTCTCACTACCCCTACCCCAACTCACCTAGACCGAGAATTTAGGCTACGGGGGAAAGCATTTAGACTTTTCTCACAGTACATTGTGACGCAACAGGTTGCTAAATCGATGCTCCGGTCCACTCAGGCAATCGCAGACGCGGATGCCAGAAGATCGGTGGAACTGTCTCGGCGACTGCTCCTTCAGTCGTCAATTCAGTCATTGGGTGACATACGCACAGCCTTGCTTGAGGCGGTACGAGCTCGACAAGATCTCAGGATGTCCTTGGTACGGAAGCTTCCTGATCGTATTGCGAATCAGGTGGTCATGTCACCAGTGCTCACTCCCTCTTTAATGTGCCCTGAGGTGTGGAGAACAGTTTTTAATATGGCTCAGACCTTTAAACAGAGTCCCGCCCCTTCTAAGAAACCTACCTTTAACTTCCCCAAACCCAAGCCAGTCGCAAAAGCACAGCCGAGGGGATCTAAGCCCTTTCATCTACCTAAGTCCTCCTCCCCTCAAGGTCAGTACAGGTATAGACAGGGTAAGTTTACAGGTCAGAAAGGACGAGGCTATAATAAACCAGGTCAGGGCACGTCTTCTGCCAATGCCAGCCAGCCGGCGAAGCGTCCACCACCACCACCTCCACCACCATCAAAAAACTAATGTCTCTCTCATTCCCGGGGCCGGTCTCAAGGCGAGTGGATCCGAGGGTAGTACAGCCGGCGAACCCTTGTCTGCTAACTGGGTCGTTCCGAACGTGTCACCAAGCATGGCCGTTAAACACTTGGGCAAGGATGGTGGCACGCAAAGGCATCACTTGGCAGTGGCTCCGGCGACCTCGCTTACGTCAGCCGACAACGGCGAATCTAGTTTCTTTAGAGGTGGAGTCACTGGTCAAGGAAATGATTGCCAAGAATGTCATCATCCCGGTCCCTCAAAATTACCCAGTCTTCACATCCAAGCTATTTTTGGTTCCCAAAAGGGACAGTGTTCAGATGAGACCCGTCGTAGACCTGTCGTATCTGAACCTTCATATTCACAATGAGTCATTCAGGATGTTAACAGTGCACCAAATCAGGCTAACACTTCCGCCGGGAGGTTGGATATGTTCCTTAGACCTGACAGACGCTTATTGGCACGTCTCAGTAAATAAAAGATTTCAAAGATTCCTGGCCTTACGGATCAGGGATCAAACTTATGTTTTTCAAAGGATGCCATTCGGTTTGAACCTGGCACCTCGCTTATTCACGAAATTAGTCCGGCAAGCACTGATGCCATTGTTAAAACAAGGGATCAGGATTTTGTGGTACCTAGACGACTGGCTAGTTATGGCAGAGACAGAGCAAGTATGCATAAATCATGTCAACATAACATTAAAACATGTCAAATCTCTAGGGTTCAAGGTAAATCTGGTAAAGTCGAACCTTGTTCCCTCACGAGTAGTTCAGTGGATAGGGCTGGTTTGGGACACAGCTGCTCTCACTCTGAGTCAGAGTGTGGACAATCGGAACAGATTTCGCAGGAAACTGTTAATGTTCCTTCACAGTCTGACTACGACACGGAGAATCTGGGAGTCTCTGGTCGGCTCTCTCAACTGGATTCAACTAACTGTAATGTTGGGCCGGTTGAAAGTAAAGTGCTTAATATTGGAGGGCAACAAATATTTTCCACTATTACCGGCGGAAAAATTATGGCCCATACCAAAATTAATCCACACCTTACTAGCGGTCTGGGCGAAGAGGGAAATGTTGCACTCAATAATGTCATGGACCTCTCCTCCGCCGACGGTATGGGTAGACACGGATGCATCAGGAACGATAGGTTGGGGTTTTAAGTCAAACCAAGGGTACCAGGGCCAAGGGCTTTGGTCCCATTTAGAAATCTCCCACATCAATGTCAAAGAATTACTAGTCCCCTTTTATTTCCTTCAGGCTCACGGCTCTACTTTACGGGGCAAGTCGGTGGCCTTCAGAATGGACAATCTGAATGTAGTTCACTGTATTCAGAAACAAGGGTCAACGAGGTCTCGGACGTTGCTAAACGTGTCAGAAGAGATTTTTATTCTAGCCAACAGGCTGGACATTCATCTTCACGCATCTTATCTCCCAGGCGTAGCAAACGTCTGGGCAGACGCTCTGTCTCGGAGACAGAGCACAACAGTAGAATGGGCGCTCAAGCAACCCATTTTCAACCAAATGATTGCAGAGCTTTACCATCCACAAGTGGATCTGTTCGTGTCTGAGGAGACTCACAAACTCCCACTGTACCTCACCCGCCGGACGATAACGCCGGCAGGGGGGCCAGACGCCCTGGTGACAGACTGGAACAGGTGGAGTTCCATCTATCTGTTTCCGCCGCCAGACGCGTCTCTAATGTGCCATGTAGTAAACAAACTACGAGATTATCGGGGCTTAGTCTCGATAATCGCGCCCCTGTGGCCGGCGCAGTTGTGGTACCAGCAATTGAAAACGTGGTGCCCGCACCCAGTGTCGCTCCCGGTCGGGTGTTTCCACTTAGACACGATTGGCAACCTAGCGACCTCGCTGACTTTTGCATTATGGACATTCAGGAGGCCAAGTGGCTAGCACCATATGGTAGAGATGTGACCAATAAATTATTGAATCAATATACTCAGTCTACAAAACGACAGTATCAATCACATTGGCAAGCCTTTACTTCTTGGATCCTTAGAACGGAACAAACTGTGCCCTCGGTGGCGTTAGTTTTTAATTATTTAAATTATCTATTTGAACAGAAACGTTTATCTGTGGTTACGTTAAAAAATCACTTAACAGCGATTAGAATACCATTTTGGGACCTTACCGGTCTCTCCATACCAGTTGCGGAGGAAACAGGTTTTATGAGGGCATGTTTTAAACTCCGCCCACCTCCCCGTCAGCTCATGCCTACTTGGTCTCTGGACAAAGCATTGTCATTACTTCACTCCCGCCTGTACCAAAATACTGCAGATTTTACATTACTCTTAAAAAAGGCTGTATTCCTTTTGGCTTTGGCCACCGGGAACAGAGTGTCTGAGCTGGCGGCGATGAGCAATACACCTAATTGCCTCAGGTTTGGTAGGCTTAATGAATGTATTCACATTGCACCTTCCCCAGGGTTTGTAGCCAAGAATGAGCACAGTGCACACGTGTTTTCTGAGTTCACTGTGCCGGCGTTGAAAAGGGGAAAGGTGCACCATAATTTATGTCCAGTGCAGGCTCTAACCAAATATTTGAGGGTAGCCCCTCTAAACCCCCAGGGTGCTTTATGGGTAGCAAGTACGGGTAACCGCTTGCTCAAACGTAGATTGGCTTCTCTTTTAGTCGAAGTCATTAAGGAGAGTAATCCCGGCGTTGTGGGTAGGGCCCACGATTTACGCAATGGGCAACCTCTTTGCGTTTCCTGAAGAATTTTTCTGTGGAAGATATTACGTCCACGCATTTGTGGGCCTCTAATCATACGTTTTTGACTCGATACCTGTCAGTAGCTCTAGACAAACCTTCTTTGCCATGTATAGCTTTAAGGCAGAGGGTCTAGGTGGCCCTTAAGTCACTTTTTGTTTTAATTTCAAGGAAAAGGGGGGGGGGGGGGGGGGTGTAGTCAGGGTAACATAGGACACCCTAAACCCCGCCGGAGTATAAGAGCTGTGATACTAGTTATGGGTATTGTTGATATGAAAATTTCTCTGTACTATTCAGTGCAGGAAATTGTGCTAGTACAATGATAGTACAAACAACAGTGTTATAGTAGTTTAGCTGTGAAAGCAATTTAGTTTAAGCATTGGATATATTTTGCAAGATATTTCCACGAGTATTATGGGGTTTTATGTGCACATGTAAACTTATAAGTTTTTATTTTTCACCACTTATGTTGAGTGGGGTGCCTTTTTAACTTACAGATCTGTTCGCAGAGTCTCAAGAGTTAACCTTTTGTATCAAGCAGGCTTCTTTGAAGCACGCCCCTGCTTGACCCCCTTTTGTATATATGTGCTGCGCCATTAAATATATTTTTCAAAGTAAGAATACTATGGGGAGGTGTGGTGGAGTGGTCTTGCCACTGGCCTGGTAATCCAAAGGTCCCGGGTTCAAATCCCGATGTATCAATGGGAAGATATTATTGGGATGGAATTTGAGCTGTACCTAGTATCAGTGCATTACCACAAGCCCACCGAAACGTCAATAAAATACCCTCATTGTTTAAATAGCAGTCTATGAATATTCCCATATTCAAAATATGCTATAGGGGTGCAATGCCTGGTGAGTTATCTGCTCAACAGGTGGCGTTGTGTGTGTGTAAGTGTGAGAGTCCGAGTGTAGGGGGTGAGACACTGAAGCACGGGAACGAGATGGCTTCAGAGATGGGGTCGTTTTGGGCCATGAGTGAGCACCGTGCCTCATGTGAAGGCAAGATGGCAGGTACTCGTTGTACTCTACGTGCTTCACATGTCTCACTCCCTAGACTGGAACAAGACCTCATGGGCTTCACTGTTCATTGTAAAACGGTGAATGTTAAGGCTCTCAGCCTATGCCCGAGAGGAAGTAAGTTGGAATATAGAAAAAATAAAAAAAAAATAAAAAAAATGGGTTGTTTGATTATCTGCTTTTCTAGAGTTATGATATGATTACGAATGTCCTCCTCCAGTCTTAGAAATCAGGCATGTTCGTCAATGATGGAGGGGCCACTAATGAATTATAGGTTTGACTCCTGTAAGGAGATAAAGAAAACCTAATATTTAGTAGTGGCCCCGTAATCATTGACGACTGGGGCCCTCCCGACCATCCCCTTCCCATTCGTTGATGTATTAAGCATTTTGGTTTACTTGATATGTCAGTGAAGGAAGAATGATGCCTGAGTCAGCGTCTGGTCATAGATCCACACAAGTACATCCACGATATTATGGAAAGCTTATTGAATAGTTATTCTTATTTTCTTTTTGTTTTTATTTTTTACGAAGTTTTTTCGTAGTGAGAACCCAATTCATAATGACTGAAGCCATGAGTGAGGTCGCGTGCGCTCATGATGAAGGCTCCTCAAATTTTAAATGCTCTGCGCGGTAGATTCAAACTACGGCGGATGAGTGTTTGAAGAGGGTGCCTTATGTAATAGGCATGTTCGTCAATGATTACGGGGCCACTACTAAATATTAGGTTTTCTTTATCTCCTTACAGGAGTCAAACCTATAATTTGGTAATAGTCCCGGAGAATCAACCGTCCAGCTATTACAAGTGTAATGTCATCCGCTAGTATAGCGACGATGAATTATCGGTACGACTTGCGCGGTCACCAATGTCTCTAGAGAATTCACCTCAATTCTCTACTAGGTACGGTATGGTATGGATTCCCCGAGACCACTGATGCAATCAGAAAAAAAAAAAAAAAAAAAAATCAAGGGTAGAAAAAGAAAAAAAAATCGAGCCCAGCTTTTCTAGGACCCTTTCAGTACCCGAAACCTTGACCTACCTGCGCACCACCCTTTAACCTCATCAAGTTATCAAGTAAATCTAGATTGGATGGGCAGGGGCTGGGACTAGGGTGGGATACTATTACGGTTGATTCTCCAGGACTATTACCAAATAAGAGGTTTTTCCTTATTTGGTATTACTATTTAGGGAAGTGATATATATCATATATACAGTATATCATATATATCATAAGGCTCTCACGTCATTGACTATGGAACCACTTCTAAATATTTGGTTTTCCTTCCTTCCCTTCGGGTTATTAAACCCATAATATTCACTGGAATACCGGGTCGCAGCCACGAAAATTCCACTTTTATTATCCACCTCAAACAAGAATCACTTGGTGTAGAGTGTTCTAGGTTAGGCCATTTCTTTGCGGAGATGTGAATACAATAAAATCACGAAATTGACGAGAAAAAAACCGGATCCGAGTAACGTGAAAATACCAAACTCGCCGAGTCGCCATGCTCTTTGGGTTAATTACCTTTTTTCATACTGTACTGTACCTATATTTTTGACAATCTGGGCTGTAGAGCAAATCATCTAAATACATGGTAGCTGGAATATAATATATAAATGTCGAGATATTAATATATAATCCTTTCAATCTCCCCCCCCCAGATAAGGATGGAGAGCGTGGTGCACGTTTCTACAGAGAGAGCCAGCGTGTGACCTCCCAAGATCTAACCTCCCGCCAGCAGAGCTATGACCTCCCCACCATCTTCACCGCCCTCACAGCCACCATTATGGTCAGACAACATATGGGTTTATATGTATTAGCATCTAACAATAAATTCCTCATTTATTCATCCATTACACAGGCCTAGTTTGCCTTTTTCCAGAGGATCTACTGTAAGAAATTGTAAGAAACATACATAATCTATCCCTCTATCTGTACCTTTATCTCTAATTTCCTTTTTGGCTGTTCCATAGCTGTGGTTGTGGTAGGTCATCGTTCACTTCCTCAAACTATCAACTCCGAACTCAGGGTTCGTTCCTATCTCCAATTCTCTTGCTAATATTCATTAATGATTTTCTCAACTGCACCTCCAGCCCCATTCATTCATATGCTGATGACTCAACATTACACTATTCAACTAGCTTTCCACAACATCTCTCCCAGCAATTATTTCAAAGCTCACATAAAGAGGCCATAGTGCACTTATCTTTTGATCTTTCTACTATTTCTGATTGGGGCAGAGAAAACCTTGTTGTTGTTCCCCAAGCTGCCTGGCCGAACAGCCCCAAGGCCCCGAGCAAGGCCAAGGCCATAACCGAGCGCCCCCCACAGAACCCTCCCTGCCGACCACAATAAAGCCTGGGTGTCCGAAGCCAATCCATGGCGGGGAGCTGAGGAGGGTGCGGAAACGCCCGGGAAACCAAAGCCCCACCCAGGTCCCTGTGCCACTCAGCAATTATGAAGAGAAAGTTGAGGGCCAAAGGAAAAATGTGACGCTTTGGCTTCCAATCTTGGTAGATTGGGAGGTCAATCCACGGAAAAGACGCCGTCACTTGAGATCTAGAAAACATATAAGTAAAAGGAACATTCAGAGTAAGCTATGGGTATGACAGAGATCGCTCAGTTCTCACTCTGATAGACCAGCCCATCACCACATGACTGGAACCCAATCCTCTCAGCATCAGCTAGGAAAGGCCCTAGAAAGTCGCCTTTGGCGGGGGGATAGCTCCCCTATTTCAATCCCTTTCGGGGTTGGGCACCCGCCCTTGTTACTTTCAATGCCTCTAAAACTCAATTTCTCCATTTGTCTACTTGTTACAACCTTCCACAGGACTATCCCTTACTCTTTAACGACATACAAACTAATCCTTCATCTTCTCTTAATATTTTCGGTGTCTCTTTTTCTTCTGATCTCTCTTGGAAAAATCATATTACCACTATTGCCAGAGCACCTTCCCAGAAGCTCAACCACCTCCGGGGGTTCTTTACCCCTACACAGCTTCTTGTTCTGTACAGGGGCACAGTGCGTCCATGTATTGAGTATTGTTCACACGTGTGGGGAGGCTCTTCTCACACAGTACTTTTAGACAAAGTAGAAAAGAAGTTGCCTGTACTGCTGTTTGCTGATGATACAGTTCTGATGAGTGATAGTGAGTGGGAGTTGCAGGGTCTGGTAAATATGTTTGGAACAGTGAATGAAAAACGAAATCTGAAGGTAAATGCGGGGAAGAGTAAGGTTATGGTTTTTGAAAGGGGTGCAGTCACAGAGTGTGAGGTGAGGTTGAACGGTCAGGTTATGGAGAATGTCAGCTCATTTAAGTATTTGGGCAGTGTGTCTGGTAAAGATGGTAATATGGAGGAAGAAGTGCGGGAGAGAGTGCAACAGGGGAAGAAGGTTGTAGGAATGCTGAAAGCAGTAACAAGAAATTGGATTAGTAACAAGAAATAGGGCTAGGCTGCGATGTGAGCACCATCCAGCCCTTCTGAGTTATCAGAAGAGGCTGGATAACTCCGTCAGAACACCTATCCGGGTTGTAACACAACACCGCACACTATCAAACACATTATGGAAGACTGCATAACACACAACCACTTATGCCAACAACACAACACACACTCCTTGAGAACTTAGTGGGAAAACCCGATCTCGGCTTTGGCTTTCCTTAGGAGCTCGGTGCTGTTTGGACAGGCAGCCTAGGGAGCGACTACTACTACTACTACAAGAAACAGGGTGGTCACCCAGGCTTTATTGTGGTAGGCAGGGAGGGTTCTGTGAGGGTGCTCGGTTATGGCCTTGGCCTTGCTCGGGGCCTTGGGGCTGTTCAGCCAGGCAGCCTGGGGAACAGCAACAACAACAACAACAGGGTGGTCATCATGGAAGTAAAGAAGTCCTTGCATGATAGTGTGGTAATCCCAACATTGACGTACGAGAATCTAGCATGTACGTAGTTGGAGAGACACAAACCAAGAGTGAGAGAGGTGGAAATTAGTTACTTGAGAAGTGCGTGCGGAGTTACATGGAGGGACAGACAGACGAATAAGGAAGAACGAGAGCGGTATGGTGTGGATGTAGATGTGCTGGAAAGAGTGAAAAGGAACACCTTGAGATGGTTCGGCCATATGGAACGTATGAAAAGCGAGAGAATGACTAAAGGGCCTGTCACACATTCACGATCTGTGCCTGCGACCTTGATAATCCTCCAGAGAGCCGATGCACGTGGGTAATCCTAGAGATCTGTCTCCAGATTTCCCGAAATAATGACGGCGTGCCAATTACGATTGCCATAGGAGCCCCGGTGACGTACCTGTGGGGAGGGACGGTGCCCCTGCGTCATGCAATGGTATGTGCTGAAAGTGGTCGCCACTCTAACGGGATATGTCAAGATTGCCAGAGGTGTCACTTTGGTCACCACAGGGCATCCCTGTGGTGACCAAAGTGATGCCTCTGGCAATCTTGACCAACTCAGAGTTCGTCTCTGCCTGCCCTGCCTGCCTGCCTCCCCTGCCTACACTACCTATTTCCCTGCCTTGTCTACCAACCTTTCTTTCGTACCATCCTTCCTACTTTGCTTACCCTGCCTGCCTTCCCTGCCTACCTACCTATCTCCCTGCCTACTCTGTTTGCATTATTGCTTCACTTACTTAATACCTATCTAGCTTACTGACATGCCTGTTTACCCTGTATACTTCTGCCTTCCCCTTCCTGCCTGTATCCCCTACCTTTCCTTTCTACCTAACTAGCCTGCCTACATACCTTTCCTACCAATCTCCCCTTCCTACCTACCCTGCCTATGTTATTTACCTCTCTTCCTACCCTGCCTTCCTCATGCCTGAATGCCTACCTTCTTGCCTAACCTGCCTCTTTGCCTTCCCATCCTTATTCCCTAGGTATCCAACCCTACTTCTTCCATGCCTTAATTATGCCTTTTTGTTCCTTGCTTCCTTATCTCTCAACTTAACCTATTTCCTTTCTACCTTGCCTATCTATCTTTTTACCCTACCTATCTACATTTCTACACTGCTTATATACCTTTCTACCATGCCTATCTATCTCCCCTTCTATTCTACCTATCTATTTTTCTAACCTGCCTATCGCCCTTTTTATCCAGCCTGTCTACCATTCTACCCAGCCTATATACCTTTCTACCCTACCTATCTACCTTTTTACCTATGCTATCTCCCTTTCAATCATACCCTGCTATTTACCTTTCTCACTGCTGCTGATTGCCCCAGTTATGCCTGTGGTTACCTAGGCCTTCACACAACATGGCACAGACACATTTGTGGGCCAGCCAGGATTTCCGCCGCATTTTTGGAGCTCGCCGACCATCTGTAAAAATGTCAAGCATGCTTGAAAAAAATTCCCGCCCGCACGGCTCATCACGGCCCGCACCGACTTGCTCATTGCACCTCGGAATTACCTGGGACCACGCTAACAACATGCCTGCGATAGCTTGTTCGGCTGTAATTGTTTGAGATTGTGAATGTGTGACAGGCCCTTAACCCTTCCCGCCCGGGCTCGCCTTCCTAATGACAGCATTGAGATCCGGGCGATCTGGCCAAAAAATGTCTTTAATAGGCTACCCGTATCTTTGTTATTTTAACTGCTAGAGAATTCTCACGCATCTTTAAACGTAGGTGTGTTCGTATCTGTAGACTGGCGTTGAGTAGAGCTTTCTAGGTCAACTGGTTCAGTTGTGATGACGATTTCCGTGGAGAGAGTTTCGATGTAATGTTAACCATATCAGACACTTTTCAACACTAAATCTGTTCTAGCAGACAACACAATAACAAACTCCGACTCTTCTTCTTGTTTTCGGAGGTGCCGTGGCGCAAAGACAGGCTTTGTTTACATACGTCGGACGCACGGCTTTCAAAACACGCTTAATAGGCTTTCAAGCTTACGGATTTTAAAATGACACCCGGGCTCCTGCCCATCTGCCGCGGTGTCATTTTAAAATGCTGCCCGGGTGGGAAGGGTTAAGAGAGTGTACCAGAGTGAAATGGAAGAACAGAGAGGGAGATGTAGACCGAGAGAGAGGTGGAAGGATGGAGTTAAGCATATGTGTGAAAACGGTGTTGAATGGGAGGAATTACGGGTTTGACAACCCGTAGGGAAGGAAGGAAAACCTTCTATTTAGGAGTGGTTCCGTAGTCGATGACGAAGAGCCTATACTATATATAGGCTGAGATTCCGGGACCCGTTCGGGATTCCCCAGAGTTCTTATCACAACCGTTGCGTATATAGCATAAAAACAATCCTTGGTTAATACCCATTAAATCTTACCAAGGGCTCGTCATTAAAAATGAATACCACTAGAAATAAAATTTTAAAGAAGAATCTATCATTTCAAACCTCCCGGTGCCTTAGTCCTCCATCTGTGCTGTCGTCATGCTTCCCTTGCACGTGATGCCAGATATTCTAGCGTGTTTATCAGCCTCCAATGTTATATCAAGTTGGGCATATGCATGGGAAGGGGAAGGTGGGAGGGAACCTTTTCATCATTGACTACAGAACCACTCCTAAATAGAAGGTTTTCCTTCCTTCCCTACGGGTTTTCAAACCCGTAATTTTGTATTGGTTCCTTCGTCAATGACGAAGAGCCTAGAATATCACGACCGGAGGTGGGACATCAGATGCTCAACGTATCCAGAGAGAACCAATTAACAGATAGGCTGACACCGGGAGAAATTCAAATTACTGTATTAGAGAAAGAAGAGCCGGGTATACTGGGAAGCCTCATAAAGAAGGAAAGATGGAAGAATAGTCATAATTTAAAATGTGTTGAGGAGAACTAGATGTAAAATGTGTATGAACGGATGCTTTAATGTCAAAACATCTCATACTATAATGCTCCTGAAGCTGTGCAACAAGTTAGCAAGCGCATTTCTTGCTTGCATTGGTATAAAACAAAAAAATTAACTATTTGTTCATACTTTTTCAGTATATACAACTCGTACTTATTCCTTATAGAAGAAAACTCTTTGTCTTTGTATACTTATTCATGTTCTACATCCCCCCCCCCCTTTTTTTTTTAATTCCTTTTGGAGATTCCGAAGGCGGAAAGAAGAACCAGAATCATTCAGTACATACAACTCGTACTATTTACTATAGAAGAAAAATCCTTTGTCTTCTTACTTAGTCATGGTAGTAAAACTCTTTCAGTGTGACGCCTATTGCCTGATAGTGGTTACTGACTATTAGGCCTTCGATTTAGGGTGAAAGATAGGATCGTATTTTGCCCTTAGCCATTTGGCCCGTTAAACGTCCATAATGCAAAAGTTAGAGAAATCTGAAGGCTTCCAGCTTGGTCCAAGAGGAATTGAGAGATTGGAAATTCCACTGGAGATGGGCACTATAGGCTCAGGCAGTTGTATCCCTCTTGTGTGGGCCAAATTGGCGCAAAGTGACACACTAGACCCTTGTCTGATTGTGCATCTGAGGGTCGTGCCTGGGGGAGGGAACAGGTAGATGGACGACCCTGTGTTCTGTAGATGACACATACTTTGGCCTATGCATACTTTTGTTTTACATATTTAAAATCACCCATAACATATATATGCAATACAAAGTTAGCAGATATTTTCCTTCCAATTTTGTCAATTAATAATTGATTGTTTATAATCAGCTTACAATTATGTTTGTAGTCATTATCGGATGCATATGGACCTTCCCTTTATTACTATACTATACAAGAACGTAGTGTAGTCGTATACTGTATAAGAAAATGTAGAATCACACAAACCTTGACAGTACATCTTATAGGTGTTTGGTATAGTGATGTCTACAGTCGTAGCTCTGGCGCTAGTTCCGAAGCGTTCACCAGAGGTCTCAAGGAATTGTCGGTAGGGAGAATTGACCGCAAAAGCGGCCAGTCCCTGCGCCGGGGTTATTGACCACCGGGTTATAGATTGAGGGGGTCTTTGCTAATGTGTGGAATGCCAAAAGGTCTACTTGTGGATGGGAAGGAAGAGTCGGCTTGGCGAAAGCTTCCTGTTTGAGTGCCCATACCACTGGAGTAACGTACGCTTGCCCCGGGATAAAGTGTCACCCCAAAGGTTGGCCCTTCCCGGGAGGTACTAGGCTGAAATGTAGGGGTGAATCCGCTTGCTGAAAGCTTCTTGTGTGAGTGCTCGTTCCACTGACTTGCACTTGCACCGGAATAAGGTGTCCTTAAGAAATCTTTGATCTCTTGTGAAGAACGGAATGTGCCAAAAGGCATCCTTGAGGTTCAACGTTATCAGTTACACGTCCTGATGAAGGAGTAGCCGTATCCGAGGCACTGTGAGCATGCAAAATCTGTAATTTTGAGTGAGGAGAGGTCTCTGCCTAATCTCATCTTTAACCCCTCCTCCCCGGGCTGCCTTACTTAAGGACGGAGGCTGTATCCGGGCGATTTGGCTGAAAACACAACATACGTTAACTAAGGCTAATCTCGCTTAATATACTACCTACATTAATCAGACATATGTCAAAATGGGCGCCTTACCTTGCCGCGTAGAATGGCGTTGAGTAGAGCTTTCTAGTTCAACTGGTTGCGGAGTGATGGTGATGGAAGTGGAGGTAACTTTTGCCGCCTATTTACCTCGCCGCGTCCGAACACTCAACCGCGGCCCAGGCTACGACGAACGTTTTGACTCGTCGCTCTACCTTGAATTATGGCGGGAAGCGATTTTTTAGTGTTTTATTGTTTATTATGCCATATATTATTGTTATTATGTTATTTCCACTCAATAAAGTTATTTTTCTGAAGTAATTTGTGTCTCTGTCACTTATACTTAGTTTTATTGTTATTATTATAGTAGTTATGATTATTTATACTGACTATGGTAATTGATAGTGTCATTTTCACTTATTTATTCTTAGGAATATATTTTATTGTCACTTTCACTTGTTCATATTGTTCTGAAGGCACTTATTATTACTTATGTGTGTCTCTTTCACTTAGACTTAGTTTTATAGTCATTATTATAGTAGTTATGATTATTTATACTGGACTATGGTAATTGATAGTGTCATTTTCACTTATTTATTGTTAGGAATATATATTTTAGTGTCACTTTCACTTGTTCATATTGTTCTGAAGGCACTTATTATTACTTATGTGTCTCTTTCACTTATACTTAGTTATATTATTATTATTATTATTGAGTGTCACTATCACTGTCACTTACACTTCAATAGTTTGTCATAGTGTGGAAATCATTGAAGCAGGTGCCAGCACACAGTCCCACCTGACACTCGAGGCATTGCCAAGTGCTTTTTGTGGGTTTGCGGGGTCGTCGAGTTGTGCGGCTGCACACATAGCACCTCTTCTGCATTCTTATTCTGCTGTTAGGACCCTGGAAAGGAAGGGCGACGAGCTGGTGCTTTCTGAAGAAGTCGGCACACCCTGTTCTGTCCAGCATGCCTGGTCCTTGTAGTGGCCTCCCTGGTGTACCCACATGTTTACCCAGGAGCTCAAGTATCAGCTGCTTTTGGAAGGTCCGCAGGCTCTTGTACTTCATGACTGGAGTCCTCAAACGGTAGATGTTGTACGCGTTGAGGACAGACTTATCTACTGTATGCAGGACAAACTTCTTGTACCACCTGCAAGATGTTCGCAGGCAGTCTATGAAGCCCATCTGCATGTCGGACTTGTCGACGAGGCACATGTTGATATTATAGTCCAGGACAGCAGCTGGTTTTGTGATAGGGTTCTTCGTCCTTCGGTCCACCTTCCCTGTGGCGACCATCTCTGCTTTGTGGCATGTGGTGAGGAGGTTGACCTTGCGCTGGTCATGCCAGTGGATGGAGAGGATGGGGCCACTCTTCTTATGGAAGATGTCCGTCTTCTTAGTCTTGGTTGGGTAGGCTGGCATGCCCTTCCTCTTCCCCTTCACTGTGCCGACAGTTTCGGTCTTGCGGTCATGGAGGTACTTGGCGAGGATAGGCGACGTGTAATAATTGTCGGTATAGAGGATATGGTTGTTATGGAAGTACCTCTCCATCATCCTCTTTACCACAGCGCCGCCAAAACCAATGAGGGGGTCAATCTGGACTTCACCACCCTTGCCGCTGTAGACTATAAAGTCGAGCACATATCCCGTCTTGCAGTCGCAGAGGACGAAGAGCTTGATGCCGAAGCGGTGTCTCTTGGACGGGATATACTGTCGGAAGTGCAGCCTACCACGGAACAGGACCAGAGACTCGTCGATGCACAGCTTCTGAAAAGGTATCAGGTAGGTGGAAAACCGATGACGTATCATGCCATACAGTTGCCTGATCTTCCAGAGTGTGTCGGGCTCATGGACATTGTTACGTATCTTGATCCTCAAGTGGTTAACTTGATGAATCTAGATAGCACAGAGATATATATTAAGGTATCAGTCAGCTGAAGGCAAAACAAAAGTAAAATCTAATAAAATAATTTCCTGTTGTTGCTTCCTTTCCTTTTGGATCTTAGGACTTAGTATCCTTTATTGACTGATACTCTTTAATTATGAAAAATACTGAAACTAATTAAAGTCATGTAGTGTTTATAAAGAATTATTATTTAACCGAAGCTTAGTAGGCTATGGTTATGAACCGAATAAGTTATAGCTAAAGAAGGACTATTAATTTTATAAAAAGTCTTGAAAGATAAATATTAAAGTAAGAATATTTCTGTCTCTTACCCTTTTTGAAATGAATAGATAGTTTTCTTCTATGTCCTTTTATTTATATTTAATGTAATTATTCTTGGTTCTTGTCTTACGTTAATAGTATTATTATTATTATCATCAGGAGTAATATCAAAGTCACATAAAAAGTTAGATATATATTTAATAATTAGTTAAATTTATTTCTTAACCACGTAACATTGAGGTTTGATTATGAGTAAATAAAGTTACAGGATCGTTTCATAGATTCGATTCAGGTCTCACTCAAATAATATGAAAAGCAAAATATAATATTTTGAAGCAAAAGAATTTTCTTCAGCTTAGAAAATCACTAGAAGTAATATTAACACAGCCATGTTAGTCTAAGGCGATATTACTAATAAGAGACAATAGCATCACCGTACTAAGCACCATTAAGCACTGTAAACTTAATTCAAAGAAAATGAAAGAACTCGTAAGTATTAATATAAAACAATAGTATTACTTTCATCATAACCCAATTACTTAAAGAGTTGCTTTAGTCCACAAGTTAGTCAACTAAAATAGTTAAGTACATAATAATAGCGTTAACGTTAATTCCCAATCAAATAGTTAAGTACATAAATAGTAGCGTTAATTCCCAATTAAATAGTTAAACACATAATAGTAGCGTTCACGTTAATTCCCAATTAAATAGTTAAACACATAATAGTAGTGTTCACGTTAATTCGCAATTAAATCGTTAAACACGTAATAGTAGCGTTCACGTTAATTCCCAATCACATATCTCACTAACCAACATAACATAAGTGTTTACACCGAACACACTTAACACACATTTATATAATCTGACTGACAGTCACAATCCCATTATAATACTTCACCCCGTCTTCCTCCAGCTGCAAGTTCACCTTCCCCAACTCCAAATGAGACTGATTTGAATGCCCACAACTCGGGTCTTATATACCAAACAATGATGGTGTAGGAACGAATCAGGAGGCGGCGGGTGGTGCCGGCGCCAATCATAGCTCCTCGAATCACATAACAGGTGCGAGGTCCATTCACAGCTCCTGGCGTCGATCATACGTCATAGCATCGGTCATCGAGGTGTGAAGGCTAGCATGCTGGTATGGGGAGAGATGGTTTGCCCACTCGCTCGTTCGCTAGTCTGCTTCACCGTTTTGGGTAGTGGGCTCCTTCAACTCTAATTCTAACTCTTAAATTAACATACAGGGCTCCGTATGTCAGACCTCCCCCCTAGAAAAGAGTTTAAGGAGTATAGTACATAATATTAAACATAATACATAAATAGATTCACCACCAGATTGGCAACAGCAAGATTATAATGAGGATATAATAAGGATATCACCCAAAGTAGGCAACGTCTCCAGGTACCACATCAGAACATAGCCGGAACGTAGCTGGAGCGTTATTCGAACTGCAAGGCATCTCACAGCTGAAGGCTTAAAAGCGCACTACAAAAGCATGATATTTACCTCGCTACAAGGGAGAGCTAATTGCCAAAATCCTCTCATTAAATTATACTTACTGCTGCATGAGGCCAAACTGGTAAATGCAATCTTTGATCCGTGGCAGTGGGTAGGTATCGTTCTTTATGACAGCATTGACTTGCCCATAGCCCCTACAAAACCAATGGCTCCCGTCTGGCTTCGGCACAAGTATGACCGGACTACTCCACTGGCTGAAGGCCCTTGTGATCAGCTGGTTTGAAAAAATTAAGTCAAGCTCGACCTGCAGTATACTCCTGCGTTGTGGTGAGACACGGTAGGGGGATAGTTTAATGGGAGTTTCATCCCCTACGTCGATGTCGTGCACGGCCAAAGAAGTGAGCCCTGGAGTATCACGGAACACATTGGGAGACGGAGATAAAACAGAGATTAGTTGGTTCGCTTGATCAGAGGGAAGATGACATAGTTTAAATGGTAGTTCCCTCAAAGCCACTGAATTATACTGAAAGTTGGATAGGCTACATGACAAGTCAAAGTCTGCATGGATACCTTCAGGCTCTGGAACAGTCTGTTGCGGATCAGTAAGAGAACTGAAGACTTTGTCCGCACCAGGCTGCTCACAGGTCCTGACATTCACTGCCACAGTAGGAGAATCTGGAGGAGAGGAATCAGGGGACCTATGGTAGGGCTTCAACATATTTATATGGAATACTTGCGTGGGCTTTCTCCTGTCTGGGGTAGTTACTAGATAATCGGTAATGCTCACCCTCCGAATTATCTTATATGGGCCCCTGAACTTGGCAGATAAAGGTTGGCCAAAAACTAGCTCATTAGGGGAAAAACCCAGGGATTCAGTTGGAACCTCACGAGTAGAAAATAAAAGAAAAGGTACCCCCTTATCCCACTCAACTCCGGTCTCTGTACAATACTTACGTAACATTCCCTTTAATGTCTGATGATATCGTTCGAGAACCCCTTGACTCTCTGGGTGGTAGGTGCTAGACTTTACATGCTCGATACCCAACTCCTTCAGGGACTGCTGGAAAATGTTAGAGGTAAAATTAGTTCCTTGATCACTTTGCACCTCATGGGGGAAACCCATTCTGGTGAAGAATTTGAGCAGTTCCTTGATTACAGTTGGAGCAGAGGTAGTCCTTAAGGGTATAGCCTCTGGGTAGCGAGTTGCCATGTCCATGATAGTTAATAAATAAATGTTACCTTGGGAAGTCTTAGGCAATGGGCCTACAATGTCCACTACCACCCGAGTAAAAGGATTCTCGAAAACGGGCAAGGGCACCAGAGGATGTACAGGCACCTTCTGATTGGGTTTTCCTGTCATCTGGCAAGTGTGACACACTCTACAACACTCCACTACATCTGCACGCATTCCTGGCCAGTAAAAGTGGGATCTGATTCTGTCTAGAGTTTTTCTCACACCTAGGTGTCCTGCCAATGGTATACAATGTGCCATTTCAATTATATCTCTACGACAAGGTTTGGAGACTACTACTTGATGGACGTCCCAAGCCCCGTCATCGATTGGTCTGTGTGGCGGTCTCCATCTTCGCCACAATACTCCTCCTTTGAGGTAGAAACATTCACCACCCTCCTGCTCACATTCCTCTTCACTCACGGACCTGGCAGCTAACTCCTTGCATTCACAATCATCTCTCTGTAGCTCTACCAGGCCACTAGGACAATTTGGAGGGGTTTCATGGTCATCATTAGGGTCAAGATGAGCCATAAAGGTGTCAGATAAATCCACCTCAGTCACATCATCAGGCACAGTTGGAGCATCATTCACACTCTCATCATCCCTTTCATCAACTCTTACATTCGGTACATTTCTGTCTGAGGGAACTGCTACTTGAGACATTGAACGTTTGTCAGCACACACAGGGAAAACAGTTGGCAACTCCTTGTCGAGCTCACCGGTTAGTGGCTCGTTAACAGGGGAAAGTGACAAAATGGGGTCTGGTCGGACCTTCTCACCTGCTACATCATTCCCCAAAAGGAGTGTTACCCCAGGCACAGGGATATCTTGGGACCTACACAAAGCTATGGTGGCCTCACCCTGTAGTAACTCACATTCAATTTCGCCTTTTACCAAGTATGCATAAAACTGGCCTCCAGCACCTCTCATTACAACTGGTTCGCCAGGTGGGCACTCAGTGTAAGGATTCACCATGAGGGTGCTAGTAGAACCTGTGTCTCTCAGAATTTTTACCTCATGCATGCAACCATTTAATCTCACGTTGCCAGATGAAATAAAGGGACGGTAACTGTCCTGCACTGATGGTGAAATTATTATTGGCTTAACCCTAGTGGGTTGCACCACACATGCTACTACACCCCTGTCTAGATGATTTACGTTAGCTGCTAGGTACTCCTTCTGTCGAGAGTCCTGCATTAAAGGAACTTTTGGTGCTAGGTACTCCTTCTGTCGGGAGTCCTGCATTAAAGGAACATTTGGTGCTAGGTACTCCTTCTGTCGGGAGCCCTGCATTAAAGGCACACATGGAATTTGAGATACGGCGGCAACTGTCTGCCCCGATCTCTCGGTTTTTTCCTTGGCCCAGCACTGATAAGCTAGGTGGCCTCTCATGCCACAAAAAGTACATACTTTAGGGGATACGGGAAAGTTCCCTCTTTGAGCATTACTATTAGTTTGGGGCCCACCTCTGTTACCATTGCCCTGAGTCGCATTTTTAGTTGGGGGAACATTTCTATTTTGGCTAGCTGGGGAAGACGTTATAGGCTTGTGACTGGGTCCGTCAGATTTGTGATTGGGATACTTAAAATTAGAACTAGAATTATCGTAGGGCTTCTTTCCACGAAATTTGTTGTTGAGCACGTATGTGTCAGCCATGTCAGCAGCGTCGGCAAGACAATCTACCCTTTTCCCCTTTAAATGATAGGATACAGAAGAATCAATTTTCCATAGGAAATTTTCTAACAGGACCAACTCCTTCAGATCGTTGTAGCTTGTGACTTTCTTACTCTTGACCCAATGATTGAAAGTTTTAGTCATGGTCCTGGCAAATACCTTATGGGTTTCTTCTACTTTCTTCTGGTTTTTACGGAAAGATTGCCTGTAAGCCTCAGGCTGCAATTGATAGGTTTTTAGGATAGCTTCTTTGAGATTGTCATAATCCTGCCTAACTTCGGCTACTTCTGACAAATACGTGGCTCGAGCCTGCCCTGTCAAAACGGTTTGTAACATAAAAGGCCATTGATCTCTTGTCCACTTCATACCTCCAGCAACTTCCTCAAACAAAACAAAGAAATCCTGCACATTATCCTCAGTGAAAGGTGGAATGACACTAGTCATAGTCAATCCCAGAGGGGGAGCAATTAAGGGAGCATTTGTATTGACATTTAGTTGAGCCGTACGATATTGATATTCACATTGTTCGGTCGTTGCACTGGCATTTATTCTGGCTAGTTCTATACTTAGTCCGGCTTGTTCGGTAGTTGCTCTGGCTTGTTCGGCATTTATTCTGGCTAGTTCTATTTTTAGTTTGGCTTGTTCTAGTTCGAATATTTGATCACCGGTCAAACCAATGGCAATTGTATATCAAGTTGGCTAGGTTTACTAGGGATCCCACCAACTGCTCCGTCACCCTCCCCGCCTTCTACAGGGAACAGGTGAGTTTTTATGGTCTGAGCCACCTCTACTTTAGACATGTTTGAGACAGTTAATTGGAGATGTGAGGCAAGCACTTTCAGTTCGGATTTTGACAGACAGTCAATATCAGGGGATGTGGGTTCAGATTCTATGAAAACTCGAGCATCTTCGTTATTAATTAGTTGAGGCATGATTAATATTGGATTGTTAAGTAGTGAAACGTTAATGAAACTGAGTGAAACTGTATGAAACGAATCCTGGCAAGGTCGCCACTCTTCTGTTACGTATCTTGATCCTCAAGTGGTTAACTTGATGAATCTAGATAGCACAGAGATATATATTAAGGTATCAGTCAGCTGAAGGCAAAACAAAAGTAAAATCTAATAAAATAATTTCCTGTTGTTGCTTCCTTTCCTTTTGGATCTTAGGACTTAGTATCCTTTATTGACTGATACTCTTTAATTATGAAAAATACTGAAACTAATTAAAGTCATGTAGTGTTTATAAAGAATTATTATTTAACCGAAGCTTAGTAGGCTATGGTTATGAACCGAATAAGTTATAGCTAAAGAAGGACTATTAATTTTATAAAAAGTCTTGAAAGATAAATATTAAAGTAAGAATATTTCTGTCTCTTACCCTTTTTGAAATGAATAGATAGTTTTCTTCTATGTCCTTTTATTTATATTTAATGTAATTATTCTTGGTTCTTGTCTTACGTTAATAGTATTATATTATTATTATCATCAGGAGTAATATCAAAGTCACATAAAAAGTTAGATATATATTTAATAATTAGTTAAATTTATTTCTTAACCACGTAACATTGAGGTTTGATTATGAGTAAATAAAGTTACAGGATCGTTTCATAGATTCGATTCAGGTCTCACTCAAATAATATGAAAAGCAAAATATAATATTTTGAAGCAAAAGAATTTTCTTCAGCTTAGAAAATCACTAGAAGTAATATTAACACAGCCATGTTAGTCTAAGGCGATATTACTAATAAGAGACAATAGCATCACCGTACTAAGCACCATTAAGCACTGTAAACTTAATTCAAAGAAAATGAAAGAACTCGTAAGTATTAATATAAAACAATAGTATTACTTTCATCATAACCCAATTACTTAAAGAGTTGCTTTAGTCCACAAGTTAGTCAACTAAAATAGTTAAGTACATAATAATAGCGTTAACGTTAATTCCCAATCAAATAGTTAAGTACATAAATAGTAGCGTTAATTCCCAATTAAATAGTTAAACACATAATAGTAGCGTTCACGTTAATTCCCAATTAAATAGTTAAACACATAATAGTAGTGTTCACGTTAATTCGCAATTAAATCGTTAAACACGTAATAGTAGCGTTCACGTTAATTCCCAATCACATATCTCACTAACCAACATAACATAAGTGTTTACACCGAACACACTTAACACACATTTATATAATCTGACTGACAGTCACAATCCCATTATAATACTTCACCCCGTCTTCCTCCAGCTGCAAGTTCACCTTCCCCAACTCCAAATGAGACTGATTTGAATGCCCACAACTCGGGTCTTATATACCAAACAATGATGGTGTAGGAACGAATCAGGAGGCGGCGGGTGGTGCCGGCGCCAATCATAGCTCCTCGAATCACATAACAGGTGCGAGGTCCATTCACAGCTCCTGGCGTCGATCATACGTCATAGCATCGGTCATCGAGGTGTGAAGGCTAGCATGCTGGTATGGGGAGAGATGGTTTGCCCACTCGCTCGTTCGCTAGTCTGCTTCACCGTTTTGGGTAGTGGGCTCCTTCAACTCTAATTCTAACTCTTAAATTAACATACAGGGCTCCGTATGTCAGAACATGCATGTTATTTGTCAGGTGGAAATATGAGAGGATGTCGAAGTACCTATCCCTTGACATGTATTTGCCAAATGCTGGAGTCGTTGCGAGGTCGCCAGTTATCCAGTAGTCGGCCAGAATGTGCTTCTTTATGTGTGTCATCAGCATTGTGAGTGCCAAGAACACATATAATTCTGCCACAGTGAGAGCTCTCCATGCCACCATCTTGGCACTGGTCTTCCTCCCAAGAAAGTTTGAACAGATAGCCTGGTGGTTATTTGTCTCTTTGACAAGGTATTCCATGACTTCATTGTCTTAGAAGCCACAGAAAAGTTCACTGGAGGTGGCATTTGGGCCACAGGGATATGCTGGTGACACCCCGGAACCCTGTTGTACCTCGTCAAAGGCAGGACAATCTGGCTCAAAATCCGCCCCATCTGTCCACACAAACATGTCAGCTGCTCGAGGACGAGGACGTGCAGCTGCAGCAGGCACACGCCCTGGACGCCCTGGCACACGCCCTTGGCCACGCGGACGCCCAGGCGGACGCCCTGCACGCCCACGCCCACGCCCACGCCCAGGCCCAGGCCCAGGGGCAGCGGCGTTGGCAGGCTGACCACGTCCACGACCTCGCCCTTTTACTCTTCTTGTCGGGACTTCCTCTTCCTCAGGCGACGTCAGGTCATCTGGGGCAATGTTGGGGTCGTCAGCATCCTCTTCAGGAGACAACTCTGGTGAAGAATAGACCGGGCGTTGGCGGCATGGGGCTGCGGGAGGTTGAGCAATGGGAGCCTCGGCCTCGGGAGTTGGGCTCCTTTTGCGGCTAGCCGTGGACTTTTCCGCCGGAAATAATGACCTACGATGCGGGGCCTGTGGTGGCACACTGTGGGAGGCCAATGACGCACTTGTAGAGGCCCTTTGGTCATCCTGAGAGACAGATGAAGCCGAGGGCTGTGGGTGGCCCTCCCGGCGTCCCGGGTCAAGGCGTCGGGACAAAGGAATGCGGGTGGTTGCTAGGCCTGGGTCGGCGTCACTATCATGATCTACGCCTTCCCTCACTTGTTCTGCTTCCCTGCGTGCTTTCTTGGCTTCACTTTTCACTAAAGACTGTTTATAGAAGTATTTACCCACTTTCAAGGGCGTACAGGCAGGCAAAGGGGAAGGTCCTGGCGTAGGGCTAGGGCTAGGCCTAGGCCTAGGCCTACCCTGACCTACGAAACTAGGCGAAGGGGTTGGCTCTAGCACACTTGGTATTTCAATAGCACCTTCCTCCACCACTTCCACATCAGGATCATCACTACTATCACCCCCCTCAAATAAATCAACATTGTCATCATCACCAAATCCCACAAAATCGTCAACTTCGCTTCCACTTCTACTCTGAATATAGAGGTTTTTGTCCACAGAGCTTTCACCACTGCTCAAATCCGGGTTGAAAAGTTCACGGTGTATTGCACTCTCACTTAGCAAACGTTTCACTTTCCTTAGTTTCTTTTTCTTCTCGGTTGGCAGAGGCGTAGATGTTGCAAGCGGGTTAGCACTGGGACGCGCGGGAGATTGCACAGTATCGGACGCGTCTGAATTCATTTTTTTGCTGTAGCTCGCAATGGCGGCAACGTAGGAACTGATAAGAGTGGTAGTTGAGGCTTGGTGGCGCTACGATCGCCCACGCCAATTAAAATTTGCCCGCGCTAAATTTAAAAGCGCGCTTTAACCCTTGTCTAGCGGGGTGTTTTGGGCTCATTTGGGCATATTCAGGCCCTCCTGCATGACAAATCAAGCATCTGCATGAACAAAAATTATTTAGCAAAAAACTAGGCACTAAAAGCTTCAAAATGAGACCAGAACGAGCTACGTAGCACTCGTGGTTCTCTTGCAGTGATGCCACGAACATGGGAGTTTAGCATATATCGGTATATATTTCCCAGCTATGCTCACTACTGGCTACACTGCCGGCCTCTCGAGAACACAGGGAACATGAGTTAATGGGCGGCGGTAAGCTCTGGGAGTCGGCTGTCTGGCCCGCTGTGCTCCCGGCCATTTGCACTCGATTTTAACCCTTTAAAAGCCTTAATAATGCTCCTAACTTGCTGCAAATTGGTGCACGACTTAAGTCGAGCGCCGCCAATAAGGGGTTAAAGCACATACCTTAGGTAAGGACGCCCGGGTAGCGGCCCTTCTGCAGAGCTGTCCTTACCTAAGGCAGCCCGGGTAGGAAGGGTTAAGCTGTCTCATTTGGGAACAAGAAACGTGCGGGATAGGAAAACTGTGGTTCCTTTTAGAACTGGCACTAATACCATCGGCTTTAATCATTCTTTGATTACTTCTATGACGTTTGGTGAAAGTATCATTGTATTGTTGTGCAGATCACATATGATAAGCAGCAAATCTATGTTCCTCATTTGGAACTTTATTGGGGCAATTGCAGTGATGGCTAGAGCAAATTTTGCCGCCTCTACTGCCCATTCCACCCACGGACCTTGTCCCACTCCTTCTAAGGTAACATGCGAGACTGAGGGTCTGTAGCAACAGTATCTATCTTTGTAGAACACACTGAGGAGGGACTTTATAGCATTAAGAGCAGCAAGCTTAGAGAAATCTGACCGAGGCTCCCGGGATGTTGTGGCAGAAAACATTGGGGCAGGGTTGTCCACAAAACTGAATATCAGACCTGGAAGGGAAAGGAGGCACGACTATTTCCATTCCCCGCCTTTCAGCATCTTTTGCTCGCAGATATTTTAACTCATTTATCTCGAGGACCCCGGCTTGAGGGACCTGGTAAAGTTCAGGGATACCTGTCTCCGCGTCTTCCGGAATAGGAGGATCACTGATTGGTTGGCAGGATCATAAAGCAAAGACATTGGCTTGTTGGGAAACCCCGGGTCCTCCTCAAGGGCACCCGGAGTGAAGGGGTTAGGAATAGCCCCACCTGTCAAGGGTGGGAATCGCTACTGATTCATCGGTTAGGGAACACTAGGACCAATTGACCCTGAGGGACAAGGCGGTGTGGTGGTCTTTATTCATATAAGGACAGGTTGTAAAGGAACAGTAGGTAGCGTAAAAGGCATTAGCCGAGAGGACAGCCTACCCTGGGGAGTCAGAGACTCTTGTCTCTGGCTAAACTTGGACTTAATTGCTGCTAGAACCTTTGTTTGGAACAGGGTCTCCAACTTCGTTGGGACGTGGGGAAAAGAATGTTTAGGAAACTCACGTAGGCATTATGGATAATGTCTGGGACTTAGGATATGTAACCTTTTACATCACTCCAAATATTGAGCAAAACTTAAGGCACCCCAGCCGCAGTTATGTGGCCAATCAGATTGTGATGTTTCACGAAGGGTGCACAGTTTGTACACTTCTTAGTAGCCCACTAGCTAGCGTACAATCAACACAAGACAGATGGCGTACATACTTCGTACGTCCAAGAAGGGGGAATTTGTTTCATCTTGTGAACCCGAACCACTGCACAATGGTCGTGGCGATTACAAGAGAGAGCTGTTGCTCATCAGGCCAAGAATTAATGTTACATAATACTAGAGCAAAGAACAAAATCATGTACCGGCTCGTCATGCATAAGGCCTATGGAATGCCGAGTAGCCTGGTGGCTATATGAATGCAGTAAAAGAAGTTAGAATGGGGTAGCATATCAGCTGCATCTTATATAAAGATGGATTAGAATGGGATAGTCGATGGTTATCATTAATATGATTAGAGTATCCCCCCCCCCCCTTTCCTCTCATTCGTGGTTCTACATTGAGAACCCAAGGTGAAGACTTTTAACAGCGACTCAACAAGAAATTACGTTGGGCAACACCTGGCGGTGAATAGCCTATTGGCTATATGAATGCCGTAAAAGAAGTTAGAGTAGAGTAGCGTATCTGCTATCTCTTATATAAATTCATTGTCCTCCATTGAGAACCTATGGGAAAGATGTTTATCATTGACCCGGAAAGACACGCTGTTGGGCAGCACCCGGAGATGGAGGTGAAGCCCGAAGACCTTCATAGCAACCCGATCGGGAATACGCAACCGGAGAGAGTGGACCGTAGCTAAGAGTCAAGGTCTATTTCAGTTCAATTCAATTCGAGAGACTGTAATTGCAATTTGCAGTAACTTAAGTTATAACAATGGAATAATAATAATAATAATAATAATCAGTAGATTATCAATGTCACCGGAGGTCCGTTGGGTACCACTGCTTTGCGCAGTGGCGGTATCGTAACCAATGAGGTTTAGTTTTCCGAGTGACGTATCTGCTACTGCTGAAGGCCCAAAACACGGTTAAAGTTTTCACATTTCATCTTTGCCTAGTACTTGCGACACCTCGGTTGGGTTACCTTCTTTGGAAGGTAATCAAGTCGTACCCCACCTGCTCGTGGTGACCTCGCAAACACCCATTTCTATTTATTTTTTCCATTTATTTTTATTTTTTTCAAGATAGGGTGACACAAACGGGGGCGGCGCTACCTGGGTTTATCCCAGGTAGTAGTTTAATTTTACTCTAAATTTTATTAAGTGTTTTGTATATTTTTAATTGTAGGCTACATAATTATAAACAATGGCCGGCCAAGGCAAACGGAGGCAGAGTTTATTGGGAGATGAAGAGAGCTATGAGTTTGAGGGATTTCTGGCAGAGGGTAGTGAAGTGGAGGATCAATTGACTGTAGTGAAGAGACAGATGATGGGTCTGTTAAGATGGAAGGGAGTTATGGAGAATTGGAGGAGAGATATAGGTGTGAAGGTGGAGTCACTGACAGAAATATGTGGAGCCAGTTCAGTAGCAACTGCAGATGGGCCATTAATTGCTAACCTAGATGCAGTGATAAGGAAAGTAGATGAGCTGGAGGCAGAGAACATGGCACTCAAGGAGCAGCTAAAGGAGTATGAGGGCCATTTAAGTGAGAAAGTAAAGGGAGTAATAAGTGAGGAGAAAGATGAGTGGACAAGGGTGGGGAATGCTAAGGTGGATGCATTGGAAGAAATCATGAAGGAGCAGGTGGAAGAGAGAGAAAAAGAGAAAAGAGAGTTTGAGAAGAATGTAGTGCAGGTTTTGAAGAGCAAGGAAAAGGTAGTGAGGGAAACAGCGGAGACCAAAAAGGAGCCGACCAAACGCACCACTGAGGTGGTAGATGGTGGAAAGAAAAAAACTGTCTGGGACCATCAGGTCCTGGTAGTGAAGCCAAAAGACCGATCCTCCGAGCCAGTAAGCCCACCAGATACAAAGGCAATCGAGACTGCTTTGGCTTCGGTTCCGGTTAACAAGTTAACTAGAACTGAGTCAGGTGTACTGGTGGTACGACTTCCATCCAAGAAAGCCAAAGAAGATGCAGGAAGGGCCATCAATCAGTATTTGGGGGTGGACAGTGCCTTCAGTGTCTCCGAACCAAAGAAGATGATGCCAAAAATGACTCTGGTAGGCATTGCTAATGATGCTGAGGATAATGAGATCATTCCCAGCATCCTCAACAAGAACCCAAGAATAAAGTCCCTGGTCGACGATGGCTTAGCTATGAATTTGCTATTCACTAAGCAAAAGAGTGATGCACACACTAAGATTGCGGTAGTAAAAATGTCACCTGAAATACGCTCTTCCATTGTGGATGATGGCAATTCTGTGTATGTTGGACTTGTGAGATGTCGTGCATACGATCGCTTCTGGGTAACACAATGTTACCATTGCCAGGGCTTTGGTCATACCAGTGACAGGTGTTATCGGAAAAATTAGGATCCAAAATGCAACTTCTGTGCTGGTACTCATAACTCAAAAGACTGCACCAACAAGACTTCCCCCAAATGTATAAATTGTATGAGCTCCACATCAGTTACGGAGCCGCCAAATCATTTCGCCTCAAGTAGAAATTGTCCTTTAATGACAGCTCAGAGAAATAAAGTTATTGAGAACACCGATTTTGTAGGTTCAAAAAACTGAAAAATGCACATGGGAGCCGGTTGAAACTGGGTCTGTTGAATGTTCGTTCCTTGCGTAACAAAATGGATCATATTTGCGAGATCTTGGATGAACGTAACCTTGATGTATTATGTCTCACTGAGACCTGGTTGTTCGAGTCAGATCTGAATATTATCCAGGCGGCATTGCCTAAAACCCATTCCATAATAAATGTTCCTAGGCCTAGGGGAGATCATCCGGGTGGTGGAGTGGCAGTTGTCTACTCCACATCTCTGGTGAATATCTTGCAAATAAGCCATAACCCAGCCCCTCTTTATTATGAACTGTTGGAAGTGGAAATAAAACTCCATCAACAAATTCTAAGAATGGCAGTTGTCTATAGGCCTGGCCATCGTGGCACAGATAGGGGTTTTATGGAAGAGTTTGGGCAGTTTCTCGAGGAATTTTCTGCTAAAACTGGAAGACTTTTGATGTGTGGAGATTTTAATTACTGGGTTGACAGCCCTCATCTGAAGCCATTCTCTCCTGAGTTCCTTGAGTTGACTGATCAGAACAATTTTGTAAACCATGTGTCCCACCCAACTCATATCTTAGGACACACTCTTGACTTGGTTTTCTCTCCTGTGGGTTGTGGTGGTGTTCTGGATGTTGATGTTGAGAATGCTGACCCTAATACCTCTGATCATGCTTTGATTACTTTCAGCTTTGATTTCCCTAAGCCACTCACACATGAAAAAGTAATCAGATTTAGAAATTATAAAAATGCAGACCTAAATTTGGCTAGCAGTGAAGTAAAACAGTACTTGGGAAGTATTGATACATCCAACCTTACTTCAGATGAGCTGGTGGAGGTACATGGAAATGCACTTAAATTAGTGTTCGATCATCACTGTCCAGAAGTAGAGAAGAAAATCATAGTACGAGATGATTCGCCCTGGTATAGCACTCGAGTTAAATTTCTTAGAAGAGCGCGTAGAAGAGCTGAACGTGAATGGCGGAAAAATAAAACAGACTCTACATGGTTGCAATACCTGTCAGCCAGAAGAGCTGTGGTCTACAAAATCAAAGATGAAAAGAAAGTGTATTATCAGGGAAAAGTTGACTCGTGTGGTAATGACCAGAGGAGGTTGGCTTCAATTGTAAACAGTTTACTTGGAAAAACAAGAGTCAGCTTAAGACCTTCTGTACCTGATGTCGAGTTGGCTGCCAACTTTGTGGCATTTTTGCTGGCAAGATAACTCGCATAAGACAGGAATTGGATGATGCTTCTGTTGGTGAAGAACTTTCAGTTGTACTCCAACCCCGACACATTCCTAATAATGTCCTCTCATCCTTTCACTCAGTAGAGGTGGACATGATCTCGTCCTACATAAGAAACCTCAATAAAACATTTTGCCCGTTGGATCCCATAAATGTTTCCAAGCTACCAAGAGTCTATGATCACACAGTTGAGTTTATTTCCAAAATAATTAATAAGTGCTTCTCTGAAGGTAGCTTCCCACATTCTGAAAAGCATGCACTACTCCGACCTACTCTAAAGAAACCTGGACTTGATGTTGAGAACATGTTGAACTATCGTCCTGTCTCCAACCTGTCCTTCATATCAAAGATATTAGAGCGTGCAATACTTGACCAATTACAACCACTACTTCAGCAGAATGAAACTATCCCAATTTTTCAGTCTGCTTACCGACAGCATCATTCAACTGAAACAGCATTGATTAGAGTACATAATGATCTAGTTGAGAACATTTGCAATGGTGTGGCCTCACTATTGGTCTTGCTTGATCTCTCTGCGGCTTTTGACACAGTGGATCACGAGTTGTTATTGAGTGATCTTTATGATTGTGGTGTGCGTGACTCCGCTCTCTTGCTTCTTGGGTCGTACTTGTCAGGTAGATCCCAGAGTGTGATGGTAAATCAAGTGGTCTCGGACTCGACACCCCTGCAGTATGGTGTTCCGCAGGGATCAGTTTTGGGTCCTATCCTATTTATAATTTATATTAGCAGTTTGTCTCTTCTGCTTCGTGCACATAATGTCACCTTTCACTTTTATGCAGATGACACCCAGATTTATGTGAGAATCACAAATATAGTTGATATACGGAGTTGTTGTTGTTGTTGTTGTTCCCTAAGCTGCCTGGCCGAACAGCCCCGAGTCCCTGAGAAAGGCCATGGCCACGATCGGGCTTTCCCACAGAGCTCTCATTGAGTGTAGATTGTGTTGTTGGCGTAAGTGGTTGTGTGAAATGCAGTCTTCTATGATGTGTTTAATGGTATGGGGTGCTGTGTTACATCCCGGGCAGGTGTCGACAACGGAGTCATCCAGTCTCTTCTGATAGCTCAGGAGAGCTGGATGGTGTCCGCATCTCAGCCTGGCCAGGTGGACTCTGTCCTCGCGAGGAAGGGAGGATTCGGAAGGATGGATTTCGGGAGGTCGTGCATGCAGCTGCGTGTTGTCTGTGAGTGAGTGGATGGATCGGTGAGAGATATGAGTATGGATGTGCTTCTGGAAGTTGGTTCGGGGTGGGCAGGGAGGGAGAGAGGACACTAATTGTGTGTGATACCGTGTGCTGGGTGTTGTTTTGATATTTCTTGGTGTCTGTGGGTGTGTTGCCATGTAGTTTAGTGGGTGGTCTTGGTTCGTGGAGGCTGCTGCCAGGAATTGAGTGCCTCTCATGTCCAGATGGTCTTTGACTTTGAGGATTTTGGTTTCTTGATGTAGGTGATCTGTGGGTGCAGTAGCTGTGCAGCCTGTAATGATCTTCAGGGCTTTGTTTTGAATAGTCTGTAAGGTCTTATGATGTGTTTCAGCTAGGTTAGAAGCCCAGGCTGGGCTTGCGTATTCCATCACTGATCTTATGTATTGTTTATATACTGTGGTGGTAGTTTCTTTGTTGTGTCCAAATTTTGTGTGAGCAAGTGACCTGAGGGCGTTAAGTCTGGGTGTCAGTTTCTTTTTAATGTTTGTGGTGTGCTGTTTGAATGTCATATGAGTATCATATGTTACTCCTAGGATTTTGGGTGTGTGTGTATGTGTTAGGGGTGTGTTGTTTATGGTGAGTTGAGGGATGTATTCGTGTTCTCCTGTCCAGCTTGTGAGCAGGGTTGCGGTGGATTTGGCTGGGGCTAGATTAAGTCTGTTTGTAGTGCACCAGCCATGTAGTGTGTTGAGATAGGGTTGAAGGAGATCTGTTGCTCTTTTTGGGTCATGGTGTGTGCATGTGAGTGTTATGTCATCTGCATAGGAGGCTAAGTTTATTTGGGGCGTATTGGGTGTAGTTATATCGTGCATGTACAGATTGAAGAGTGCGGGCGATAGGACGGATCCTTGTGGGACTCCGTTTGGAAAGTTTCTGATTTTAGATGACTGACCGGCAAAAGATACGTGTGCACATCTGTCTGCTAGGAAGTTGGCCAGCCACCGTTTTGTGTTGTTGTGCATGTTTGTGTTGTAGATTTTGTTTGTTAGGTTGTGGCGGGGGATGGCATCGAAGGCTTTACTAATGTCGAGTGTGGCTAATAGTGATCTGTGTGGTGGTCTAGCTGAATTGATGCCGTCGAAAGCTCTTTGTGTAAGGTCTGTGAGAAGAGTGTTTGTGGAGTGCAGTGGCCTAAAGCCATGTTGTGTTGGAGCTAGGGGTAGGTCAGGTGTAATTAGTTGTAATACTAGGCGTTCCATGACTTTGGAGGGGGAGCAAAGGAGTGTGATGGGGCGGTGCGAGGAGGGTAGCGTGGGGTCTTTGTTGGGTTTGGGGAATGTGATGATGATACCATGCTTCCAAATGTCTGGTATTGTGTTGTGTGAATAGCTGTAGTTTGATATGTTAGTGAGTGCTTGTATGCCTTGTGGTCCCAGGTGTCTGAGGTGTATGTTGCTTATGTTGTCTAGGCCACAGGCGGGTGAGTGCTTGAGATTGTTGATGATATGCTTTGTCTGGTGATTGGTGAAGGGTGTATAGTCAGGGTCTGTGGGGAATTGTCTCTTACGTCGGATGACACGTCGGTCGTCTTTGTGAGGTTTTAGGTGGCTGACATGTGAGAAGTGATTGATGAGAGTGTTTGCTTGTTGTTTACATGAAGGAGTAGAGTCTGTTGTTGTGATTGCAGCATGTGATTGTGTTGTGTTGCTGTTGGAAAGTGTGATGCTGTTTAGTGTTTTGTATAGTTTTTTGGGGTTTGTTTTGTGATCAAGCGTTTGTAGGAAGTTATTCCAATTTAGTTTTTGTTGTTCTTGTATTTTGTTGTTAGTTTGGGTGTTGAGTGCTTGAATTTGTTGTGTGATGTCTTGTGTGTGGGGTGCTGGGGAGTGTTTCAGTATGTCGCGTTGTTTGATGAGGTTTTGAATTTCTGGTGTGAAGTTGGGGTTGTGTCTTTTTCTGTTACCTCTTGGAATGTGTTTCTTGTCAGCGTTTTGGATAGTTTTATTGAGTATGTGTACAGCATTGTTGATGTTAGTGATGGGTGTACTGTTTAGAGTTGTGAAGTGTTGTTCTGTCTCATTTGTGAATGCTTCCCAGTTAGCTCTTTTATAATTGGTGTATGTGTGTTTGTGGCTAGCTGGGGTGAGTCTGGTTTTGGTGGTGATAATGATCGGGAGGTGGTCAGAGCCTAAGGTTCTGACCACCCTCCAGGATGTTGTGGGGGTGAGTTCTGGGGAGCAAAAGGTGATGTCTGGAGATGATGGGTTATAGAGGGCTTGGTGAGGAATATGGGTATGTTGATGGATGTCGTTAAGGATGATGAGGTTATCGGTTTGGTTTTGTAGTACCAGCCCTCTGTCTGTGTCGGGGTTGTCGACAAACCAGGCCGACGTCTTGGCGTTGAAGTCACCACCCAGGATGATGTGTGGGGTGTGTGGGGTGTTTGTGATGTGTTGTAAGTGTGGTCTGTATTCATTTGGTACTGTAGGGGATGTTTGGGGAGGGATGTATGTGTTTATGATGGTTATGTTGGATTTGTTACCAGTGCGTATTTTAATTGACTGTATTTCTGTTGTGTTATCATTTGGGGGGAGGAGTGATTTGGTTTGTACACTGGTTACTATGTATGATATTTCTTTGTGTACCAGGGTGATGAGTCCACCGCCCCCGCCGACAGCCCGGTCTTGTCTGATGGTGGTGAAATTATGAAATGTGGGGATGATGTTTGGGGAGGGATGTATGTGTTTATGATGGTTATGTTGGAGTTGTTACCAGTGCGTATTTTAATTGACTGTATTTCTGTTGTGTTATCATTTGGGGGGAGGAGTGATTTGGTTTGTACACTGGTTACTATGTATGATATTTCTTTGTGTACCAGGGTGATGAGTCCACCGCCCCCGCCGACAGCCCGGTCTTGTCTGATGGTGGGGAAATTATGAAATGTGGATATACGGAGTAAGATGGAATTGTTGATGTCTGATATCAAGAAGTGGATGAGAGCGAGAAAACTTAAACTAAATGATGGTAAAACTGATATTCTCATCATCCGAGGAAATAGAAGAGCTGATGATATGGTAGGTGCCCTCTCCATCAATGTGGGTGGATCTCAGCTGCGACCGGCCAACTCTGTTCGAAATCTGGGTGTATATGTGAACTCCCGATTAGATTTCAAAGAGCATGTAAACCAGATAGTTAAAAGTTGTTACTTGCACATCAGAAATCTCTATTTGGTGAAGCCGTTTATAACCAGACGTTGCCTCCTGACGTTGGTTCACTCATTGGTCTTCTCTCGTGTTGATTATTGCAATGCCCTGTTGGTGGGTCTTCCAAATTATATTTTGAAGAAAGTTCAGTCTGTTCTTAACAGGGCCGCAAGACTAATTTTTGGTGTTCCACCTAGAACTCCTACTACATCTCTTCACATAGAACTGCACTGGCTGCCAGTAAGAGCAAGAATAGAATTTAAGTTGTGTTTGGTGACTTTTAAGGTTCTCAAATTTGGTGAGCCTAGGTACCTTGCGGAGCTGCTCAGGCGCCCACCGGCACACCATGGTGTAGTTGTGCGTCATGACAATGACCCTTTTCGTCTTGATGAACCAAGGGCTTTCCAGCAGTCTTCTTTCTTTGAGAGGTCATTCTCCTACATGGCTCCGAGGTTGTATAACAGGTTGCCGCTGTCCATGAGACAACTGAGTTCTGTTGAATGCTTCAAGAGACAACTTAAGACTTTTCTCTTTGAGAGAAGCTATGATCTTGAGAGAGGTGTCATGACAGATGGCTATAGAGTTTAGGCTATTTTGCCACTGCTAGTGATTGTTAAATGTGTGTTGTATATGAGCCTTCTTTTGATGCATTGATTTTTGTTCTTTTTTCTTTCTCTTTTCGAGCGCTAGTGAATTCTTCGGAAAAATTGGCGCTTATGAGAAATAAGTAACATGCTTATTATTATTATTATTACCCGGTACCCAGACACCATTGGTTAGTCCGTGTATATCAATTCAATATTGGGCTTATAATAGTGATAGTATCCGGAGGAAGCTTTGCTCCTCATCTGTCCCTAATAGCCCACTGGGGCACAGGAGTCCCGCCGACTCCAGGGCTCGAAGTTTCCGAACTATTTCCATGTCAGAAGTGATAACATAAGTAAGCAGGAACCTTTTAGCACCTGGCTTATATATTGAAAAATTAAGTGAAGCCATCGAAAAACTTCATAATATAATTTCAATATTTGGCTTATGATAGGGATAGTACCCGAAGGAAACTTTTCCTTTATAGTTCAATAATAGCACACACTATTGGCACCCAGCATATACAGTCGACCCTCGATTTAACGGGACTAATAGGGGGGAGACGGTGTCCGTAGCTGGAAAAAGTCCGTAACTGGAAAATTGCCTTTGGATTTCGCATTTTTTTTTTTTTTGTGATTGAGGGACACGTTGTGCTGTACTGTCCCTGAAAACATAATAAAGGTCGTATTTGTCATTGATATGATAAATTTCACATGAAAAAAAAAAAAAAAAAAAAAAAAAAAAAAAAAAAAAAAAAGGAAGGATATCCCTGCCCTCCCCGACCCGGCCTCAACCCCGACCCCGTTACTGTACTTACACTAGTTGTACTTACACTAGTTGTATTTGCGGGAGTGAGCATGCTCGTTAATTCCCGCCTCCTAAGATATGTTTGTCATACCGTGCTTTGAAACTATGCACTGATGGTGCAGACACTACTTCGGCTGGCAATTTGTTCCACCCACTAATCGAGTTGGTAGGAAATCTTTTACTTTTCAGATCAGATTTACTATTTAGCACTTTTAGTTTGTAGCTGTGACCTCTTGTCCTCTCACCTCCATCCCTCTCTATGAAGTATTCTTGGTCGATTTTGTCAATACCTCTAACACATTTATATATCTGAATTTGCTGTCTTCGTTTCCTTCTCTGTTCCAGTGTAGGTAGATTCAATCTCTCGAGCCTCTCTTGGTACTCCAAATTTTCCAAACCTGGGATCATCCTCGTAGCTGCTCTCTGTACCCTCTCAATTTTGTGGATATGTTTCTTCAAGTGAGGGGACCACACTACAGATGCATATTCCATCCTGGGTCTTATTATTGCCATTATTATTTGTTTCATGGTGTTTTCATTAAGATAATTGAAAGACATCCTAATATTTGCCAATAATGCTAGTGATTCTCTCACTATCTTATTTACGTGGCTTTCTGGAGACATGTTATCCCTAAATTCTATCCCCAAGTCTTTTTCTGCTTTGGGAATCACTTCGTTTCCTAGTTTATAATCTTTTCTAGGTCTGTACTTGCTTTTACCCATTTCTAGAGTCTTACATTTCCCTGCATTGAACTCCATATTCCATTTGATGCTCCATTCATGGATCTTTTGCAAATCTGCTTGGAGCTCAAGGCAATCCTCCTGGGTTCTGATCGTTTTAAGCAGCTTAGCATCGTCCGCAAACATACTCATGTAGCTTGTTAGTCCTTCAGGTAAGTCATTTACAAATATTAGAAACATGATTGTGGCTAGAACAGATCCTTGTGGTACCCCACTCGTAATTTGAGTCCAGTTTGACGATTTCCCCCTTACTGTTGTTCTCATCTGTCTTCCGCTAAGGTAGCTCTCCATCCATTTCAGCAGTTTGTCTCCTACTTTTCCCTCATGTTTTAATTTCCACAGCAATCTCTTGTGTGGAACTTTGTCAAATGCCTTTTTAAAGTCTAGGTAGGCACAGTCTACCCATCCTTCCCTCTTGTCCACTGTGTCTATTACTCTAGAGTAAAAACTCAACAAGTTGCTTACACATGATCTGCCACCTCTGAATCCAAATTGTCGGTCAGTAAATAATCTTTTGGATTCCAGGTAGTTCACCCATTTGTCCCTTATTAATCCTTCCAGAATCTTCATGAGGATGCTCAATAGTGATACAGGTCTATAGTTCAGTGGTTTATCTCTGCTTCCTCCCTTAAATATAGGAATAATGTTTGCTCTTTTCCATTCTGTAGGTACTATCCCTGTGTCCAATGATTTGGTCATTATGTCATATAACGGTATACTCAGTTCCATAGCATTTTCTTTAATAATCCAGCCTGATACTCCGTCCGGTCCAGCGGCTTTGTTTGGATCCACCTTACTCATTTTGTCTATGAGCTCTGGTCTGTTAAATGTTACTTCCGGCATTTCCTCTGTACCTATCTCATTGGTTTCTGGTGCAATGAATTCTCCTTCTTTTGTAAATACTGATGCAAAATTTCTATTTAGTTCTTCCGCAATCTCTGTATCCTCTTCTATGATTCTGTTTCCACTTTTAATCTTAACGATCGTGGCTTTTATCTTCCTTTTGCCGTTTACAAACTTGAAAAACATTTTTGGATTCTTTTCATAGTTCTCCACTATCCCTTTCTCATGGTTTGCCTCTGACCTCCTCCTCATTTCTGTGTATTTGTTTCTCTCCTCTTTATACTTTTGCCTGTTATCTTCCGAATCCCAGTTTCTCATCTTTTTCCAGGCTTTGTTTTTTGCTTCCTGTGCTTGCCTACATTCGCGGTTAAACCATACTTTGCGATTACTTTTTTTCCTTTTATTAATGTACTTAGGGACAAAAGTTTTTTTACCAGTATCATAGATCTCCATGAATGCCTTAAGTTTTTTGTCTACCTCACTTTCAGATAACACCTGATCCCAATTTTGTGACTTGAAAAACTCCCGTAGTCCTACGAAATCGGTTCTGGAATACATCCAGTGATTTTCCTTGTGCTTTTCCCTTCCCTTGGGTAGATTATACTTCAATAGTAAGCCTATGTCTAGAACTGCATGGTCGCTTTTTCCTAGTGGGCATAGGTACTGAATACTTTGAACCTCCTCCTCCCTTCTTGTGAATAGAAGGTCCAATCTAGCTGGTTGATCACTTCCCCTTACTCTTGTTGACTCTTTTACATGTTGGTATATAGAATTTTCCATGGCCATACTTAAAAATTCATAGCTCCAACTTTCCTCCCCTGCTCCGGCTTCAAGATCTTCCCAATTCACTTCCTTGCAGTTAAAGTCCCCACACATGACTATTTCATTCTTTGAAGCCAAGATATTTCCTAGCACACTTAATTGTTTCCTTACGCATTAGGCTATGCTCCTCCTTACCCCATGTCTTCGTCTTGGGAGGTACATACGCTACTATCACCACTATTTTTTCGTTTCCACCAATCTCTATTGCTAAAACTTCTGCTGTTGAAGTTACCAGATTTATCTCAGACACAATCAAATCTTTCCTAGTAAGGATGCACACTCCACCTCCATGTCGAAATTTTCTGTCCCTCCTCCAAATCCTGTATTCAGACCATCCTAGCAAATTTATATCGAGGTCTTCTCTTAGTTTTGTCTCAGTGAGACATACTATTTCTGGTTTCTTAGTATTGAGTAAGTCTGTTAGTTCTAGTTTCTTAGAGATTAGCCCATCGACATTGCTATATAGAATCCTTATACTTTCTAGTCCCCCATTACCTGCTCCAAGCCCCTTAACTGCAGCGGTCTGTTCCCTACCCTCTTTTACTTTTAGTTTCTTTTTACCGAAAGTTTCATAATCTTCCCCTTTCTTACTCCGTAAAAAAACTTATTCTTTTCTTGTTCTGTCCTCTTGCTATTTTCCTCCTTGGCGGTTTTCCTTAGTTCAGCCTCCTTCTTTCTCTCTTCTTCTGGTAAGTCTCGCCTGATGTAGATTTTGTCCTTACCCTCTAACCCTTTTAGCCTAGTCGCTACTGCCATGATTTCATCACATGTCCTTCTTGACTTAAATTGTGATAATGTTGATAAGCCTTGTGCTACACCCTATTGATAATGCAAAACTATTGAACACACTTAAAAGTGTATGTTATTTGGTCTCTATATAAACTGTGAATCATTTCCGATATGATAGAATTAAAAAAAAAAATCCACCAACTCATAATCAGCAAAAACGACACAAATGTCAATTAAAAACATGTTACAATATTTCCCCATCATTTTGTGTATACCGTGGGGAAAAAAAAAAAATCTATCAAACGTAATAAATCTCCCGTCTTGTCTCGGAAGCTCGGCGCCTAGACGGAGGGGAGGGTTGAATTATTTTTTTGACTATCTTATGTATTGTTTATCTATGTGTTGGAAGGATATTATATTTTTCAATTCCATCGCATTAGAAATCATTCAAAGATTACAAAAAGTCCAAATAAGACATAGTTATGTTAATGTATAAGGGATTTAGGTAGATGCATTAGAGAGATAGATAGATAGAAAGAGAGAGTTGCAGAGGGGGAGTGAGCGATAAACACTAAACACGAACTATTATGAGACGGACTTAATTGGTTATGAAAAGACAAAGGAGACTTTTTTTTATAGACTCTTTTTCATGTTATTATTTGTGTGCTAGAAGGATAATATTGTTTTCAATTCCATCGCATTAGACATGATTTATAGATTACAAAAAGTCCAAATAAGACATAGTTATGTTAATGTATAAGGGATTTAGGTAGATGCATTAGAGAGATAAATAGATAGAAAGAGAGAGGCTAGGGGCGAGCGAGCGATAAAATACTAACATATATGAAACGGACTTACAGTATGTTTCTGAAAGACAAAGGAGACATTTATATTTACTCTCGTTTTCATTTTATTATTTGTCTGTTAGAAGGGTAATATTGTTTTCAATTCCATCATATTAGAAATGATTCATAGATTAAAAAAAGACCAAATAAGACATAGTTATGTTAATGTATAAGGGATTTAGGTAGATGCATTAGAGAGATAGATAGATAGAAAGAGAGCTGTACAGGGGTTTGCCGGGAAAATGGTGCTCCGCGCCGCGCTGCCAGCCAATTACCGGACGTTTTTTCGAGCAACAGACTTTGTCCGTTGCTGGGTCCATTGTCCGGCTACGGACAGAGTCCGTTAAATCCGAAGTCCGTTGTATCGGGGTCCGTTAAATCGAGGGTCAACTGTACATTGAAAAATAAAGTAAATCCAACAAAATTCTTCCTACTATAACGTTAATGTTTGGCTTATAATAGGGATAGGATCCGAAGCAAACATTGTTCCTTATAGTTCAACAATAGCGGAACCATTGGATAATGCATTGAATAATGAAGTAAATCCATGGAAAAACTTCGAATTATAAAGTCAATATTTGGCTTATAATAGGGATAGTACCCAGAGGAAGCATTGGTCCTTATCCTTCAACAACAGTGGAACCCTTGGCACCCCACTTATAAATTGAAAAATTAAGGAAATCCCTCTAACCACTTTCTAATATACATTCAATATTTGGTTTTCAATAGGGATCGTACCCGGAGGAAATGATGTTCCTTATAGTCCAATAATAGCGGAACCATTGGTCCCCAGCTTATTCATTGAAAAATGAAGAAAATCCCTCGAAAAACTCCTAATATACTGTCAATATTTGGTGGTTTATAATAGGGATAGTACCCGGAGGAAACGGTGTTTCTTATAGTTCGATAATAGCGGAACCATTGGCCCCCAGCTTATCTATTGACAAATGAAGTAAATCCACCGAAAAACTTCATATAATACTTATATCTAGGAAGATACCATTCTATCTCTTGTGCTGTAACTTTCAGTAGAGTGAGGCTCTGAGCTATAGCCTATTGGCCACTTCCGCGCTCATTCATTGAAAAATGAAGTAAATCCCTCGAAAAACTCCTAATATACTGTCAATATTTGGTTTATAATAGGGATAGTACCCGGAGGAAACGGTGTTTCTTATATTGTAGTTCGATAATAGCGGAACCATTGGCCCCCAGCTTATCTATTGACAAATGAAGTAAATCCACCGAAAAACTTCATATAATACTTATATCTAGGAAGATACCAATCTATCTCTTGTGCTGTAACTTTCAGTAGAGTGAGGCTCTGAGCTATAGCCTATTGGCCACTTCCGCGCTCGATGTGACGAGCGTGAGAAAACTTCATAATATCGATCAATATTTGGCTTAAAAATAGGAATAGTATCGAAGGAACATTGTTCCTTATAGGTCAACAATATCGGAACCATTGGCCCCCCGCTTATATGTTGAAAATGAAGTAAATCCCTCGAAAAACTTCATAATATAATATTTATATATCTATATTATATCTATATAGGTCCGCCGGAGCCCAGCTCTGGAAAAAAAGAAAATTTCCAGGAATTAATGCTCATAAGGTTAACCCAACATGTTCGCACACAAGTGTTAATAACCCACCGGGTAACGAGATGTAATGACACAACGATCACAGCTCGCTACGCGGCGGGGCTCAGAATATCTAAACATATCTTTTTAAGAAAGTGAAGAATACCCTCTGACATAATATAACGGTCCAGCATGGCGTTTATAGTCTTTCTGGTGGTGACTGTCTCAAGATTCAATTTTGGAACAAAAAACAACCCCCCACAAAGACGCCGGCCCTTGAATTATTTTAGTAGAATAACACAGGGCAGGCTGATACGAGATCTGATTTCTAACGAATTGTCACAAAAAGATCGCCGTAAGTTTGAAGGCGGCGATACCTAAACGTATCACTAAATTAAGTGGTTAAATCGAAATTGAATTGTAAATTCCTTATTTCCTCCACCCAGGAGCACCCGCCGGGTGTAAAAAACGATGTTAACCCTAATTGAACCTTCAATCGCTGTAAGTGTAAAGGCGGCGATACATATAGTATCACTTAAAAATGGATCGGTTAACTAACTGAATGACTTAGTTGTTCATCCCACCCTACCAAGGTACACCCGCCGGGTGAGATGTCAAAACGTTAACCCCATAAGTTCCTGTCCCCACTTTTTTGTAAAAGATCGCCGGGGAGGAAAGCCCTTAACAACAGCTAGGTTTTTCCTGTGGTTTGTAAAACCGGGTAGAAAAACTTCATAACATATGTTCGCATGAACAATGTTAGATGGGTACAGCCACTCCGCCGGGAATCAAAGGGAGCCTGAAAACAGGCACCAACACAGAGACGCAGTCCTGGAGAGCCACAGACACCTCATCGCCGGGGACACAAGCCTGTGTTGAAACCACGTGTGGCCCAACACGGCTCTCGGCCGGGTTTTTTTCATGGTGAAACCGAGAAAAATCCGCCGGAAGGAAACCCACCCCGTTCAGAAACCATCTGAACGTACAACGGACACGAAGGAAAGCCACGCACGACTAGCCTAAGTCCACACAATAATCCGTGGAATTAGCCAATACACAACTAAACCAGGAAACAAACATAGTCCGAGGAATTAGCCAATACACAACTAAAACCCGGATACACATGACACAGTAGGGCATATTTATAAAAATAAACAATAACACTTGTACATGTGGCAAAGCTACGAGCGGCTGGCTAGGCCTAAGTAGACGGCATAAGAAATGTTGAAATATACACAAAAACACTGGAAATATAACAACAGGAACCACCGCCAACACACCACTGTAGCAAATACTTCCGGCAAAGGGAAGACTGACTCGGGACCCAGAAAAAACTTCACTAAGTGAAGAAAAATACGCTGGGAACGTCAGTAAGCAATGCTTACCTCATCAGAAAGATAAAAGGCAGCAATAATTAACGCGTAATGAAAGCCGCCTGCATCACAAGCTAACTCAACTGTGAAACGATCACAAGTCCACAACAGGACCACGAGGGTACATCCGAAATAGATGCCCCAAACACACGACCCAAAATACACTGCACTGCGGGCAACCAGCCCAGGACACTCCTGCTACGCATATCCTAACCTTACTCGATACATCCCGGAGTAAACAAATGAGAAAAAACTCACTAGGGACGCAGCAAATGCGGAACCAGCGGAGCGTGGGGAGACACGTCCGGGCAGGCTGAGCGCAGAGCAGAGAAGGAAGAATGACGCCTGAATCAGCGTCTGGTCAAAGACCCACACAAGTACATCCACGTTATGATGGAAAGCTTATTAGATAGTTATTCTTATTTTCTTTTTGTTTTTATTTTTTACGAAGTTTTTTCGTAGTGAGAACCCAATTCATAATGACTGAAGCCATGAGTGAGGTCGCGTGCGCTCATGATGAAGGCTCCTCAGTTTTTTAAAAGCTCTGCGCGGTAGATTCAAACTACGGCGGATTAGTGTTTGAAAAGGATGCCTTATGTAATGGAGATATAGAGACTCATATGAATGATAATGGAGTGAGAAAAGTGAGGGATATGGAGACAGTGAAGGAGGTCTTGAAAGGTGTGGATGAGGACGAATATGGATGGGAAGGGCAGGTGGAGGAGATCAGTAGGATAGGTAGATATAAAAGGGGAGAGATGAGACCTATAAGGGTACAGTTTAAAACTAGGGTAGTGGCGGAGACTGTGACAAATTTTAGTTGGAGGCTAAATACAAATGATAAACTGAAACACATAAGACTAAAGAAGGATTTGAGTATAGAACAAAGGAAAAAAATTAAGGAATTACAAGAAAAGGCTGATGAAAATAATGGAAAGTTGGATGAGGAGGATAAGAGAAATTTTTACTGGAGAGTGAGGGACGGAAAAGTGAGGAAGTGGTTTATAAGAGTAGAAAGGAGGGGGAGATCAGGGAGGGGAGAGAATGTGATGAGAGTTGTGACGGAGGAGGAGAACGGGGTGGAGGTGTCACAGGGAGAGACAGGAGACAAAGAGGCAGACCCAGTAGTGCTAACAGGGGAGTAGGGTACGGACTGGAGGAGCGGGATGGTGTAATTGCTGAAGGAATGGTAGATGGATTAAGGATTATGTTTAGTAATGTGGATGTGTTTACTCAGGACAAGAAAAGAGAACTGATATGTAGGTTGCAGGATGAAGAGGAAATACCTGATGTCATAGCCCTACAGGAAGTAAGACCAAAAAATGTTAGAATTGAAAGGGAACTGGTGGAATATAGTTTGGAGGGTTTTGAGTTATATGAGAGAAATGCTATTAGAGCAGAGGTTGGAAGAGGACTGTTTATATGTAAGAAAAGAGCTCAAGGTTAATGAGGTGGATATGAGACAGCAGTATTGTGAGTATTTGTGTATTGAAGTAAAATGTGTAAGAGGATCAATTCTAATTGCCTCTATATATAGAAACCCAAATAATAGCAGGGGAGAGGATGATAACCTACTGAAAGCAATGGAGGAGATAGATAATAGAGAGAACAAATATAAAATTTTGATTGGAGATTTCAATTTGCCAGGGATCAACTGGGCAAATTGTACTACTCCAGCGGGACAGGGTAGCCTGGAAAATAAGTTTATAGAGAAAGTGAGAGATTGTTTTTTAACGCAACATATTGTAGAGATGACAAGATATAGAGATGGGACGCAGGGGAGTGTACTTGATTTGATTTTTAGCAATGAAGAGGATATAGTGGAACATGTTAATGTGGATAGCCCTATAGGTCGTAGTGACCATGCCTGTATAATCTTTAGTTGTAACATTAAATCGGAGAGGGATAATAGAAGCAATAGAAAAATATACATGTATGATAGAGCAGATTATGAGCTGCTGAGACGGTGTTTGGACATTGACTGGGGGGAATATTTGAACGGTGAAGACGCTGAAGGAATGTGGAGGAAAATTAGAGTCAAACTGGAGAATGCTGTATCCAAAAGTGTACCAGTAAGGGAATATAAGGATAAAACAAAATTGAGGAAAAGAACTAACCCAGAATTGCCAATGAAAAGAAAGATTTGGATATTGATTAGAAGAAAGAAACGATTGTGGGAAAGATTAAAATTGTTAAAAAAGAACAGGGGGTCTAGTATAGAGGCTAAGGAAGTGGATCTGGAACGCAGACAAATAAACAATAAAATAAGGTGGGAAACAAGGAGGGGGGTGAAGGAGAGGGAGAGAGAGATAGCTAGAAATGTGAAGGATAATCCAAAAATATTCTGGAAGTACATTCAGGAAAAGTTAACAAGAAGAGTAGGGATCCCAGAGCTGGTGGGGGGGTTGAATGGTGGGAGTAGAGCGGAGACTGATAAGGAGAAAGCAGAGGTGCTGGGGAAATACTTTGGGGGGGTACTAACAGTGGAGTCGGAGGATGCAGTGCCTACTATTCCCATCAAACAGGCACCGGCACTAGAACTAGTAGAGTTTTCCCATGCTAGAATAAGAAGGGCTATAGAAAAAATGAACAGAAGTAAGTCACCGGGACCGGATGGGATACACCCAAGAATCATAAAGGAAGGAGGGGAGATGTTAGTAGAGCCATTGAAAATGTTATTTGAGGTATCGTTTAATACAGGACAAATCCCGATGGACTGGAGAGAGGCGAACATAACAGCTATATTTAAGAAGGGAAAGAGAAATGACCCAGGGAATTATAGACCAGTCAGTTTGACAAGTGTTGTGTGTAAACTAATGGAAACGGTAATTAGAGAAGGAATAATGGATCGTATGAAGTCAAACCAACTTTTCAGTGGGAGACAGTTCGGATTCTTGCCGGGGAGGTCGACGGTACTACAGCTAATTAAGGTGGTAGATGATTGGATGCAAATTCTAGAAGATGGTGATGTAATAGACGTGGTATACTGCGATTTTATGAAGGCCTTCGATAAGGTCCCACATAAAAGGTTAATAGAGAAAGTTAGAAGCTATAATATAGGGGAGAAATGTGTGAAATGGATAGAAGCCTTACTGAAAGATCGGAGACAGAGGGTACTGGTGAATGGAATAGGCTCGGGGTGGAGGGAACTTACAAGTGGGGTACCTCAGGGATCTGTGTTGGGACCACTGCTGTTCGTTATATTTATCAACGACTTGCCTGAAGTTATAACTAATGGAAGTGAGGTATACCTGTATGCGGATGACACTAAACTGTATAGAAGAGTGAGGAGTAAGGAAGATGTGGGTTTGCTTCAAGGAGATGTGGAGGGCATGAAGGGATGGTCTGAGCATTGGTTAATGCCTTTTCATCCAAAAAAATGCAAGTACATGCGGATTGGGACCAGCAAGATAGACAAGGTACGATACAGTATGTATGAAGCGATGGAGGAAGTGAGTGCAGAAAAGATATAGGAGTAGTGATAGACAATAAGTTAAATTTCTCAGAACATTTAGCGGAATAGATAAACAAAGCCAATAGAATTGTAGGGCTGATAAGGAGGACATTTGTGTCACTTGACGAAGAAATCTTCAGGAATCTATATACAGCGCTGGTTAGGCCGCACCTGGAATATGCAAACCAGGTGTGGGCTCCATATATGGTAAAGGATATAGAAGCAGTGGAGAAAGTGCAGAGGAGAGCTAGCAAGCTGGTACCAACGTTGAAGAACGCGGGCTATGAGCAGAGGTTGAGGACACTGGGGCTTCCGACACTGGCATATAGGAGAAAGAGAGGGGATATGATAGAGACTTTTAAGATAGTGTCAGGAAAGTACGATGAGGATGTGTGTGAAGGTATCTTCTTGATGCGGGAGGGAACAAGAACGAGAGGACACTCTAAGAAAATTTACAAAGAAAGAAATAGGCTTGAGAAGGCAAAGAACTCATTTTGTGATAGAGTGGTAAATGAGTGGAATGCACTGCCCCAGTATGTAGTCGATTCCGAATCAATAAGGGAGTTTGAAAGTAATCTTGATAAAGCATGGGGAAGACAAGATTTGAAGTTTGATTATAAAGCAAAGATACAGAATAGTAAAAATGTTGCGTCTGCTACCGCCGCCGCCAACACCGTGAACGACCGCAGCAGTGCAAGTACTGGTACTGAGCTGGATACACAGACATAGTTTGCCTTTTTCCAGAGGATCTACTGTAAGAAACTGTAAGAATACTGTAAGATGTAATAGGCATGTTCGTCAATGATGGAGGGGCCACTAATAAATTAAGTCATGTTCAACTTAGACGTGACAAGCGTATGTGTTACATTACTAGGACTTAACGTGGTTAATGGAATGGGAGTGACTTTAGGGAAAACCTGAACCTGACCCGAGGTCTCACAGAGGGTACCGGCGCAGGGAAAACCTTAGCTTTTCTCTCGTCACTTATAGTATTCACTAAATCCGTCCACTCACGAAGTTGTGTGTCAGTAACAAATCTTCCATCTTCCTAGATAGTAGCAGACGACCGATGAGAGGACGAATCGTGCGTGTCAGTGTCAGATTGGGAAGCAACCCGTTGGCCAGATGGAATGTTCTCCAAAATATCCCCGAAACGTGGATGAATAGGGGCAAAGTCCGATGCTTCGGCTGAAGGTTCTGGGAAAGTCTCCATAGGGACTTCTTCAAACCTAATAGAGGTGTCTTCCGGAATTGCGTCTTCCGGGATGTTGTGATGAGGAGGCCAGTCCAGGTCAGGTACAGGGGACTGGTCGTGCAGGGATATTGCCGGCTGTTGAGAGGGCCCTGCGACAGACTCATGACTGTCAGCTCTAATCAAAGCACCTCTATATTCCATCCCTAAGACAGGTTGAGGCGATCGAAGTTCCTGCGGCTCCGGCTTGTGGGGAATGGAATAAGGCCTATGCCAGACCGAAGGTGACACATGGCTGACCCTTGGATGGTAATACTGCCACTAAGCAATTCACGAGGCGGAGTCACTGAATCTCGTCTGGAGGCTGCTAATACTGACTGCTGCAGAGGTCCCTGTACTGACTCTCTGAACCTCTGCCGGCGATCGGCTCCGTGAAGTGTGGCGAGATTCGGGCCTGGTAGTGAAAGTAGACTTGGAGAGCCCACTGGATTTTTCTTTCGACTTTTTCGCCGCCTGAGAAACAGCCGGCGACGCATGATGTCGAAAAATCGGTGACCTAGACCGTGAGCGAGGGTTGGAACTCGTCCTTGCCGGCGTCTTGTCAGAGGATCTCGATCTTTTCGTCGAGCGGCGGGGGGGGACTTTTCTCTTGCTCTGATGAGTCATCTGTTGTGACAACGAGCTTAGAGACAACCTTTTTCTTGTGCTTTGCTTTTTCATGCTCTGCACCAGAACATGGCTTAAACGTAGCTGAGCCTTTAGAAATGCCGGGCGCCGATTTAGGAGTGCATATCAAGGCATCCCACAATACCTGATCATCCAGGTGTAGTACCATATGGGCCACATCACGGCAATAATCATGAAAGGATTGTCTAGTAGCACTGAGAATCGTTTTACACTTGTCGTCTAAATGAGATAGAAAACCATTACGAAATTTAATGCACTGATTACACTTTGCACTGACCCACTGTTCATGTGACCGGTCCAAACTCGTCACACACTTAACGCACTCTAAATGTCCCGGCACAGGAAGGTACGAGCAATTAGGGGTAGAGCGAAAAAGAACCTTGGGTGTATCCATGGTAAAGCCCCCCCCCCCCCCACCCCTCCCCCCGCGGCCGGTGTTTCTGCAACATCCTGAGAGTCTCGCAGGTTCTTGAACCTACCTGAGGAAGAAAAATTTCAAGAATCAATGCTCATAAGGACTAACCTGAGACTACAAGCACATCACACCTAGAACATTAGAAGAAAAAAGATGACCCACCAAGTATTTCTTAGTTCTCCCAAATGTTCCCAAGAAATGAGCATACATCTCCTAACTGTGACTTCTAACCGCAGTGCTACGCACCGACATTAGCCTAACATTCCACCTTAAAAATTAAGATCTAGGTTCTCAGTAGCCCCCGCCGGGCTTCGAGTAAATCAGAGACAAGACTAATCTAGGAACCATAGGCTAGGCGAGTCTTTTGGCACTGCCAAAATCGCGGCGAAGAGACCTTCCACTCTTCCGCCGGTTATTCATTCTCTGCCCAAGACGTCGAACGAGTTTATTGGATTGCAGTGTAGCCTACCGGGTCACCCGTAGCAAGTCTGGTGACACGATATGCTCCCGGCGCACGTATTGCTGCGCAATACGCACTTCCGACTCGAGAACACCAATAAACTTGAATTCTAGCCTACCATACGCAAATAGCTGAATTCAACATAGTACTAGACTCCCCGCTGGCCCCTTGATAGTGATCTACAGTAAAAGTCCGTTACTCCGACGACCGATGATTCGAATCTCCCAATAGTCCGAATTTTTCAATTTGAGGCCAAATCCGAATTCACCCGATGGTCCGAATTTCAAGAAGTCCCAAAGTCCCCTTTTTGAGGCATTAGTCCACTCAAATGACACATAATGGAGCACACACATATCATATGTTCATGAATTCACTTTAAAAGTTTACCATTGTCATTGTAGCCTATTACTTACTTCAAAACATTCAGATTAATGGTCAAAGGAAGCTACTGATATAAACGTAAACACCTTCTTCTTCTTCTTCTTCCACATCGTCTGCTAGAGAGTTTGTTTTGCTCTTGAACGCATCCTTGGGACGCTCCGATGCGCTACTGGCTTGCACCGCATTTTCTGCAAGCGCATTCATTCTTGAGCTTGAAAACGCACCTTTGGACGTTCCGACACGCTACTATTTATAGTTCAGTGATCGGAGCGTCCCAAGGGTGCTTTCAAGACAACAAGACAAGGGTGCTTTCAATACAATATAATATAACAGAGCACGTCACAAAATAAAAATTACAAGAACCTCTCAGGGAAGTGCCGTTGTTAAGGCATTACTTCCCGAACCACATCTGATCTTCAAGAGCAAGACAAACTCGCTAGTAGACGGAAGAAGAAGAAGACGTTTATATCAGCAGATTCCTTTGACCATTAATCTGAATGTTTTGAAGTAGGTAATAGGCTACAATGACAATGGTAAACTTTTGAAGTGATTTCATGAACATATGATATGTGTGTGTGCACCATTATGTCATTTGGGTGGCCTAATGTCTCAATGTTTTCGTCATACACAGGTTCATAGGGGTAAAGTCCGATAATCCGAAAAATCCACTAATCCGAACGAGGGCCGGTCCGCTGCCCTTCGGATTAACGGAAGTTTACTGTATAAAGGGTGCAATTGGGGAGCCTAGTAGCACATTGCTCAGGGCCAACCTGAAGTACTCAAAACCATGGAGAACAAAATTCCTAGCCTCAAAAACTATGCAACATGCCCACATTATGTCACAATTATAATAAATCAATACTCAATATTAAACTTATATATCCTGGCCATAAAATACCCTACAAGGAGGCAAAACACACCCTATCCGGGGCAAGTAGATGACATGATGAGGTACACTTACCGCCCTAGACAGGACTAGGCTCTCCTTCCCCATCCGACGAACAGAAACGTAGGCGTAAAAGAGTGACTACGTGCGAAACTCTACTGCGTAAAGCAACTCCAAAAGCATGAGGTCCTCAATGCAGAGATAATAATAATAATAATAATCGTCTGGTTACTTATATTGCGCCCGTATCTCCTCCTTCAAGGATTCTCAAGCGCTTGACACTTCATTAATCAACCAGAGACCATTACCCATTCCCCTTGCTCATGGGGAGACGGTAATCGCCGGCTATATCTCAGAAAAACGTTTCAATCTGATCGGGGATTGAACGCGAGACCTGCAAGATGTGAAGCAGGCACGCTATCAACTGAGCCAGCCGGACGGCTAAACCGCTAAACCCACCAGTATTGGTAGCCGAATAGCGGGCCCCAAAAGCTAAAATAAAGCTTCATGCCTACACTAGCTGACGACATAACACGGTGAAACAAAACACACACATGGTGTCCTCGCCTTATACAGCGGAGGAGCACCCAAGAACAACTCCTAGGGTGACCTACAGGACTAATGTAAAACGACCTAACTAGTCTAAAACTATCCTAGCTCATCACAGACTAGTACAAATGAGTAAAGACTCACAGTCCTGATGTAAGGATGACGAATGAAGAGAGGTCGCGGGACACGTCCGACCTGCGAGGTGCCCAGGAGAGGAAAGACGAAGGGATGCGCAGCTAGCGGGGAAGCGACGCTAAGAAACATCTGAACTGCGGGAAGCGTAGTACGGATACAGATCTGATTTATTATTATTATTTGATTTTTTGCTAGTTTTTTCGTAGTGGCATCCGCATCATAAGGACGAGTCCGTAAGTATTTTGAGCATACGCTTACAATGATATGGATTCTCTTTCTCCTGGGCGGGTGTATTGAACGGCGTGCCAGGGGTTCAAAGAGTGCCATAACTTAATTAGGCATGTCGTCAATGATGGAGGGGCCATTAATAAATATTTATCCCGGGAACTTGAAACATGCCGCAATGTTGCATCTCTCTCTCTCTTCTACCGCTATTACAATAATCATTGTATTTACGAGCTCAGTGTATACTTCCTCCCTTACGTAGAATAGGTGTCACCAACCTTTCAATACATTCCCACCCCTATTCTGTCCAACAAGAGTGAACTCATTTTCCCAGTCTTTCTTCCACTCAATAAGTAAACTCTGAAACTTTTTCGCTCAATCTATCCTTCCCTCATCCTACGATTATTTTTAAACTGCTTCGAACTCTGTGTGTCCATTCAGTTTGAGTGTAATATACTTTGAATTTGGTTCTCTGTCACTCTCTGTCAATACCAACCATGGTTGTTAGGGACCACCATTAGAGAATATTGTTATTGTTAGGTGGTGATGTGTTGTCAATTGGTGCCTTGTGATGACACAGTTTGGTTGTATGACACTGGTTTTATGCATCTTTCTCTCTCTTCCCAGATCTGTATCATATGCCTGGTCCGTCAGCGAATAGGCGACACCTCGACCCAACGTGAAGTATCGATGGCTGGTGTTGGATGGTGCTGTGCATTAGGCTTGGTGGCGTGGTTACTGTTGTGTGCCGCCACCTCTGCCACCGCCCTGTGTCGTCCCTTGTGCCTCACCCCTTGGCTCGTGGCAGCAGCGGTTGTTTACATCCTGTTGGTGGTGGCCAGTGCGGTGGTTGGTAGTGGCAGGAGGTTTGCTGCTAAGGTATAATATCTTTTATATTGTACCTTCTTTATTGTATCATCTGTATTATATCTTGTGTCTTCTGTATTGTATCTTCTGACTTTTTGTTTTATCATCATCATCAAGCTTCCAGAGGAAGGATGGCCATGGCAGAAACTGACTTCAGGCTCCCAGAAATACCTCCACTGACCCACTCCACAGTGCCATATCTACTGCTATTTTTACTAAGTGGCTTATGACCCTTAGTACTGAAGGAGCAGACCCAGAGCAGTCCCTCAACCAAATGGCAGTTCCACCACTGTTTTGCTATTTTATTTAGCTCATTAGGGCCCTGGCTGGCAGCATACCAAGCACAGGAATATTCTGATTATAGGAACCAGTGGTCCACTGCTACAGAAGCTGATTGCACCACCAAAGTGGCGGGCGGTGGGGTCGCCGCATCCCTACGCCAAAATAGGAAATTGGGAAGGAGTTAAATTAGTGTAGGGTGTGCAATGTTTGTGATTTTATGTAAGAAAACAAGAGTGTGTGTATCTTAAGATCAAGCTAGAATTAATCTTTATGTAAACTGAGGCACAAAAAACCCCAGCAAAAGAGACTAGGTGGTGAAACAGGATGTCTAGCAATCCTTATACTGTACTCCACCTAAGGCTCACCCCTGGAGTACTTCCCTGAATGACTGGTGCCTACAGCCTCCTCCCTAGGTACCCTTTTTAGCTTATGTTAAAAATTGCTGAAAACAGTGAAGAGCATGTATAAGGGTGCAAAGGCGGCAGTGCATGTGGAGAATGAACAGAGTGAGTTCTTTGATTTGTATGTTAGGTTAAAGCAAGGGTGTGTGATGTCCCCATGGTTGTTCAATATGTATATGAATGGAGTTATGAAAGAAATACAAGGTAGAGCAGTGAATGTTGGTGTACTGCTGATATGGGAAGGAAATAAGTGGAAGTTGCCTGTACTGCTGTTTGTTAATGTTACAGTTCTGATGAGTGACAATGAGTGGGAGTTGCAGGGTCTGGTAAATATGTTTGGAACAAATGTATGAAAAACGGAACCTGAAGGCAAATGCGGGGAAGAGTAAAGTTATGGTCTTTGAAAGGGGTGCAGCCACTGAGTGTGAGGTGAGGTTGAGTTGTCAGGCTATGGAGAATGTCAGCTCATTTAAGTATTTGGAGTGTGTTGAGTAAATATTACGGGTTTGACAACCCGAAGGGAAGGAAGGAAAACCAAATATTTAGTAGTGGTTCCGTAGTCAATGACGTTAGAGCCTTATTATATCTAAGGGTTCCCCGGGTCCCTAGAGGGCGTCCGAAGAATGCTTAATGCAACCCGAATACATGAATAAAGAACATCCTTGTGGTATACCCCTTTCTTAGTTCCTTGGGAACGTCATCAATTAAGATACCACCTAAAAAATAAAAATAAAAATAAAATGTAAGGTACTGTACTAGGAATTCATAACGCGCGCCGTTGTACAGGCTTCCCCTGCGCATGCCCACCAGCTTGCTCACGAGGTGGCTAATTTCTCAGACTGAATAGCAAGTTGTGCGTGTGCATGTGAAGTGGGAGGAGGAAGGGCCGTTTACGTCATTGACTACGGAACCACTACTAAATATTTGGTTTTCCTTCCTTCCCTTCGGGTTGTCAAACCCGTTATTTAGTAGAGGTTCTCTCCATCAATGACGTGAGAGCCTAAGAATACCACGACCGGTGGCCGGGACATCATATGCTCAACGTCAAGACTAAGAAATCACTACTAACTCAACCAGCGCTGAATTCATACTAAAAAATATAAAGTATTAAGGCAGGGGGTAAGTGAATAGAATATGCCCCACGTGCCTTCTGCGTGTTGTAAAAGGCGACTAAAGAGGTTGGGTCTGTGGGCTTGCGGCCCCCTACCCGTGAAAAATACTTACTGCAACAATTAACGAACGAACAGCTTCGGATCTGGACGGACCTAACTAATGTTGACGAACTCCGACCTACCATTCTAAGGATTGCGACTTAGAATGTAAGAGGCATGAATGATGACACAAAAGAGGGAGAGGTTCTGGAAGTGTTAGTGATTGCCAGTCTTGATGTATCCAGAATGACTGAGACCAAATGGAGGGGTGCATGTGTGAGAGAGTGGGAGTGTGGAATGGGTGTGTGTACTGGAGTGAGTGAGGGAGCGAAAGAAGGTGCATGTTTGTT